>JAAFCF010006680.1:12067798-12460812 GCA_013389785.1 Helicorthomorpha holstii | reverse complement strand
CCAACTAAATCCAACTTTTTTCATCCAACTAAACCCAACTTTTTTAACCCAACTTTTTTAGTTCAACTAAACCCAACTTTTTTAACCCAACCAAACCAACTTTTTTAGTTCAACTAAACCCAACTTTTTTAACCCAACCTAATCCAACTTTTTTAACCCAACTTAATCCAACTTTTTTAACCCAACCTAATCCAACTTTTTTAACCCAACCTAATCCAACTTTTTTAACCCAACTAAACCCAACTTTTTAACCCAATTAAACCCAACTTTTTTAACCCAATTAAACCCAACTTTTTTAACCCAAATAAACCCAACTTTTTTAACCCAACCTAATCCAACTTTTTAAACCTAATCTAGCCAACATTTTTCACCCAACCTAATCCAACTTTTTATCCCAACCTAATTTAACTTTTTTAATCCAACCTAACCCAACTTTTTTAACTCATCCTAACCCAATGTTTTTAACCCAACCTAACCCAACTCTTTTAACCCAACCTAACCCAATTTTTAAACCCAACTTAACCCAACCAAACTCAACTATTTTAACCCAACTAAACCCAACTTTTTTAACCCAACTAAACCCAACTTTTTTAACTCAAATAAACTTAACTTTTTTAACCCAACTTAACCCAACTTTTTTAACCCAACCTAACCCAACTTTTTAACCCAACCTAATCCAACTTTTTATCCCAACCTAATTTAACTTTTTTAATCCAACCTAACCCAACCTAACCAAACTTTTTTAACTCATCCTAACCCAATATTTTTAACCCAACCTAATCCAACTTTTTTAACCTAGCCTAATTCAACATAACTTAATTTAACTTTTTAACCCAACCTTATTAACCCCATTTTTTATACTGAAATTTTTTATCCCAACCATTTTAAACCAACTTTTTTAACGTAAATCTCTTAACCTAAGATAGGGAAATGTAAGTTAGGTCTTTTAACCTAAGTTAGGTCTTTTAATCTAAGTCTCTTAAGTCAATTTTTTAACCCAACCTAACCCAACTTTTTTAACCTAACCTAACGCAACCCAACTTTTTTAACCCAACCTAACCTGATTAAACTAACCCAACCTGATTAAATTAACCTAACCTGATTAAACTAACCCAACCAGATTAAACTTACTTAACCTGATTAAATTAACCTAATGCAAAATCGAAAAGAGCATTAAACCCTTCAGCGCTCTCTGTCCGCTCAACACCCTCCATTCAAATCTGCTGCGCGTGTGTAACATCACACATTCAGTACTGTGTTCTATTCCTCCCAGCAAAAGTCTATGGGCCAAAAACGGCCCTTTGATGGCCAATACTTATTTTTGGATTGTAAATGAAATGAGACCTTCAAAAGGCACTCCTACACGATGAACTGAATAAAACCATATTTCTACGATTAGCCGTTCAGGAACTATGCTGTTGGAAAAAAATCATGCTTGTCTTTTAATAAGATAGATTTTTATTTCAAATCATTTTTGAAAGAAATAATAACTGATTTGATTTTATAAAATATACAATCACAACAATTCGTGATGAAGTTTTTAAGTAGCTCAATTATCATGCTAACCAGTGCCAAACTTTTATGCTTTCAGTAATAATTAAAAAAATCCAGAAATTCAAATTCATTTTTTACATTTTGAACCCGACAAAAAAAGTCAAAAAAAAGTTCATTTAAGATAGTTAAGTAAACTTATGTCGTATTTCAGGTTGATCATTCAAAAATTACATTGCTACTGTACACGACAGTATTATTGAATGAAAACACGTCGATAATCTTTTAGGTCGCAAATAAAAACTTCAACGTAACGACTAAATTACATTTCACACACTATATACAAGTCATTAGTAAATATTTCAATTTATAACGTAAATATCCAACCCACTTAAAACGCCGATCAAATAAAAACATAGGAGCTGCCTCAGCTACTTCCCCCTGCCCACAAAAAAATAATTTTGAGCTGTTACTTAATTCTTAATGTGCCTTTATGCCTGTTTATGGTTGTCAACATCAAGCTGATGTACGAAGTTAAAAGATCGTCCATTTTATATCCCTGATAAATAAATCATGATTTAGAAATTTATTAATATTAAGAGTTATTGTGCAACTTTGTTCTTACTAAATCAATTCAATTTAGCACTACTAATTATACAACAAGTTATCTGATTTTTCTAATGCTTCTGAAACATGTATAATCAAGAAGTCATTTGATTTTTATATGATAACTTAATCATTATTATTCAAGAACAATTGCTGATGCAATGTTGTTATGTATTGCAAAGTTGCATAATTGAGAATTTTCATAAAGATCGCATTTAATACAGTACTATAATAATATATATACTTACTAATGGAGTTTCACACAGCAATTTGCTTCCTTTGACTAAATTTCCAATAGTCATATGGAAATATGTGTTTCCACTACTCCAGTTGGAAATTCGTGTAAATGGATGAGTGGCAATGATATCCTGCATAAATAAAAGTCAATTGCAGATTTTTTATGTTTAATAAATTGGTCAACAGTATTATGTTCGTACCTTAGTTTGTGGATGTATTAAACTGACCCCGTTCTTATTAATGGCAATTAAAAGATGTTCCGGATAACTTGTATCTGTTGACTGTTTAACTTCAAAGAATGCTGAGCCAAACGTTGTCCATCGATAAACAATTTTTAGGAAATTTATTTTTGCTTCATCCGAACTCATTCCGGCGTCTTCGTTATAAGCATTTACAATTGCCTGCATAAATTTTAAAGATAATTTAATAACAACATTTTAAATATTGTATTTTAACATACTCGTTTCCAATCGTTGGCACTCTGAAGTTTAATAAGGTCATTGGGTAATAAATCTTTCAGCATTTGTCTGTTAAGTTTAAAAAAGTTATCTGGGAACTGATTTTTTTTAAATATAAAAAATAATTACGGAATCAGCTGTAGATCTTGTTTATTCTCTCCAAATCGAACTCTAAATATTAATGCTGCTAATTTAGCGGCTTCGTCTTTACTGGACTTGTGATAACCTCTTAGTAATTTTGGTAATTCCTGCATAATTTATGTTTTTAATAATAATAACTAATTGCTATAATAATTAAAAACTCAATTTCAAACCTGATGGTAATGAAAAATGATATCGGCATTTCTATCCTTTCCTGGAGTAGTATTTGTCCATAACTTTTTCATAAAAAATACCTGATATGTAAACTGTGATGCCATTGCTAACAAAAGCAACAGTAAGTTTTAATGAAAAATAATCAACGTGTTCAAAACTCTTACGATTTGGTTGGGCCTTCTTGATCCAATCAGTCAAATGACGCACAAAATCAAAGAAGAAATCGCCTTCTGGAACGCTGATAACTTTATCGGCAATCTTCACAAACAAGCTAAATCCTTCAGAAGATTTCAAATTCAGACGCTGTGATATATTGAAGCAAAAATCCTTTGCACGAGTGCTGGAATCAACTTCAAAAGCCTAACATAACAACAAAATTAACTGTTATAAAACGCCTATAATTAATAAATCAATAATCCAACCTCATCAGTATCATCTGGAAAATACACTTTATGGAATATCTGTGTTGTTTTATGCTGAATGGCTTCAACTTCAACTTGATGTGGAGGATATTTTCTCTGACCATTTCTAATTTAAAGATCAATATCAAATTAATTTTAAAAAGTCGACTATGATTGCTCATATGCCAAGTTTACCTTAAAGTTTTTTGCAGCCTTTGTAGAGAATCAGAAGCAATTGGATGGTGTCTGGTTCTTAAAAACATTGTCAATTCTTTCAATAAATTATGACTGCATGCAAATAATCCTGCAGCAAGCCACATTAATTCCCAGCCTCTTTCTTCACTCAACCTATTATATTTATAATGGATTAAACAATCTTCGCAAATTAAAATTTTAAACTTTAAATACCTATTGCGATTTTCAGTCAATTGTTTCATAATCTGACAGTAAACTTCGTCTCTAAGAATTTCCTAAATAAAACCAAACAATATAAAATCATGATATTAGGAAAATTAATGATCAGAAGTTTACGTATTTTAACGGGCCTTCAAATATCTGATCAGTCAATTCATTTCCTGTTCTAGTTCTTCGTGATGGTAAATCTCCCATATATTTTAAGATAGGTAAGCTAAATTAAGGATGCTAACCAAACGCATTTTTCAATTTCACTAAATTTTTATTAATGTAGAATTATTGCTTTAAAAGGATATCATGAAAAGCATAACATGCTTCTTCGCTGACTTCCTGTTTATCTAAAAGCTTCTTCAAAAGTGGTTGTTTAATTGGCTCTCGAGAATGACGCCAAAGTTCTTCACTGCCACGACGTTTGGCACTGGATATAACTTTAGACATCGTTCGGTTTGGAGGAGCTCGGAAATAATCAATTGAGTAATCTTCCAAGGTATGAGGAGTACCTTGGGTACTTGTGCCATTGATTTGATTATTGACTTGAAGACGTTTGTTTTGCATTGTAGAGTCTTGCGAAAATAAACCCTACAAGCAACACATAACAATTTTGAAGATAATATTATGAAAGAAAAAGTTGGATAAATTCTTACCAAAACGTCGGGTGGAGGTTTGGTTAATGTAGGTATAACATAAACGCCTTCAGTAGGAAATTCGCCTTTCTGATTTGTTTTTTCATAGCGACCAACAAACCAACTTGCATTCATTACAGTTTCACCGGTTACATTATCTTCTAACGCAATCAGATCTCCCTTAGTATATGATAACGATGAAGTTCCGTCTACAATACAAAACAGTACAATTAAAACACCAATCAACATCAAACATTTCCTTATATAACTTACCTGATGGTTTATAATCTTGAATGGCAATGACGTATTTTGAACGTTTCTTCAAACCATCTAAGAAATACATTACCAAATCTTTTATGTCGTCAGAGTTTGGTGATTGAAATGTTAACTCTTTTCCCATGACAGTTGACACAGAAAATGCTTGAACAAACGCCTTGCTAGTTCTAAACAATTCAATTTTTAATTTCAAATATAAAATCTTAGTAATAGATGTGAAACTAACTTTTGACTAACAACAGACGTAATCTCTGGGAATGACAGTTCCAAAAGAACTTGCTCTTGATCGTCTACCACATAAACACCAGTCCAATTGACTGCAATAATAACGTCATTTTTAGGCAAAGTTGGTCCAGCGCTACGATAAGCTTCGTAAAATCTTGAGAACAACAATGGCCACTTCAATTTGGCATAACTGACAATGTCTTCCTTAACTCGATGGGCAGGAATTTTCTCTTTATAATAGTAGCTCTGCAGAGTCATGACAATTTTGTTTTACAAAAAAACGGATATTTCAAACCGAATAAAATGCGACTGCTTACCTTTTTAAATGAATTTGATACCAGATTAACCCATCTTTCAACACTTTTATCTCCGCCTTGTAAACAATAATCTGGGATGTAATTTGGCAGCAGACCTAATAAGTGATCAGGACGCACTTCAGTACCAAACTCAATATAATATTGTTGCGCTGCAATCATCGAAAGGTCATCCTCCTAAAATAATAATGATGTTATAACAAAATCAAACTATTAGACGTTTTTAATAACGTTCATACCTTATCACAGCGATATTCACCAAACTTAACGCCACGTACAACTTGTTGATATATTAAATTCGTAGCAATTGGATCTTCGATTGGATCATGCCATGGAGCAAAGATCTCCTTTCTAAAGAAAAGTCTCCATGGAGCATTTCTTTCTTGTGCTCCTTGTTCCTTAGCATATTGCTCACATTGAGAAATTGCATCCAAAACATGATCACCGCCACTTCCAAGAGAAGAAACTTTATCGAATAAAGCAATGTACAAAGAGAAACCAAACTGGTCTTTGAGACCAATTTTTTCAGCTAAATGACTACATAATTCACGAGCAGTTGTAGCCGAATCAGCCAGTAACGTTTTCGTAGTGCCTAATCAATTTATTAAATTTTAATTTTTGCAAGTTCAACATTTTCCGATCAAATCGTCTTATTACCGTCCATAAAGGTAACAGGCAACATCAACTGCTTTTTAGACTTAGTTGCTTGAAGTTCTAGCCAACTTGGAGGTTGATTTCTAGTTCCATTAGCAAAAGTTCGCATTAATCTTTCTTCGCAATAAGGAGCATACCCAGGTGGGCCATCTCGAATAAACGATTGCAAATATTTTACAAACTAAAACATATAAATTCAATATTACATAAATAAATCCAACAACGGCAATCAAAAACAACCTTCTCTGATGGTGCAAAACATCCAATGCACAACGATAAAAGAATCCATCCTCGAGCGTGCGAACTTTTTGTTTGGTTATTAGATAATTGCTTACATATCTGACAATAAATTTCATCTCTAAAATAACAAAAAAAAAATCAAAAAGTTGTTATGCCATTTAATCAAATAGCATTGCCACCTTAATTCTGCACGAAGAATACCGTGTCCAATAATGAAATGTAATTTTTCTAAATTCGAAGTTGGTCTTGATTCTAGCCAGCTGTTATAACTGTCGGTAGTGTAGTAGTCATTTTCCTGCCACTTTTTACGCATTTCCTCGGTGATTTTATTTTTACCAGTTTTTCTGAGCGTTAATGAAATCAATTTTTTCATACTTCGAGGCTTTTCTTTGTTTGGCATAGACTATCGTACATGCAATTAGAAAATTAATATATGAAAAAAATTAATTGATTTCAAACTTTACATTCTCGATATATTGAGCCTCTTGAAACTCCTTTGACTTAATGAAGCTCCGTCCTAGTGTAGCAGAAACTTTACTCATAACAGACGTGTTGTCACTGGTCATTGTGTGATATTTAGGTTCTGGAAGATCTCCCATAAATCTTAAAATTGTAACCCACAAAGCCAACGCTGCCTGCATTTAAAAGACACATCAAAACCTCGACGCAAAACAACCAATTATTAGTTATAGTACCGTTTCATCAGCAGGTGTTTGAGAAGCTAACAAAGACTGTTTCAATGGTCTTTTCATAAATATGTGCGATACATTTCCTTGAAAATATGCAGCTGCAAATTTCTGGAATTTGTATTCACTAAGATTGTCTTCTAGATATGTGGGAGCAGCCACTGCTGAAATAAGCTCTGGACTGTCCTTTAAAGCCGCTTCTCGAGATATCTCTAAGTCCTATTAAATTAAATAGTCATTTTAATACAATACAATTATTTAGTCGTTTTTCACGCATACTTTGAAAGCCGTAGGACCTTGAATAGCCGTCGGAGCTGAGAAATTTGTTTTTTCCAAAAATTCAAACATGTTGTCTACCATAACTGATGGATCAAGTGCTTCTTCCTGTCGTTTCTCAGCGTCTTTAATAGCTATTTTAATTCGCTCATCCTTCTGTTTATTTTCAAGTCTTTCTTCATACTCCACTCTTTGCAGCTCAGCTAAACGTGCCTATGTTAATATGAAAACAAAACCATTTGATTTTTCAATATTTTAGCAAAATCCAACTATCACAGCTAACCCTATATTTTTCTTCCGCAATTTCTTTGGCTTTCTTCGGGTCCATCTTCTTCCTCAGCATGGCTTCTTCTTGATTGTACAATCGCAATGCTTCCAAACGATGCTTTTGGGCAACTCGCATTTTTGCGAAACGTCTCATAGCAATAAACCGTTTGACATTCTTTTGAATTATAATGGCAGCCTTATCTCTGCGTCTGATATTTGATCGAACCACATATCCACGACATCTAGCCTGTTTAAACAATAAATAGCCATATAATGTAGTGATTCATCAATTAAAAAATCAAAGTTTCATCGTCAATAATTGAAATACCTGCAAATGAACAATATGACCTCGCAAATATTTGAATCGCTGATTCAGTAAACGAGCCCGAATAACTGCTTGTAATCTTGAAAATCCAGCTCTCATTGAACGGAAACGTCGTTTTTCAGCACAAGCTCTCCAAGCATTCTGGATAATTATTGCACTCTTACGCATTCGTAAGAAACGCTTTCGATATACCCAACCACGAATATTCTTTTGCAAGACCAAAATATGTTTAGTAAGAACTCGGTCTCTTTCTTGTTCAAGAAATAAGTCTTGGGCATCCTGTTACAGTTGTATGAATAAAATTAATTAAAAAAGAACTCAATGGCGACTAAGTGTAATTGATTGTACCTTGAGAAATACTTTGTTTTTTCCAAGTTGATAATCAGCTTTTCCCAAAACTGCAGTACAAATTTTACTAGTTGCAGCTTTACATTCAACTTTGTGCGACGGTGCAATTCCTCTAATGAGAAAGCGATATCTGTCTACAAACTCTTTAAACGTATGACGAATTGGATAACCAGCTCGACGAATTCGAATAGTTTCCATCATGCCAGAATAACGTAGTTGCTTGCAGCACAATTCACGGTCAAACATCTATCAATTCAAACCGTTTAATATAAAATAATTATTATATGGGGCGCTAACTGAAACTCACTTTTGAACGTTTAAACTCGTTAGGCTTTATACATCGTATAAAAAATGGTTGGCAACTGCCCAAAGCTTTCATAAGTGAATCCAGTGATTTTTTAAATTGAACGCTGAGTGTTGGTGCTTTTTTATGCGTTTCTGATCCCTAGAAAATTTCATAAAGCAAATTTTAATTTAACACAACATATATAGAAGTTGGAAGACAATTACTACAAACCATGCCAATTTCTGTATGAAATAAATTAAGAATGAATCGGTTCTTCGATGAAGTAATTAACTGCATTAAATCTCCACTAAAAGTATCCCTGTTCTTCTCCAAAAATCCTAAAAATTAACACAAAATGTAACATTTAAACTTAAAGTTCCAATAATTTCAATATCTTACCTCGTGTGTCATAAAATACAACTCCGGCAAAGTGATTCAGACCAAATGATGTGTTAATATCCGATTTTGGCTTTAAGTAGTTCTTGTTGGACATATGTTGCTTATGCAGTTTATTTAACAATGTTTGATCAGTGCCCTGTTAAATAACTTGATAAAAAACAATAAACCAACTATTTTATATTTCATTTTACGTTACCTTGGGAAATTTACTTTCTTCATCAATTAATGCCATTATATTCAACGACTTAATGGCAATTAAATCCAAGCACTCTTGATTATCTACAAATTCTATATGTTGCCAGTTAATTCCTTCAGAATTGTATTCTTCCTGTTCTAATTTAAAAATATGACGCACGAAAAACTGCTGAAGATTTTCATTTGCGTAATTTATGCAAAACTGCTCAAAACTGAAATTAAATTAAAAAAAACAAACTCGTAATTACTACACCACGCAAAAAAAACATACTGTATTAAACATTACCTGTTGTGCTTAAAATTCTCAAAACCAAAAATATCCAAAACGCCAATAGATGATCGGCCAACATTGTTGGTTGATTTTGGCTTGTAAATCGCAGAATTAATTTTAGTAACAATCCAAACAAACATTCGTCCATAAATTCCTTTAATTAAAGCATCTCGAACGTCGACAGCTTGAACTGCACTCATTGGTGCTACAACGGCATCTCCTTGAGCAAAGATAGTCCTGGTAGTAATCGAATCCGCCAAGGTCTTTTCACTTACCTTTAAAAAACAACATTTAACAAAATTTAAGTACAAAATATAGAAGCTACATTACCTCCAACAGTTTAGCAGCTTTCTTTATGCAGTTCAAATCTTTGATAACTGTTGAATCCAAATTGTTGACGACCGTTGCTACATATTCAAACAATAATAATAAAATATATAATACAACTTTGATCTTAAATGTCTAATTGTACAATCGCTATACCTTTAAATTTGGCATTTCCAGTATGTAATAATACTGCCAGAATTTTAAAAATTTCCCATATTTCAGGATCAGAAAACATTAAAACTTTCATTGCAGATCGAATGTCGGCAAAATCAGATACATCATTTCGAGTATCGCACACGATTGATCCACCCTATTTTAATGTGGTAATTACAAAATATTAACTAAAATTTGTTTTAATGAAAATATAAATCAAATGAAATACTAACTTGTGTTAAACAATTGTAGTGAGACGCATCTGATAACTCTAATTTTTGTCTTTCTTCTTTACTTAGTCCAGCTAGCATACAGTAAAATATGTGATAATTTCTTTCATCTTGAGCCTGAACAAACATATATTTTAGGTATCAATAAAAACCAACAATTTTATTACTGCATAATTTACCTGATTAACAATTCGTGACTTTTCTAGCAAGTACTGCTCAATTTTTGCTCCTTCAATGATTCCTTGCTTGTTAAAATGGATGTCGATGTACTTGCCAAATCGACTTGAATTGTCGTTACGTATCGTTTTAGCATTACCAAACGCTATAACAAAAAAGTCAATTAATCACTCAAATTGTTTATACTCAAACTTAGAAAAATTTCAAACCTTCTAGAATGGGATTAGCTTCTAAAATCTGCTGTTCTATCCACGAATGTTGGCCACTAATTGCTGCCAAATACTGCAAAATCAATTTTGTACTTTCGGTTTTACCAGCACCACTTTCCCCACTACAATAAAAAATTTCAAAATGTTAAATTAAATTTAATTAAAATTCACATTCCAATACAGACCTTATAATAATACACTGATCTTGTGCGTATCTTTTAATATTCACATACGCATTATCTCCAATAGCAAATATATGGGGAGGAAGCTCTCCAATTTTTCTATCACGATACAATTTAATTTGTTCATTTGTGTAAATTGGAAGAATCTGGTATGGATTCACGGCCACCAAAATAGAACCCGTATACGTCTATAAAAAAAAACAATGTTACTTAACTTCAATCAAAAATAGCTATGACGATTAAAAAACTACATACGTAAATAAGATTCTCATTGTAACGAATTAATAAATTCCTTAAAATTCCGGCTTCATGAAGATCTCCCAAAGAAATCATATCGTCAACACCCTGAACGGAAGTTGGGTGCATCGCCTTGATTCTTCTTTCTGGGCTGAGCCATTGTTCCTGCGAGTTCATATTTTGTAAATTATTCAATGAACCAATAATTATCAGATGAAGTAACTAATTAGGTCAACATATTCCCTATTAAGCCAGAATTCGTACAAACACCTCCGATAAACCAAAATAGGCAAATACGCACTGAAATACCAATAAGGGACACTGACGTTAGCCAGAATGTCGTTCCTACCAAGTTTAAAACTGAGTGAAATAAGTTTGGGACAGTCAACGGAAGTATGAAAACAATAGTCTCTACATCCGATTTCGGTCATTGTGATTAGTTTTATTATTAACGCTGACTTCCCGTTTATTATAATCTGCATTTTAAGTTTGATGCACTATACCTGTACAGGTACTGCAATTTGCAAATAACACCACTTGCGGAATTCGCAGCGCTATTTAGTCAAGTGCACCATGAACGCAGCCATGCATGGTCGCTCATCGATGAACTTGGTATACAGGCGTTGTGAAAACATTGTTTCCAATATATTATTAGAAGTCCATAGTTGTATTATTGTAAACACATAAAAAGTGATACAAAAACAAAAGTGAGATGCACAAAATCGTTATTCGCTCATAACATCTTCATGGTCGATATTTAATTTTGCTTCATTAATCACTCAGAACTAACGATTGCAGAAAACCTAAAGTGTAAATACCTAGTACTAATATTCTGTCTACTGACTGTACTGATTCAAAATAATTAGGATTAAGATAGCTGTAATAACATAATACTTATTAGTACAACGTGCTTGCCTACAATTAATTTAATGCATAGACATAACAATATTACAATTTCCTGACATTATTTATAATTGTAAAATATAGATGTTACCTAATGTAAATTATTATAAATTTAGTAGTTACTGTATGTCTTGATAACTAAATAATATACAGTATTCAAAAACCGTCTAATGTTTCAATAGTGAATGCTTTCTAGTTGCTTGCCCTTGCCAATGTTACCAAACCAATTTTAATTAGAATAATCTTCGGTGTCATTACATTTAAAATAATCTCTTTTATGGCAGTCATATCAATTGAATAAATTAAATAAACTAATTGCAAACAATCGCCTGTCAAGTTACAAAATTTAAATTAACTTTATAGGGCCAAAGTTACAATTTAACAGATTACGTCAATATAAATTACATATTTATCTTCTTACCTTTCCATCGTCGTCGACAACTTTCAGTTTCTTTCCCTCAACCGCCAGCACTTTGGCTCCGATGGCCACATCAAATTCACGACCAGACACCGGCTCAACCCAAATATAATCGCCCTAATGTTGATAATAATTATTTATTTAATTATACTAATTTAAAATTAAAAGTAAGAGTTAACTTGCCCTTGTAACGATCACCATGATGCAGGCTTCTCTGTCTTCAATAGGTCACTAAAAATAAATCCAGTATTTAATAAACACAATAATACCGTTATGTCAATACATTAATCAAAACATAAAAGGCCATTTAGTATTACTTATTAAACAAATGCAACCGTTAAGGCCATCAGATGACGTTTTAAAGCTATTTCAACAATTTTTAAATACGAAAAA
Organism: Helicorthomorpha holstii; assembly: GCA_013389785.1. Lineage (NCBI taxonomy): Eukaryota > Metazoa > Arthropoda > Diplopoda > Polydesmida > Paradoxosomatidae > Helicorthomorpha > Helicorthomorpha holstii. Next base: position 12,448,276 of record JAAFCF010006680.1, on the reverse strand, counting down.
GAAAAATACACAATAAATGAATTAAGCGGAAATGTATTAAATCAGAGTGAACTTATCAGCCAATCAAATGTGATGAATGTCTTGATAACAGTCAAGAACGATGTTATCAAAATCACTACATCATTCTTAGTCGGCGTATGATGTAATAAAATAGAGTTTTTTGCTGCAATTTAAAATATTCGAGATTCTGATGATTAACTTGTAATACAGTATCACAATCACTTCATTACGTCAATTAGTATTTAGTAAGTCACTACTGTTTATTATGACAACTGTAAATTTAACAAGAAATTAACAAATAGCAAACTATCAAGTTATAGCCCCTTTCTAGTTTCAAAAACAAGTCAGAAATCGGTCTAAATACTAAATTAAATACAAAACTAAGATGAGATATTTTTCCAGTATCCGAGATTCTCACTGAATTCCAATTTTTGTTTGCTTTCGAAACTTCAAAGAAGCAAAATTCAGTCATTCTTTCGTTTTCAAAAATATCAAAGTCACCTTCTCATTAGTAAATGAAATTTCTGTACAGCTGTAATGGCCATTAAAGCATTTTCATTTATAAGTTTATACTATGTCTATGAGTTTCAAACATTTGCACATAAAATACTTTGTACAAGTAGATACTGTAGATACCATAGATTAACTAAACAACATATCAATTACATGAAACATTGAACTGTCTACCTCGTATATCCTCATCTGCTTTAATTTTAAGTTGAAATTCTACATCATAGATTACAATCACAACCGTTAAATAACTGATATTATACATAAAATTAAACTTAAAATTTGTTTTGACTGTGCAAGTGAGTCATACGATGCATGATAACAATGTTTCAAAATTTTTATATATTCTTGATGCACAATCAAAATTACTAGCGCTTGTCTTAATAAAAAAAAACCACCGGTAATGAATTAATTCTTCTGACAGTGCATGGAAAACAACAGCAATTAAAACAACTTCAGATGCACCACTGAGTATCTAAAACTTCACTTATTTGTAAGTAGCAATGTAGCAAAGAAAAACCAACAAGCAAGTATTATTTATTAATTCCTACATTTTTAAAGGGTTTGCTTGAAATTTGTCTAATATCAGTGGACCTAATTAGATTACCAAATTAACTCAAGTGAAAAATACATTTCTTAGTTGACATATAAGTATGGTCACTAGCACGTTATCTATACAGTATAATAAAAATGTTTACAAAGTTCAGCTACCGATGCAATTGGCTTCTACGAACAATTGAATTGCCAGCCACTGTCACTAAATATAGCAAAGTGGGGTCAACGTTATTTTATCAAAAAAAATTTTTTTTAAAGGCGAAATAGAAATTCCACCTACAATTAATCCTCGAGAAATTTTTAAAGTTCCCATGCAACCATCTATAACCCTGTAATTCCAAAGTTCTATACACGAGAATAAAATCACCAAGTACTTGTATAGCATTTAAGAAATGGATGAATTTATCACACGTAAAACCGCTAAATGATGCATTAAATGCACATATAAATAAAAACAGTTAATACAGTACTAAAGTTGACCCAAATTAAAACAATACACGGAACTTCACGTTTACATTTCCCAAACATTGAAACACACGTTATTTACAGCACAGTAGGCTAATGGGTATCAATTGAAAGGTACAATAGAAGTAAATAGAGAATTACTGTAGATTCACAAAACAAGATCTATGCTTAAAGTCTTAAATATTATTATCGCCGATAATACAAAGCATTATACGACTGTAGTGGTATTAAGCAAAGTGAGAGAGGTAAATTAAGTTAATGAGAGCAAAATCCCTAAATTCTAGCGTTTCTTGGTTGGCCAGACATGCATCTCAATCGCTAGAACACTGACTTTTTATTTTTTTTCTTCTTCTCTCTTTTCACCAACTTTTCACTCACTGACTTTTAACTCCATTGAAGTTCAGCCATACGCATTACGCTGAATAAAACAATGCATTTTTGCACGTAAAAGTTAGTAGGGGAATTTTTTTTTCTTTTTTGCATCCACGTTCTTTTCAGAATTGTCTATCACTTTTCAAACTCTCAATAGGTTTAAAATTAAAATGTTTCTGCAAACTTTCAGATAAAACAAAAACCTTGACAATTACATTACAATCTCTTCATTAATCCATTATACTGTTTGTTTAATCTATAGTGTATACATATTAAATGCGAAACCCTTAATTGAGGAAATAGCTGCTGGAATAGCAGTCAGCCAAGCAATCTGTTTTTGTCTACTTGTTTAAAAAAATACCAAGTGTGAGAATAGAACATCTTCAAATTCAAGATATTGCATAACATAAAAATTAAAGTAATCAAGTTATTTATTTAATAACTTAGCAAAACAAAAAACGTTTTATGCTGAAAAAAGTAATGGGATATAAACACTATGATGTAACAAATGTATCAACCATTTAAAAGTTCATTTAACCAATTTAATCCGTTTAACCACTTATTTAATTACAATTTCCGGATTATTCAACAGCTAATCAATTAATCTTTAATTAAAAAATATAGGTTACAAAATGATTGTCACATAATAATAATAACAACAGTAATTTAAAGGTCAATTTATATTGAAACAAAGTCATCAAGATGCATAATGCGTCTGAAAAATCCACTTCATTATTAATGATCAGCTAAAAAAATAATCGAAATTCTATAGAAATAAATTTCATTGATAAAACTAATTGTTGTTATGGCAAAAACACTTAACTGATTGAACACTGCACTCGCTAATGTTGATCGAACTGCAATTATGCATTAACCAATTGCTTCATTTTTTTACCAGAAATTCTTTTCGTTTTGAATTTCAACTAGCTTTCCTTAAAATAAATGTTTACAGACTACGGTAAAAACATTGCTTAAGGTAGCGGATATAAAATATTACGTGCAATTAGAAAAAATACCTCTACCGCATTATTTTATGACTAAAGTTTAAAGACTAAATATTAACTGAGTGCGTTTTTGAGTAATGTAAACAAGGAAGAGTTTCACTGTCAACAACTAAAAAAAGGTTATAATGAGTTAAATAAGTTGAGGCCAAACTTCCAAAGACGTAAAAGTCCATCGAGTCGACCGGCAAAACGAGTTTCCGAAGGATTCGCGGTCGATTGCCGGCTTATTTACATTTAGATTTTAGACAACTCGTTTGTTTTTGCTCTCACTTGATCAACTGGTTGACTAAAACCTGGTTATTGTTTCTCCCTCTTCCTTTGCTACATGCTTTCATGGCTAAACTTATCTTAAGCACGCATAATACTCTATAAAAAATGCTATAGGTTTTTTTTCTTACTGTAGAAGTTCAGTCAGCTTAACACATCGGACGACATATCTGACCTGGCATGTCACCTTTAGTTTTTTCACGCACAATTACATTTGGCTTAAACGGATCACTAATACTTAACAAAAACAATTATTGCACGCCAATTGAAAAGGTTTACTTCGTTATTTTTTTCAATGAAAAGCAATCTAAACGCTGAAATTAATTTCTGTGCATTACACCCTGTTTATCATACTCAATTTACAAAATGACATTAGGTAATGTATTAAAGTTAACCAAAAAAATGCATAGGAAATGGATTATATTTGAAAACATTTTGAAATTGTAATAGATTTTAAAATTATTAATAACTAACCTAAAGTTCAAATAGAAATACCGGTATATAGTTAAATTAAAGGATATTTTAGTATAGTGAGAACTTTTGCTTTACTAGAACCTATGTTCAAGGTATTTCGAACTTCCTGGTTTTCTGTCCGATTTAAAGTCAAACGTAATTAATAAGTGAATTTTGGTTTAGCCTGCTTTTAAACAACATTGATTTGACTACAACATTTCTAGTTTCTACTTCTTATTAAAAGGCTGTATAATCTTCGTTCTTCTTTAGATATAATCAGCTGATATAAAAACAATTCATAGAATTCCTTTGCTGATAATATCCTAAAGTTAGTTGGCATCAAAATACTAATTTCCACGGCTGATACCATGTCCTAATCGTTCAGGCAAAGCGACAAAGAAGCTATTTTTTATACAAAATCATCTCCCACGTTAAAGTCGGATGTACGCCCACTTTAACCCGCAAAAATGATTTCATGGAATAGATCAAACCTTTAAATGCTTTTACATTACATTGACATGTGTATAAAAAGTTTTTCAAAATAAAATTAAAACATGACTCATTTGTATAATAACTATCGAAGTTAAATAAACTATTATAAACCGAAACCATTAATCATTAGCAAAAGTATCATTAACAAACTTTATCAGTTTTGTATAGTTACGTGCCTTGTTCACCGATATCAGCTCTTAATATATTCTGAGTCATACAAAAATGCTTATCCACAGCAGATAACAGCTGAAAATCTTTGATTTAATCAGAATAAACAGCAACTATCCATAAAAGGAAAACAGGTGACAAAAGCTGACATTTATTTCATATAAACTGCACTACACCATAGGGACAAAAATGATTGATAAAACTAAATACTAAATAGTACAAGATTATAGTTTATCCAGTATGATATAAGTGACGTAAAGTACGGATAACGGAAATCGAGATAGCGAAATGGAATTCGACTGTGTCTTCTCTATAATTTTACCTCATGCAGGTTGGAATTTACAGTCAGTTATATCACTGCATTTTTAACATTTATCTGTAAAATTGAAATGACTTAAGATAAAGTTGTGTAATGCAAGTAAACTGGATAATAGTCATTGATAAAATAGCGATCATTAAAATATGATAATTTCAACTTCTCAATGTAAAACACAAAAAAAAATGCCATAAATGAACTTCTTTGGTAATAAATTTGTAAATTATGAGCAATGTAATTGTTATAGGCAAAACACATTAACTTATCGAATTGGTTACCGAACTTTTCCAGACAGATTCTGTACACCCACAATATAATAGCTAAAATCGTATTGTTAAGCATACGTGAAGGACGATATGTGTGATAAGTTGAAATAATCAAATTAAATGACTCTTCTTTCATTGAAACATGTTAACCACTTCTCAATTGGCAAACTAAAATAAAGATGCACAAAAGCCAACAGTCAATTACATGAGGTTCACCTTGACATTCACTCTGAGTCATAAACAGCCATTTCATTCAGCTGATATTTTAACCTGTCATTTAAATTAACAATATGAAATTATAATAATGTGCAAAAAACCTAAAATGTTGCTACGCTGCAATATAATTAATTTAGCTACAGTAACATAAAGTAGTCGGTGGAGTACACAAGTTATTGACACCGAGCAATTTGCATTGCCACACATTACCTTCACTGTTTAGAAATTCAAAAAATAATAATAACCTCTCAATTAAAATACTGAATAAAAGGTGAATATTTTGTCATCCAACATTTAAATACTGTTTCTTACTAACAATAAATTGCTTCATTATTCATTCACAATTACTATTTATATTGACGTGGCAATGAGTAAACGAGGTAAACACTAAACACCGAAAAAATAAATGTTTCCGCACTTTTCGTTCATCGACTGAGCTGTCTCCCCCCATGCCCCTTTACCGTCGGGGCGAGAAATATTTTCAAAAAAAGTAACATCGACTACTCACATATACTGCCACTAAATTTCCACCGCTAAGATGAAATCCAATATTATGATTCAAGCATTTAAATCCATTGTTCTCACACAGTGCCAAAATTAATGTAACTTATATAATTATTAAAACACGGATACCGACTGCTGGCGAATCGCCGTTACAAGTGGCAATTGCAAATCGCCGACACAAAATAACAAAGTTGAAATGGAAAAGAGACTGGAAAGAGCAGAGAAGTTATCGTAGCCTCAAATACAGGGTTGAGGGTTCCCACAATTAAAAGCTCACCTTGCAACAGGTGGTTGTTGCAAAAAAAAACTAGCTCATCAAATTCCATCTACACTACGCTTAACAAACCCCTTGTAACGTTAACAAATAACAATAGGGGAAAGTCATTATCTTTCCAGCCAATGATAGAAAATGGAAAGGTGGGCGCGTGGATAGACATAAATTTAAAATGTTTTTATTCCGGTATTATTTATAATAAATAATAATGATTGTTGTTATGAAACACCTTTACTACCTAAACTGAAAGTTATTTTAAAAGTTTAACTAAGAATTTTAAGTTCCTTGGACATAGTCATCGCCACAAAAAACCAACATTTTAATTACTTCATTTAAAAATAAATATTTAATACTAATATTATATTCGTACTAGTAACCAAACTTTATAAAAAATACCAGTACGAAGCATTAAGAAATACTGTAAGTACGAGTACATCTCGAGCATTAGATGTCATTAGCAATTATCTGCAAAATTCATTATAATGTAGCTCCACGAGACAGTTTAATATAAAATCGTTAAAATTCGACAGTGTATTAATTAGCTTTTATTTGCCATAAAAATGGGAATATTTGCATTTGTTCACACCCATCATGTTAAAGTACTTTTAGGTGTGAATGAAAAACTTACAAAATTCATTAACACATCACACGCGATTATTTATTTTTTACATATTGAGATTTTAATTTTTTTATTTTATTGGCTAAATTGCTAAACTATACAGGCTGTCCTTTTTAAAATTTCTGAAAACAAAAAAAAATTGGCTGTTCAATATGATCATTAATAAATAAATTATGAAAAAAAAGTAATTTCATATTTTAAAACAAAGTATGTAATTATAGACATTTTGCTTCACTTTGGCACAAAGAAACTTTTATGAACAGATGTAATAATAATAATTATAGTTGTTGTCAACAGTACGTAACATTTTAAGTACTGTTATTTAAATGAAAATTTAGGCATTCATCAATTACCGTATATATATAGATTTACATCAAGTATACATGAATATTTCGGTTTTTAACATAAGATACTTAAAACACTTAACAGCAAAACCGGCAAAAAAAAGGCTTTGCCATTCTTGTACACAACTTACAATAATTCAAGTACAGTACATGAAATCAAAAAACAGTCGTAGTTTAACAATTTTAGATCAAACGACGTAATTAACCACATATTGCATGAATATTATATCCACCAGTAAAACTAGAGAAAAAATGATTAACAAATTAACAAGTAGCACTGATGGTAAAAATATCAACGGCTTTTTTTCCCACAACTGATAAAACATAGCAGAGTAATGAATAAAAATCGTATGTTGAGTTGTTTTGCAATGCAATGATAAAAAAATATGAACTTGTCAACTTCAAATCTAGACAAAAAATGATTATTCCAAATGACATATGATTTTATGGCCATCCTCAAAATCATAATATTTTCTTCTTAAGTTTAACCAATAAACAAGTTCGTTACAGTTAGTTAAATATTGAATTAAAAAACACGAAAAACAAAAAAATCATTTCTATTAATTTTTTAGCTACGTTAATTTTACGTAGATTCATAACTTTAAAAGTCAAATTGTACTAAAAATCTACATAGTAAATATCAATCCATTAAGTTTCTTAACTGTATATAATAATTAAGATTTGCTTCATTATTATTTTAAAAATAATAATACACTTTTGCTTTCACTTATAGTGTAGGCGTACTAAAATAGATAATCTGCTAAAAATATAAACATAAAAATAAAATATATAACATCTATATACTGTATATCCAAGTAAAAATGTTCAAATGCAAAAGCTGCCCTGCTTCATATTTATATACTGTATACCTATGTGTCATTTGTACGAGACTATAGTAATAAATTTTACATAACCATTTGTAAAAGTATTAATACTTTATCAAATTAGCTTCTTTTAGATAACTGTTGACCTCGAGGTTGAGATGGACATCAACACTTTAGTGACAAAGTTGACGATAGCAGTTGCAGGCTGTTCTGGTTCTAATTCAGCAAACAAATGGCACTGGTTGTCCGTCTTGCTAGTTGGTTTTCGAGCAACAACGCCAAAGATTCGACTGAAAATAGTTAAATAGACTTTACTTAAACTAAAGTATCTAAAATTGTCATTGCGTTATCTAAGTCCTTAATGCTACTCCCAGCAGATGGAAAATTCTAAAAGGATGTCAAAGCACCACTCACCGATCACAAAACGTAACTCTTCTTCACAATATCCCAGAAAGCAAAAACAATAAACGGAAGAAAATGGAAAGAAAGGGTTTATTCGATTTGATGTCGTCACCAAAGTTGCTTATCTCAGATATAACATAACTAAAGTTCAGAAAATAAAAAACTTACTTTGAAGTCACCGGTATTCCAGAATCTTCCACGGATCGAGCCCAACGGCGATCGTCTGGGTCGAGGCCACAATGTGTTATATTCAGCACCGGGTAATGTCTCCTGAAGAATAATCTATAACGCAGAAAAATTTAATAAAAAAACTTCATTGCGTAATAATCTAAAAGTTTTAATCATACTGTCTTTTATTATCAGTGATAGTGATTCCTTGCGATGACACTTTAAAATGAACAATCGTAGATTCTGGGAGTGGTTTACCAGTTAATAAACTACTTGTCGTTTTAAGAACAGCTTGAGGTCCAGTTAAACTTTCCACATCCATTGTATACAAGTACAGGACATTACATGCTGTAGTGTAAAAATATTAAACATTTATACTTTAGTGGATCTCGTATAATCTTTAATAGTACTAACTGTAGATAACTGAGTGACAAAATAATATTCTTACCTGCACCCTGATCTAACAGCTGGGCTGCTAAGTACGACTCATTATCTACAGCATCAACTCCAAGCAAATCTAATAATAAATACAATATTAAATAAAAATTAATCGTTAGCTTAATCCGTAATCATGCTAAATACTATTTCAAACACACCTAATTCAGGTAATATTAATTTACAAGGCAGCGCCAAGGGAGTTATGCTATGCTGATACACAAGAGCCGAAAGACTTCCTAAATTTTCGATTCATGTAATTGAAAATGTGTTGCAAAAAAAGTATCTCATAATAAACTAACCAAACACCGGTTCATTGCTGCAGCCCTTTAACTTTACACCTTTGGCAGTAGGTTCAATGAGGAAATGCCTCACCAGCTCGTTAGAAATGTCGCCTAAACATTAAATTGTAGTTAATAGAAAACCTCGTTAAAAGTAAATCAATCATCATACCTGACTTGTTTTGCACATTCGAAGGTGGTGAAGCGACTTTAAGAGCAAGACCAAACGCTCCAGGAAAAGAATTACTGTCTCTAACAAGAAAAGTTCCAGGTGGTTTTGCTTTAAGCGCATTTATTGCTGCAAAAAATAATTATTCAATCAGAATAAAGCAAGTATTCTCGGAAAAATATATTGATTGCCTTACCATCTTCTCTTGAAATATTTGGCTTATACCAAAATTTGGAAGTATCTTTGACAAATAATGGGTGATGATGTATCACCTCAGCAGGCTCAGTGAGAGAAATCAGACTGGATCGTCGAGACTGACCATAGTATACCGTGGGAGAACTCTGACCACCATCAGTGTGCGAACGACTGTCAGCCGCTAGAGCTAAACCTGAACGTAATTGCTGTACAGTTGCAGGTGAAGGACTACGGTCTTTCCTAGAAATATTATTTTGTTTTAAATCTGAAACACAAAAAGCAATGATTCAAGACAATATTATACCCTGAAGGCGTAGAGCTTCTGGGTGAGATACCAGAATCTACAATAGAATACACATAATATATCAACATTCTGTTGTAAAATAAATTTGTAGAATACCTTGATCTGAATAAGGCGTCCGTGAAGGCACTGGGAAGCCAGGAGTTGTTGGCCGATCAGGGCCAAGTGAAGATGATGGACTGCCAGGTCGATCAATCTGATAGCTTGTGTTTCCTGACCAATTATTATTGCTAATGCTTTGTACACTAAAGTCTAAATCTTCCGGATTACTTGAAACTAAAATTAATTGATAAATATTTATAAATAAATTAAAAAATTGTTATGTTGAAGTGTTTAATCTTACTTGGACTTGATGTACGTGGCTGATCTCCATTAGGTTTAGGCACAGTCGTCAACAAACCTACGGATGTTTTCGTAGGTGACGATGGAGATAATCGGTCTCCCGTATAAGTGAATGAAGTAACATTTTGATAGATTGGCGAATTAGAAATGGCAGAAAACAATTCTGGGTTTGGAGCTCCCTTTTGCGCACTCTTTTGTATATTAGCTTGACTAAATTCATGTGCTTTCTTTATATTTATAAACGGTCTTTCACGATCAAAAGAAGTATCAGAGCGCTGTCTTGAAACTGGTTTTCCCTGAGGGCCACTTGGCTGCCAAGTGCCATATCTTGAACTAGCTGCTGCATGGCGAGTAGCATCTCTGCTGCTTGATCTGCTGGGAATTAATGGCGAAGAAGGCGCTGATCCACCTCGACCAGGTGGAGGTTTTCCAGATGGTGGAGGACTTGAAGGAGGACCTCCAAACTTCCGGTTTCGTACAGGAGTACCAGAACCATTTTGTTGTCGGTCATAACCATTAGTGTAAGTATTTACATACAGTGGTTTCTGATGATCCACACGCGTTTCAGTAAGATGAAGATCGAGTAAATCATCATCATCTGAACTTTCTTGAGGTTTTGGCAACTTTGCTTGGGCAGTTCTAAGTTCTGTAAAAAGTAATCTTTCTTTGGGATATCTCTCCTGCTTTACTTTGGCTTCTTGACGAGCACGTAATTTTTCTTGTTGCCTTTGTAACCACTTATCCGAATTCTTGTCACCGTCCATACTAAACAACATAAACAAATATAATAAATCAGAAACAGGCTCAAATCTTAAATAAACAGCGATTACCCTCTATAAGAACCTGATTCGGAGTCATATGCTGAATCGTGACTTTGACTAATTAGCTGAGGTTTATTAGAAGTTCCATTAGCACTTGGGGTTGCTTGAACAATGGGAGGCGATGCCTTTTCTAATTCAGAAGTGTTGCTGTCATCAGTAAAATCTAACGGAGGTGGTGGGGGAGGAAGTGGCAATTCATTATCTTCAATCATTTTAGCTCTTCTTTCAATAGCTGGTATGTTCATATACCGATGCTTTCTAGGGGTTGAAGGACTTCCAGGTACTAAATAAGTGAAGGGCTGAGAGTGTTTGCGGGCGTGATATGGCCATTCTTTGTCTTCAGCTTCATCAGCATCCCCATTTACACCATTCGGATGTCCATTTCCATTCAGATGCCCGTTTCCATTTAGATGTCCGTTTCCATTTAGATGTCCATTTCCATTCGAATGTCCATTTCCATTTGTGTGAATATAAGTATCTGGACTATAAGTTACTCTTTTGACGATGTGAGTACCAGGCTTTAGATCAGGAATGGTTTCCACTTGCGCCATCATTCCATCTAATAATTCATCTAACATTCGCTGCTCTTCAGAATTTATTGGCTTTTGAGGTTGAACTGAATGCACGTCCACGCTAGTTTTAAGCACACTATGACCGTTTGTTGTAGGCGTCGATGTGCCATTAATGTGACCAGTTCCTGCGCTGCTGCTACTTTGCCCACTATGTGGTGGCGTAGCTGATGATATTCCTGAATCCATACTAGCAGTTGGTCCTCCATTATGAAATCCATTGGTTTGAGGCTTCTTCTTGCTAACCGTTGCATAGGGATTTCCATCTATTGGTCCGATAGTGTGATGTACTTTATTATTACATGTTCAAAATAAAATTATTTTCAAACACAAACGTCAAAAGCAAGCAATGTCAGTATAAATGATGCTAACCTGGATACCTTGGATTAGTATAGGCAGTATCTATTACAATTAAATTAACCAACCCATGTTAATGTCAATGAACAACAGTTAATTAAATTAGAGCAATTCAGTCTGGTCTAAAAACCGACTTACCGTACGGATTTTCATCAGAAATTAAATCTAAACTTTCATATGAATTTGCTTTAACGATGGCATCAGATGAATAATCTACTGGTACTGATAAATCTCGAACTCCTCCTACAACATTTAAGACACGATTAAGATAAATACAATAAATCATAGACTTTTATTTCAGAGATTTACCATAACGTCGATCAGCTGATGATGAAAATTTAAATTCAATCCGTCCTTCGTCAGGAAATCGGTTATCTAGCAAACATTTAATATTTAAAATAATGCAAATAAATTATACAAATTATAAAACAACTAAGTACCATCGCAAGCATCGTCAAGGTCTTCTTTATTAAATGTTAAAAGTTGTTCAGAAATGGCACAGGTATGAAACTGACACCTGAAGATGACATCCCTTCCATCAGGCTTTGTCCGCCGGTGATAAGCTTTCACTAAGCAGTCACCTCTCAACTGAACCGGTGTTTCCAGTGAAATTGTAATCATGCTCACGTTCCCTGACACAGTGCTAAAATTTAAATTCAATAAAATTATTTTAGTTATCGTTAACAGTACATGATTGACATAATGCATACAATACTCCAGATGTGTAAATTGGTTTTAATCCTTGATAAACTTTAACAAATAATCGACAACCTATAAATTAAAATAGTTAACTAAGAGTTAATTCCTAGAAAATTAATTTAAAAGTCGAAATACTTACCACCCTGAGAATCAAAATTTGGAGCACCATACAATATAATTTGATGTAAAAATAATGGACTATTGCTAATCTCAATTGCACCGGAAAGAAGACCGTGGAAATAATTTATAAGTCTGAAAATAATTATAAGATATCATTTATAATTTAACATTAAGTGTATAAAGACACAAATAAAATATTTGAGAAGAACCTTCTATGAGACGGTGTAACTAAACCTCCAGATTTGTCATTAAAAAATTTCTTCATTGCAAATCGATCAAGAGCTTGATCGGCACTACTGTAAAATAAAAAAAGTTATTTAATAAATCGCAAAAAAAAACATAAGTCTAATAAGTTTTTTTACATGGCACAAATGCTGCTGTAATGCATAAATGCTGCAACGACAACTGCTGTTCTCTCTTTTCCGCCCTATTAAATTAATGTCATTATTTATTGTATTTACAAACATTTTTTCGCTTAAATTGCAAAATAAATATTACTTTGCAATGTAGCACAACAACATGCTGTGGATCGGAACTAAGCCACCCGTCCATTGCTTTGCAAATACTGCAAAGCCTTTCAAGAGGTGGTGCGAGTGGATCAGGCCATCCAAACTCCAACAATTGGTGATTCAACTGTGACATATCATTTCGTCGGTCTGACAAATTAAATATCTGAAAAGCATTTAAAATTTTATTTCAATAATAAACAAACACATAATAAAACCGATTATTTATACCATATAATTTTCTCCGTGTTTATTTCGGAGCATTTTTGTAACTTCCTGTAAGCTGTTTCTATAACTATCATCCATTCCCGTCATAGGGAAAGACACCGCTAAAATAATTTTTAAACAAAATAAAAACACAATCATTGAAATTTTCAGTCAATAAAAACTTACAGATGATTCGCTCCGTAATAAAGTATAAATCCATTTCGACTGTTTGAGGTCGCAACCTTAAGCGAGTTCTATGCCTAAACATTTAAACAAAATGTAAGTACAGTAACTAACCACAAAATGAATTTTAAAGTTGCACGCAATAAAATGTCAAGCGCAGAACATATTGCAAACACCTTCAACTTCAAATAGAGAACTGAAAAATTTTTCCTTACCTATAATCATGCAAATAACAATCGTCAATTGGCGCTCGTCCAGCGGGGAACGATTGCTAAAAATAAAATTAAATCCACAACATCATCGTCTAAGTTCAACTTTTCGTTTTAACTGTCTACAAAGTAGTTCAAGTAAGTTCAAAATCTTTCATTTCGCATGACAAGCGTATACGGTATACTTGTATAGCGTCAAAGTTTAGTTCGCTTATAGATAACTTATAATAAACAAAAGATGAACCATATAACAAAACTTTGCTCAATCGGTCATAAACGTTTTAACATAAACAAAATAAAAAACGACAAAAAATTAGAGTATGTTCAAAAGAAAATAAATTTTACCGATTTTCGGAGTTGAACCGCACGATTAGGTGACGAATACTCCTGAGTTAACGAATCGTGACTCTGAAAATATTTTTAAAAAAAAGTTGCATCAGCAAAATACAAGATAGCATGTTGTATATTACTAAATAACACAAAAATAACAAAAACATAACTTTAAATATGAGTAACAACAAAAAGAAATAATTGCATGCACATTAATATTTCACATTGTGACCATGAAAGCTACAGTTATAACAGAATAATTTAAAAATTAATAAACTGTTTCTGACCGATCCAGACGACCGTGTCCATTGCGGTCTACAAAACATAATTGAGAAAAAAGTATTAAATTCCACTCTAACACGTTTTAAGCCGCACTTCACTAAAGACTAATCACTACTTTCCATTAATCTCGAATTATAGGATATGAAAATAAGAGTTTGTGATGTTCTGTCATCTTTGGTGCAGTAAAAATAAGTGTCGGCGTTCAAACCTCGGCTATAATAATAATAAAATAAAAAGAGTACGGTACAACCGCTTTCGTGGAAAGAGTGGTCGATCGATTATTTACTTTTTCAACGAGCCTATCTCGTTGCAGTTTGCAGTACAGCTCAGACAACGATGCTACAGTATGTATCGCAACCAGCTGATCCATGTTTGCCCTTATTTACAATTCACAGTTAGACGACGCCTTAAGTTTTTTTTATATAACTTAAATAAATTGTCTTTTGAGATCAAGTTTATTTTTTTAGAGTAACAATTAACTTAAACGTAAAAAAGAAAAAAAGGACAAATTGAGTGAAATTAATTAAATATGAAAAACATTCAAATAAATTTAGTGTTCTACTTCATTCTTTAACCAAATGAACATTTCAAACTTATATAAATTCAATTTCAAAAGTACAGTACTTAATATAGTATACTGTTTCAAAGAAACTGATCATTTACAAGTTTTCATTAGTTTGGCAATTTAGACATTTAACATTTTTAGTTTAAAGAAAAACAAGTCCTTCTAAATGACTAAAAGTTGTTTTCAAATAAAATTTCTGACTAAAAGTAGGTAATTTTAGCTACTAAAACTAATATTTCAAGCATAATTAAAATTTTTAGAAATCAATAGTTTATAAATTTCATTAAATTGTCTGTTTTCCCCCTCCCACCCCAAATTTAGCTATTCCCCTTGTACAATTTGCCATACTTTGGTAAAAATAAAAAAAAAATTAGTTTCATTAATTTAATTAAACTTCATTTCATTTAACTAATTAAATTTCATATAATTTCATTCAATTAATTAAAATGTACTTAAATTTCAATCAATTAAACTTCATTTCATTTGATTAATTGAATTTTATTTCGTATAATTAATGCAATTAATTTAATTTCAAATAATAATCTACTCGTATTATTGTAGTGAAGAGCCGTTAACTTCGTTAAGGAATGTGCAAACTTTCACTAAGTTATATAAACAAGATCAGCTTCGATTTTATTTTTTTTAAGAGTTGCTTATTTTGTAGGGTACGTTTAGGGTCATGGCTTCACGCATTTCATTTGAATAACATGTAAAAACAATCTCGCTAGTCGACTTTGTTTATAAACTCGGTCAAATGCCTAACACACTTTCAATCCAACAACGGTGGTCATAAATTAAGTTACAATTCCCCAATTAGCCTGCTAACATTGAATACCGGTATGTGTTTAGATTGCAGCCTTCATAAATAATACAGAAAAAACTCCACTTTTATATTGTAAACAAACAGAATTTAATTTTTGCGTCGTCAAAATTATCGACAGTATGTAGGACAAAAATAAATCTAAACAGCTATACAAAACTGAGCTTTATCAATAAAGTCACAGGCATGACTTTGAAACTACACGACTACGCCCACATGGCATAACTGTATACTATACACTCTATATAGAGAAAAATGATGTTAATAACATAAACCAGAAAAGGTATGACATGACAGTTCAGACGACGCCAAAGAAGTGTTGCTGAATTATAATGGAAATATTTTGTTATAACTAGGTTAATGACAATGTTGTATCATCTTTGCGAAATCAATGGCATTACAATATAGTGTAGGTGAATTAAGTTTAGTGAGTATTGGCACCCAGAAAAAAAGTTTGAAAGTAAAAAAAAAGATGAAACATTAAAAAAAGAAAGGTAAACTGATATGCGGTTTAGACGCAGCACAAAAGAATGATGCGAGAGCATAAACCAAAAAAAGATGTTTAGAGAAACGTTTCTCTGGCAATATTCCAATGGGACCAATAACAATGCAACAAAGCATGGAATATAACAACAATGCGCTCGTCGGTGCAACTAATAATAATTATAATATACGGTATAGTAATAAAAAACACAAAACAGCAGGCATTGTAAAAGTCGTGATACCGAGTCATTGAAATCAGTTTAATTATAATTCACATCAATTATCGTTAGGCTTTCTATTCACAGTGACACATAGGCCGCAAAAGCTACATAAACTTAGTTAGCAAAATTATTGCAAACAATGTTATGCCTTTTAAAATTTAAAAATCAAATGTGATGATTTATCAACTATAAATGTCAAATAATTTCTAAAAACCGTATTGATTACAAATAACAAAATGGAAAATGGGGAGTAATGGCAATCGGATGCGGTGACACACGCTGAACTGTATTGATCATTTATTATTATCAGAAAGGCGAAATTCATTTCCTACAACTACAGTATGTGTCGTTGCATCTTTATCCAATGACTTTTTTCTTTATCACATCCCCATGCTTATCATAAACTTCGCATTTGTCTGATGATGTATCTTCCATACACCAATTGTTCTCCCTTTTTCCATCAATCTGACAATGTTTGAATTTCCGGATATCACCCACCAAACTGATTGAATATACAATAGTAAACAAGGCTAATAATACAATAGTCACTCTACCCCCAACATTATCTATTTCACCCTCCTCCTCATGCTCGATTGCCAACGAAAAGCTAACATTAAACTTTCCATACTGTATTTTTTTTTCTATTCTATCTCCTTGAAATGCTCTTTAACATCAGAGAAGTACAGAAAACTTGGCAGAAAATTAAAATTAATACTAATAATCAGACTTTCACACAGCACCGCCAAAATTGATGTTAACTTAGTTTTTGCTTTAAGTCTCTATCCTTGGTAAAGACAGTTTAAGTTTGCAAATTATACAGTAGCTACCAAAACCTACAGCAAACCGATTTCTAAATAGGTTTTAGCTGTAACATTGCGTAATCCGAAATATGACAAATTACTAATAACTATTATTATGTATTGTCATCGTCACATTAAAATGTATATCTCAGATCTCGCCCAAAAACCATGTACAAGTCCATAACAAATGCCATGCAGTTTACACATAAACAATACAGTAAAGTCATGCTACGATTTAAATTCGCACTCACCGATGGTTCAAGTAAAGGAGTATCGCATGATGAATAAACCTGAAACGAAAAAGAAATCAATTTCATTTAAAACGGTTGCTGCAACCAAAATTAATAAATAAAAACCTTTAAAACACAGAGCTATAAATGTCATTTTTAAGAGATACCGGTATAATATTAACATTTAATAACTTTCTAAAATAAAAAATAGTCCTTTCTTAAGTTTAACTGCATTTCCTTTTTACAAGAAACTGAAAAAGTCAATCGTTTAACCCCAATTCCATCTTGTTACATAAAACATCGTAACAAATCCAGTTAATAAAAGACTTTTTCTCGGTCAAAATATACCTGAAAAGCAAAACATGTTTTCTGCTCAAGTGGAGTGTGGTCTTTCGTGGGACTAGCATCACTCCCACGCTGCTTGTCGGTCCCACTGACCGAGTGACCACATAGACACAACATTCCGACAGGAGCCATCAAATATTAAACAACGCACCCACGCTTAACTTTCGTATAATCAACAAACACTCAAAGATTTATAAACAAAAGTTCTACAAGTTAAAAATCCATGTTTTACTTGGGGGAAAAAACAAAGTTAATAAGTCAATCGTCTTAACGCGGAAAAGTAAGGATTGAATTTAAACGGCTATCATTGGAGCCACAGCCCGAATCTAAATAATAAATGTGCGCACTACAATGCTTCGAGGACCAAAGTGATGATAGCAAAGGGATGTTGATATATTTATTATGGATACACGCGTATACTGTACTTGTACTGTATATGCGTGTAAAGAGATACAATAGGGGTGGAGTCCCTCTTTCACACTCTTCATATCGATTGATACTCGCGTCATCGGGAAATAAAAATAAGTAGAGGACAACTTGGGTGCCGTATGCTTCTTCACTAGGCCAAGAGCATAATATTAAGCTTATACTTTTGCACACTTTGATTGAGTAAAGCGTTTCCATGACAACGCAGCAATTGTCTCCACCATCAGCCTTAGATAAGGGCGGAAAAGGAACTAATAATACATGCCAACAAAGTTTCATAATCGTTCCCTGGAGAAAAACAGCTTGAAAATCTCTGTCGAATATAATAATACCTACTCGAAGTAACTCAATTATATTGACCACACACTAAAAGTGGCTTCAGTAATGCAGTAAAAGTCAATTTGTAGAACTAACAAATAGAAACCCTCTTCAAAATAAAATAACTAAGCACCTGTTAAAATAATTTCCAACCGCAATTTTGTGTTTACAAATTGCTAAACATTTTTTAGCTTCCTTAAAAGCAACAGCTGCGTGATACTACTGAGTAAAATGTCAAAATTAAAATGATTACAGTAATTGTACATTTTTTTCGACACAGTATATACTTAAAAGTTTTTAAAATTCTACAGTATGTAAAATAATTTACAGTAAATTGAAATTTTAATCAATTTCTAAACATTGCCATTACTCTGTGACTAAATGCAGTACTGTAAATTGAAAAAAACCATCATGCTAACAATAGAATAATTATTTTCTTTTTTTTAAATATAGGATATAACATCAAAAGTTTTTAAAACTTTAAATTAAATATGCAATATTATTTATAAAAAATAGAGTATGAAAATAAAAGAGTGCCGAATCATACAAAAAACCACAAACACATGATAAAAGCTCAAACGAAAAGATTGAAATAGCCTAAATTAAATGCTACAGCTAAAATGTAAGCAATACTGCAGATGTTCCAAGTTCATTCCATTTAAATCCTAAGATAAGTTAATTTAACATAAGGTGAACATGTGACTATGAACTCCATACGACGACTCGTACTGCTTTCATAATCAATGATTAAAGTTTTGTCAAATTTTTTTCAATTTGGTACATCGTATATGTTTAAATCGATTCCTCGAACTTATTGACATATCTAGACTAAGGTACAATCTTGTCTAAAAATTGGGAAAGTATTTAAAAAATACTACTAAACTCATTCTGTCCCTCTGAATATAGATAGACACAGTGAATTCACATACATGGTATCCTATCTGACGCATCAATAGTAAGAGTACATGAACGTTTTTAAGAGATTGGAAGAGTCACGTTCTCAACTGAAAAAAATAATAAATAGCAACGTCAACTCCCCTAAACATAACATCCAACTCTGTTAGCCCAATTGAGGGGAAAGAATTAAATTTAATGGATCATGATGTAGAAAGATGCGAGATCTTTTAGCGTACAACTGCTTCTAATTATACTCTCAAAATGCTTGTACACTGTTTATTTCAGTAAAAAGTCTACAGTATATGTATGCACTGTGCAGAACACGTGTTTCCTGTATTACCAAAACACAAACACTGTCCTCCCACATACTGCATAACAGTTTCCAAACTGGAATTGCTAAATCTATGTTACTCGTATATGGACTTCAGTTAAAAATGTAGGCTATCACAATGATGACTCAGTATACTGTATACCTAAATTGCCTATGTTATAAAAGTACTGTAATATGCAAAAACTTGTAGACGACAAAATTTCGGTGTCAAGTGCTTAACGTTTAATCGATAACGCACGTTTAGTTAGTCTTTTCATAGAAAAACACGGGCTGTTTTCAAGAACAATAAATAAATCAGATGTGGGGCAATTTGCAAAAGGATTGAACCATACTTGATTAAAATACGCTGACCTCATTGTACCGTACAGTAGACGCTGTGACAAACGCCAATGTAATAGTACAGTATTGGTATAATCACTAATAATTTTATGACATCATATAACGCTGCGCTGTGCATTTTGTTTTCTATGGATGCTCAATAGTTCCCTTTGGCTATTTGTAAAACGTGTCGATATTAAAATACCAAAAAATGTTGGTCGTAAACTTTAAAGTTATATAAAAAAAATCCTAACTTCCAATTACACCAAGTATTTTTACTTTCTAAAAATAAAAGACAAAAAGCCGACCTTAATACGTGTACTTTGTCATGCGAAAATAATGTCAGGTAGAAATTATTGTAGGAAAAAAAACAGAAAGTTTAGTTCTGAAAATAGTTTTACAGCTTTGCATTTAGATAAACAAAGTTAAGCATAAAAACACAATAAACATTAAATTTCCCATGAGATTCAGTACGATACTTTGGTATTTCACCATTACGACTAAATGATTAATACAGTATGTGCTCGGAGTAAGTGCTGACGTCAAAATTACACCATCCGTAATGTCAAAATGACGCACTAAAATCGCCGGATTTTTAGTGTATATCACCAGTTCATGATCAAACTCCACTTCCGTTACTGTACGCTCACGTTTGTTTATGTCTTTAATTAAAAACACGGAAGTATTCAAATTCTCTCCTTAAATTTTATTAACATAATACATTAGCCTTAACTAGAAGCAGAAACAGCAGATTTACCTATTTTTATAATACTAGCGGTATTATAATACACATGCAATTAGGAAAAAGTAGACGCGATCTTCTCACAAAAAAATGGGACATCCAAACATTAAAGACGCCGAAAATAATAAACTTGCTCCATATAATTTTCAGACTATAGCCATTAATAATTCAGAAAACATCTTTATGTACGTTACAACAAAAAAACACAAGTTCAATTAAGAGCAAGGCCGACAATAATTATAATTTGTCCAGACAAAAGAAAAAAAAAACAAAGCAATGCATTACGATGATATCGATATATATGATTTAACTATGTGCATTTATAAATTACATATTAAAACTAATTGCCAGATGCAGAACTTCTTGTTAATGTATATCAAGAAACAGCTTGCATGGGCATAAGGTAAATTAAACAACAAACTAAATCGATACAAGGTCGGATATAAATGACTAGAAAAAACTTTAGCATAAACCACGCAAGAACAAGTCAAGCAAAACAAAATGTTTTCACGCATTGATATTATAGCAAATACCTCTTAAATTCAACTTTGAGTACTCACACGTGGTTAGAAAAATTAGTATGAAAACTTTTCTTTACTACGCTAAACCCCCTTCACCATCTCCATCACATGTTTATTTAAGTTATAAAAATAGATTAGCTACGTGATTTTATTCGTTTACGTAACGCATAACTTGCTGCACATGAAGTAAACCAAATTTAACGCCACGCAAATTAATTATGGTTTACCACACGTTAAATTAAATTTCCGCTTTGCTGTGCTAATAACTATAAAAAAATAAATGCTATATAAAAAATAAAGTAAATGAAAAATTGTTATGTACGAGTAAATCGTAAATAATTCTACCAGCTTTGTGTCCACTAGGATTTTCAAAACAGCACGTTCCAACCAATTAAAGATAAACTATGAAGAAATATACTGTATAAAAAATGAAGATTTAAAAATAGCAATAGTAAACAAACTCCAACTTTAAAACTTCACTGTGTAGTATTGAAAAGTGTAGTACAACTAAAAAAAATCCGTAAATACGCATTCAAACATTCACTTGTAAAGAAAAGGAAAAACAAGACTAATTAGAGTACAAGCAAATATACGCTGTCAGTTGACTTCAAAACATGGCAACAAATGTTAAGTGATTTTTGCTATGTCACTATAAGCTAATCTATGGAGAAGATATCTATCTGGCTGAATTTATAGACTTCATTTATTTTTTGTCAACAAACATTTTTATTCATTGTTCCTCCAACATTTTTACGCCATTTTTCGATTCTTTATCAATTCGTCTCAAAATATCAACCTACAGTTATTATTTACAGTTTAACAATTCAGTAGAAACTTCATTACAATAAAACTTTAAAAATCTGAAGTAATTCAAAATTTCATGTCTTTAAATTTCTTTGTTTTTTTATCTGAAGCTTTTGAAAAAAAAATAAAATGTAGTAAATTTAAAGTTGGCGTCGTTTTGAAACTTCCCTGAACTCAGATTCGTAAATGTTTTGATTTAAAAATAAAAAATGAGCTAAAAACCTGGATCCAGGCTGAAATTACTGCAGGAAGTTCTGGTTTCAAACTAGGTCAACTGCTGGAACCTTATTTGGTTGTCTCACAACTCAACCCTCTAAACGATTTTACAGAAAACTGACAAATGTTGCATTTCAAACCATCTCTTCCGCACACTAAAGAGTCAGACAACTTAATCTTTTCGAATTTACACGACCTCATAAAAACTCTATACGAAAAAACAAAACTTTGAAAATTAACTTGAACCCCTTGCTGCATTATTTTCTAAGGTCTTCTTATAAGTACGAATATTTTGCCTCGGTTCCAGAATTAGGTTCAGCATTGTGCGTATGCCAAACCAACTTCGATTTTTTTTAATTATCCGAAAAAGCGTCGTTTTGTTTAAGAGTTTTACGAGAATTGCCTGCCAAGTAAAAACAGTGCTGACAAACCTCCAAAATCTAAGCAAATATTTTTAAAAAAGCTAAAGTTAAAAGTTTTCAAATGTCATAAACAGTAACTAAAACACTAATATGTCAACAGGAATAAGAATTCGCACAAAAGGTCCAAGAATTTGTTAATTACTTAACGTGGCATCGCATGGCGTCGTAAAAATAGCAAATCCCTTGATACATATTAAGACAAAAATCTTTTTTCAAGATGATTTATACAAAGGAATGAAATACAGATTTAACAGCGAAAAAGTTAATAATAAATTATGCTAGTTTAACTTTCCTGTAATAACGATAGACTTTATTTATTTGCATTAATAGTACTTCATCTCTATCGCAAGTACTTGCAATATACTAAAAAATATTTTGGCATCATAACAAACTACCAACTACTGTACATGACAAAGGCAACAAAAATTGCTTAAGAATAAGTTAGAAAAGAAAACACGAATTGGCGATTTCTCAACAATAACATCACCGCAAATATTTAACAACTTCCTGACACTTTTATGCGAAATCTATCAGTAGCACTTAAGCGCTTCTTTACATTGCAAATATCGGATATCCTTATCTTAACAATTTAAGGCTTTAAACAGTAGCATATCATATCAGAGACAAAATTACCTCAAAACAATATTAACCACCGATCTTAGACTGAAAAACAAGTTATTTAACATTAAATTATATTCTTAAAATTTAAACAAAATGTTGGTAAAAGGCTTTGTTAACAAGTGTCAACTGCTAGTTGATTGAATAAACGAATGGCTATTATGACTAGTGCGTCAAGCATAAACAGGACGCCGACAGAGACAAAAACAAAAGCTAACTCTCCTGCTGAGACACTTAAAAGTTAAAGAAAACGCAGAACAAAAGGCGGTTTAGATGGACTACAAAAGTAAGGAAAAAGAGAGGGGTGTGTCCGTTTTACCACACATACAGTAAACAAAGATATTTAGAAAATAATAACCGTACGTGCTAATGATGGAAATGAAGTACAGAAACAGTTCAAAGTATTGCAATTTTAACAGCCACAAAAAATAATTATTTAATAGTCTTAAAGCTTCACCAAAGACATTAGTTAATTTTAACTAAAGTAACTTCTTCTGAAGTTATCTTAAGTAAAATTCAACAGCTGATTTCAGAAATTACTATGTCCATTAACATTCCATTTCAACAGTAGCCAAACGCATGCAGCACGCCTAAACACTAAAAAATAATTTTTTTTCTCATAGTGGACGCTCATTTAAGTGCATTTCCTATCTTACATCAAATAGTTTTTAAAAAAAATTTAAAATTAATGTAAGCGAGACCTATGAACCCATCAACGTATCGACTTTTATGATTTTACTTTTTTTTTTAAATAGAGGGAAAAAATGTAGAAAATAGCTCTTTATTCTATAATGGTTTTCACAGGTAGTGTATTCTCTTACTGTAGGTAAAAAAGTTCTATTTGTTAATACGGCGTTATCTAGTTGAAGTGATCGCCCATCCAATGAGTATTCAGCCAACCAACCACGAACTCTCCACAGCATGCATGCGGCCACCGACTTAAAAACTAAAGGGTAATGTACTCCACCCACTTATGCTTTCACATCAAACACCTTCTGTTTTTCTTTAACTTTCGTTTTTCTCATCCTCACGACAAGCAAATATCCTTTTAAAATTTACCACTAAATTTACCTCAAAAATACGTTTTCCTTCTTATTTTCCCACCGATTTTATTTGCAGTATAGACTCGCAGATAGATAATATTGTACTACGTGATAACTACAGTAACAGAGTCTTAATAAACTAATAACAAAATATTGTAAACTGTAATTGTATTACATGCTTTAAATGTCACAATGGTAATGAAATTATAGCCATCTATAATAAAAATACAAATAAAAGTCAATTAAACAGGAAGTTTTTATGATCCTCCTACGATAATTTAATAAATAGACTGAACCTTGACTGAATGGATTACAAGGTATCCAATTTCACTATTATATACTGTATACCTATTTGAACGTCTAAGTTAGAAAGAGCAAACGCCCAATCACATACAGTATAACCTTATGTAGAAGAATTGAAGATGAAATAACAAGCTTAAAAGTAAAAAAATACAATTGAAAGTCTATCCAACTACTTGCACTAGGGATCCAAAAGCCACAGAGAAGAGGGTGGAAAGGTCAACTGAAGATGGAATACTGACTTCAGTTGCTCTTGACATTCATTCGCTCCCCCACTCGGGTCTCCCACTCCAATTTATACAGAACAAACTCCCACACTGCCTCCACCCTGTAATTTTAAAGGATAAGGTGTGGAAAATCTTTTACTTAGGCTGTATGTGTTTGGGTGTATCCTGTTAAAAGTCTCACGTTGCAACACCTTTTTTTTTCTTTTTACATAAAAATAATAATAAAAAATGTTTTTTAAAAAAAGTAAAGCAGAAATTCCCACCCACGATAAATAGCTAAATAAAGTAGCCTCGACAGTGTTGAGGACAGCAGTTAATACAAACAACATTTTTACATTTAAATACTACGTAGCACTGTCGTATGATGTAAATCCACCCTCGCACCAAACCAGTCTCACTAGAATAATGAGCTAGCTGATTTCAAAACTCTTTTCTCCAACTTTTGACTTGCAAGTCAAGATGTTTGGCTTTAAGCAGCATGATCAAAAAGTATCTTTTTCTACGCTTTAGCAATAGTTTGTGCGTAGGAGAAGCCGACTTTTTGTAGCAACTCTCGCACTTCAACTTTCAACAAAAACATTATTTACATTTTACGCTGGAAATTACGAGGTAAACGTTACAGGCTTTTAACAACTTTTCTGTAAGCGGTAATACTCTTATAATATTGTTGAAAATATTCCCCTTTTTTAATATCACATTTGGTTAGACAGTTATCTACGTTTCAAAAAATAAATGCTAAGAATGCCAAAGTCAGAAAAAATTCATGACCGACAGATTAACATTTATCATCTGTCAAAAGCAATTCTTTATTAAAATAATCAGTTGTCAACTGTAATTAAGTACGTGCATGCGCAGTATACCATTCAAATAAATTTAAATAAGAAGTAATGGAAAGCATATTTGAATGTTTGTTGCTAAGTGTAAGAGTGTGTAAATAACTCAGTTCAATATTTTGTAGTTGTGTATCGCACCAAAAAACTTACTTTGCGGAATTAATCGGGTAAAAAACTAAACTTGATTCTAAATTACAATCTTTTAATTCTTAAATTATATCGCAACACATAAAATGACTGCATTTTCAAATTACACACAGTCAAGGAATCTAGTGTGATAAATCAAGCGTCTGCTAATTATCTAATAAAAGCGTATCACTGTCATTAAGACATAAAACTATATGTCACTGTCGTATTAAACAATAATAATAAACTTAAAATTTTCCATTATATTACAATATAAAGAATTTTCCTACTTTATTAAGTATTGAATAACTGTTTGGCACGTCGTTTGATCAAACTTAAATATTGATAAAAATCGACTGGCAATCTTTAAGACTTTGAAACATCATCCCACTTTTCATAGCATTAAATTTTTAAGTCATAAAATTTTGAACTAAATGCAATTACAACCTGCGACGTTATCATGAACATGTAACTTTTTTATGAGTCGTCATTTACTCTTATCACATGACCGTCGATTCGACCTTGTACCTGAACCAAATACGATTCACGTCACAAAGCACCTACGTACGTACAAATGTTTAGTGTATTACACTACCAACCTCAGCCACTTGTTTCCATCAATAAATACACACGAAGCACTTTTCCTAGAATGTTACTTTACACACAACACCAAATCCTAATTAATCCCTTTCTGCTGGAAAGCTGTAACATCAAGTTCTGTTGCCAAAAACAGCAAAACTCTCAAACACTCGATACCTGATAGCAAAAGTAATCTAAAACAATAGCGACACTTAACAACAACGAGAATGCTTAATTAACAAACTAACAACTTTAATTTGTAGTAAAATTAGGAAGCTAGCCTTATGACATTAATTGATTTGGTAAATATTCGATTTAAAATTTTCCAGATCATTTAAGTTAAATAAAAATAATTAAATTTAACCACTTTTGAAGTCAGTCACTTCACTTTGTATTGAGTGTTTTCACTACAATGAATTAAACAGTTACAGTACTACAATTAAATAAACAGTACTGGATTTTAGAAAAAACCAAAGTAATAGACAAATACCAACTTAAACTTTTAGATATATTACGACAGAGGGGATATCGAAATGCAAAAGATACCGATTCTGTTAGTTTAGATCAGAGTTTCACCATCCTCGACCTAAGAAAAGTGACATATTTTTGGTACAAGTTCTAAAATGATTTCAAATACTTGTAATTGTTAGTGAACATCTAAAAACATTGTACAGGAGAAAGTTTTTAAAATTATAGGTTTCCGATCCATTCATATACTAAACTAGTATTACTAACCTAATTTTTAAAAATAAAACAAGCTCTCATTCAGCTTTTATTTATTATATAATAGACTTTAGTCGAAACATTACTTTGTTGTAATAACAAATTATATGAAAAATGAATATAATAAAATATCTTTGGAATATTAAGTTGCATGCAGTATTGTATATTTGTTCAAAATATATTTAATTGAAACCACTACTTAAAAGTTGAAATAATAAGAAAAACCATATTAAAAATATGGCAATACGGTATTCTCAGTTTTTCAAAAGTACCAGTACGTAAAAGAAAGAGGTTGGGAACCTCAAGTTTAGATATTGGATTAACTTAAGTATTTCTAATATCAGTAAACAATATTTGTTTTTGTTTGTTTTCCAAACGAGTTCAGCTCTTATCTATAAACGTCGGTAAAAATTCAGTCGCGTGTCATTTACTGCACAAACTTTGGCTTTAGGATAATATATCAAAATTTTTAAAACTAAAATAATCGCATGTTACATTCCATTACCCAGAAACAAAATAAAAACTAACAAACCGTTTACCTTCTAAATAATTTATGCGCTGTACTACGGTTTCCACATCAGTACCTGATGTTAAAATAATCAAATAAAATAACAGCGAAAATGTCTCTTGGGAACATAAAAATTTCACGGTCTTCGGTATAACACGAAAAAAAAGTGCAGGAGTGGTGTTGTCAACTGCACGCGACTGGAAAATATCGTAAATGTGGCAAAACTGTTCACAGCTGTGAACTGATGTTGACCGTGACAGGTGAATGCGACACAGGCACCAAAACTGCAAAGCTTCACAAATGCGCGTTCAAACTTTTACCGGCTGTTCAACAAAAAACTTTTCTCAACCCGTTTAAGCAACTGCAAAACGTATGATACTTTCTTGAAAAAGCTTCAAACAATTCCGTGTTACATCTCGAGAATAATCACATCATTATTGAATATTTACAATCCCTACTTCGACTATCAGAATTTACATAACTACGTGCTGGAGTTACAGAATGGTTAGAGTAGAAGTTTAGCATTTATCCGATAAAACTTTTTTCCTGGCGGTACACTTGAAATGTTTTCGTTGCTATCTAGCGGAAAACATGCGCAGTCAGCAGCACCAGCATGAGATGAAGCAGCAGAGCGACGTGAAATAAGCGAAGAAATGCTATGGAAGCCTGTTTTTAACTTTTTTTTTAACATTACACAAAAGCCGGCGTAGGTGGCTTTTTAACCTGCCGCAGCCTCCACACAAACTAACTTACATACACAACCAAAGCAGAACTTGCTTTATTGCTTAACACACAGCTCCTACATTATTATCCCCCATTCACGTAACACTGCTTTTTACAGATTTTTTAAACTTATTTAACTAAATTTATTCCTTGTTATTCACTCCTTTTAAAACCATAAAACGCGTTACTTACATGTCATCTCGTTTAAATTAGCAGTACAGTACAATTTGACTTCAACAAATTCAATTAGAAAAGAATTAAAAATAAAGTTTGTGGCTCTCATTTAAATGGCGCCGTAATATTTTTTCCAGTCATTTCTGATTTATATTAAGATAAAAGACCGGATTTAAATACTAAACTAAAATGCATGATTGAGAATAATAAAACTTATTTCCCAGTCAATAAGTAATAATAATAAATAAAACAGGGGCGTTCGTCACAGTATACGAGGTTAAGTACTCCTATCAAATAAAGTTTAGCACACCGTCATCTACTGCCTAATACACTTTAAAATCAAATTTACAAGTAAAATTTACAACGTACTGTGTTTATTCGAATTTCATCTGATTATTTAACTTTGCCTGTTATTTTCTAACTGTTACACAATATAAACTTCTACGTTAAACAAATCGTTTCTTTTAAAAGTTTACATAAAAAGGAAAACAAGGTTATTATAATGGTTGTATTTTTTTTTAATTTAATTTAACCCTATTCGATAACTGAAGTGTGTTGGGAAATTTAGGTTGTGCTGTTTTAATAGACGTCATATTACGTTGGCGCCACTTTTTACATGTCCCAAACTGTAAAATCAATTAAGACATCCTTCTTTTGAGTGAGAAAAGACAGTTTTCCCAACATAGATATCCTTGCTGACTATTAGCATAAAAAAACCGAAAAGCAATGAAAATCTTAAAAGGGCAATTCGGAGGTAATTTCCGATTTGCGGTACCTAAGTAACGGTTGCTTCTGCTTTTAGGATGGCTTTTTGCCATCAAAAGTGACCTTCGAAAGATATAGGCAAAAAAAATGAAGACAAACCCAGAATAAAACGTATATACAGTACTTAACAGTTGAAAATCAAGGGAAAGAGAAGAACATTGAGAAAATGTATTGTTAAAGGTGGAAAGTCTAAATGTTTGATTATTTTTTTAACTCTTTTTTTCTATAAGAAAAAATGTTAACAGCAAGAATGTGAAACTAACATTTTAAACGCTTAATATATTAATTTCTATGTTAAAATGGGAGAGATGAATTGACGATTGAATCAGAATAAAAGAGTAAATTTCACGGTTAAAACGTACAGGAAGACATGTATGAGAGTGAAAAGAGATGGGTTTCAACTTCAAGGAAACGCAGATGTGGCACTGCCCTCGCTCCATTTAAGGCGAAACCTCACGCCAGTAAATACGCCAAACATTAAGGTGAATGAAGGGAGTGGAATGCCATTTTGAAAACCAGTTGGCAGAATGTAAAAGATGTAAGTGAACATTGAACAGAACGAGTTGACCCTTTGTAGCAGGCAATCATTGTTGGATTTACTTTTTTACAACAAAAAATTATAATCTTAAACAGATAAGTTCCACGAAACAAGCGATAAACTTAAAAAGTATAAAAACAAATAAATTCTTCCTTTACCAAAAAAAAAAAAAATTACTTTAAATATTTGTATATAGAATTATGTAAGTAATTTGAAACAAAATAAACACGACTTTATGTACACAATATTTGACAATTTTTGGAGATATCGATTTCTGCTACCAAGGTCGAAGTTTAGTCATTGGGCGCATGAGCGTTGGGCACTGATCCAAAAACGGTCTCAACCATTAATTCAAATAAATTTACTTTCAAATCTAACTTAGCGGCAATAAATTATTTGCGTTAAAATTACTTCATTTCAGAAGTCAATGGGGTTTTTACTCTCCGTTAATTAATTTAATTAAGTAAAATAAGTCAAGTTTAATTAACTTACCCTTGGTTCACATGTCCGATGAACAATGTACTTGCACACTAAAATAAATCAATAACAACTTCGTTAATACAAAATTATAAATTAATTATTATGAACATTGATAATGTCGTGACCACAATGTCTAACCAAACTAGTTAACTCCACTAATACAAGTTCAATTCTAAGCAGTGGTTAATTACATGTAAAAAGTTCAAACTAAAGCAGTTCAAGCTCATAGTAAATTTTTTAAAAAAATTCTAACTTTTTCGAAAGATTTAGATCATAATTTATCACTTCTTATCAGCGTATAAAATCAACATTTAAAATCCCAAAAGCTGGGAATGCAGCTTTATTCCTAAAAAAAATCAACTTCATTGTCTGAATTCCTTAAGTAAAAGAATGTGCAGTATATGGTTAATGGCCATTGTTATGTCTTACTGTATATCGCTTACGATTATTCGTATCCAATTGTTACTTTTATTTCATTTTATTAGCGGACAGAATAAATTGTTTTGCCTTTATAAAAAAATAGTCAACCCCAAAAAAACTTAAATTAGCGAGTTTAAATAGCTTTAATCTTTTTACTATGACATTCAAAACTTTAATAAAAGTACTGCACAATTATTTTACTTCGAGAACATTACTATTAACTCTACTTACTCAATCAAATAATTACTGCAATTACCAAAAGCAAATCGAAACCATTACTAAATTGCTTAAGTACAAGTTATAAAATTGTATAGTATTTTAATGTATTATTAAACATAAATTTTGGTTATTTTAATTTTAAAATTACTGCACTTGAAATACGGTAACTTAGTTTCAAATAATTGTGGATTAACGTATCAGTCAATGTTACTATAAAAAACACTATTAGTTTAATAAAAACTTTTAGTGCTTTTGCATTTTTAAATTCCAAAAAAAGAAAAATTTAAAAAACTCATTATCATGTAACTTTATAACTTTTTAGTTTAATAAATATTTAAATTTTAAGCGCTAAAACAAAATAAAAAACCATAAATGATTGATGTTACTGTATATACTGTAGTTGCGCTTTTAAATGCTTTCAAAAAGACTAACAATAAGCAAAAAAACAATAGTAAGAAATGTTCGTATTCGAATAAGAAATTATAAGTTACCGAATTAAGCTTCATAAACTTTTATGACTACAAACGTAATGATGTCACTAACTCGTATACCTACATAAACGTTAATAATCAGTTGGCCGAATGACAAAAAAGGGTCAAGCTATTGTATAATGAAAAGCGATATAAATAATTTATATTAACAATAAAAACAATCTACACTAAAGCTTCTTTTTTTCCTAAATAAAAAAGACAGTTCTACTTGATACTGTAATAATTGCAATATAAGAATTGATATTTTTTACTTAACTGTCAAAGTACTGTAAATATCAAAGATTAAAAAATCAAGATCAAAATTTGAAGAGTTTCACTTGAAACATAGAGTATAACAACAAAATAAACGTTGTTAAGAGTAGTTGGGGTGGAAATTTGAAATAAAGGTCGCAAATTTAGCAAGGACGAGACGTGGGATCGCATAAATAAATTGCAGTTTACTTAGCAAGATTATTTGTGTTGGTATGTTAAACGTTTAGAATATTCATCTGCAAAGATACCTCTCTCTCAATGAATTCAGTTTCGCATTATTATTATTACACAACCCTCTTCGACAGTTACATAAATGCGAAAAAAAAAATGGGCGTGGATTGGAATTGGACAACAAAATTTCTATTGCCATAATTGGAAGCGCGACCTAGATGCACTAGACGTTTGTAACTCAAAAAGATAATATTTAGCTGAATGTTAACGTTCTCACATGCAAAGTGAATAACGTATAAGCACGTAAACTAAAAACTTATAGATTTTCCTTTTAGTCGATTGAGAGAAAAATGTTTTTCTTTTATCAAACTTATTTGCTGATTCAGTGTGGTCAACAGATATCAAGAACAAACAAAAATACTGTCATGACATATGACCTAGCAAAATCGGTTCTTACAAGGTATGTTAGGTCACTGTGAACCGTGAAATAACAACTACCAACTAGTTACTAGACAAATATTGGACCCGCCCAAATTCACTGGTTCCAATTTATAATCATTCAGGCACCTGTCCGTGCATCTGCTAGTCATTACAACCTGTAGTCGACTACTCACTTGTTCATGTTCATGTAGACATAGTCGTGCTCCTCCACCTCCAGCAGAGAGGGTTTTCACAAAATAAAAAAAAAGATTTTGGAATTCACAGACAATCATCACATGAACAAGAACTCATCATTAACGTTCAAATACTAATCTATAAAAAAAATGTCCGTCAAAAAAACATCAAATTTTTTATTTAAAAAAATCAAAAACAAACAGAACTTGATCCATCACTCAAAAAATTTGTAAAACGTTAAATCTTTAAATTATGTGTGGACGTGTTTCAATGAAATGTTATTTAACCAGCATCACATGTTAGTGTTTCTTGATTATAATTAAAACCGTCCCACACCAAAACTTTAATAATTTTAATCTCTTACTATAATACTATTAAACATATATATAATTTAGATGAATGTATGGTAACATTTATTAGGGAAAACTGTATGTAAGTAATAGCGTGTGTACGGTGTGTTTGTCTTTGTGGGTGTTTGTTATTACCATTAGATGATTTGAATTAAAACCATGTCACGTTGAAAGTCAGTACTATCACACGCCGTCAGCAGATATGAAAATGACCTTGCTAATGATGAAATTGACTTGTTTGAAATTTGAATTTTAAAACATTCCCAGCAATTAAGATATTAACAAGGAAATTGCATTTACTATCTAATGGAAATGTACAGATTTGAATGTTCGCTGTCATAAATTATGACAAAAGATTAAAACAAAACTTTTAAACTAATAACTTATTTGATAAAATAGTCTTATTAACTGTAGATTTTGGCGACTAAAATCTATTACGCAAATACTACAACCTGATAAATCATTGCAAAATATTTATTTATCAACATACCTAGCAAATATTAAATTTTGACAATATGTCACAGGCAGAGGAAAATCAATATAAAATGTAAAAGTACGACGCCTTGTTATTTGCTTTAAAAAAAAAGTATTAAAAATATCTGTTTTTTTGCGCAGTTAAACTTAACAACTATACAGTTTAACTTTATACTGTATTGAATTGCATGTCAGTTTGACATTTTCACAATTTACCCAAATGTTCTTCACCACCAACACCACACCCACGAAGTAGTTATTTATTTTAAATAAATAAGAATTAATTAAGCAACGCCTTTATCTAACGTTAAGTACTTTGTAGTTAAAATCAAAGATGCTCGATTGTCCCCCCTTCAAAGATTCCTCCTAGTTTTATGATAAGCAGTAAAATATATTTGTGTATATACAATGACATCTACGCCAACTTTTAACATCGACAATGACAGATGATGATGATGACGGCGACCACGTATGGCAGAAAAAAATGGAAACGGCGTCGATTTCCTTGACGCCATTCATTCATAATGTGACACGCTTGTTTACATAAGTAAATGCAAACTGCCAAGCACATGAAAGAAAGTCGGTCTCGGTAGCATCCCAGTATATTTTACCACTATTATTATTCCCTTTGGCCATAACACATATTAAAACGTTCTCTCCGTATTAATATTAACTAACTCAGCTTAGCTTAGCAACAAAATCTCCCCATCCCCCTTCTGAATTAACCATTGCGGCACTTCACTATTAAACACATTATAATTATATCCATCAAAATGGGCGTTAAAAATTAATTAAAATACTTTACTTACCACGACAACAACTTCCTTGGCTGTAAATTGGTTGTTTACAAACGTCGCAGGAAACTGGCTTCTTCACCGTCTTATTCCTGAATGTGTGGTATTGGTCCACGTACTGAGGCTACACGAGAAAATCAAGAAAACCAAATTTAAAAAATAATCCAAAAAAGAAAGAGAAAAAAAAAGTTTCGAGAAAGAAAAGAGACGCAGAATGAGATCGAGTGAGAAAGCACAGCAACTACTTTTTGGCTCGATTCCGACTCGTGTTTCAAAGTGAATAAGAAGGCCAAAACTCCGCATGTGCCCTGCTGCTTAGCATCAAGCCATACATTGTATACAACTTCCGTAAAAGTCTTATTTTCTGCATTGCAGTCCAAGATTTATCATTTACAGTTAGAAACTTAGAATATACTGAAGGACAAGATTCTGATAGGTGGAATGGAACAGAGGAGAAAACATATGTGAATGTAATCGACAATCCTGAAGTTGCCCCCACCCCCCATTCTCCCTAAAATATAACTTTTAACTCTTTCTGTCTTTCATAAAGTGCTTTCATCTTTTAATAGGATAACACGCACAAATAAATGACAGTATATTAAGCTGTAATACAAAAACCATAAGCACAGCTAGACGCTGTTGCTCAGCAACAACTCCCACACTGAAAATAACTATCAACACTCTAGTTTAAAATATCATCAAGATTATTAAATATAGTACCTAAAACAACAGCGAAGTACAGTTGAGTATAATAACATGAACCAGTATTTTTTTTTTTCAGTTGCTAGGCGCCATCGCAGTTAATTGCCAGCCTTTTATTTATTGTCATTATTCATTGAAATATCATTGTTGATAGTATGTGTATAAATATCATAAAACTAATTACCAATATGATGTAAATATTTACAATGAGATCGAATTCGATCATTTATTTTGAGTTATTGTTAAAGCTTGATAATTGATTTAAATTGCTACATGCTCTCTAGAATTATTGGCTATTTTGGTAAGTGGTCTTTCATATAATTCAACAAAGTTGTGATAAAATACGGACTAAATCACTCATGAACACGTTTATTTACTTTACAATTCTACAAGTAAGCGGAATGATCAAAATTACTTGTACAATCTTTTCTAATAGCACATAAATGTCATTATTATTCAGTGCTACCACACCTCTGCTACTAATTTTCAAGTGATTTTAGTTAATCAATTTAAAAAAGAGAAAAAACCCCAATTCAATTTACAGAAAAGACTTTTAGCTTCGAACGCAATAATACTTTATCAGAAAACATTACGATCAAGTCTAGCTGCTAAAAGTTTGATAAAAAAAGTTATTTGAAAATACAATTGAAATAAATGCCACATTAAGATTACTGACGAATCAAGTTACAAGAAAGTCT
The DNA here is from genome assembly GCA_013389785.1 of Helicorthomorpha holstii. Classification (NCBI taxonomy): domain Eukaryota; kingdom Metazoa; phylum Arthropoda; class Diplopoda; order Polydesmida; family Paradoxosomatidae; genus Helicorthomorpha; species Helicorthomorpha holstii. Next base: position 12,412,769 of record JAAFCF010006680.1, on the reverse strand, counting down.
ACTGTACTAATCCTATATCCAGGAGCTACATTTCAAAAAAATAAAAAAAAGAAGAAGAAAACCACTTAAAGAAAGAAAACCAATTTCTTGGCAAATAATCAAAAAGTTACACGCTTATGAAAGTCCCATTGAATATAAATTACAGTAAATTCCACCCTTCATTCAAACTTTAATTTACTATTTAAACCTAAAACGACCACTGTAGTTGGCATTGTAATCAACTTTATAGCCTTGTAAGAACCTTTCACTAGAAATGTTAATACTTTATATCAAGTTTTAAAGATGATTAAAATACATACCAAAAATATTACTATAACGACAACCATATTGTAACTATAATAAGTCAAACTAAAAAAAAAAACAATTTAAAAAAAATGGCCCGGTTCCGACTCCTGCCAATAAGAACTCGGGAAAAGACGTTGAAAATTTTAAAAATAGAACTTTTTTTAAAATTTTAATATTGTTAGTTTCATATCAAATTTCTATTGTAAAGTTACATGTATGATGTTTCAGTCAACACTTATTTGAAAGTGGTTTTAAAATTTAAATGGGAAATATTAAAAAAAGCAAATACCAAAAATACTATAGGTACAAAAACAGTGGCAAGTTTTATCTAGTTTTCAAAAACAAAGACGGAAATCCATTAATAATAATATATAATTAAATAAAGAATTTATAATTTAGTATAATTGATTATTAAAAAAAAATTATAGTGAAAGATAAAAAATAATGACATAACTTAAAAAGTAAATAAGCTTTTGAAAAGCTAATTCTGTATGTACAGTAGTTTTCAAGTTTTTTCCTTTACAAAATTAAATGTTAACCAAGGCCACTGCTACTTTATTAATAACAATGAAGTAATGAATACATGCAAATATTTTTTATTGGACATAAAGTTCTTTTAACATCGTCGGTGCATTTTAGTTACTATAAATTTTCCGGATGGGATTTTGGCGTGCATCATTATTATTCTAATCAGTGCAACATCATTGCATCTTAATGTTAGTTGTCACATGAGAATTATAATGTTTTATAGTCAATTCTTATCATTAACTACTAGAACGCTCAACTTTCTTTAAACTTTTCAAGTTTAAAATATGGCTAGACACTTGGATTTACAATATACTGTAAAGTATATCCCAAAATAATTCCGTTTAATATTTCAGCATCTCCAACACTATATAACAAAGTTTTAAGAGAGTTATGAACTTATGATTTGTTAGTCCGATCATCACATCGTAAATTACAGTTTAAAAATAACACGTGGCCGGAAACGTCAATCGATTACTCTGAGGTTTTTATTAAAGCCAGATTAAAATGTTTTTCAGTTGAAATAATGCGTCGGTAAAAAACCGGAAAAACATTTTAACCGATCAATTTCAGCCAGTTATTTATTTGCAACATATTTCATCCGGACACCCAGTTGCGTCGTTACATTTTCACTTTACACTCATAAAAATAGTAAAAAGCCAGATAAAAACCGGATTAACATGAGCAAATTTCAAATAGTAAAATTTAGTGCGACATAACCAAAATACTCTTTACAAAGCAATAACTTATCTCTTTGTTTTTTGTTGTTTTTTTTTTTTTTGAGCCATAAAAAAATAACATCAAAGGTCAAAAGTCAAGTGAGTGTTAAACGCATTCCACTATAATGTAGTTAATTACGTAAACTTTTATACAGTATATTGTACGTCGACGACGACTCGACCCGAGCATTTTCTTCTTAAGAAATCTTTTCTAATCCGCCATCACAATAATTGCAGGTAACGAGATGAAAATTTGTTGGAGAAGAAAGAGAAGATTAAAAGAGAGGGTAAAAGCAATTCCCCAAACCACCAGATGAGTTGAATAATTTTACCCTCTATTTTCTCAATTACTATTCAACTTTTAGTTAAAGGTTAAATTAGTTTCGAGTAATATTCGTGACCAAACAAACACAATAAAACGACTTTACTCGACGTGCATTTTATAATAATAATTGTTTAAATGCTTTTAAAATAAAAAAACAATTTTACTCTACTAATCAAATCTGCCAAGCCAAGCAAGAAGAAATTAGGCTCGTACGAAAGATACATACTGTATGTTATACAGTTCAGTGGTTATACCGTATTTGTTTAACGCTAAATTTCACATGTAATAAAAACAACTTTACAACTAGCAATTTACTTTTACAGTACATTTCACACGGTAACTGAAATAATAAATAAACATAATATTTTTATGTCACATTATTATTTCTTAGTTTTTTTAAAAAAAACTAATGTTTACTGTAAATTTGATTGAAAAAATGTTTAAAAAAAATTGGCTCAAGTCTAAAAATTTAACCATACAAGACATTTTCTTAAATTGAGAATTTCAGTGCAATATTTTTTTTTAAACAAGTGTCTTTACCATTTCCATTTCACCATTCAGATCACAGACAGTGTATTAAATTATGCGACTGTGACAGTTCTCTAAAGTAATTTTGTCAACAAATACTGCTACTGTATGTCACAGAAAAATAAAGTACTGAACAGAATTTCTACCCAGACTTGTTAATTGATAGAAACACAATGACAGTTAAACGTACTTTTTAATTAACGTACTTTATTTTGCATTAAAATAATGTAAAAAAAAATAGTTTAAACCTTATGAACTAATTGATTGTTAACAACAAATATTAACTAACAATCATTATTATAAAATCGACTGGCTAATTATATTTGCAAGGCCTTGATATACTTGATCTATAGTGAATTGACTTTCAGTAACTTATACAAGTTAGATGCCATTAAAAATACAAAATAAAAATTTAATTTGTACAAAAAAGACGTTAATGTGAACTTCCAAATAAACATCACACAGAAGTCTCGTTTTAGCCTAAATTTTACTGGTTTAATATCAAGATGCAATTGTACCATTAACTTTTCCTATTTACACTTAAAAGCCCAAGTAAGGATGTTGGCAAGAAACAACCATTTCGATACCAGTAGCTTCTGTGTATTTCTTTTTTGAAAATCAAAATTAAATTAGCTTTTAATCAGAAATATTTTTATTTCAATGATAATGTATTACTTCGTAACCATTACTTTAATTGTTTTTGTTCGAAATTTCAAGTTTTCTAGGCGTTGCTACTGTCAAAATGTTAAATGCGTTAAACGACTTTCGCATTAATTTCATTACTTTTGATGAGATAGTTTGTTTAAAACTCGTAAAACTTTTTCACTTAAATAGCTCTCAACACTTTTAACCTTTTATGTGTGCACAATAAAGCAGTCAATCAAATTAATAAAATAAAAAAAACTAGAGGCTGTGCAATTTATATAATAATTTTTTTTTCCACTGCATTTAAATTACTTTTAAAAAGCTAATTGAACAGAGTACATGAACATCGTTAACCTTTTGTTGCACGTCAACAACAAAAAATATACACACAGTGAAAGTCATTTTTTCTTTGTAACAACTTAAATTAAAACTAACACGACTGACTGTGCCACATTAAAAAAAAAAGTTTTTCCGGTACCGCCTAAAAATAAATTTGTTTTTTCGGTTGATGAACAAATAATGACTTCCGTTGTTGAGTAAATTCAAACCGTCATCTGAACAAACGGCCAGCAGCAGCAGCACCAGTAGAGATTTGAAAATATTTTAGTGTTCTAGTTGCTTTAACTCAAGTCTAAAGATATCACAGATCTTATTTGATTTCATAATATAAATAAGAAAAGACCTACTTTTTTTTACTGTAACTATTTTGCTCAGCTGCCGTTTAGTTCATTCAAATCTTTTTTAAAAAAATAAAATCTTAAAATACTAAATGTCTAAATGGTGTTTTACAGGAAGAAGTGTCTGACATTTATTAAACATCATGAAAAACAACATTCAAGTCAACCTCAATTTCAGCAACACACTTGACATTAGCCCCATCCATTGTAATTCACTGTCAAATACATTACTGCAAATACTTTGCAACTTCAATTTCATATTAACACATGAACTGATCAACCAATAATACACTCAGTCTTCTTAAAACACAAATTAAAAACGATTAGATCTTTATCTTATTAAAAAGTTAAAACTAATCGCTCACTTGTCACTGCAATAATTTTTGATTGGCTTTCCAATAATTAACCTTGAGCAAAAAAAAATTTTTTTTTTTACAATGAATACTCCTTCATTAGTTTGGCATTGTTGGTAGTCTCCTTCTAGTAAATACAAATCTCAATCAGCTAATTGCACAGCCAGTGTGGTAGAAGATGTTATTCTTAACAAGTAAACAATTTTGGCAACGTAACTATTTTGTCTATCAACACTATAAGTCGATGATGTACGAGCTGTGGGGGTTGGGAGAATATCCAGCCATTATTGGCTTATAAAGTTTTGAACTTATGATGTGACCACACGAATCACTAAAACCACGCATGTGCGGTTTAAGAGCATGTAATTCGCATGGCAAAAGTACAAGATTTTATTTCCAACAACTAATTTACAACAATAACAACACTATAATTATGCTGACAAATAAGGCATGAAATTTCAGCCCATAAACGACTTAACCGTAAATAACTTTATATTTTTTGTTACTATTCTTAAATTGCTCTCTCATTTCTTTGAAAATTATTTTTAAAGTGCAGACACCTGTACTGGTTATTTTGTTCATTGAATATTTGTATTATTAGGTCTAAAATAAAGGATTATTCAAACAGTAACGTGATGTACAGCTTAGGGAGAACCAACATTCAAGTGCAAAAAGGCAAATAAAATCCTGTCTCATCTTTGAAAATATAAGATAAATTCAGTTCTTTGGTCAATATTTTTAATACACTACAAAATTTTTATATTTTGTTTTCAAAAGTACCTCTTATCGACCTTGTCATTTCCAAAGCATCTTTAATAATTTATTAAGTAAGTGAATTGCAGTTCCATTTTTTTGGAAGTTTGACGTACAATTAACATTATACCATAAAAGTATCAGCATTATGTTAATTAATCATCTTTTTATAATTTTTTTGCAATTCAACTGAGTCATGATGAAGCCAAATTTACGTTTCGTTATTTTAACATAAATAACTTGTACATGCAGTAATTCGTAGTAAAAAAAAATTCTGAAATTTCTTAATTTTCGCAAGTACAAAATGTTAAGAATATTTTACGATAAGCTTTCTCTTACTGTATATGGTGAAACAAGTCGTAAATAAGGTTTTGCAATTTCTTGAAATGTATTCGTAGAACTAAATAAAATATGCCAGAAGGTGTAACATAGCTAGACTACCTTGAAACTAATTTGAATGTAATTTCCTAAAACCAGTGTTATGCCGGCCCAAAAAAAACAAAAACGTTAGGATTAGATAATATTAGACAAGGCGTGTCAAGATTTTCATGTTATGCTCGAGGAAAAAGACGCATTTTACTGTACGTGGTTATTAACAAAATAATCCTCCCTACATAGCTCATTAATAAAATTTTCATTGTAAAATTAAAACCTAGCCGTTAAAAACCATTTTACATAAATAAGCAGCGTTTATTTACATTACCAGTTTGCAAAGATAACAAATGCTATAGTAATAACTTAGTTAACTGAAGCAAATCCCAGTGAGCGGTGTTAACGCAGTAATTCGCAAGCTGCTGTTAATTAAAATGACAATTGCAGAAAATGCTCACCCCAAGGGTCACTTAAGTTATTTCTTCGCAGCCGACTAATTCACGTTATAATTACTAAATGTTTTAGCTAAGAGCAAATAGCTATCTGAACACATGATCTGCTATTATCTATTTGTTATGTAATGTGACAAAAATCAAAGTCTAAAAGATCACAATCATTCGTTATTGTATGCAATCAAAAACTGCCAAAGTGATTTACTGCACCAAACAAGTACAGTACAAGGAATCGCACTTTCACAGTATCGTCAAGAGTCAAATAAAATATTAAATTGCATTAATATTATTATTTGACTAAAATTTACATGTTGCAACAGCATGCACTTAAAGCATTAAATGCCGGTACTGTATTATTAGCTATCATTAAAATAGTTAAATTGAATGATGTTCAATGTTGCATAACTTATTATATAACATTATGTTGTAGTTAATTTTTATCAACAATTAATGCATTGTGCCATAAACAATAAAATATCAGCAATGAAATGATGATTATGTAATACTGTAGTCGATTATTTTTCTGATATGATATTAAATGTTTGAAGATTTGGCTTATAAATTAAGTTACGCTAAAATACAGTGTAATATCATGAAAACTTTCAGTGAAGAAGAGAAGTTTAAAATGAAAGCAGCACCGTACAAAAGTACACAGCTGCTTGTAATCCACTGAAACACTCTTCTGTTTTATACAGGAAATCAGAGAAAGATAACTCCTCAAAACATTGTTAGAGGGCGCCAGTACAGCCGATAACGGTAACACAGTATTTCTAATTAAAAAACCGATAAAAAAATCGTTTAACAACTTTAAGTCTTAACTGAAACTGCAACATAACATTCATACTATCCACACTTTGCATATTACTTTTACATTATTATATTTAATACAATTATAAATTATGCTATAAAAAATGCAATGACTAGTTTTCTTATTCACAATTTGCAATAATTTAATAAAATTGCTAAGTTAAAATTGAAGAGTGATGATCAACTTATATCGATGCTTTAATTAATCATAGCTTTAATAAAAAGTCTATCAAATCTATTACTAATGCTAATGCTTATTTTTGCTATGTACCTGTATATAAATTTACCAAAATAAAGTTTAAGATTTTATCAAATTAAATCAAGTTTTGATAGCTGTCTAATTACTTCTTTCACAACTTTTTAATTGTACAGTAAGTACTTTAAAAGCATAGCCAGCACGAAAAACTATTAAATTATTTTTAAAAGTAAAAAAATATAATTAGGCATTATAATGCAAAAACTAATAAACATTTTACAGATAAAATGCTCGTGTTTTATTCTCAAAAAAAATCTAGTTCTCGAAAAAAGTGGAAAAAGCACAAAAACAAAAGTGCAAGAGTTGTATATTAATAATTTCCAGCGTTTACACACGTTAATCTTATTAACCATCAGCTACCGTTAATTATTATAAAACATTTCAAAACAGCTGCATTATCATTTAAACTATGCCCAACATAATAGTAAATCTTCGTAAATTTGAGGTCGTCTACGTCTTCTACGCATTTTATAAGATTTATTGAGAAACCAAACTGCCCCCTATATTATCCGTGTACTGTGAACACATTTATAATTGAAGATAAAAAATATTTCTCTTAATTTTACAGTAGTTTAATATACAAACCCTCCTACAGACTACAGTAAAGTTAAGTAAAAAAAACGTTTTTGCTTAAATTATTTTAAAAATGAAGCAGAAAAAAAAACTATTCTCCCTCCTGCCGCTGATTTTTGTAAACATTATAAATCTAAGTACTAAGTGGTACAATTCCAAGTGGATGATCTGTTTTAAAACACATACTCTTAAGAAGAAAAACAAAAAAAGTACAACAATTCAGGTAGATCAACACACAAAATAATAAGAATTTTCAAAACACACGTTATACAAGATCCTCCCCTAATTATAACAACGAAAAACTTAACGCAGGCATACATTTCTGTAACATAACAAAGCTGACAATGAAAAACAAAACACAAAAAAAAAAGTATTCCAGAAAAGAAAAACAGGGAACTTTCTATTATAATAATTTAAGAAAAGAAAATATCTATTAGTGTAAGTGAAAAGGTAAATAACCACAACATAACAAAAGAATTCACCTATTCAATTAGCAGGTATCAAGGAGATTAACTTTGCAGACGCCGCCAATGCATTTTTTTATATTTTTTAATCGCCCATCCTTTATAAAAATAATTGCCAACTCGAATTTTAAGATAGTGTGTCGCAACATTATTTTCTTATACGGTACATCATGCAAAGCCACATTCTAACTTAAACTTCTTTGGATAAGTTAACTTGCTTGTTATAATATTTACCTATTTCTTTCTAAAATGTTTTGAATTTTGATGTGAACAGGAAGAGAAATATAAACGACTCGTTATAATATTGTAATAATAATGTTGAAGGCAATATGCATATTTGCACCATATACGATAAGTGAATAGACACCATGCTGCGTAAAATATAGCTTAACAGCAGAAATCTTTTGCTTTAAACGTATTTTATATGAATTGAATGCGATTTGAAATAGAAAATTTAAAATAGTCAATGCAGCTGAGGATATATTCCTTTGCTGATAACGTGCCAGACACAGCTGTTATTTTCTTTGAAAGAATTTACGTAAGAAAGAGTGGAGAAAACCGTAAAGAAAAAAAAAAGATTGAAAAGAGCGATGATTGTGTCTGACAATAATATTTAACTGTCACACATGCAACAGTTATCTCTGTCTGCGATGACACCTGGGGAAAAAGCACATTTCCCATACAATACTATTACATTATATTTATCAAGCTTTTTTATCATCTCCTAGGTTATCATATAAAGTGTTTGGTTCAATTTTTATTCATACCGTTCATACTGTATATTACATTTATGCTGACTGTGTCAGGTTATCAGTGAAATTATAGCATACAAATAGCTTCAATTTATGAATGTAAAAACGTCAGCAAAAAATGTTTCAAGAAACAAAAGCATGAATTCATAACAATTCGATAAAGAACCAAAACCATATCTCGTCTATCATCCAATAAACTTTAAAACGCTAAAAAAGTTAGCTCCATGCAAACACTGAACATCCGGATGAATAATTAAAATTTGACATTCAGAAATAAGTTTTGTGTTTGAAATAGCAGATCAAAAATGAATTAAGTACCACAATTTTGCAATTTGTTCAGTGTAGAAATGAGCAATTGGTATTAAATTGCAGTATGCTCGTAAAAAACTCATAATTTCAAGAAACTTTAATATAAACTTTTAATATTTCGATTTCAGTGTCCATAGCAATAAGTAAATTCTAATCACGATTTTTCTTTTCAGTATTCCATCAGACATACTGTACAAAAAATCGTCCTACATCATGGAATGTAAAATCTCTTAGTGCAACTGTCACTTTTGAGAAAGCCTAACATAAACAGCTGTTCAATAAAATTATATGAACATAACGTCACATCAACTTTTTACCTGATCTTATAATAATGTTTTACCGTACCGGTATATACACAGTACAAGTGTACATCGTGCAATGACCATTTGCCACCAACCATCACTCAAAAAGTTACTTTTTTTTCTCCCATTGGTGTCTCAGCCACAACATTTAAAAACAAGCACGACTATCATGTCTAGTACGTGTAATTCTCATTTCAGATTTTTTTATATGAAAGGTATATAATACATTGCATGGCAGGTTATTGTGACATCACATGATATAACTCTGTATATGTCAAGATAAATTTGCGGTTGATGAACGAATACGTTCATGTCTTGCTATTTAGTATTTACTGCTAGTTCAGTATTTAAAAAAATAGCAACTTAGCCCTTAAAATTTCCAGCCGTGTCGTCTTTCTCCCCTTTTCCTACCCATTTCACCCTGGACAGATTTCGAGGAATGTAACCTTACACTATTTCAAAGAAGTCTTTTCAACTGAAAAGTCTGTAAAGATGATCATAGACACGACATTTGACCCCTTCCAGTGTAGAATCATCTTTTGACGGAAGGCCACTATACCTATAACCTAACCAAACCACCAAGCAAACAAAATTTTGGTTTGAACTTCACCTCGTTCGTAAAAAAAAAACATTTCTTCCTGTAGTGAGACAGTACCGTTTCTTTTCATGAAGACAGTATGAAAAATGTTCCTTAATTTGAAAAATGCTTCTATTTTCACAGTATTAAATCATGTACTTTAAAGACAGGAGAAAAATACCTAGCAAAAATGTTTCCAGATGAAGAAAACAGTGTAATAACTTCCAGATTTTCTTCTTTAGAAAACATCTCTTAAGACTCTTAGAAAACTACTGTTTGCCGAGAAATGTTAGCACTGCACTGTATTTTCAAGTCATTGAATTTATTTATTATTTATCGAGGGTTTTAAGAACATTAGAAGCCTTTATGTACAATATAAAGACGCATTAGACAGGCTTTATTTAGATTTACCATTAATTTTAAGTCGAACCTATCTTCCTAAATTCCTTCTACACGTAAAATGCAAATTTCATGCACTAGCATATTGAACTTATTGAATTCTTTGAGATCTTTTACTCAGTACTTAAACCCTTCGTATTTATTACGGGTGAACGGTTAAAGGTAAATTATTCACCCTTACACACCGCCATTAATCATCTTCCTAAATCTGTACATAAGGAAATTTTTTTTTGTATTTCATAGCATGCGGTACTTTATAAGTAATAAAAAGCCAGCTATAATTAGACACAACCCAAAAGAATAGCTTAGAAATTGAGATTAAAAAAATCGTTTGGAGAAAAGTACAAAGTAATGGCAACAATGTCTCAGCTGCACGTCCAATCATCTAAGCAGTGAAGTGGATAATATCTCTATTTTCCTTATAATAGGTAGCTGATATTTGAAAGTATCTCTACCTTATATAAAAATTTCTATCAGCCATAATGGCTTTGGATATCAGAGCCGAACATAATTTAGATGTTGCTAAATCATCTTCCCAGCGGTATAATGTACGTTAAACTTGCAATGTTTCCAACCACTTATTGAAATAACGTCGTTTACATCACGACGCATTTAACAATTACATTCAATCATATCTATCCACATTTAACGTTTATCTCTAGCCATACAGATACACCTTTGATAGTCGAGTTTAAATTAAGTTACACTAGATTATAAAGCACATTGAATCGAATTTGCTAAACGACGCTCAATGAATTGTTCGCAAAATAAATACAGTACGTGCAGCTACTGTACAAATTCAGGTAAACAAGAAAAGAAATGAAGCAAAAAATGATTGTACTTGGCTTAGAAATAAGTATATTAGGAACTTTTTCTGGTATTTATATTTTTATAGATCAATATGTAACTCGCTATGTGTTTAAAAACTTTTTCTGACAGTTAACTCATACATATTAATTTCTAAAATTCATAAATAATAAGGAATACTGCATAAAAATTTAAATGTACAAAACTTTCTAAACTGGCTTTTTAGTTAGCAAAATTTCAGACATTATTCACCAGGTGTTATGAAATTCTGCCACCAAATGCGTAACAATAATATTAAAGTTCATTAATAAACATTATGAACTAAAATTATTAGCTAAAAAGCGCTTGTCATTGCAATGATTAAATACAGTAGTTTTAAATGACGGCAATCTCAATTGCCTTCAATTAAATTAATGTTATACATTTCGTTTATTTAAAGTCGGATATACGGTATTTATAATCAAATAACAAAATAGTGAAAAATTGTGAAATCAAAAACCTGTAATTTCACTGAAACTGGTAACTACAAAAAAAATTTCAAATGCAAAATCACTTCGAAGTTCGTTTGTCAATCATAGTAACAAATCAAATCCGCCCTTTCCAATTACTCGCAATTTGAACTGCGGTTTTAGCAAACCAACACCGTTTATTACAATTATTGAGTGACACATAAATAACCTCTACTTAGCATGGTAGATCAATAAACCTTGAGTTACATTTCATGATTTTATAGCAAAATACTGTACAGCATTATACTGAATGTTAAAAAAGTGATTGGAAAAAACAAATTCATGCGAACACGACTATCAATTCAAAAACCTGAACTTTGTTTAAATGCGAGCGAACCTACGCTCAAATCAAACAAAAGCATTTTTAACAATTTACAATACTCAAGTTGTCATTCCAGTTAATAGCCCGCATTGCAATGATTGCAGTGTACATTTTATAACAAGGAAATTATTCACCACCACGATTTTTCCTGATTTAAATTATTTAGGCATAATTTCCTCTTTGCAACAAAAGAGCAAAATACGATTATAAAAATATTTGACTTGGTTTGAGTGCATTATTTTATACGTTACATAAAGTCACAAAATCAACATTCCGAATGTGTGTGGTACCCAACATTTTATTAATTCAGGGGAAAGAAGGGGGGAGGCAAAAACATGCACCATTTTCGTGCTCTTTCATGTGCATACTGTACTATAGAAATTTTGATGCAATCATTTTCTTAACAGGTGCTATGTACACAAAACTATAAAAGTGTTTCCTAGTTAAAAGATTTTTTCTCCTTTAACTTAAAACTCTTAGCTAAAACTCATCTTTGGAATTCACATTAAAAGTTGGTGCATACAACAAGGGTGTTGCCAAGCACTGAAACTAATCCAAATGAGAAGGAAACGTGCACGGTCACCATCGTCATCATCAACATCACCACCATGAGATTTTCACAAATAGAGGGTGGTAGAAAAAATAATGGTGGGGCTTAATATTGCCAATCCACCTACCATACTCCTTCAGTTAAAAAAGAACAATAAAAGCGCACCGATGAGGAGGTCATTCATTGTAGTTGCCCATAAATATATAAGAATAGAATTGGGCTGCCGGGTGGTAAATCTTTAAATGCCAAACTCGTAGAAAGATAGTGTGCTTCTAGCAACACTACGAGGTGAGTAAAGAGATGGAAAGCATTGATGGAAATAAACAAAAGAAATCAAGTTCTTGAGGAAACATTCCGTTTCTCTTGATCGTGTGCGTTGTAAAAGTGTTCAATCTACTTGAATTTCAATGGACTCATTTTAAAGACCACAAAAAAAAAACACATACAAAACTCTTTTTTTTTTTAGTGTATGTGTGTTATTCTCTTTTCTTTTAAACAACTTCTAAAGTACACACTTCGTTATACTGGCTAACCGTGGATATTAAATTAATGTTGGAGCAACATGTATGGTATAGCCACCAAACAACTTTAATAGTAAATTGCTTGTCACATTTAAAGATGATGCGGATGCCAAACAAGCTGTCTGCTTAGTTTTACATAAAGACCGGATATCCGACTCATAGGTGCAATATTATGTTTAGTATTTTATATTTTGTTTAACGTCAAATAACCCTCCGAGTAAACAATGTATTTTAGTTTTCCAAACACTTTCTTTCATTAAACAATTACCAACATTTTTAGATACAATTTACAGCCGCCCAAAGTCTATTTAACAAACTGTCAAGCCAACAAACAGTAGATTAATTTACATAATCAAAGGAAGTTCATAAGTAAACGATTTTAAAAAAAATACAAAACGTAAAAACAGTATGTAACATAATAAAGATCAACAGTAAAGTAAAATTCAGCAATGTTACATGTAACATACAAACTACAAGTGCAGTAATTAAGTTTATTATAAACATCCAAAAAAAGATTAATAGGCGTGGCATTGACTAAAACAGCCGCACTTCATAATATTTACAAGTTAATTTTTTCAAGTTTAAAAACAGTATAACACGAGTTCAACGTAAAAACGGTAAACTCAAACAAAAATGTCAACAAATTGTGCATAATATACTGTACAGTATTATGTTTCTAATGTTAACAATGAAATAATTAATGACATAATGAACATTAACATGAACTTTCTTTTTACAAATTAAAGCAAGGCAGATTGGTAGAGTGTTGCATGAAGACTTCTGGCCGGAAGGAGTCACTGTAGATCGTTTTAGAGGACAATTGACAAAACCAAATTTGCCATTTCGGATCTCAGAGGGGGTGGTCAATTAACTGCCTCCTCTGGAATATTCAGTCTATTTCGGGAAAAACATGTGAACTGATGGCGCAAATGAAGACTGATAATGTGGATATCGCTTTCATTATTGAGTCCTGGCTGAAGCCCGAATTTCCAGATGGGTGTTTGGGGTTTCAGGAGGACTATAATGTGGTTAGACTGGATCGAGGCACAAGAGGCGGAGGCCTTTTATGCGCTATTAGAAATACATTTGACTTTAAAGTGGTTGAAAATTTTATCACTAATTTTGGCTTGGAGATAATTATAATGCAGATTGGCGAATTAACTTTGTTACAGTATTATAGACCTCCTAAAGTTGATTTGATTAATACAATTGATTTTCTTATTTCAGCTGCAGCAATTAATACAAGGATTATTATGGCGGGAGATCTAAATTTTGATTTTGGCGATAATTCATCTCGGGGTGTGGCCATTCGTCATGACCTGGAGTTGGCAGAGTTGAATGTGATGAATGTTGGTCCTACTCGCCACCAGCGCACATTAGATTGGTTTTTTGTGAAGGGGGTTTTAATGGAGAGTTTTCATATATTGCAGTATGACGAGATTAAATTGTCTGACCATAGGGGGGTCTTGGGGACCTTTTGCTGCCCTATAATGAAGCAGGTGATTCGGAGACGTCCTGATGGTGCTAAGCGTAAGATTAATTTTGACAAATTAATTGAACTTTGTGCAGTTTTTGATGATAAACTGACTTCTCTTAAAAATGATGACTTTTTACAATTATTTGACTCAATGGTGGACCAGTGTTCATCGATGAAGAGGGTGGTAAATGGTGTCGGGTGTGGATGGTGGAATGAAAATTTGACCAAACTGAAGACCCAGCTCATTAATGAGAAAAATAACTTGGCATGTTTAGCGGAAGTGGAAAGTTACAGAAGGCTTAAATGTCAATACAAGAACAAAATTCGAAAAGCTAAATCGGACTATTTGATTAGTTTTAGGGATGAGAGGAATTTTAGTCCCTGGAAATTTGTGGATAAGCACTTTAAAATTAATGATAATAGTTATTTGAATGACGATCAATTGAAATCATTTGTAAATTTTTTTTCTAATGTTTCTAAGAGTTTGCCTGATCACCCTTTCGATGACACCAATTCAGAGAATGGGTTTCAATTTCCTTTAATGACTATTTACGATTTGGAGTCAATTCTTGAGGGGTTTGGAAAGGGCTCAGCTCCGGGTCCTTCGGGTGTGACGGCTGGGATGGTCAGGGGTCTGCCGTTGGGGTGGAGGAGGGCCCTAGTGGAATGTTATAATTGGATTGTTTGGAAGGGTGAATTTCCAGTAAAATGGAAGGTTGCCCGGGTAGTGCCAATCTATAAGGGGAAGGGCCCAAGGGAGTCCCCTGTTAGTTATCGCCCAATTTCACTTATTGATATTGAGGCTCGTATTCTGGAAAAATTTTTGACCAGTAAATTAAGCAGTTTTATTGAAGAAAGGGGGGTTTTGCCGCCTACCCAATTTGGTTTTAGGATGGGTAGATCCACAACTGATTGTATTGAAAAAATAAGAGATGACTTGGGCTGCTGCAGGGAAAAGGGGGTGGGGGCCATTCTGGTATCATTAGATGTCAGAAAGGCCTTTGATTCCTTGCCCACTGCGGCGATCTTGTCGTCTCTGAATGAGCTGGGGTTGAGTGGGGGAGCCTACAATCTCTTGGCATCTTATTTGAGTTCTCGGAGGATGTATGTTGATTATCACGGTCGATCCTCAGAAGAGAGGGGGATGGTGGGGGGGGGTTCCCCAGGGATCTGCGTTGGCGCCTCTCCTTTACATCCTGACGGTCGCATCCCTGGACCGTCTCAGCTTAAATGCTTTGCATGTTTATCACTATGCTGACGATATTTTTTTACTTTATAAAGTTGAAAATTTGAACATGGTGGCATTGAATGGGATGATCGAGGCAGATATTAATATGGTGAATGAATGGTTTAATGAGCGAATGATGGAGATTAACATTGATAAAACCCAAATTTGGGCCTCTGGTAAGCGCAGCTTTATGCTGGAGGTTTCCCAATATGTTTTTGTTTTAAATAATTTTAAGATAGAGCTCTTGACTGAAATCAGAGTGTTGGGGGTGTATTTTGATACTAATTTATCCTATGCTTCCCATATTGGAAGAGTTTGTACCAAATTGAGAAAATTGGCTTATTTATTTAAGTCAACTAGGCGATTTCTCAATAATAATCATAAACAGATGTTATTTCGTTCATTGGTTTACCCTGTTTTGAGCTATGGCGTGACAGTTTGGTTCCCCAAAACTAGTAAACATTGGGTGGAGCTTTATAGAGCAGTAAATGTTGCGATGAGAAGTACTTTTAGAATTAACTTTCGCGAGCATCTTACCCCTTATTATGAGCAATTCCAAATTATGAAACCGGAGATAATCATCTCAAAGTCGATTGTTAAGCGTATTCATTATTTAATTCGTAAAGGGGATATGCGACTAGAATTGATCGATGTGGTAAACAAATGTTATAACGTAAGAAATTGTGATTTGGCTATGGTGAAGGCTGGTGTGTGGTCGAGGGAAACTCAAAATTGTACCAGCAATATTTTTCCTAGACTATGGAACTTGATTGAGTTTGGAAAGCGCCGTTTAGCTGTTGAATGTTGTGTTGGGAGATCTATGTGTGCGCATTTTTTAAAATGGTTGAAGTCCCCTAATTTTAAGTTCAATGTTATGGCGTTGTTGTGCGATTGATTTGATGTATTTTATTTATGCGTGGAGTGAATGATGTTTTTTGATGGGTTCTGCTGCATTCAGCGAAATAAATAATAATAATAATAATAATAACATTAATACACCACTGTTATTGCTCAGTAATTCAAAACTTATCTTTTGTCCTATCACATAAAATATTTTAAATATTTAGCTCATTTTAAAAATCAAACGACAATAAAATGTGTATATTATTCGGATAAAGTTGTTAAGATTAGCGTGTAAATTATTAATAATTCGCAACGTATTTTCTACAATTTCTGCAATTTACGCACAGGGACATAATTCGCTCGCAATTTACGCCTTAGCGTAAAATGTTTCTTTTTTCAACATACACTGCCTTGTGGAAATGGGTCTTAATACTCGTACATGTCTATCTTTACATAAGGATGCCGATGTTATCAACACTATATTTTAATTTAACGGAAAACCTTTTTTTTTTTTAATTTTTATCATAATGATGCTCAAGTTTGTAACACTACTTAAGTAGATTAAAGACTTTCCACGGTATCTTCTCCTTTCGGCTTTATCATTAAAATCATTATTGTATCTATAATAATTAAAAGTCGTGAAGTTACTATTAAAAATGCTACTTCTTATTAACTTTTTATTAACTACATTTTTTGTAGCTATTTTATTGTCGCATCCTTATATGGTAATGCAACGATAGTATATTTAAGTTATTTTAAACAAACAAATATGGTAACACTTATATATTACGAAGTTTCTTGACCAAATCCCGTTTTCCGTTTTAATTAAATTGCATTTTTCTTGTTTAAACAGTACATAAGATCAACATAAGTTAGTACTTTCCCCTTTTCTTCAAAGTTCTACTAGACTAAAGCAGAGCATTTGTTTGTTAATATTTCGAGTGTTGAGAGATACATCAGAAAAGTTGTGGAGGCGAAAGCAACAGACAGCCTGTTTATTAAATTAAACTTTCAATGGTAGGAGGAGATGGCAAAGAGTAAAGTAATTCAAGGTCCATTTAAATTGTGTGTGCCATAGTTAAAACATACACTGCAAGCGCTAACCTCTGATCTTAGCTTTTACAGTGTCTAGTCTATGATTAATGTAGATTGCCGCGCTTACACTCGAATTATTGAAGAACCTAACTTAAACATCGTGCGCGCCTAGCCTTATTAATTTTTTTTTAACTTTTTTATTCAACTATCCACCCATCATTCGCATCCTCCATCTTACCCTATAAAACACAGTATAAAATCTATATATTACCGTCCACACCTTATATTATAACTTTTGAGGAACCAAATCAACTCTTATATTGAAGCTACCTTTCTTTACACAAACCAGTCACGATCACATTTTCTTTAACTATAAATAAGTTACAAAACATTGATGATCGAACAAGTGAAACATCAGGTGGCTAAAATCTATTTGCAAAAATATAAAAAATCATAAGGGACTTAAACTATCTTTACAACTTATCCCTTATAAGATGAATAATGCATTGCATTGCCATTTATTTGCAAAATAAAAACGTCTTTAGAATTTTTAAGTAAACAAAAATACTGTAAAGGAGGATGACGTTCACTTAACACGATCTACAGGCTATTTATACAAATTACGAATAACGTTTGCTAACATTTAAAAAAAAAACTAAGGAATTCTGTAACTTAGTATTCTTATAAATACGTTTAATATTCTTTTACTCTAAATTTCTTAAACGATAAATAACATCTGTGCAATCTGCTCGGCTTCTTTAACCAATGGCATGGAAAATATTTGCCACAAATGATACACGTACATTGCCAAAATGCACAACATTTATATTTATAGAAGTTTTTCTTAATTTGTTAAGTTCAACAAGTTCGTTCACATATACTCGCAGATACTGTAAGCAACGGTTACTTTTTCCCATAGGAAAATTGTGTCTATCTTGTAAGCAACAATTAAAAAACGCCGACTTTCAACAATAAACACGTTGCTGTTGAGTACTCGTATGTCATAACTTTATATCAAAATTTATTCAAAGTGTTGAAACATGATTTGAAAATTTATTAATATAACTTAACATAGAGAATTTATGCGTTAAGAAGTAATAGATTATTTTTTCATGTTGAGATTTTTTATTATTTTTTTGTTCATTTTTGAATAACCGGGTTTTCCATAATTTTATTACTCGGCAGATCAAAGAAAAGTAGAAAAAATGTGGATTATTTTCCTACATAGACTTTACATCAACAATTTGAAAATTTTAATTTCAAATGTGAAACGTAGTGCTAATCTGATTTTCAGATCCTTCATAACCTCATTTAAAAAAATAATATTAAATTACATGACAACCCATGTTAACTTTACACTACAGGGGTTTAAAAACAATACAGAACAGAGTGTGAGTAATAATTAGTTTTGATATAAAAACAACATGAAATTAGAAATCTATTTCGAGGACAAAGCTATCATGACACAAAGAAAATTAAAAAAAAAATAATTCAATGCTTTGAAAACTAATACTGTACATAAGGTGAAATGCCAAATTACAACATAATTATAAATTTAAATCAGAAATATTGCAAAGTATTATTTTCAGCATACAAATAAATCAAAATTTGCCAAACTAAATTACAGCTTAGAATTATACAGTATTTAAAGGAAAAACTTGTAGGTTATTTTACGAAGTTTACTGTATAAAAAATAACTGCTATAAATTTTATCTCCAATCTCAAATTACAGTTCAAGTGACACGTGACCATTTTACATACACACGCAAGTATCCCTTCAGGACCAGTCATAAAGTATTCTAACAAGTTTATAACCAAATAAACGCTAGCTGTCATTTATAAATATTTTATTTGCACGTCAAATGTTGATTTTTTTTTAAAGATAGACTGTAAGTTTATTTTGTCAAAGAAAACACTAGCTAAAAAAGTAAAAAGGAGTAAATTGTGACAATGTCAGAAAAGGTCATCACGAAAATTTATGGTTTTTCAAAATGTGTTTATTTAAAGCCAAAACACGACCGCAAAAAGCATTAACTTCGCTTTTTTTACAAGACAGTAATGTTGAATGTCTGTCTTAAATGACCTCAGCATTTTCTTTTCTTTATATTTTTAGAAAATAAAGTTTTGTTGGCTTTTCACGTAAAAAGCGCTATGAAGATCACTCAAACATCAGATAACGTCCTCAAAATTCGCATAACTATCAGCTAAGTTCTTGTAACGCTCATTTGCTTTAAGAATTTGTATGATATACTAGCATAATGTTTGTCAAAATCTAGAAAATAGAAATGATATACGAGCACTGAAAAAATGTAGACGGTAAACGTCTAAAAAGGTGAGAATTTTATTTAAGGTCTGACCCCTGGAACCCAGGTTATGGTAGATGGAGAATGACAAAATAGAAAAAAAAGCTGGCAGGTAATAAAAATCGGTAAAAGCGTATAATCCCCTTGGAAGTTACACTTTATAACAGCGAAATACGTAAATCCGGATTTACTGCAGACCTTATATAAGATGCTATAAAGTGTTGTTTTTACGTATTAAGAGGAAGCTTTACTATGGCAAAAAAAACATAATAAAAGAAACTTCTTAAGTGTGAACCTAAAGAGACTTTTAAGCCGTAATTTGCACTCGAATACCGGGGTGATCAAAACTAAATAAATAAAAATGAAAATGGTTCGTTTATACCGATTGAAAGTCCCAATACATTGTGACAATCAGTCACTATAAATATTAACTTAAAATTTTTAATGATATTGATTAATAATCGAATCGCTAGAACCCACTACTAATTTAAGCACCACAGTAAATTGCTCGCACCCACAACGTAATTTTAACGTCAAAAGTGAGTGAGTGTATGGATCTACCGATAAACATGGTAATCAGCTTTCTTTATAAAAAAAATATAAAGATCAACTTCATTTTAAAAACACAATTTAGTCGTCCTTGCATTCTCTTTAAACATTTTTTCCTTCTTTCAAAAGCCGAGTTTAATTTCGATAAAGTATGCTGATAACCGATCATTCAACTTCAGCGTGAATCTATGCAAGATGCTGTGACAAAATGCGCGTGTTCGGGGTTCAGGACCGTCCCGGAGCTTAATATACAAGTATTTAGCTAGTAAAACTGATAATACTGTACTATTCATCAACCACCTAAAAACACCACGAAAATGATGACTCCACCCAGTTAAAAAGTGGCCTACAGCAACACTGCAGCATGCATAAATCTTCTAAAGAAATTTAAATGAAAATGGTTTTGCACTTTATAAAACAAAACCAGAATCAAACAACTTTCCATTATTTAAGTTTTTCTTTATTCCTCATTATTTAAGCTCACTATCGGCTTCATGAAACTCTTACTTTCAAATGATCAATAATGAAAGCGTAATCGCACTGTATATTTCATTTGACGACGAAAGCAAGTTCAGATAACGACCAAAAAATAAAACCGTTACAATTCCCAGTGATACGATTCCTCCATTCCTTAAAAAAAAAAGCATTAATGTGGTCATAACGTTAAAAGCCTTTTTATGACTTTTTCATGAATAAAAAGAATAAACAACTTTTAAAAACCCAGAATTCTGTGATAATAAAAAACTATACAGTAAATACATAAAAACATATTTACTACGTAATAATCTATTTGCCAAATGCAATATTACAAAGTTAAATTTGATAACCGTAGACAGTTTTCGATTTAAAAAAAAAACAAGTTGCTTATAGAAATAAAGTTGTATTTCAAACGTCTAAACAAAAATAAAATTACGGTATCAAGTTTTAATTAGAGCTGATCGCCTAAAGTTACGGAATACTGCAATTTGAAAATTAAAAAGTATAATAACGCGACCATGTAGGTCTTTCCAAAATTTAATGATGCAATCGGATAGCTACAATCACTTATAATAAGCAGTTACGATCGCCACAATACATTAAGACTTGGGCAACATAAACCAGAAAAATAAATTACACAGATAACTTCAAATTAATATGCATTATAAATATCCAAAGCTGTAATTTAAATATTGTATGCCAACAATCCTAATAAATAATGATACAGCCGATTCATTTGTCCCAACATACGATACTAATTAAAGTAACAGCCTTACAAATCAATTTCTTAGTTATTATACTGTATTAATGGCACTAATGACTTAAAAACTAAAGTTTCATGCCATGAAGAGATCTCACTAATTATTGCAGTTGGCTATGGGCAATGCAGAATTTGTTCAATGATATCTTTAAATTATCTTTTAATACAGTTGACATGGCGACCGTTGCAAATATCTCAAATCGATTACTTTTTAAGGTTCACTGTCCAATAATTATTATAATTACGACACAAATCATGAAAGCTCAGGGCGTTAAATAATCTTTGATTAGAAAGATGAACACACACATACAGAGAGAAAAAGCAATCGTGTCCTTTTCTGAGTAAATGATTAACCACAGCACTTACAACCGGTATTACCATCGTTTACAATCGTCAATAAAGGACCACCCATTATTATTCAAAGTACAAAAACTCCTCAGATGCAATTTGAAAAACTCGTTTGGAAAAACTTCCCGAGATTGCTATTTCAAATGTCTTCTCACGTAAGACCAGACCCCCTGTTGTTACTGCTAACTAGTAAGCTAACTAAACTTAACGTTTAAAATACACGTAATTAACTTACTGTATTAACGAAAACCAACGTCTAATTAAAACTGATAAGATTATATTCCACTCTATGATCTATCATGTTTAAATACAATTAAAATATACTAACTTTTTCATCAACATTTAAAAAGTCAAACTGTCATTGTCATTTTAATAAGTATGCAATAACAACAATCCTAATTGCTTCCTTTTTTTGTAATGATGGTAATTACGAAACAAAATCATTACGTAAAACGATCGTTTAAGTCATCTATTTCGTCGCCTCTTAAAAAAATGATTGAGAAGCTGTTTACAAACGTTGAAGAATAAAATAGTTTATAGCCGATGTCACACTGTGATAAAATTCGCCAATGAATCTCTCTTTCACTTAATTAGTATGGAAGACCAGTCGCTTATTTCACAGCGGTCAATAACAAAATAACAAAAAAATGTTAAGTTTCTGGCTACTTTTTACTTCCTTTTTTAACTTTTATTGTCAACTAAACCAAGATCAGTCACACTGTTACTTCGAATGCTACAAATTCATGAATTATGAGTTCAGATAAATGTTTATTGCAGTTTTATACAACAATCTGGATATTCAGCTTACACCAAGAGTTAAAACTATGTCCCTGAACCAGTGAACTTTCTTCAATCAAAACAATTTTCAGCTGTACAAATAAAAGTTTCAATTTTGACATTAAAAGTAATTGCTAATATCCAGCGTTTCAACATCTATGTCAACACAACCACGTTTTATTTTGCTGCTAATCTTTCAGCACACTTAATAAAATCAAAAATTTATCTTGGCAAGTCTTTGCTAAAATCAAAGACAAATCTTACAAATAATACAAACGTTTATTATGCAGTTATTTCGGTCTACATCACAAAACATGAAAACTGCATAACTTTGATATTTTTTTCTTCTTGATATTACAAGTTGTAAGTTACTGTAGATTTTACGACCGAGGGAGAAAAATATGTGTCGAGGGTAAAATTTGAAAATTTCGTTAGGTTCAGGGTCTGAATCTTAACATGCAGTTCTCCCTGACTATAATATTTTTACGAATAACTTCTTCAACACTGTGACGACCCCCATCAACCCCTCCCTAACTTTTCAAAATTCCCACTCCCTTACTTTCTGACATTATTGTTGATCTACTCGTAATAACTTTAACAAATGCGTTTACGATGGTAAGTTATATCCATATTTGAGTTTTTAAAAGTTGAAAAGTTATGTGCCCACCATGCAAGAAAGCTAAACGACAAGGAGGTACATAATATAAAATTAATGTTAAAAATGGTTCGAATAAAAAGATCAACCAACAACAAAAACACCAGATAGAAACAGATGTTTCGTCCTTCAACTAGATTTTATCCATTCATACTTTACTGATGACTAACAAACATACAAACATAAGGCACAAAAAACAAAATAACGTTTTTTGCTTATGGTGCTATAGTTAGTTATACGATAAGAAACTTGTAAGGCAATTCTGAGAATTCCTTTCGTCTAGAAAAGCCTTAAATATTCCTTACATCGACGTATTCTCACATTCTCTCCCCCCCCCCCTCCTTGTAATCACATCTCTAAGTTCAATTTCACAACCCTCACACCCTTAACAGCACGTGTCAGTCTAAAATTAGCATCAGAATCACTCATCTGAACTCATTCAGACCAACTCGTCCACACTGAATTACACATCAACATAAACACACGTAAAAGCTGTTATCCACCTTCAAAAATAATACTGTACTCTGCTATAAAAAATATACCATTTATTTTGATAGCACGTTACGCTTTATGTAAAGCAGAATGATCACAAACTGTAAATGAAAGATGCAGAAAAAAACGGTCATGGTACAAAAATTTCAAAATTTGATTTTCCTTTCTGTAAATTAACGTCTACTTCTTTTCCTTGCATTAACGAAATTTTTAAGGATAAGCTAGCTTTAGCAAAAAATTAAATTAAATAGTATAATCGACTGAGTTTTTAAATTTATTTCTGTAAAATGTCATAATTTTTCTTCCTCTGTTGAGATGGAAATCGTTTAGATTTAATGGCTTTAATGAAATAAGTATTAAATAAGTAGCTACTTTAAAATACAGTATAATTCTATCATTTAAGTTAGTTACAAAGACGAAGACCAGCAACATGGCAATCAAGCTAAATTACTAATTACATTGCAGCTTATTAAACATAAAAAAGTTAATATAATATGTACTGTACATCATTCAATTTTTAATTAAAAAAACATTAGTTTTTAACTAGTTAAATTATCAGACATGCATTGTTAAGTTATATACAAATACAATATCTTCTGATAACTTAATACATCGAATATTAAAAACCGGTTTTAATTGTTTACTGTACTGTATATACATTTTTAATTATTAACGATCAATTATATGCAAACAACTTGAGTAAATTAAAAGCAGAAAAACATTCAAAGAAGCCATGAACATGCTGAACGTTGTAGAATGTTATCTTATAATTATAAAAATTAAAAATAGATTTTCTGCATTTTTACTGCACGTTAATTTTTTAGTTACAGTACTGTATTTCATTCTTAACTATCCGAATACTGTAATTTAGAAACAAAATTATTAACATTAGTAATTGCGATCATCAATTCACTTAAATTGCGTTATCAAGTAATTTAGCTTTAAATAACTGCAAATAAAAAACTCGTATGACAATGCTAAAACATCAGTTAAACCAATCAATCGGCGCTTAATTTTAATGTTTATGTATTTATTCAGTGTGGTAATAACTGAAAAAAAATTATTTACAACCCAAAAAGAAATTCCACAGTTCCACAGCCACCGAGCAATATACCCTTAAAAAATAATTACAAATGCTGCTGGCAAATTTTTAAGTGAACCTTGACCCTTATTTCCTCGTTTACACTGCAATTTCAACGCCCACGCAAGTCGTAAAAAAATACAATGTAATCATCATTATTTTAGCTAACCGAGAAAAAAATAACACTACAGCCAAGATAGGAGAATAATTTAGATTTTTAAAGACGAGTACAAGAAAAAACCAAAACAGCGTCAAAATTACATGCACTTGGATGAGATTAGGATAAACGATGGATATTTTAATTTTCGCTTATTGTTAGTGCTGTATATACCACATTATAATAACGATATAACACCTGCAAATTTCTACAAGTTATACACACGCGCTAATCACATCGACGTGTCCATGACATTAAACTTTTCTCGTTTACACAATGTACACATTTTCTAAACTGATTCTTGCATCACAGCATGGTGTGAATTTAGTTATGCCACGGTTAACATATACTGTATAAGCTTAAAAATGCTACAAATAGCAACATACATGAACACACCTGGACAATGACAATTTTTTAAAACTAACAAAATCATGAGGTAACAGAAAAAAAGTTTAATTGAAATTTTCACATGTGAATTCCTTATTATTTAAATACAAAATTAAATTTTTTATCAACTGTTTTCCAAGTCTTTTCGCCACTGTTACTAACTTATTACATAATAAAAAAATACATTCACGACCTTTCCCTTTCACTGTCTCTACGGTTGACAGGTCAAGTAGACCTTTTATTATACAATGTCTCCATGGGTACCATTTCCCCAGTTGAAGATATTTTTTACATAAAAATACAAAAAAAAAAAAAATAAATTTTAAAAGTGAGCAAAAAGCTTGTAAGGTGAGAAAGACCCTTATTTTAAACAATAATTCCAAGCCAACAACTACATAATAAAAGCAGAGGTAACCATTAAGATTCAACTCCAAGCTTTAAGATGTTGATTGAATAGAATAAAACTCCACGCTTAAAGCTCAATTCAACTTTTTAACGCTGACAAATAGTTGAGCAGATTTAAGACATTCAATTGTGCTCTAAGCACCGTTGAAAATCAATCGAAAGCTTTAGTGAGAAATAAAAAAAAATTGAATGATGGTGGAAAAGTTTTAAGCCAAAGATGCTCACGCAACGATGGTACTCAACTGTACCATTTACGTAACACACAGCTGTTTCTTGGAGTGTTAGAAACAACAACAAAAAATTCTATGGGTAAATGTTTTTAGGCTTGAAGCTCGCTCAAACAATATTTTACTGAATGAAAAAAAAACTGGCCTTATTTCCCCAAAAATGACCAATATCATTCAACTTCAAAAGCATCAACCGTCTATCGTTTTTAAGTGCCGAACGTTTTTTTCCCATTAAAAACTCCATGATGGTTCTAATATAGTAGGCGTCACACACTCGTTAATCTACCACTTAGAGATTAAAGGTCAAAACTCGAGAATGTTTAGAAATCTTAAAAACTCTAGCACAATTTTTTTTTCTACGATCCCTCTCTTCTCATTTATGAAATTTTTTTTTAACTTATCCCTAGCATATCGTGTCCCTTTAAACTTCTATTTAATGTGTCATGGGTATGTATCGTTCCCTACTGTAACCACATTGCCGTTTTGACAAAGAAAAAATGTCGGTGGAGGAACAGCATAATATAGTATAATGCATATCAATGGTGAGTACATCGTCCCAAACAAATATTTCATATAAATTATAGAGCATATTTTTTAACTGTCGGTAAGTTCAAAATATCCTGCTTGTTTTGTTGTGAGTGGCAGCCTAGGGAGTTTATCAAACAAAATTCAAAACATTGCCAGTGTGCGTAAAATTTAATAGACTCATGCCATTTTTTCCCCAGAATTGAGATGGCAAAAAAAGAGGGAAAAAGAATTTGAAAGAAAAAAATTTAACTTAACAAATTTTCGTGTAACATACTGTAGTGTAAACTAAATATAGCCGTTATTTCGTAAATTTTTTATTTCACGCTGAAATTTCACTTTTATGAATAAATTAAGACAGACTCAGACATTTTAAAGTTACTGTACATATATAATAATGAAATTGGGCATAAAATAATACAGTAATTTTGAAAGTACAGTACCTATATAATTGCAATGTTCTTTAATGACAATGCAAAAAAAATTAAAAAGAAAAAACTTGCTATCATAGCACTGTCTGTCAATTCTCTTTAAAGTCGTTACAAAAAAATGATTTACAAATATACAGGTAAACCTTATACATTCCAGAAAAGTGCCATGGTTCAGTAAAATCGCGTTATAAAATACCACGAGAGTCAAAAGAAAAAACATGTTATACAGTTCACTCTCATAAAAAATGCAAACTTTAAAACAAAATGTTTTACCGATTTTCTGCAGTCAAAACCAATTATAAGCAAGTTATACAATAAGTCCAGATTAGGACGATATTTATCAAATGAAAAAAGTGACTAAAAATAAATAAAAAAAATTTCCCAATATTTCTCGCGCTGTATAAGATTCTTATTTTTCTTTTAAACAGTGTTACGCGAGGGTTACCTGTAAATATACTTGTACAGTTGCGTGCCTATTGTGGCCTACCTATAGTATATAATATACATCCTACAAATTTGTGTTGTTTAACCGCATGACTATGATAAAGCAAGAAACGAAAAGGTCATTCATTCATTCTGAATATTTTTCTCCCTTAGGATGTGTGCATACTTTATCGAAGCTAAGAAAAGCGAAAATCGTTAGCAAGTAAAAAGATGTTTTAAGATTATTTTGAACATTAATTCGTTTACATTAAGCATCTCGATAGGACCTAAATAAGGCCTCGCTCCTGCTGGGAATTCTTAACAGAGAACACGAAGCTGTTAATCTCAAATCAAGATGACGTTTAGTTAGTGTATTTTTCCTTCCGTTTAGCTGCTGGCTTTAGATTAAAACACACGCACTCTTTGCAACATGTTAATCATATCTTTTATAAATAGTACATAGACAGTAATTTGTTCTTAATCTCCCACGCAGTCAACATTTTCAGCCTGCTCTATATTACTTTGGCGTAACAGTAAAACATTTCAATAGTTGTAATTTAAATTTCCGTACAGCCAAGCCAAGCCAAGCAGCCTTGGTTTATATTCTTAGATAATAAATTTAACCAATATTTTAATTGATTTTCGTAACCTTTTACGAATCAACAGGACAGAAATGCTAATAAAGTTGGTAACATTAACAAACAACTGAAAACCGGTCACAAGTACTTGCCTATATTTGCAATAAATTGATTGGGTCGGTAATTATGTTTTTGACACTAATTATAGAATCTCTTACTAAATAACAATTAATGTCTTTCTAAATCCTAATTTTGACTTAATGTTGACCTCGAAATAAAATTGTAATTAATAACCAATCGGGTTTTTTTTAATATTAATTAAACGATGCCACAATTTATTATTTATTAATTAAAAAAATTAATTATGAAGTTTCATTACACAAGTACACTACACAGCGTATTATGTATGTTCTTTTGCAAAAGAAAAAGTAATTCGGTATCAACTACAGTATAAAGCGTGTTAATTTGCATTAGTTCCATAACGTAAAAATGGTAACAGTCGCTTGAAGTTAAAACTGCTATTATACTTCACGAACTAGGAAAAAAAAAACAGTCTTTTTAAATTTTACCTGTCATTAAGCAACTGACAAACAGAAAAAAACTAGCATGACGCAGCTTTCCTAAGAAAATTAAATTTGTATATCATTTCATTTGTAAGTCATTTGTAAGTGTCATAATTTCATAAAATAATAAAACATCACTACTACAACACCAATTGCAACACGGATATTTTGAATAATACATTATGCAGTATTTTATTTATGAATAAAACTGCAATTCGATGAATGAGATAGTCATCAATAATACAGTATAACTATTCGGAAAAATTAATCTTTTTGACATAAACATGTTTCTCTTTTTATTATTATATAACCCACATAATTTATGAATATTTCTGACCTAATAGTTTTGTTTACGGTACTATCAAACTTACAGTTACCTTTGATACACCATAATTTTTTTTATCCTAATTTGTAGTTCTAGTTCAGAATTTCACCTACTAAGTCTTTTAAGTTCATAAAAACATGACAAAAAATCTGATAAACGTAAATTTTAAACTTTACAATTATTACATTTCCCTACATTGTATTACTTAACATTTTATACTCAAGCTACCAGAACAAATTGATTGCGATTATGCATCAGCTAATAAAATACTAACTTACAATGCTGCCAGCAAAAACAATTATAAGTTACTTTTCAACACAACACTTATAATTGTAAGAACATATCTTCCGGTCTCCAATTTGTTTCTCATTAAACACTTGCTAAAATCAATTAGCCGTCATCAATTATTATACATTGTGATGGCCTACCTTCGCAATGAGGTGAATCGGAGCACTAATTTCAGGCGGCCCTCTATCCCGACTGCACAAACACATGTTGAACAAGGAAGACATAATTAACGATGACAAGTGGTTATTAATATATTTTCTGTCTCACAACACTCGTACAGCTGTATAATTTACATCGGCATCAGCTGGAACACACTGACCACAACACCACTATTTTAACACAGTTAAGTTATAACGCGTCAAAAAATCATTTTAATAGCCCTGAAATTCCGTATAAATTACCAATAAATATTAACTCAGGTGTGTAAAATGTTTACACATTTTTCCTTTAGATAATGGTCATTGTTTGCGGCTCCTCGTATCCAATCCGATGATCACGATTGATCATTTGGTTTTCGTGACTTTAATGTCAATTCCACGTCGATATTTCAATCATTATTATCCGTAAAAAAATGAAAAGCAGTCGATGCAATTATGGTAATAGAGTAACTACATCATTGTATTTATTCCGTATTCCTTTCCGTATATGTTACGTGTGTGTGTGCAGCTCAAAAAGTCGTGGAATCGTCAAACTCGCCTCACAAAATCTATGTAAACGTATCCTTCAACAAACCACATTTTCCATAATGCCAATTTGTAGAAAAATTTACGCCGTTGTGAATTTCAGTCATCCGTGAGACCAAATATAAAAAAAATAAAAGATTTCCTACGGTTAAAAACTTTTCTCTCGTTTCAAAACTATGAAATGATTCGGTGTTGTATGTGGTTGAATTAATTTAACTCATTTTCCACCTAAATTCGTTTTCCCGCTCTTTTATATTCCACCAGGTAGAAATTTCCCCTCTTCAACGTGTTAAAATTAAATAAAAAATGATAGCTTGTAAAAAAAAAAAAAATACAAAGCTGTTTTAAATCGAAGCAAGTTCGACGACTACGTTCAAAAATTCCAAAGTGAATTGCTGACATTAACACGTCTTGCTGTTGAATAAGACGTCTTTTCCGCTACCAATTGCTGATTTGAACACTTTAAATATAAAATAAAACTTGAAACGTAGCCGTCAACTATTCTCCAAATTTGAAATACTCCCAAATAATGTGTTTCTTCAACTCTAGTACGTCAACCCTTAAAAAAAAAAAATTTCAAACACCTTCTGGCGTTACACTTTCACAGGTATAGTTTCCAAATTCCATATTTTTTATCCTTTCAAAAGTTCAAAGTTAAATTGCTTGGTAGTTAAATAAAATAACACAGTAGACGACATTGTCGACCATCCTTTTGCTTACTTACACACTGTCACGCACTGAAGAAACGAAAAATTATACATTTCGCGAATAAAATTTATAAAAAACCCTCTTTTTTAAAGAATAATAATTTCTACAATTGCGCCACAAATTATTTATAAAAGGAAAAAATTTTAAAATGCAATTTCAATGTAATTGGTGGTACTAATATGAACCACGTTACTATTATTTCGACTATAAGTCATTTGATATTAACAACAAAAAAAAACTATTAAAACCTTTTGATATTTGCAAAACAGGTCAAATTGATATATTGGTGAAGGCGGTTAGTATGAATTAACTCGGCAATGATGCATCACCACGTGTTGCTATACTTGGCACAATAAACGCATAACTTGAACGAAGGGGTGACGCCATGTATCATTTATAAAATGACTTGGAAAAATTTCAATTAGACGTTTGATATTTCTCTTGGCATCAAAATTATTATGGTATAACTCCCATTTGAAATTATGTCAAAAAATTTCATGCTGTTGATTTAATCAAAATTCCCAATTGCTCAAACGCTAAGAAGGTCGCCGAGAATACTCCGCCTGAGCACGGCAGCGATGTTTACTCGTCGGTGGTATTAGACGTAATGACTTCCAATCTTTTTTGCTGGTGGTCATTTCTTCAAGTTCATCGTCGGATCTTCTAACGAGTGTATAACAATAATAAAGAGCGGTAAAAAAATTAATATTCCAGGTATACGAAGAAACTTAACGAGGAAAATGATGCGGTTATTAAAACTTAAAAAAAATATCTTCTCATTATTACTTTCATGTGTCTACTTTTTTGTTCCTCCTCTCCATCTCTTGATCCGCCTGCTGAGATTGAGAGAAGTAAAAAATATACACAGTATTAAAAATTATTCCAGGCCGTTGATTGACATCCCGTCGACTACGTGTAAAGCGCGTGTTGCACTCTCCTATAGGAAAAAAAACTTCGCCCACGTTTCTTTTTTTACAATAATTCTTCTTTGGTAAAAGTTTTTGCGAGAGAGTGTGAGCCACGAGTGTTTCAGTCAAAAATACTGTACTACTGAGAGTAGAATAGCTGGTAGGAAAAAGTGATGATATGAAAAGAAGGATAGGATGGGTTTTTCAAGCATGAGGGGTCGATGTTGATGTTCATTGGTTCCACAGACGTTTTCACTAAGGTAAAGAGGGATCCGGAAGGTGGTAACAGCCACACCAAACGATTCTCGTGTTAAAAACTAACCAACTTTTTTTCACGTTATTATATACCATTTGCAATACAAGCTTATTACAAACTCAAGGTTCTCACTTAATCTCAATTTTCACATGTTAAAAACAATATTTCAATTATTCTTCGCCAAACAACAAGTATTAACTACAGTATTTCTTTGACTCACAGTCCTTTATAAATTTGTGATGGATTTCCCAGGGGATCATAATAATCCAAAAAAAAAACTAGTTCCATATTTTTATTATTCATTTGTGGCATTCATAACAAAGTACAGTACATAACTTAATTTTATAATTTACTCAGAGTTGCACAGCATTTAATTGTATATTTTAGATCATTTGATTTTTTTTTTTTAAAAATATCTTTTGTTTAACAGCTGAGACACTCCCAAGGAGCTGTGATACCCAGGGTTGACAACCTATTTCTTTCCATACACAATACTCATACTTTATAATCAAGGTTAAACCAAAGTAATTTCGCTATAATGGTCGTTTTAGTTTTATAATGACAATAAATCTGGCAATATAAGTGTAAAATGCAAAAAGGTTATTCTGATTTGCCCTTCCTGGTACATGTACAAACTTTCTCAATAAACATTTCTAAGAAATTTGGTCAAACTACTTGACATTCGACCACAATTCTCTAAGTGTCGCACAGGTGATACTCTATAAGTACATAAGCTTACAGTATCTATTATTATAACCATATAAACATGAAAAATTATTAATTTTTTTCTCACTGTGAGAAAATTTAATAAACTCTAATGCAGATACGATGAAACTTCAATTTTTTAAACAATAAACAAATACCCACATCCCGGAAGTGATTATGGTTGATTTAATAATCATTTTACAATTCTGCTTTGCATATGACGCTATGTCACAATTAGATACTGATCAAATACAATTTCGAGGTCGAAAATATAATTAATAATTGCGCAAATCCACCATCCACGTAAACCTTATTAAAGTGCTAAATTAGTAGCAATTTATCAAATTTCAAAATTACACTTTTTAGGAAAAGAAATGCTGCAGTCTACAAAATAACGGTATAAAAATTTATATTAAGAAATCGCTATTTATAATTATTGTGTTAAACATTGTTATAAATTTTAATAACAGATGGTTTCAGTTCCTGTTATTGTTATTTTTTCTTGTGGTTTAATTTGTAAATATAGGGAGTGCTTCTCTTACAGTAAATTTTTGAAGAAAAAAATTCTCCGTTCATTATATTTTTTTTGTATACCCAATAAATCTTTTAAAAAAATATAATTTTTCCGAGGCACATCCTTGGCATCAATTTAAATGGTTTCTTAACTTTCTACAGTAGTAATGAAAAACATTTAACGAAGTATTTGAAGAAATGGTAAATAATTTGTATAGAACGACCATTAATCATCCATACATTAGCAATAGATAAAAAAAAAGTCATTACCTAAACAAAATAATGCAAACTGACTAGCCAGCACTATATAAAATATTCCCTTCCTCTATTTATATGTTTAAAGAAATAAATTCGCTTTAAATATCGTATTAAGATATCTTTAAAGTTGTTGGACTTGTCCTGACAAAGAATCTTATTCATTTGAACACACACACAAATGCCTCCACACGTACAAATAACTTAGTATCCACTCAAAAAAACTACTTTTAAAAAAAAAAGTTTGCAGCAAGTACATACACAACACTGAGATGTTTAGCTATAAA
This sequence comes from Helicorthomorpha holstii, assembly GCA_013389785.1. Classification (NCBI taxonomy): domain Eukaryota; kingdom Metazoa; phylum Arthropoda; class Diplopoda; order Polydesmida; family Paradoxosomatidae; genus Helicorthomorpha; species Helicorthomorpha holstii. Next base: position 12,379,338 of record JAAFCF010006680.1, on the reverse strand, counting down.
TATAAAACGAGGGAAAGACAGGTGTGGAAGTGGAAATAAAACTACAAAAAAAAAAATTCCTTGGTTCATCACTGTAAACTATTTTTTTATTATTAATATTTTTTTCAGTACTTCATCTTGGTTTAAGATAATACTCTCCTCCGTGTAAAAACTAAACTTTAACCTCATCTTCACAATATTATCCCCCAATCCAATTCAACCCACCCATCCACTATCCTCGTCATTTTGCGCCCTTCGCCATTTAATCAGCATTTTGATGCGAATTGAAAGCGTGGGTGGTCATCCGGCTGACAATATGAATAATGACAGAAAAACATTTCACTATTTGTCCACGAAGCATCAGTACATTTAAGTGTTTTCAAAGTATTTAAATCTTCATAATCAAAAAAAAAAAAAAAAAGTAAATAATAAAATCACGATTGTTTCATCAAATGTTAAAAAGACAATTTTCTCGTCGTTTCTAGTTTTCATGTTTGACAATGTAGTTTTGTTATAATTTTATTAAAACTTTAAACATAATATAATTCTGTTTATAAAAGCTATCGAGGACTACACTTGACAAGGTTTTAACTCCCATCAACAAACCACAATGAGCTTTTGCACTTTAAATGTTTGTTTATAACATAACTTAGCTTAGCTGTACATAATTAACAACATAACAATGCAAATGCGTTCTCTCAAAAATACTAATTTAAAAAATTCAGTTGTATTGTTAATCGACAATAGAAATAAATACACGAGTGTGGAATTGCATGGTGTGTTAAATTTCGAGGGGGAGTCACTTATTCAAAACTCTTTTACCAATGCATAAATTAAGACAAGGTAAAAACGTTGTTGTAAAACGTCAAAATAACACTTACATGATACTCTTTTTCATTTAAGCTACCATCTGTTCCTGATTATTTTAACAACTTCATGCAGATACGTTATAAAATAATCTTTCTACACTTGCATGATGCTTATTCGCCAACATATAAGCATAAAACTATCTTTTTTTCTTCGAATGTAAACCATACTTATGTTATTGGCGACGAGACTTGAGTTGTTTCAGCTGTTAAATTTATCTGCTGCCACTGTCAAATTATACGAGGAAGGTTTAGGATTTATAGCGCTATAGCATCCAATCGTAATATTATACGGTAAACAATATTTTACGTTTCCAAAAAAAAAAAAAAAAAAAAACCATTGGAACTTACGGTAGAGTAGCTTACATGTAAAATAATAAAAATTCGCAGTACAGCTGAAAGTTATATAGTAGTGTACGGATTAATGTTGAAAACACATTAGCGTAAATCACACATTTAGTTAACCTGACCTAGGAAACGTATAATGGAAAAAGCGTAATTCAATACTAAAGACATAAAATATGCCGATTACGCCCAAAAGTAAATAAAAATGTTATCTGTTCGAAGAGTTCACATTATTCGCTATAGCTACAATCAGTGGCTTACAATCAAGCCTAGTAGCAATTATACAAGAAATAGTTTCAATAATTTTCAAGAAATGCTTTTCAATCATTTTTATCGATATTTCAACAATTTGTTTTTTGTTTTTCTACATTTAGATAGCTTCTGATAAGCTTTCTGCACAGTATTTTTTTAAATTTTTTTCAATGTTAATTTTTATGTTAATGACTTGTTAATGGTTAGAGTTATACAGAGCCATAAAACTAGTTAGAAGAATGCTGATTAGCTAATAACTTAATTAAACTTTAAAAGTTGTTATAAACTGGTTAAATCACGGTGATCACAAATATACTCGTATAATGTAATATTGCATATCAAACTGCTACTGTAACTTACTATCATGTCAATAGTTTGACATAAGCTTATATTTTGTCTATCCACGTTCACTTTTATTAAATATCTAATGTTGTTCATAGCTTGAAAAACAAGTTCGTTCAATAAACTTCAAACTGTCAGACAGAATAACATATCACTAAATTATTAATAAACTAAATGTCTGTTTGAATTATTTATTTACTAGGAAAATCTAGTCTGACTGAATTGTTTTAACGTTAAATTTATCATAATACAGTATCTATCGTATGTTTGAATAACTGACAGAAAATGTTAAATTTACTATTTTTCAGTTGCGAATATACTGTATAATTTTTAAATTCGTGCATAAAAAACTTTGGGGATTTTATGTATGACAAGCACTGTACGTCTGGACGCCAACAGCGATAACTATAATAACGTCTTCACTATAACAATTATTTACAATGTTAATATAAAACAATGACAGTCCGATATGCACAATAGCAATAAAATAAACAAGTTACTTAATATTTTGACTCTACAAAACAGAGACCTTGTACACTAACTTATTAACTTCCTTATCAATTCCTTCTCTTAAAAATGCAAAAATGTCACGATGCTGCATCATTTCATGATAAATTTATTGAATACCGTACGTTGTAAAGAAATTGTTTCTGTAAAGAGTCAGCACTAAATTTTATTAACCACTGAACGTGAATCTTTTTTTCTTTAGTTTTTTTTCTGAAAGAACTTGAATTGTTTGTAACCCATCACCTTTACGCAGGCTGAATCCTAAGATAAACGAGTCAAGTGGGGCATAAAAACACATTCTATACTGAAGAATAACGTATATTTATTATGAGTAAATCGGTCAGATGATTGTGAAGCCACTTATCGCCATGTGGTTGTCACTCAAATCATAATACAGTATACCCACTCTACAACAGTGCACAGACACTGATTATTGCTCACTGGCCTATTAATGCACACAACGTTATCACATCTGTAATGTAACGCAACTATGTCAACCACAAAAACATTAAATTCAATGTGCGTGACTACGACTATTACTTGTACAACAGTGTTGTTTTCAAAATATGATTATTCCACATTAAATTGTTGACGATGATGATGTCTATTGAATAACATGACTTGTATTGAATTTCCCTTCTATTTTTACTAGATAATACTTATGAGTACTTCCCATTGTTATATTAATGCGTATATAATGTGTTTGAATAAATTAAGGTTGTCGTAAATATGATCACTATTTACATTGTACAGCCAGTTATGTGCCTGATAGAAGTAAGCAAGCACATTATTTATCCGATTAGCTTGTAAAAGCGTTGAATGTCAATCGAACGAAATGTCTGCTAATATCATTATAATGTTGCCGATAAAAATCAAAATCCTCTTTAATCCTTTCACATGACCTTCTTTCAAGTCACAAGAGACAAAAATATTCTTACAAGATGATTTTCATATGATATTTTCTACACGTAAAAATATTAAATCAAAAATTCCTTGAAAAATTCTGTTCTTACGTTATTAAAATTCTTTTTCATTTTTAAAGACTTATTGTACTCGTAATTTGTTAGAAGCATTCAAAAATCGACAAAATTTACATTAAAATTCCTGTCTTTAGAAAACAAAAAAAAAATCCAGCTGCTTTTTTATAGTTACAAAAGCAAGAAAGTTTTGAATCACGAATTATATAATTATACAAAATGTGGAATTTCTTTAAACGTCCGCCAACAAAACTTCTGCTGATCACAAGAAAAGCAATAGAAATGCATTTAGTCCCCCGTTGTAAACAAGTAAATCACTTCGGATATAAAGAACGAGCATATTATCTCAATAGAAAGATTTAAAACAATGTATAAAAACCGCTGCCTACCACATTTACAACTTCAACAGTACCATAAACAAATTATTCTTATTCTTTAACGTCCAATACCATTAACTCTTTCGACCTCCAGTAGAACATTTTTAACCCCAGCAGTATACTGTATATCTGCTGCCATCGTATTTCTTCGCGTAAATTATTCTAGTGCTGCCAAGGGTCACCGAAGGGTTTACACGGCCCCCGGATTCTTGTTTTCGTCGTAAATTCAGTAAACATTTGATCTCATCTCCCCATTTACAAGACGTTACGAAATCATTTAATGGCTCTTCTACGTTTTCTTAGGATTTTTTTCTACTTTTACTTAACATAACACCCTATAGGAGTTTCAAAATCCCCTAAATGTAAAAAAAAAAACTAAAAACACTTTAGACAAAATGCATAACCGCAATTGTAAACTATCCCCACATTATTTATAATAAAGAAAAACCCCGACACATTTTAAAAAGATTTTAAAAGCCACAACATATGACACGGTTGATGACAGATTTTTATTAAGTCAGACGACAAGGCCACACAACCTACATTTTTCTGCAAATATTCAACAGCTCTGCCGTCTTTCACACGAAAATATTTTGGTAAACTCATTAAAAACCATTTGTAAAAAAAACAATAGTAAAGAGCACATCAATTAACATACTGTATTACCGGAAGTAATTCTAAGTTATATGGCTGGTAAACAAATTATTATGATAAACTAAGCATTCGTTAAGTAATTATATTAATGAATTTGATATCAAAAACATAATCACAATTACATGTGTAATTATAGATCATTAAATAGTGAAAAAATTAAATAATAAAAAAATCAACTACAGAAATGTAGGCTAAATAAACATTAGCTTTCATTTTCTAGCCTTCAATTTCATTGAAACCACTTTGAGCTTTAAGTAAATGTTAAACATTACATTCACTTACACATAAACCATGGTCACCGATCGAATCATTGTTTACAAATAGAATTCGGCATTAAATCAAACATGCAGTTAACACAATTAAACATCGATTTGTTTAATTAAAGGCTACGTGAGAAAAATTATTCATATTATTCCACGTACAAAAAAAACTTCAAAAGCTAATTAAAAGTTTTGCTCCAATCAAACGTACAGTAGAAAAAAATAAATAAAACAGTTGAACACCATTCTCATGAGTCAAGACAAAAACCTAATCGCTTCTGTCACTCTGTGTAATAATCATTTAAAATGTTATCTAAAAAATGCAATGAATAGCTAATACACATATTCGTATGTAGTAATAACTTATTGTGTCTCCAATCAATAAATAAAATCCATACAACTTCCTGGCCTGTAGTATTATATATACATTTTTTCTCAACCTTTTTAGTGTCGCGATCCCATAAATAGTCAAACACTATAATAAGTACATTTTACAAATGAAAGAAGCATAATATTTCGATTATAAAATTTAATGCATTTTACTTTTAATTTAAAAATATCGTAATAAAAGAATACTATATTTCGTATACGGGTGTTATTTATTGAACACATTGCGTCTCCCCATATTCCTGAACGCGACCTCCCTAAGGGTAGCGACTCTTAGGTTGAGAAACGATGAACTAGTCTGATTAATGGCATTCTTCTGAGTTTTACAAGATACACATAAATCTTTATTTCTTACTTCGTCGAGACTCGCTGTCTTAAGTAGGTCGAGTGTGTACAAGATTTAATACTAATAAAGTCTACATTACTTATCTACAGTATATCAGACAGTTACCTTTCCTAATCGGTTTTTTAAGCTACCTGAGCAGTGAAAATAAAATGATTTATCCATCCGTCTGCTACTCTGTTTCAGAGATCTTGAAAATTATCAGTAGCTGAATCTACGAGAGAATTTCCTATATTACATTAGCATCACGTCAGGTTAAATCCTCACAAAATAAATCGTTATCCGTTGTATTTTGATCGCATATACTGTACTAATACTGTATAACTTACATTGCCGTTATTATTCAATGTATTTAGAATACATAGAAGTAAAAGTTGCGTTCAGAAAGATTAATGTACAGTATATTAACCGCACATACAGTATAAACACAGTCGACTTGAATATAAATAAAAACCGTAATTATACATGAAATTACAAGTCGATTTAAATCCCAGATTAAAAGCCCAGTTTTATTTGTTACTGTACATCACATATTATAACAAAATTACTTATATAGTCTGGTTAAAATAATGTAACGCTACTGACATTTCGATTTAGAAAATTGATTGCATTACTAATTTACCCCTTCAAATGTTGCGTTTTTAAATACGGTACAACCAACCAGCTTGCGAAACAGCCGCATTAAGCTAATATATGAAAATAAATGCGTAATAATATTTAAAATACCCGGTTTTATAGCAGCACAAAACAAAAACCCATACAGATGTAAACAACTAAAGAAATAACATGATTCGCAGAATTGTAATTACATTTCTGCAATAATATTTAACGGCACAATACGGTAATAATAAATTCATCCTTATTCGCTAATTAATGTTGTACACATTTCATAACAATATTGAAATTGATCCAACTGTCGGCTTCAAGCGCATAATTTTAACATCTAAAATATACCTCTCTAACAAAAATGATTTTGTAAACTTTATATTTATAATTTAGCCTTATTTTTCAACTTCCACTTCAAATAATACAACAATCATATTCAATTTCCTGTCACAAAGCTCCGATCTCGTGTCAGTTGGTAAAGCTCACATTAAGAGGGGGCGAGATGCTAAAGTAAACGTTGCGGTTCACCTGGAACATATCGCATAAATTGAAATTTTATTATTGTTGGGGTATATTGTTAATAACTTGTGTATCCACAAATATAACACACACACGCACACACAGGAGCCTTTTAACTCATTGATTTTTTATACCTCCATTGCCACAAAGAGAACCATCAATTGTGGTGGTAGCACAAGCTGCAGCAGCTGCGAGAATAGAAACCTCGCCCAAACACTGACCAGGAACACAATATTCAAGTTCAACCCTAAATTTTCCTCTATTTTGATTAGTAGCAAGAAACTAAAATATTACAGGGAAAGTTAATTCAGTAATTTGCTGACTTCATTCTGCCCCTCTTGATCTACACATTGTACATCGATCGAGTTTCACATGAGGTGAGAATTTAGTCTAAAATAATTAGAAGCCATCAATTCGCTTTGTGATCTATTATTTTTTTCCTCAGGAAGTCACATGTTTTGACACCACCCCGATTTTAATTTCAATAACCTTTTCTGCCCACTCCCCATAGGGAGCAAAGATAACTTTCACTGGGGGTACTGGATTCTTTAGTAAGCCCTCATACCTCACGACTACTACAGTACTTATGTTTATTATTACAGATCTAATTATTTTCACTCCCTTTCCCCGATCCTAAATTGAGGCTTCAGCTCACGTTCATTTTATACAGACCATTGTGGTTTTTAAAAGATGAGGGAGAAAGGCATATTTTCTACATGAAAAGTTGCATGAACTACTCATACAGTAACTGCTTTCAGTTTCAACAGCTAGCAAACTTTAAACATTATTCCCAAAAAAAGAAAAAAATATATATCTGGGATTGTCAATTATAGCTTTGTGTCAATTCATCATCATTATATGAACCGTCTGAAGCGTGCAGTATAATAAAAGCCTTCCAAATAAAAGAAGACTAAAAAGAGCCTAGCCCACACTTTGTATTGTCTATCATTTGTAAATACCCATCAAACACTGTGTCAATTTCAAATGCAGCTGTACGCTTTTCACTCATTAGGTAGGGCTTCCTCGCCTATGGGGCCTATATTTTTGCTGGTACCTAACGACACATCGGTTCCTATATGGTTTCAAACAAACTGACGAAAGTAATGTTCATCAATATCGGTTATACAATACAACATTGTCAACAAACCCTGTAATGTTCATAGTAAATACATACATCGAAAGCAATTTAAACAAGGGAGGGGGTAGCAAAAGCAAGCTTCAAATTAACTAGTTTTTTAAACGTCAAATCCAAACTGTTTATTATTGAAGAACAAATGATAGTTTGTCATGAAAAACCGATTTTTCCCACGATTTTTCAACAAAGTTTCTTCACAACGTCCACCCACACATTTACGATCAAATACACTTTTCAAGATTAGCCTTGCAAGATATTTTACATGCAAAATAATTTTCCTCCTTTAAAATTAGAAAACTAAAAGCTATATAAATAAAATAGTAATTTTTACTGAGTTATTTTAACGATTATTGTATTTTTTATTCGTTTCATTCGAGTGCACTGAGCATCAAAGTTATAAAATACCATATTAATGATGAAGAGGCTTGAAATCCCTCGTTAAACATGAAATTTATAGTATGAGTTTAATTAATTCCTCTTCTCCCTCTAGATTATTATAACTCATCTGTTAAGCCATATAAAATTAAAACCTCTTCAAATACATTTCGGTACGGTATAAACACGCAAGTATAAAATGCTAGAAATTGAAACAAGTGAAAATAAGACGTCAAAATGAATGAATAAATTTGCTCTTTGAAACCATCAACGGATTGAACCAATTATTTTTGGTGTTTATCGCGTCTATGTATGCTATAATTGCACACAGACAATCTGACAGAATAATCACCAAGCAAGCTTACTGTATATCGTAATCAATCCACAGAAATACATTTTCCACACTATCGCTCTCGTTTAGTTAAAAAAAAAAAGATTATTTAGTAGTTTGAACAAGGAAGAAAAACATAAACCAATGTTCCTAGTCTGATTTAAGTTCAACATTTAAATGTGTACTGTACATGTGATTTACTGAATATTACGAAACTAGTTCCTCGTCGCGAACATGTTGTGCCAATTTCATACATTGTGGGCGAAAATGTATGCAAGTAAAAGAACTATTGATTGTTAAGATATGCAAAAAGATACTCCTTTGTATTTCATAAGAATTTAACAAGCTATGCGTAGTATAGAGGCTGCATCAATAAAATTTATGATTATTAATAATCTGATGCTGGCAAATGAATTAAAATGAGTAGCCTCAAACATCAACAGCTTTTTATTATTAGCATTATGTAAAATTACATTTCGGAACAAATTACATCAACAGAGCAGCTTATAATTTATTCAACATATATTCCCACTAATCCCACACTCAACAAGTGGGTGTAAAAATGTAAATCGTAAGGGAGTGAATACAAATACTGTACAAAATCCTTCAGTAAGCTTGTACAATAAAGGGAAACCCTTAATAAAGTAGCACAGTATTATTTGATTTTCATTACAACTGTTTTTCAAATTTTTATTATTCGCCTAAGAAATGAGTGGTTACATCGTATTAACTTACTGTATGTACAATAAAATGTACAATGTATTATGGTATAAAATAAGTTAAACCAATGCAGAAGAAATACTAAACTTAAGATTAATGCGAAAACTGGCGTCAATTTCACCATCACATGTACAGCAACATAGGACTAGTATACCAACTATTTAATAATATATAGCCATAAGGCGCAATGACCGTATTAAATCTTAATTCACCAAGTAGCTGGTGGCGAACCATCCGGTTTATGAACACAGCCCCATAAATATTAACACAAAGTCTTTATTGCATTAATTTCCGTCTCAGTCATTCTCGTTTTCAGCCATTATAACACAGAAAAGTCTCAATAAAAATGATAAAATAAGTGTGTTGTCTTTATTAATTGGAGCAAATCGCCGCACCCGAGAGGGAAAAAACCGAAGTTGGGACATAAATTAATTAACACATTCACTGTTTAATAGTTACAGTATAACGGTTCTTTCTGACATCGATTTTCTCATGAAAAGTTTAGGATAATTATCCTTAAAATAAATACATTCATTAAAATCATTTCAACACTTAAGTCTGATTTCTGAAACATAAGTCACAGTAGTGTTGATGACATTTTGAAGCTTAAAATAAAGACGTTACACTACATTAAAAAAAAGGTTCCTCTTAGAAAGTATGGATTCTCAGAAATTGTTATCAGTTCCTTCTTTCACCATTGTGCAAGGATTATGATATCATTGCATTATCATATAAAAATAAAGAAGAAAAAAAGGAGTTATTTTACTTTACTAGGAGATTTTCAAAATAAATGTTTAACTTCCTTTAAGGTAATTTCATTATGCTGAGCACATTATATAGTTAAAATCCAATTGCGGAAAACTAATTTCGTGAATTTAATTACATTTTTTAACTATTTATTTTAATTTAAAATTTGCTATCAAATCCAATGTAATCGAACACCCTAATCGCTAATGAAATGGCCTGTGTTGCAGAAGCGCTACTGTCGGTGAAAGTCACGACTAATTTAATCGGGATAAATTTTAGATTTAAAATTAAAATGGCATCTTGAAATAACTAACCTAACCTAGAAAAATGACTAAATCAACCTAACATAATTTAACCTAATTTTTAACGAAAGCTACCGGTAATTTGACTGTTTGATAATTCCGATTAGCAACACAGCGCTTCTACAAGCAGCAAGCCGCGCCATTTTCCTTCTTCATACGGTAATTCATACAGTACATATGCGAGAAGTTTTCTTCAAAGTTATTAATTAAAACAAGTAATTAAACACTTAAAATGAACGTTCCGCAATAGGATTTTATCTAAGAAATGTACCTAAAGTGAGAAAACTAAGAACATTTACCTTAAAACCTTTATTTGAAAACCTCCTAGTAAAGTAAAATAATACCGAAAAAAACAATACAACGAATTGTTTAACCGACTGGCAACTGTCAAAAACTTCATCGCAGTTAATTATCTAATTGTACTACATTATAATTACAATGTTAATTACTAAATTAGCTACTCTTTCAGCTAATTGAAATGCTATAATCGCTAGCAATCTTCAACGCATTTTTAACATGTTGCATGCATAAAAAACAGCTGAATTCGCTATAAACTTACTGAACGTGAAATGTAATTATTTTCATACCTGTTTTTGTCGACGCCGGGACTTCTTAAATGATAAGCCCGGAAGACAAAACCACGACCTTGCCATTCTTTTTTGCTTCTCAATACGCTGACCTACAATATCACACAAGATAATTGTGAAGGTAATTACTATTACTATTTTGTTGTCATAAAATTATTATATCACACACAACTATTTAATGCTTCAGATATGTGTCATTTGAAAATGAACGTATTATACCTTGTAATCAACCGATGGCCTTCTTACGATATGTTGTTTTCTTTCGCAATGCCAATTAAAAAAACCCAGTTCACTTTACATTCGTATAAAAAAGTCATGCAAATACTGTAAATCAATCTATGCCAAATATTTTTAAAACGCACAGTAGCACATACACACATATAAATCGTCGAGTATAATAATTTTGTTTGTTTAAAAAATGACTTGAAAATTAGCACTTTCTTCTTCGTCGTCGTCTTTTCATGTTGTTTAGATTGCAAAACATGCACACACGCGACTGTCAATACAAAGCTTTGAATACGACATAAATTTCACTGTACTTTATAAAAACATAATGACAAATTGAATGAATTGTTTTTAAAATAATGACAAAAAGAAAACCAGCAACAGTCGTTCGTGACGCGTCGTCTTCTCTCGAATCTTGCAAGCCGAGTAAATTTTCTGTTTCGCGCTCTTTCATAATTTTTCCCCCGTTTTTAAATAGCAAAACCACCGCCATCGGCTATGTCAACCCGACCCTCCCTTTTCCTCCAGCTACGAAATAAATAGCTCAATCCATGCCATCTCCCCTCATCCTACCCCACCCCTCGTCTCCATCCATCCAATGCATCTTGCTTATATCATACGATTATACGAAAATAATTTCATTGAAACAACACTTCATGAAATTTAATACACAAACAAGACTGGTGTATTATAGACGACTGACAAGAATATATTTATTATCTTTAGTTAAATCTATGTTTAAGCTAATTAAAAACAGCCTAAATTATTGTACTGCTAAAGTGAATTGGACTTCTTGTCGGTTATCATTTGTCAAAATATTTTTCGTATATATTTAACAATTGGAAAAGTTGATAACCTACTCTAGAATGTCATCCATAATAATTACTAACTTATAAATTATGACTATAAAATAAAACGAATGTGTGAGAATTTGGAAGAAAGGAATTAACTTAGATTTTGTATGGCAATTTGCATGCATCGATCATAAATTATCATTCAAATGTTTTTATTGTTTAGATTAGTAACTTGTAAGTTATTAATGTACTGTATGTGTAAAACTGTATTTTTGAAGAGTACATAGAAAAATCAAATATGAATGTTTATAAATAAATTTAACTGATCATAATGGAGTCAAGTGACTGTTACAAAAAATACTGTAAATAACTTGCCATTTTTAAAACATTAAAATTAATTTGTGACGGTTAGTGGACTCGGAACTCCGTATGAATCGTAAGCCATCACTTAATTTTAAATTTAATAGTTATTAAATTAATACGTCTATACATTAAACACTTAACCGTTAAGGCAAAAATAAGTTCATTAATGTTTTAATGGGCTTCTAAGACGTTTGCGTTTGAGTTTTTAAAGCGACATAAAATTTATAGATTATCAAAAGCTTTTATTAGAGGTTTTGGTGTGGCATCGTATTAAAATTGAATGAAGCTACAAACAAGAAATGATATTTTGCCTTGTACTCGTACAACTTAAATGCTACACAGCACTCTTGAAGTATTAATAAAAAAGGAACTTGAACTCATCATATCAGACAAGTTGACTGCACTAACTCAATATATTTATATCCTCATTAATCATTTTATCCAACTATAACCGTCAGTAAGTTTAAAAGCGACATTATGTAATTAACGATAAGCAATCTATAGCGATTATTTTGCCTACAGCTCAGAGAGTTCATAAGCTGTAAAGGAAAAATCTTTTCGCTTATAATATAAAGGAAAAGCTCAAACAAAAATACCATTTAAACAGACATGTATATAATAAACACTTTTCATCTTATAGCTTATACATCCCTGATTCAAGTAACTGTATAATAATGTTAAGAAAAGAGCAAAATTTTAAATTCAACTTATGATTCAGCAAAACTTTCAAATCATCAAACTAATAGTTAATTGCTAAATTACAGTTTATAAAAAAAATAAAATGTTTACTTACGCAGATATTGCATGCCCATGTTACAGATGTCATAATAGATCTCAATGTTGACAAAAGTGACATATTCAACCGTATAATGACTTTTTGCTGTTTAAATTTTTCTCAATTAAACCACCGCACTGACCGATTACCGCCGATTAACAGTTATATCCTGTTTCATCCCAAACTCACCTTTCAAACTGAAAAAAAAATTAAATGTCATATTGTCATTAAAGCATTCCACTATCATGGTAATCACGGTTCCTCCGATGATCAAAATAAGCGATATATTGACATCGGAGATCAAAAAGATGACGTCAGTAAATGTCAACTAAGAAAATAGAGCAGTAGTGTTTACACTGGAAAACATCCGTATATTACCATGAAGGGATCTATAAAATAAGCTCCAATAAGAGATCGAAAGTTCCCTTACATTTTTACAGTACTTTAAATGGGTATTTCAATCAGTGCTACGATAAATAATTGCCCTTTTACACCAACAATAACATTTTAATAATTTAGAATGAAACACATTATATTATTGTCTTGTTCTTTTTAAAATATCTAAGCAGTCCATAGCAGTATAACGTATTCTATCAAATATTAATACAATATAATACTTATTCGGCATCACTGTCACTGTTACTACATTCTTCCAACTGACTCTGCCACCAATTTTTCACTTCATGCGATACGTTAGACATTTTACTCGAAGGACTGTGTGCCAGCGTTAAATCTTTCATCGATCCAGTCAATTCGCTACCTTCACTTAGATCAGGTAAGCCTTTAGTTGCTCCTAAAATAACACACATCAAATTACTGTAGTTCAAACATGAGGGGAGTGCAAATCATGAATTGATTTAAAAATATGATTTATAATCCTTTATTCTAATTCATTAGAAAATTTTGTTCTTACCAGCTCTAACTGGCCGTTTTTTTACGTTTAACTTGTCCTTTTCTGGCCGTGCCCCACCCTCTGACAGAGATGGCACCAAGTATTTTCTAACTTGCGTAACAACGGGTGGTATCTGTTAGTTTATTAATGTTGGATAAAAATTGAAAATCTAGGATTCGTATATTTAACAGCACCTGACTAGTAATGCTATCTGATCGGCCAACAACCAACATTCCTTTTTTTCGATGACGAGCAGATGATGCGGTTATTGGTTCATCTTTACCTTCATCTCGTGGCTCGCCAACGATGGAAGGAGACTTGACAATTTCTTGTTCAATACCACCAGAAAACATAGCTTCATTTGTTGCGCGTAAACTGTTAATTAAACTAGTTTGTTCCTTCTACATTAGGCAAAAGAACATTAATAATTAATTAGATAAATAAATTAAATATATTACAGTTCGCATTCTCTTTAGGCATTTGTCCAACCACTGTCTTATAGTTTGTTTAGCTACTTCTTCTTCTATTATGTACTCTAACTCTTCTCTTGCTAAAAGTTCTTCAAGTTGCAACGCTTTCCTAATATCCACTGAACGATATGAAAGCATGCTAAATTATAAAACAAAATTCTTTAGTTTTATCAATTAATCCAATCGGTCAAACTCATTTACTTCAACACATCATGAAAAGTGACATCTTCACCATTATGAAGACGCTCCAATTCATAGCACATGTGTTTAAATAGCAAACGGTCTTTTTCAGGATCAACTTCAAGACGACCCTGTTAATAGAATAATCATATCAATAATTTTGTTGCAAATTAGTATTTAAAACACTTACTTTAAGAAGTCTTAACACAAATTTGACTCTGCGAACAGGAATCACTCCCTACATATTAAAAAAAACCTCATCAATATAACAATTCAATGATATACGAACCTAATATATAATAACCCTCTGATTGCTGTCCACTAGATTCCAGGTATTTTGAAAGTTTCTTATATCAGCATAACTCAAAAGAGCATCTTCCTCGTTAGAGTAAAACAATGAAAAGTTTTCCATAATAATAGCTGCAAGAATATATCATTTTTCAAATTAATTAACTTGTTACATTATATGCTGTATCAAGTACATACCAACAAGTAAATTTAAAACAATATAAGTTATAATAACATAAAAAGAACAAAAATAAACAAGCGAGCCAGTGAAACTTCCGCAATCCGAATCCCAATAATTGTCTCCTAATGTGCAAAATGGAGGACTAACCTATATTTCAAAATAACATAAAAATGAAGCACAGTAAATATTTTAATTTATATAGAAACTTCGATTAAAATATTATATTGATTTTTATCACTATTTTGACCGACTAAATTTATCTGTTTTAATCATAATTAAAATTATTCAATAGAGCTTACCATGCAATCATGCATTATTTTATTCCAGTCTTCTCCAGTAACAATGCGAAATAGCATTCCAATTCCATTAGAAGCCGCTTGAAAATTTGAAACCCTATAAAACATAACATATCGCTGGCTTATCAGTTTTCATACACAAGTAGAATTTTAATTTTCACAACTCACCGATTAATACCTTCACCAAATTTAACAGTGCCAAAAAGTACTACGCCACCCAAAGCATAAAATAAAATCAGAAGAAACATTCCCATTATAATGAAAAAACTTTTGTAAACTGAGACGACGACCGTTAGCATTAGCATTTTCAAAGTTGCCTAATTAATTAAAACAATCAAAATTTTAATATGTAATGTAAATGTAAGATATTAAAAAAACTTGCATGTTTCCCAGTAATGGTGAAAAATCGTAAAATAATGACCACATAACCAAAGGAATTGCTAACTTCATCCTATTTACACATCAAAAAAAAAAAAAAAACTAATGACATTTTTTGAAGTTAAAATGACAATATACCAAGTTCTAACCATCATCATGTAATGCATTATTATCCAGACAACTCCTAAAAACGTTACAAACAAATCATAACGATTTCTTCTACTCTGCCAATAGCCTCGAGGTGTAAATGCAATGTTTTTCATAATTACCTATATTAATAAAAATAGACCATTAAATACAGCTTTTATTTTGGAATGGAATCACTATACCTCCACAACAAACATTAGAGTAAACGCTGAAGATACTGTAGCCAATGGCACAGTATGTGGCTCACTTTGCTTCCACTAAAATGAAATGGTACAGATTATACTGCGAAGAGATTGTCTACAATCACATACAATAAAAATTATTTAACTGACCGTAACGCAGAGCAAACTGCTATTAGCCAAAACCAAAATTGCGATAAATCTTTTAAAGAAAATGTTTTGTGTAATATCATACACAAAACATCGAAAATGACGACCATCTGGTCTGGGAGGAAGATGCAATGGTTGAGCTATTTTCAAACGTTTCTTTAAGTCACACCATCGGCGTTGATCTACCGTCAATAACGCAGTTCCCTGGCATTTTAAATAAAATAATATTATTTCAAATAATACACATAATTTTTAAATCAAGAAACTAACCTTGTTTTCACTGTAATTGGCAATTACCACGCCGACAAACAATGTCAAACCAATCATACATCCCAAAAATACAAATATATGAATATATATTGCATGGATCTAAAATATAATCAGTTATTAAACATTTATACATTGATAAAGTCCTATTTGAATAATTATTTAATACTAATTAATAAATAAAGCATTACTTTCAAACACCCCATGCCATTGCCTCAGAGTATAATTATTCAATAAAATAAAACGTTCACAATGCCAGAAATAAGTCATAAAATAAGCTAATTCAATATCATACTAAATGCAGTCATGCAATAAACTTTTCAAACTTGTTTATGATGAATTTACACATACTGTATACACTTTTTCACAATTCACGATCATAAGTTAAAAGTGCATAGATATCATTATACCTTTAAAAACATTTTGTAACATAATAACGATTAAACTTACTTCTTTCTAAAAACATAAACTACGGTATAAATAACAAATAATTAAAAAGGTTTATGAAGTCCAAAATTAATCTGAGCAATACTGTATAGAGAGTAATTACAATCTCAAGATAAAATGTCAATTGAGATAGCACATCAACACGATTTGTAAGCCAAACCACAAAAATAATACATAGTTCACAACAGCAACTACATTATTAAAAAATTTAAAAAAAAGTTAAGAAACAACATCATAATTATTTTGTCCACCAAACAATTAGTTACGTACGTGCCCCAGTCTACGTATGAGAACATCTCGTATGTCCAACCACCCCTTGTACGAAAGAACCTCAAACAAGGCCAGAAGGGCATTCCCAAGATTGTCGAAATTGAATCTACGAGGATTAGCCCTAAAGTGGCATTAACGAAGAAAGGGAAAAAATTGATAGGAAAGAGTGTGACAGCAAAATCAATTCATATCAAAAATGCATAAATTAATTTAAGATTTCATCTACAATCTAAAATTCGTGATGTACTGTATAATTGTGATATTTTAATCCAGCATTCATTTCTTTTATCATTGTTTACTTTGACTTGTGCTGAAATGTGTATTTAGTAAAATTAGTTTGTTAGTTCATTTCGCGTGTAATTGAAACTTAATATGATTATTGTGCAAAAATAAATATTAAATGCTGATAAATTAAATGTATAACTGTTGTTAAATGTTCAATTAATATTATTGTGTGCAAAAGCGTTCATATGCAGTTAACAAGAGCATCATCGAAAATTCCCTGTGCTTAAAAATGCCACTGTGCATTAAAGCTGCAAAACTTTAGTTAGTACAGTAGTTAGTACCATATTTTAAATTAAACTTGAGTTCGACTTACAAAAGTTATAACTTGCACACACCTTAAAAGACTTCTTGCAGTATTAGTTGTTATCTAATTTGCCTTGTGTTATTTACACACATCTCAATAAGGAAACTGCAATAAAATTTGTAAACTGGTGCAGCTGCTTATTTCAATGCATGTTGAGTGTGAGAAAATTCAAACTTACGGGACCCACTCTTTCCATTATTATGGATCTGTATTCAGCCCACCCTTCTAACGATAAAATTTCGAACAGCGCTAGCATACTATTGCCGATGTGATCAAAGTTGAAGTTACGAGGATTTGCCCTGATAAAGTCATTTAAATAATCATTAAAAACAATAATAAAGACGATCGCTACTCGTATCTGAAAACAGCCTATGCCTAATCTTCAAGATGTAAAGTTATTTTAAAATACCGATAATAAGAGAATCATAATTGTAGTCACTCACCAGACACGCGGCACCAAAATAGCAGGATGAGACTCGTTAACTCCTGGTTTCAATTTCATTTTCGTAATAAACATTTTTCTCATAAACACACCAACGCAAGATTCCTGTAAAAAGTCTCAATAAGAATATAAATTCGTTAATTTCAACTGTATTTCAAAAGTACTTTAGTCGTTATTTCTGGATCATTACAGCGAGCTAATTGACCGCCAAATAACTGCACACCATAACTCGCAAATACAAACATCAAAACAATCAGTAAAACTGATACCTAAAGAAATGACATCTCACATTATAATAACAAAACGATTAATAATGCCAAGTATTAAAAGCACGTACAAGCAAAATTTCTTTAAACCCACGACACAATTCATAAACTACTTTACGCATATGTGGCATCAAAGTAAATATCCGAAGAGGACGAACGCAACGCAAAATCAGCAACATTTGGCTTCCTGAATGATGAGGTATACAGGTTGGCATTAAAATTAGAAACACCAAGCTAACCTAAAAATAAACCAAATATATGTTTATAAAGTTAAACTTTTATCTAAAATAAAATCGACTTACTGTGTATATAAAAATATCTAATACTCCAGCAACATCTCGAATGAGAGCTTTTGATGTAAAAAACAAACCGTCAGCACAAACTTTGAGTACAAGTTCAATACTCATAAAAATGACAAATCCATATTCAGCTATTTTTAATACGGGTGTGTTATTAACTCGCTGCATTGGTGTTTCAAACATCATTGAAATGCAAGATAATGTTGTAACTAAAATCATTAACCAATCCAAGTAACTAACAAGCCCCAGCAAATTACTAATTGAAACAAAATTTCATGAAAAACTGATATAAGCAATGTAACATTAAAAGCTTACTGTAATCGTTTATAACTTATTTTTCTTTCCTTTCCTGTAATTGGGTCTCTCTGAAGAGGATTATAACGAGCATATACCAACATTTGGCAAAATTTTCTAAATCGACCTTCTCGACCAATGAAGAAAAGTGGAGAATCAAAAATTGGATGATTTTCACGTAAGTCTTCCTCGCGCTGATTTCTATCAAATACAAAATAATGTTTATTTTCTATAGTCATTGAAATACGTTTCAATAACTATAATACCTTCGAATTTCAGCTTGTTGGCGTTTCTGTTGTAGCATTTTTATATTTAAATCTTGAGTACGTCGGCTACTGCTTGTACTGTTCATCGATGTTAAATCACCGTCTTCACGAAGCTGATCATAGGTCTGCTTAATCTTAATTGAACCACCTCTAACACTACGTCTATTGCTCCTATTCAATATGGACAACATGAATTACAAAATAAAATTAAGGCATTTCAAATAATAATCTACAGATTACAAATAACAACAGATATCTGAATACTAATTTATTAAAAGTATAAATCTAATTACTTTTGATCAAGACGAACATGCTTTTGATTAGCAGTAACTGCATTGCTAGGGACAGGAATATTACCAGAGTCACCCAACAGCAAACGTTGATTGTTAGATTCACTAGTTAGTAAAAACTATTAATTACGCCATCCAGTAGTTGTTAGTAAAATAATTGATCAATAGTTGCTAGTATTTACTTCACGACTTCAGCAATGGCCGATTTCTTTACTTGCCACCCGTTAAATGATGCTCGTCTAGTTGATATAAGAAGTTTCAATATTTTCATTCTACGGCGAGAAGCAGTCATTTCAGTTGAATTATCAGGTTTTGCGGATGCAGTAGCGTCTTCTTCCTCTTCTACAAATTGGCGCATAAAACTATCTCTCACCTGTACCGAATTCAATAATCAATCAATTTGTTACGTATACATTTACCAAATTAAAACACTAAACCTTTGGCATACTAAATTCTGAAGGAATTCGATGTAATCTAGTCATTTGTGGACGGTCAGGAAACTTCTCAAATATTCTAATTCGGAGTGGCAAAGTCTCATTGAAACATGCACTCTGTTCTCTAGCTTTTAACTGTTTGATTTTTTTTATGTCTTCGTCCAGCTCCAAATTATCCAAAATTACAGCAACAAAAAGGCTGAGCACAATCTGAATCAAAATATCTATAGATTATTTTCATCTCCAAGAAACATTGCATTCAACTCACAAGAGTGACAAAAAGATGATACAAAATAAAATAAATAGCAACTAAAGGAGCAATTCTGTCATCGGAACGGTACATCGTATCATCCATAATTTCTATCCATCCTTCTTGAGTTAATATTTGAAACATTGACATAAATGCCTATAAAAATAATGTATGTCAATCAATTTCTTCAAATTCCGTTTATGGTACACTTTACCTCAGGAAATGTTTCAAATTTAATATAATCGTGCATGTTACAGAATAACTGCATACTAATACTTGATGTTATAATTAGTAAACACATGGTAAAAATAATTAAACTTCCTAATTTTTTCCCTGGACCAAAAATCTGAAAATAAATTACTCCCGATTAAACTTTCTTACTTTACTTTATAAAATAACCAACCAGTTACT
This sequence comes from Helicorthomorpha holstii, assembly GCA_013389785.1. Lineage (NCBI taxonomy): Eukaryota > Metazoa > Arthropoda > Diplopoda > Polydesmida > Paradoxosomatidae > Helicorthomorpha > Helicorthomorpha holstii. Next base: position 12,358,884 of record JAAFCF010006680.1, on the reverse strand, counting down.
TTATAAACAAAATCCTCGAGCATTGGAGATGCCTTTATAAGTCTCACAATTCGTAAAACCTAAAATTAAATAAAATAACATTAATTTGAAAATAAAAGAGCTGCTTGTAATGCAGCAAGTTAAAAGCATACCTGAAAATATGTCAAAGCTGACATATAAAATGCAGGAATAATATGCAATGTTCCACCAATAGCCAAAAGCAATTCAAATTTATGCAAAGATCTCTTAACATAACCAGAAAAACCTAAACACCAAACTTTGACAATAACCTCCAAGTCAAAAAACAGGGTGAATCCAACCTATAATAACGAATTAAACATGTGACCTTTGAGAATAAAACATGATGCAAATTTTAATACCTCTGCAAAGTAATAATGTTGATAAAATGCAACTCTAGGTCTTCCATCATGTTTAAAATGTAGATTTGCTGAAACAACTCCATTGGCAAGTAAAACAGCCATGACAAACAGCTGGAATCCCGCTGACTGAACTAGTCGTTGAATACATTTTGGAGCTTTTCCTTGTGGTTTCGACTCATCTAAAGTGATCAGTTTCCATCCTAAGTCGTCCCCAGTTAAAACCTTTAAAATTTAACATTTGTATTAAACATCTAAAATAAATAACAAAAAACTCTACCTGTGAGGGTGATTGGTCAGTAATTTGTCCACGTACACCCCACATCTGTTGAAACTGAACTCTAATTTCGTTAAATGTTTCGGTAATTACAGCAATAAAAACGTTCTGAGATTATAAAATAATTAATTTTAATATTTATTAAATTAAATAAAAATCTAATACTTTAACAAGCCACGCCAAGAAAAAAATCATCGTCGTAAAATAAAAACTGGCTTTCCAACCGGGCAAACTGTCAATTGCTCTATACATAATAAATACCCATCCTTCTTGTGACGAAGCCTGATAAACCGTAAAAAAGCTAGTTGCTACAATAAAATGTTATTAAAATTAATCACTTAAAAGTTCATGAAAACTCTTATCAAAATACCAAAGTCGTCAAATCCATTAAATCCAAGAACATATTTAGATAATTGCAATTCAACGCATTTCATTCCTTCTGGACACTGATATCCAGAACGGTCCGGAGAACAATAAGTATCAGGTGTAGCCAAATCATTCATCGTAATCAATCTATTAAATTAATAAAACTAGTAAACGTATACACTATTATACTTTTATCAAAACTTACAAAGGATCAGTATCATTAGTTAAGCAATGACTTTTAAGAGTACCAAAAAATTGAACTCCCAAAAGACCATACAGAGACATAAAAAACAGGAAGAACAAAGTTACATTGTAAATTTGTTGACTGGAACGTCTATTAAAAAAATAACCATTAAGAATAAATATCACCAACTTTGAAAATATTTACAACCGTGTTTCTCAGACTGGGTGTCACTGATTGTGAAAAACACGGCTTCATAACTTACTTGAATATTTGGTTAATTCTATTTTTTGGCATAGAAAATTTAAGAAAAACTCTAATAAAACGAATCATGATAAGTGGTCTTGGGGCTCGAAGTATTGACAGGTAAGCAACCCCTTGAACCATTTTAGTTATTTCAAACATCTTGATCAAAAATTAAAAGAAAATATTTAATGAACATACCGCATAAAAATGCTTGATTTACACATGTACCTGTAAAATGACAGATATCCATAAAAACAGCACCATAGAGCAATCAAACTGGCACCAACGATCTCTCAAATAAGCAAACTCACTCTTTGAAAAACAGAAGCAATTATACTTTTTGTAAAAAATATAATTATTAATTCTTATAAAATTTTACCTTCAAAACACCTCGAATGTGCATTTTTGCAATCATCTCAGCTGTAAATAAAAAGGTGACAAATAGATCGCAACAGAATGTAACGTATACGAAAAATGGATGTTTCCCAAATGTCTTTGGAGTGTTGAGACTAACCGATACCAGACTTAAAAGCGCGCTTAATCTAAGCAATCGCCTTACCCAAAGCTATTAATAGAGAAAATTACAATTAAACAATAACAACATATCAAAAGCTTTTGGGTCTTACTTTATTAACCCATTCGATGTCAGCATTCTCATTTAGAGTTTCATCAGGTCCGTAATCTGCGAGTAAATCTACTCCCAAGCCTCCACCACCGATTCCAGCACGGATACTTTGCTTACGGCCCAACATGCTTTTGATAAGACCGCAAGACAATCAACTATTCAAAACTCACTCACACACACTTAAACAACAAAGCAAAATACAATTGTAGTAGCCATAATTAGAATTCTGAAATTACTATCATGTCGTAAATTTAATACATTTTCAACATTATCGAAATTATGACAGATTTGTTTACAGAGATACTCCTTCAGGCTCCCAGCTGCTGTTTTGTCGTATTAACCAAGAAACTACTAGGTGGCGCAGCAACCGAATACCGACGCATTGTTACCGTACCGGGTATTAACTTATACCGGTAATAAAATTATCAGTAACTATGCTGTATTAAAACACCTATAAAGTAAAATTTACGCATATTTAAGCTAAATAATTATTTCAAAATGCAACTTTTCTTAAAACCGTAATAGAATAACTTTTTACAAGTTTTATTGTTTTGCTTGTATGACAATTTCTTTGATTTTTCTAAGTGTCAGATGCGTCCGGTTCAGAAAGTACAAAACTGTTTAGCATTAATTTCGTTTCATCGTCATATTCCAGTGCATTTTCTGTTACAACAGTAGGCTTTGATGGCGACGAATTTTTCGAAATTTGGTTTCGATAAGTTATTTCATTGTTGATTATATTTTCTTTATCTTCAACCATTTCCACTTGATCTGAGGATTCACTTTTCGAATCGTTAATAGAATCACTCTCGTTCTTTGATATGTTACATATTTCATCATCTTCATCCGAAATTATAACAATGTCTTTGCCACCACTGATGGATGTATCGTTTGACGATTCATTTCTTTCGTTAATTACTAACTGTTCCTTAGCCTTATGCTGATGATTGATCTCATTACCAATCTCCATGTCTTCAATTTCAACCTAAAACAAAAAATATCAAATTTAAAAACGAGATATTGGAAAATAGATCTAAATCCATTCGTACAATATTTTCAACAGCACCATTTGTATCTTCAGCATGATCAACTACTCTGGTTTCTTTATTAAAAGAGTCTCCAACAAAACTAACCTCAACTGCTTCCGATGAATCATTTGATTCAATCAGAATAGTTTCATCTTCCATATTGCTCAGTGCATTTTGATTATAGTTAACTTGAGTTTGAAAACTTGATGTAGGCAGTAGACGTCGCACTGGTTCTATAAATGTTCGACAATGAGTTTCAGCTTGTAGACAAAAATGTGCTACCTAAATTTAAATAAAATTAAATGATTAAAAATCAATACTTATGACATTCATTTTGATTTTAATCTTACACCAGGATTTCGATCTAAGCAGCCTTTTAAAAAGACAGCGTTACTTTGTGAAAGAATCGAATCTGTAATGTAAACTTGAGTTGAAATCATAGCTAACAGTAGCTTGTATAATGCCTTTTTGCAATTAGCACTTAAAAACTGAACATCTGTCAAACGTTGAGATTTAAGTAACGTATTAATTACTTTTGTAAGTAAATCCTGCAATAAACAATAATTAACTTGTGTTTCAAATTTATTATTATTATCTTAAATATGTTACCTTAAATAGTGACGGTCTAATGTCTTCCTTGCAACTGTATATTATAATCTTCAAAGCTTTAAGAGCGATACAACGAACATTTTCATCGATAGTACAACTTTTAGACTTGTTAGCAGTAGATGAAACTAGGAACTGCTCAACTTTTCGCTTTTTCGACATTTTTGTATTACTTTTAGCTACAGTAGGCTTGTCTTCCTGTTAATGGAAAGTTGTTAAGATTGCTTTTATGACATCTTTTCATTCAGTGTAATAAAACTTACCACAGTGAAAGATTGATCATGAAATGAATCGCTAATTATTCGTTTAATTAATGAATCATGTACACTTGAAAGATCAGCTGGTAAGTTAGCCATTAATTTAAATAAAGTTATTAGCACACTGTAAACCTCGCAACGTAATTTGCTAAACAATAAACAAATTATATTAAGTATAAGCTATTAAATTAACAAAAAAAATATTTACCTGACAGCGTTAATATTTGTATCTTCTCTCCATACTGTTGACGGCCAGTTTAATGAATGTATTAGTAAATTGAATACTTGAAGATTGTGTTTATACAATTGCTCACGACAACTATAACAAATCATAAGCTAACCAAACCATTTTTCATACAAATAAAGTTTAAAAGATACTAACCAAGTAATCAATGCTTCGAGTACTTTCAAAGCAGCAGAATGAATCATTGGTAAAATAGTTAACAACAATTTTTTTTGAGTTGACAACTCATTATCACTCTAAATATTCAGTCGGTTTAAATTAAAAATACAGTAAAAATAAAATTGGTAACATTTTCATTGATCAAAACTTACTAAACTTTTTGCGGTAATTCGCAAAACTCTTCCAATTAACATAAGTGTTTCTTCTGTTGGAACTTGCAATGGTATCTGATCTCCGTTCCTTAAAAATAATAAAATTATTATGTCGGTTTACATAATATTATGCAAACTTACAAGAGCATTTTTTCTAAGCACACACAAATGTTGATAAAACGATAATAGGAATCGACAAAAACTGAGGTTTCATCAGCTTCATCCAGAAATAACGGCAAAGGAATCTGTTCACTTAATTCAATGTGAGGATGTTCCTCTAAAATAATAATATAAAATCATTAAAACTAACAAGTGGTTATTCAAGTTTCAATGTTATATAGTACCAATTTCAAGATTCTTGTAAAAGGAATTCAAATAGCCATGAAGAGTTTGCAATAACTTTTGAAATAAGCGTGACCATGTTGATGCCGGTGTTATTCCACGTTCCGAAGACGCACAAATAAATGGAATTCTTGATATGCACATAGCTGTCAACTGAAAAAAAAAAACCAATGTCACGTCTAATTTAATACTTCAAGTAGCACATACTATAAAAGTTTATTACCTTAATCACTTCGAATTCGTTTAACGCTAGTGAATCAAAAAGTATTCTCTGAATATTTGTCTAAATACAAGTAAATAATAGACTTTAAAATAAAGTCAGAAATTTAAGTAATCATCAAAAACTACCAGAAACGGACGACAAGTGCCTGGAAAATACATTAAACATGGATGTAGAACTTGAACAACGACTGGCAACCACTAATATTAAATTAAAACTTAGTTCAGTTTCAAATAAAATAAAGCAAAAAAAAAATTTCAGTGACACAACCTTAATCTCCAAAGCTACCAATTGTGTTATGATACTTGACCCCAAGTACTTTGCTAAATATCTCGAATGGTCAGGATCCGAATGACAACACGTAATTATTTTATTTAATACTTCTGCCGCTACAACTCGGACATTCAGTCGAGCATTATGCTAAAAAAAAACACAATTACTTGCTCGTACGACATTCTTTCCTAAATAAAATAAAATTTACCAGAATAAACTTTCTTAAATGGGGAAGCCATTCACTGAAATTATTTAAGATGACCTCTGTTGACGCTTGATTGACGAAAACGGCCAATAACTGCAGCCCTTCCAATCTTTAAAAATTTAAGTCATTTGTATATGCAACAAACTAACAATTATTTCTTTCATTATTTGAAAGTACAGGTTAATTATGTTTTTACCTGTCAGTAGGATCATTAATGCATTTGTTAATGTGCGCTAATCCTAGATTTACGTCTTTGGAATTCTATTTAAGAAAAAGAAACAATTTATCAAGAAAAATATACAATAATGATAATAATTAAAACATTGCATGGTATGTGTAATTATGACAAGTATAGTTATATTATTTATAAGTGTCTAAGTTTCTTTTGTATTAAAATCAAACCACATGGCACATGCCCACATACTGTACCTCGTGTAATAACGACGAATAAAATGCAGAACTTTCGATGTACAGTGAACGAAATCTCTGTCGGATATCTGAATTACTGGTCATTCCATCAAAAATTAATTTATCAATCGATAAATACTCCATTTCACCGTATTTAAACTATAATATCAGACGAAAAGATTAAAAATATTTTGAAACGTGTTTCTTAAAACTAGAAGAGTTTGGAACTTTCGATCATTGGATCCTTCAAAGACGCCGCGTAGTGACAAGTTGAAGCGAGAAATGATCACTCGTATTTTGTTTATCGTCTGCTATAGGTTATAGTTTGTGATTTCATAATCAATTACTCTCTATGATTACTCTGTATTAAGTTAACATCATTTAGGAATAATTTATTGAAATCTAATTCGTTATTTATATTTTAACATGTAGTTATACCTAGGTGGCTGTTAAATCTAAGTGAGTTATATAAATGAAATAATTCGTATTCTATTTATACAGTATTGCATAGCTTATCTTTTCATGTTTACTGATAACAAAATTTATTGATAAGAAACAGTACGTACAGTACATTTTTGGTTCAGTTTTCTGCGTACTGTACTAATGAATAATATTGTATTTTAATGATAGTCATTGCAATATAATGGCTGTAAACAAGAATCAAATGTCACAACTGTCTACTCAGCAGGTATTGGAATTTAAGTAATCTATTGGAATGGAAGTGATGAAATATATTGCATTTTCAGTGTCGTTTGAGACATCTATCTTGTGTTTCTGCTCGGAATATTAAAATGTCGGTTGAACAATATAAATCGTTAACTCAAGACGGTGGAAATTTAGTGTACTATTTCACGCTGCACGTCGAAAGTGGTTGTCCAGGTCTGAAATGAGTAGCATTAAATCATTTACATTCAATGAATTAACATAAATTGGAATTTTAACTAGCATTTTATACCAGTGAAATTTTGAATGGAGATGTTACGGTATGTTATTTTTTAATTCGGTCAATTTCTTACGTATGAAATGTTTGTGTACTATTTTAAATACAGGACTTTAACTGGAAAAGTTTCAATTGGCCTTCTGAAATGGAGAACGTGAATTTATCATTGCCTAGTATGGTTTTCCAACGACGATTTTTCCCACATTAATTTAATTGATTTATTTAACTAGAAATACACGTTAAAATATTTGCTGCAACAAATACTTTAACAAATAACCAGGAAATTATCGCTCAGAATTTTAATTTTAAAGACATGCAGTATTTAGGAGAACAGGTGCATCACGTTGGTAAAAATTCTGCACAATATCATTATAAATGATGTTTTTTTAATATTAGATTCCAAAGGATGGACATCATTTCCGCCCTAACACAATTGTATTTGAGATGTTTTCAGGTTTTTATGTTGGGAATGAATCTTTAGTGAATCTCAATTCAATTTCAACAAACAAAGTAAAAACCGATAGCGTTTCTAGTTAACATTCCTTTCAAATGACAATTCGTTTGTTGTAGGCATTGATTGTTCGGCCAAATCAAATATTAGTGGCACCAGAATTACTAAGAAATTCTTATGATTGTAGTACACTTAAAAGGTATGCTTAAGATTTTGCAAAACTTGGACGTTACTCGTTACTATAAATTTTTTTAGAGTTCACACCGTGCAACAGGCTGTTTGCCAAACTAGAGCTTCAGTTTTGAAAGTTCGAACAGTTATTCAGAATAAATTAGAAGATGCCAAGGAATCTATTAATAAGGTTATTGGAACTTCTTTGTAATGTTTGCGTAATCAATATTACTCTCTTTTTTATTTTAACAGCTTTCAGAGAAAGAATGGTTAAAAAATAAACTGAATATTTTAAGAAGTGAATTAAAAATTCAACAGCAGTGTCTTCTAAGGTTACAAAAAAATTCTGCAGAACTTAAGCAACAAAATCTTGAACATAGTAAACATTTTTCAATTAATTCAGTTTGTTTTTGAAAAGGAAAGTTTTTGTTTCAGTTGGTATTTTAAAAAATAGATGCTGCGTTAACGAGACAAGTTGGAGAATTAAAAAAGCAGCAAACGAATTTAGTTGAAGATCGACACAATTTTATAGATTCCAGGTGATAACTGAATATCAAATGCTTAATACTTTTATTCTAAGTTACTTGTTTTAGAGAAATTCTACTGAAGACATTAGCTCAATTAAATATGCGGAGGCGTCATCTCATTTCAGAAATTAGTTACATTTATCCTATTCAACAGGTAAACTGCCAGCAAAATTGGTTGAATATTCATTTATCTTTTTTTTGTGTTTTTTAATAGACTCCAGATAAAGGCTATACAATCTGTGGTGTCAACTTACCTGAATCTGAAAATTTTATAGGTTATAATCATTCTACAAATTGTCGCTTAGATGTTACATTGTTTGGTTATAATTGTTCTATATAACTTAGGAAAAGATGATACAATGGTATCGGTCGCGCTAGGATATGTTTGTCATTTGGTAGTAATGGTGTCGCAATTTCTCAACATTCCTTTGAGATATCCAGCCCTTTATATGGGCACAAGATCTAGGATATACGACCACATGATTCCCGATGTTTCTGACTCGGAAAGAGAGTAAATTTAATACAGTATACAATTAGTTATAAGTGATAACTAACAACATTTAATAAATTTCTATCTAGATTCCCCCTATTTGCTCGTGGTAGTGTAAGGATGCAATTTGATTATGGTGTCTACTTATTAAATAAAGATATCGCTCAGGTATTTCTCAGTTTTCTAAACTAAATGTGCACAGAAGTTACTTTGAATTTTACTATATTTGTATTAGTTGAGGCTAGTTTGTGGCCTAACAACTCACGATCTTCGTTTAACATTGCATAACGCTAAGTCACTACTAGAATTCAGGCCAACAAAAATGTAAGAATTTTGTAGCTGAGAGTTAAAAATATTACGGTTAATAGTGTCTTAAACTTAAAAAGAGATCAGCCGATTTCAGCTACCTTGAAAATCGATAGAGACTCTTCAGCTTTAATGAAACGAATTCCACATCTAACTGATGTAAGTAGAAAAGTACAGTAAATGATATTAAAATGAATAAAATTATGTATTTAATGATCAAGAAAGAAATAATTTTATACACCGAGGTTTTTTTGGCAAAAAAGAACTATTAATTAAATCCGATTTTACTGTTCAGGATGCCAGTGGAAGTAATGAAAGTTTGAATGCCGAAGATGCCAAACACCGAACTGCCTTGTGGAAATCATCCCCAAACCACTCTCGGTCAGGGAACCTTAGTTTGTCTCTTGATCAAGGTTTAGACGAGATCGTTAAAGAAGCAACTTTCAAAAGAAATATTAAACCCAGTGATAATGATGAATATTTGAATGGTGGTGCTGTTGGTGGATTGACATCAGAACTTCATCTGAGTGAACCGTCATTGGTGGATGCCTGCAATGCAAATCAAACTACTGATCTAGCGAATGGTTCTGAAAATGCAGCTGGTGTGAATAACATTCAAAAAACGTGGTTACCGTTGCAGATATATGCAAGTGAGAGTGATGGTGAATTACCGGTACACATAATTAAAGACCAAACAAACACAGTTTCTGCATGATGAGTCGCGTATCCACAAATCTTCTAATTATTTTGTTGTATTGTATATTAACTTATATTAAATTCACTATAAATCATGTTATTATAAATTCTCTATATGAATGATTTAATAAAAATTGATTACAGAACTTTTTTGAGTTTCTATACTTTCGAATACGCTGTATTCTTGAACTTAAGTTTTATAAATAATCGAGTTAAAAGTTTTTGTTGATCAGAACCTGCTGCATAATTTAACCATAATGTTTTAAGAAGTAATTGTTTAAATGGCATCAAAGGTAACTCCAATTTTAAACTAAAACAACGGTTTTGCTTATTTTATCAGAACAAGACAGTTTCAATCCAATTGTAAATAAAAATGCGACAGAAACGTTGAAACGAAATGTATACAACATTGCTATAAGGGCTGATGGAGTAATTAAATTATGCTAACAATTAGTTTTGCCAAAAGTAGATATTACGTATATACAAAAATCACAATTTCTTAAAATTAAAGTTCTTGCGTTGTGAATGAAAGCCATTTAAAATGCCAACTTTGTCGAGTAAACAACGTTTATAATATATACATAATGTTTAATGTTAGTTACCATCGTCTCCCTTCATTGAAATCTGAACGAAAAAGGAAATGAAAAATTTCCTCCTGAATTTCCTCCTCCTCCATTAAAGTTAAATTGGCCGGGTCCACCAAAAGTTTGAAAAATTGTTGTTGGATCAAAATCTATAAAACAAAAATAAAAATATATATCATATATAGTGATAATTATGAATATATTACCATGACCAAAGTCCATATCTTCCATATCGTGACCATTGTCATAACGAGTACGCTGTTTTGGATCAGACAGAATGCTATATGCCTCTCCCAGATCTTTGAATTTCTTTTCCTGTTCTTTCTTAAAATCTTCGGTTGCACTGGAGTGGCGATCTACAACCACAAATCGATAACGATAACGCATAGTTATTTTAACATTTAAAAAAACAAAATTACCAGGGTGGTGCTCCAAAGCTCTTTTCCGATAGGCCTTCTTTATATCGTCTTCCGTAGCATTTCTATTAATGCCCAGAATCTTGTAATAATCTTTTCGTTTACTTTTCTTCAATTCTAACTTTGCATCTTGAAGTAACTGTCGATTTTCTGTATCCCCAAAATTTACAAATTAATTTTACAATAAAATATACTTAATATTTAAAAAAAAAAAAACTACCTCTAGTTTTGTCAAGTTTGCAAACTTTTTCATAATCTCGCACAGCTTCCTCATACATTTGAGCATCCATGTAACTAACAAAGCAAATTAAATTGAAGCATTGAAATAAAACAAGTTAAAACATCTCATACCACTTGGCTCTTTTTAAATAAGCTTTGGTGTATTTAGCATCTAGTCTGACAGCCTGCGTACAGTCGTCAATAGCTTGATTCGTTTTATTTAACTATAAAGCAACACTCGTCAATATTTTCTACACATTATCTTATTGATATAATATACCTTTGCATAAACAATAGCTCTGTTGAAATATAACTTGGCATTTGTAAATACATTGTCTGGATCAATTTCTAATGCAGCAGTATATAGATCGCATGCTTCAGTATAGTGACCAGTGCGAAACGCTTCATTTCCTTCTTCTTTCTTTTGCTTCAATAACTTTGCTCTCTATTTCAAATAAAACATTAATAAATCCAGTGAATGAAGTCAGAGAATCGAGAAATTACTTTGTAAGCGTCTTTCGCTTTAACGTGATCTGGTTCCAAACGTAAAGCTTGTTGGAAATGAACAAAAGCTTTATCTACGTTGTCTTGATAATACAGAGCCAGTCCCCGTACATAAATGGCATCGACATTGTTTGGTTCAGCTCTCATAATATCACTAATATAAATATACTTTAGCTTTACGTAACAAATTAAATTTACAAAAAAAAAAAATACTCACTAAACAATATCTTGTGATTCTTGATATCGTGCTAAGTAAATTAGACATTCCGCTTTCCATATTTTAAATTTGGTACAAGAAGAAGCTTGCTGAATGGCTTGCTCCAAGTAGTAAACGGCCTGCAAAATCATTTTAAAAATTTGAAATAGTGGCATTATAACAAGAAAAAATTACGTACAGTTCTGTAGTCTTTTTTTAAAAGAAATCTCTGAAAATCATTTTCCATAGTTTCAATGTGCTGAACTTTGGTCAGCTACAGTAAACAAATTATCATTAATAAAATTTCAATAATTTAACAGTAGCGGGCCAAAATTACCTCAGCTCTAACTAATTTATTTTTTGGCTCTAACTGATGAGCACGATATAATGCTCGTAAAGCAGCTGCAATGTCACCAAGCGCCACAAGACATTTGCTTTCTCTTATATATCCCTACAAAAATATATAAAAGCATTAATTTAATAAACATACGATATAACACTATCTAAATAAACAACATTTACAAGTGGTTAATACATCAAGATATTTCAAAATTGCAAATACAAACTTACTTTTACAAAAGTTTCATCCAATTTAATTGACTGTCTGGCATCTTCTAATGCATGGGGGATCATTCCCAGCATCAAGTAACAAGCAGCTCGATTTCCATAATAAGACGCCTGACATGGGCTCAATTCTAAACGGCAATTAAAAAAACAAATTGTGATAAAACTCAAACCTTCAGCTGTAGAATTTCCTATGATAATTACGTGTCATTGTCACTACCACAAAAACTAGTTTGTTATCATCAAGGCAACGCAAACAAGCCTAGTTTTTTATGGTTTAAAATATCAAGATCAACCAAGTATTTTCATAAGAAATTTTGATTTACTATTTAAATGAAACAATTTATTATTATAGTAAAATACCTATAGCTTCGTTGTAAAATCCCAAAGCAAGTTTATACTCCTTCTGTTGATAAGCTTCATTGCCTTCCTGCTTCTTGTTTTCAGCTTGCCTATAAACAAACATTCTCGATTTATAAATGTTTGAAAACATTTCATAACTTCAAGTTCATTTGTATTAAATATCACATTATTAAAGAGAAATGAACCGCACCGTTCCAAAAGCATAATCCAAAAAAATAAAGCAGTGCACCAAAACTATCTTTTCTTAAAATTAAGTGCTTCAAGCTAAGTCTCAACAACGTTTTAACTAGTTCTACTTTCTAATCAAATACGTTTCTTTCTCGCTAGCATGCTTGCGAATGAGCCTACCACCGAATCAGCTGGGTGGAGTGAGTTAACCAAGGCGGAAATAGCACTAGACCAACTCCAACTGACACTGTGCCATTATCTTTTTCACACCGCTTTGCTCCTTTACGCACTAATCTCACATTCTTAATTTCGTCAAGGTTAATTGATTCAATGACGGGCGAGCAGCTGCTTAAAATTTTATTGTCACCATTTGCTTGTACTTTAGATTTGTTGTCATTAGTATGATTATCATTATTATTGGCGAAGTTATCTTGTTGATTGTTTATTTTTTGCTGTTTCTTAGGTTTCATGCTAGGAATGACTTTAAGTATAGTTTGTAAAGTTGAAGTAAAACTTTCAACTAGTTGCTGGTTGAAACCGTTAGTTTTATTAACTGGGTCAGACAGCTTGGCAGTATTTTCGGATTTGTACTTGTATTCTTCGCCCAAATTTGTATTTTTAGTATTTCCATTGTGATCAGTGATCAATTCAGATGAGCTTAGAATCCCATTCATCCGATTGATTTCGGCCTTCGTATTATAAATGTTACTATTACTATTAGCGTTGGTGGGTTTGTCGACTTTTCCCACACGTGGGATGCTTGAAGATTTTTCATTCATATTCACATCACCATCCTTATTTAACTTTCTGTTACCTTGAGATTTAGTCTCAAAACGATTTCGAAAGGCGGCAACCCAACCGTTCCCCACTCCAGACCAGGATTCAAAACCTATAGCCCGTAATTTTTGTTTATAAGAACAAAATCCAACATCGAATCCAGCAATGTTTTTACGAACAGCATCATAAAATGGCAGCTTCTTGTCATCACCCTTTGATTTCTCGTATTTTTCAAACTCCTCTGGATCTGGATAACGTTTTGCTACAGTCCCACTCATTATTACCTTATCTGCTGTTGTTTCAGTGCTTAATAAAGTTAATACTAACGCGCAAAATCACAAACTTATTCCAAAAACATTAGCTGAAAATGCTAGAAGTCTGGAAAATACTTTCTTGGATTAGAAATGTAAAAATTTCTGAACATGGAAAATGGAAATGGTTAAGTTGTGTGAGGCTACTGAAAATTTCCGTTTCCAAATGCCATCTTACAAGTTAGTAGACTTTCAACTGACTCGTCTACGTATTTTCTATTTAAACCACGGCTGTTTTAAATAGAATTTGCTGTTAGATTTAGAAATGAAGGAAGATATTTTTGGAAAGGATTTCAACTTGTTTTTGGCTAAAAGAGAGTGACTAATGGTGATATTCTTAGACATGATGGCTGCCTAAAACAGCAATACCATAAATTATAATCTACAGTACGTAGGATACAAATGTAAAACAAAATTGTGAGATATTATTCTGTTTACACTCATTGAAAATTTTTGTTTGGTTGAAAATCTCAAGTTATTCATTTCTTAACGCCTCTGCTGTTGTAAATATTCACAATAACGTCACCACATTAGTTGTAGAATAAAATTTCCATAAGATTTGACCAACAAATTTGCTTAATTTACCAATTCCGAATTTATCACCTACATAAACCACAGTACATTAAAACAAAATACTGCCAACCAATTAAACAACAATAAATAACAATACTCAGTCTGTTTCACTAATATTAAAACGAACACCTACTTTACTAGCAGTCTAGCACTACATTATTAAAAGAAAATCCAAGTAAAAATTCGATTAGCAATGAAATTACAATCCTTCAATGAAATTACAAGCCTTCAGTTTCCTGTTGATGTTTAGGAATTTTAAATTCAGGTTAATTATTTGCGTCAGGATTTTCTTTACGACACTGTAGGTGCGGTTCCAAAATTAATTCACTTCATTGATACCGCCTACTTCTTAAGCAAGAAAACCCAAGACTTTAGTCTTTAATTGAGTTTATAGTAACGGTATAGATGAATTTTAAACCTGCGTCAGCACTTGGCAGAGCTGCTAATGACCTTGTATGTTAGGCTTATACTCGCCCATAACGTACAAATTGATTTAATAAAATCGCATTAATTTTACATAAATATTTATACAACCCATAATTGCACTCTGTCCAACACGTTTAACACCTTTTACTTTTAATTATAAAATCTCACGAAACACTTCTATTCAATAAGTCAACTCCACCTATAGATAAGCTGTAGTACTACAAAAGTCTGGAGACAAAACAGCCATAGTAACAGCTGCTTCGTCTGCCATCTATTCAATAATATTTCAAAGTAAAGAGTGCTTAAAACAACTGGACAGTTCCAGGAATCTATCAGATAATGCAATTTAACTTACTCTTCTGGTGTCAAAATAGCTGTTTCCAAAGCTGGCTCGTCGATTCTAACAGCACTTGATTCAGCAGCCGCCATGTTGAGCAAAAGAAAGAACACGTGGGAGTGGCTTGGCAAAGTCACTTTCGGCTGATTTCATCAGTTGACGTCAACGTACCAAAGACGGTGTCCGGACTTGTTAGCGAAAAACCTTTTGTCGAAAATATATCGATGCCAATAATGTATCACTAGAAAAACATTGCAATAATTATTATATAGATCGCCTTCTTTTACATTCAGAGCAATCACCACAAAGACGTTTTTACAATTAAAGATGTTAGGTTAGTTTCGATTAAGTTATGTTAGATTAGGTAAAAATGTCTTTGTTGTGATTGATCTGAATGTAAAATAAGGCGATCCACATATCGCGATGTTTTTCTAGTGATACAATATTGGCATCGATATAGTTTCGACAAAAGATTTTTCGCCAAAGAGTCTGGACACCGTGAGTTCAAGAACGGTTTTGTAAGATTTTTTTTCAATTGTTTTTTAAAGTACTGTATATACATTTTATTTATTTTAACTAAAAATTAAAATCTTTTGACTTTAAATTTGCATTTATTATTTTGGATTGAATGGCATTCTATTATAATTTATCGTCAAACGCGTCATGCGATGTCATAAGGTAATTCCATTTATGTGAAAACAGCTCTATAGCAGTATATTCTAATACTATTAGTCTCTAAAAGAGAATGTCTTAATATAGTCATCTTCTATATTACGCCCCTTTAACACTCTGTATTAGATTATATTTGTTTAAACCAGATTGTGGAAGGATAGATTATATAAGAACCGAAAAAAATAAGGCTAACGACAGTTGTCATGCGACGTCATGAATCCTGATACTAGTGAGCGGGCAATTTAAAAAAAAAATCAGAGTTTTTTAAAATAATTTTAATGCAGTAATAAGCTTATTTAAATTAAGCTTACTTTGATTAAATAAGATGCTAGTGATTATACCGTAAGGAATACTACTAATAGTTTTTTTATAAGCTAAATTACAGTATTTATGTTAATTTGTCCATTTAACTGTTGTAATACATCATATAACTTGCACTTAATAAATTAAGATACCGGTACATTAAAGTTAGCTGCAGTAAACTTTTCTGACATTTATAGTACAGGGCGATTTTTAAAACAATGGAGCCAGTCAGTCAATTTTTGTTTTTGACTTTTAGTTTAAGATTTTAAACATTTTTGCCACGGTTTTTGTTGACCTTTTGTGACTTTGTCTTGTTGTTTGACCTATATTAATTTTCTATGCTCCTCCTGTTGACCAACTACTGTAGAGGCCGGCACTTTTACACACCCTTACATTTTATTACAAAATCAATCCCTGTTATTAAAATAAAGTAAAAGTATATAACATCAAAAATGTTAGTGTACATAGTAATGTTTTAATGTTATTAGTTTTCATATATTATATACTAATAATAGCATGATTTCTTAATACTATAAAGTTTTCTGTTAGAAAAAAACTGACTGAGTTGCTATTTTTAATCAAATGAAAATAGACACTTTTTATTATTAAAATAACGTTTAACTAAAAGTTCAACATCACTACTGTACAGTATGTACTCTTTAATTTACAGTACAAAGTGGTAGTTAATTGTTCAATTGCTGGTGTTTAAACTATTAAATAAACAATTTCAGAGTTGACTTTCTATACTTCCATCTACATTTTACTGTGACACCGAATAAAACTTGACATTAAAATATCGTCACCTTTAAGTAACTGTTACTTCATAGCAATAAAGTTCAGTTAAAATTCGATAACAAAAATTGTGACTATACTTTCATTGGATTAAATAGCTCTTTACTGATCACACTAAAATTGTCTGTCATCAAAAGCTAAACAGATAAGTAGCATTACAAAACTTGGTGAATTATTTTTTTAAAGAAGACAATGACGCCGTATTATTGGATATTTGCAACAGCATTGCTATCAATGCTTATAGCAACTTCAAATCTAACTCCATTCAATTCGACAAAATATTCTTCAGAAACTTTTGATAACGAATCGTCATCGGAAACTTTTACTTTTGAGGAGGAATCAAATAGGACCGGCCGGATATTTATATTAGTCAACGGTACACTTGGTGCAAGACCAAATTTTGCAACTTCAATAACTCTTATTGGTAAGTACCATTGCCATTAATAAGTTGATGTTTTAGATATATTTCTTGGACAGCAAATCATCGTAAATTTGTCTTAATGTAAATTTTTTTATTTGTTAAATTTCAGGTTTTTCTATATTTTTACTTTGGGGATCAGCTGTTCAAGCTTATCCATTAACTGCTGGACGTTCGCTTAATTCGGATTCAATTCTTTCCAATTACAGTCAATTATATCACCTAAATGAGACAGTATGATATGTTGGTATCCATATGAATAAAAAAACTAAATTATTTATTTGTCAATTAAAGTCATTATTTATATTAAATTTGAAATTTTAATTTATTTTTGAGGAATATTAAATTTATTGCTTTACATTAAATTATTAAGATGACGATCTGATTGTAGAGCAGATTTTTAAAATCATTTATGTCATGTTTATGACATAAGACTCAGGTTAATGTAAAGAATGAATCGGTTTTGTAATGCAATGAAATAGTCAAATATTTTTCTTATTTTTATCACGAGACACCTGCTGACCCATGAACTGACCGTTGTTGACCGTTGAAATGTACGTCATATGAATACTCCAAATTATTATCCTCAACCTTTTTATCATTTTACACTCAAATGTGTTACATGCATGGGATCTTACACCTATTGAATGCTTTTCTCGTAAAATGTTTGGCTTTGTTAGATGTGTTAAATATCCAGAACAAAAAATAAATGGTTAGAGAAAGCATCCTGTAATTATGCAGTTGAATTTAAAAACCAAAATAAATCGGTACTATCGACAGTCAAAATATTGTTTCCGGCTGCAAAACATTACCCAACCTTATTCTCATGGACTTGAGAAAGAACGAACAAAAGGTCATCCTCACCTTAAAATATTTAAACAATGAAAAAAAAAAATACACATTATTAAAAGCCCCTTAGTCAAACCTGAAATCGGAGTTAGACTAAGCTGCAGGCAAACCTACAAAATCTACGAGCCTTGAGCTCCAAATAATAGATTCTTAGCAAAATAAGACGAACAATTTTATAAAATTTAATAAATAATTATGCTAAATTGTAAAAACTATCTTTAAAAGCTTATACAAATTTACGTTAATTGTTAGTTTCTTTAACTAATATTTATTAATTACATCAACAAAAAAACTGACCTTTCTTTAATAATACTGTACATGTAATGCAACTGATTAACAAACAGTTACATTGTTATTAACGTAAATTACGTATTACCGGTACTTATTAAGTAAAATTTTATTTAATTAAATTTGTTGCTTTTTCTGTAAAGGATCTAAATTACTAATCAATTCTAATCGCCGGTGATTAAGCGATACCGGTATTTAAGCTAGTTGTATTTAAAGCAAACTGTATGACTCATCACCGTTTAATTTTTATATGAGTTTGCACTTCTATTTTTATTTCCATTAAAGTACTTAAAATATCATGGTAAGTTAGTACAGAACAGCATGGTATGATTTTAGCAGACAAATGTGATTAATCAACATCTGCTAATTGAATTGGCTGTCGTGAGTTTCATTTAATTCTTATAGGTTTGATACATCCGGTGAAGTTCAACTGAAAAAAATAATAAAAGTTTTAAAAAAGTCGTTAAATTGAAATAAAAGTTGTATAATACACTGAAGATATAGGCTATGTCACGCACGCGAGCAAAGTTTAGGTCAAAATGGATGAGAAATCTTTTCATAGGACTTATGTGTTGTTGTAAGTCGTTTAATATTTTGAAAGAAAAATCTAGCAAGTCGTGACGAAAGCAATAATGTTTAATGCTTTAATTATTAGATGAGAATCGGACGTTAGAAATTTCCTTGAAGATTCTCCTCCGTAAAACGTTTTAACTTTTAAGGTCATGATTTATACATAGGGTGGCGAAGACAGAAGAGGCTCTTAAAGAACAGAATGTGTTAATGAAGAAAAAAAAACAAAGAGAGATCCTGTTCTTATTTAATAGTTTCCTGGTTCCTTCTTTGGCCAATATTTTAATGGAATTTGGGTGAGCAGTTGAAACTTAAAAGGTAAACAGCGCAGAATTATATAATTCCCCGCAGATTTTCCCAACATCAGTGGACTGATCCCATAACTCTACAAATAAAGCCTAGCATACCGTTATAAGATCTTGCCGATTTGTTTTCTTTCTTTCTTTTGTAATAGGGGGAAATTCATGGCTTGTTTTGGTGTCGGACGATTGACCCATTGGAAATACGGTTAAGGTCAGGAGTTGAAAGGTGACTTCAAGGTGGTTTTTTTTACTACTACTTTCAAAATAAGGGAAGGTCAAAAGATTTTGTAAAAAATGTTAAAGGAATCTTTTAAAATTTAGAGGATGCTACAAAGGGCACTTTATTATATAGACCCAAGTTATTTAAAATGAGGCTCTGTTGGGAAATTCCGATTGTTAAGGGCTGACCGGTATGAGGAAGTGTCACTCTCTTCCTTCCTCCTTACTTTCAACCCAATTTTTTTTAAAAATGATGTTTCTCCATTAAATTAAATGACCTGACTGGAAAATAAAGCAACAAATACTTCTGAGAATATTTGTCGAACACGAAAACACGACACCCACTTTATTAACATTTAAGATACTAGTAAGACAAAATATAAATTTCATTTACTGTAAACCATGCATTATTTTTTTTAAATATTAAATAAACATCAAACACTATCATAATAAAAATAATAAATTCAGTAACGTCAAACTATTAAATAAAGCTTTTATTGGTTAAATAACGTCAATTACTCGTCACTTGTATTTTTAAAGCATGCTATTAATTTGTGCAGTAAAATTTCTTAAAAAAAGCAACAATCACAACCAAATGATTTAAAACGCTACATTACTTTAATTCAAGTAGATAATTATAATGCTAAACGTTGGTTAATTCTCCAATTTGCTGTACAAGAAACAATATTTATACAGTGAAAAAGAAAATTTTTACTTCTGGTTCGTTTGTTCAATTTTATTTACCAATGGAAACTCTGAATACCATATTGCTATTTGCACTGAGCTTATAATTTTTTTGTTTTGTTAATAAAGTAATTGCATTATGTTTTGCTGTAGCTCAAAAATAATGAAAACGGAAAACTTGATTTCATTATGCTGTAATAAAAAAATAACAGTGTTTGAGAATAATATAAAACATCATTGGATAATTGAAAATATTTGATTAGTCATTCATCTATGACTGAGCATCACTTAGAAATACATATAATATTTGATACGCCAAATCCAATTATACTTTTTGAAGACTAAATAGATGTCTGAAGTAATTAAAAGAGGCTGCCTCCAATGTACAGTATGTGCTAGATTTGTAATTAAATATTTAATTAAATGTAATAATTGAAGTTACAATAACCCAGTATAAATGGCCAAAGGGTTAATATTATAATAAAAATCCCATTTACATTGTGTTTCCTTATACCTCGCAATGTGTGTGGGTTAAACGAAATACTGTAATCAACTTAATTAAACTTGACCTTCTTCTTTTTATAAAATATTAAAGAAAGACAGGAAAAAAATATATCGAATAGAAACCGGAAACTATCCAAGCAAAAAAAAATTCCTCCACCCAAATGTTAACCTTCACCTTATAAGTTTGTTTCTTAATATACAAAAAACATAAACATGATTCAATAAGTAATAAATATAAAAGCAGCAAAAACAATAGCAAAAATAAGAGAAAGATAATAAGATGTAATAATTTTAGAAGACCATAACCAGCACCAATGGTGGTCATTGTGAGTTGTAAGTGACCCATTTTCCCAAAAACTCACCGGTTGGCACAAGGGGATGAGCTGAAGGCGTGGAAGTGGACAAGGAGGAGCTGATGCCAGGGTACAGGTGATATAAAAGCCACTGCACCGGACAAAAATTGAAATTATTTATACAAAAAGGCAAAACAATATTTGCAATATTTTGAACGGGTTTATCCTTGAAACTTCTCCACATGTAAGTACTACTTTAAAAAAAACTTAGTTTTTTTTGTCAAAAACTAGTCACTAGAAACCAAAACTTTTATTTGCAATGTGAAATTAATCGGTTGCAGTTACTGTACTAAAATCTAAAAATTTTTGTATGAACTTAATTATTAAAAACTAAATTTATCAAATGTAATTAATGTCAATCTAAGTTAAGTTTATAATGTTCTAAAGCACAGTCTAATTATGTCGTTTGCGATAGTTTATTTAATTTTGTTTAATATTTTTTTAATTTAGTTTACAAAATGAAGTACGCAGTGTTAGTTGCATTAGCTGTAATTTTGTTGGTGAACGCTGTTCAAGCTGAAGATGACAAAAGTGTCAATTCAATTCACTCTGAAAGTAAACGTCAGGGCCGAACATACGAATTAACCAGTGGATTTACAACTGCTTTGTCATCTCTCGGAACAATTGGAGTATTGGGACTGGTTCTTCTTGGAATTTTACTCCTCCCAACTGTTTTATCTGTTCTATTCAGTGGAGCTATTGGCAAACGGTATTGTTTTTATATTCATTTCCTAAATTTATTTTAAAAAAAAGTAAATATTTCCAAAGACTAATTAAATCGTCTTTAATTAGAGCTTACGACGATGGATTTCACATTGATAAACCAGCAATTTTGGCCAGATTATCAATGATGCAAGAAGCCTGGGAAAAATTCGACGTTAAAGACTCCCAATGTCGAAAACGTTTAGTCTGTGAAGTTCACACATTGCAATCTGAATTAGGACCAACTGCCAGAAACATTGTTAAAGTCATGGAGTAAGTTAAATAAAAATGAGCTAATTTAGCGACTGCTTATTAATTGTTTATTTGTTTATTCTATAGCTACATTAGCAATGCTGGACGATTCAACTTGCCAGAACCAGTCAATGGCATGTTTAAGGAATATATTGAAGCTATGAGATCCGGCAAAGAACATAGCGACTGTACTAAATACAGTTCTTGTCCATACTCCGTTGCAACACAATACCGATCACTCTAAAATCATGAAATAACTTCCAGTTAATTTTAATTAGATTTTTTAAAAAATAATAGTTTTACGCTGAAGACTAACCATCGTCTTCTTAATCTCTAACCTTACACAAAAGATGCAACTCCTATCTACTGATCCTACTCCTAATTTATTCAATTATTTTGTCGTTGATTCGACAAAAATTTGATGTCCACCACCATCGGCGTTATAGCGTTGATCGCAAGTAACGATATTTATGTACTTTATGTAAAATGTAACCGTTTATAGGTTTTAATGACTGGTCATGTCATTTTAAAATGATAATTGTTTCATAACGTTTTATATAATTATTATTTTGATAAAATTGTAAAAAAATCGCTGGGCTGCGAGTCGGTCAATAATTAATTTTTTTGGTTTTTATTAAATTATTCTTTAATTTTATTGTTTGCAGACTTTATTGGTTTTTTTTTAATTTGCACAACAGCTACTTGCGACAACAACAATAACAAAAACATTATTTTATTTACATTCTTTACTCCACTTTGTCACTGTGACCGCCATTTGGCGTTTATTTGTTATTTTAACTTCCAATCACAATGGTGCAAATAACTTCACGTGTCATTTAGTTTTTATGTCGTCTTAATTGGCTCCCAGAATAAACGGTAAAGTCGTGTTACTCTGTCGGTAAAGGTCAACAATAAGGAATATAAATACTCTGGCTAGTCTATTTATGCTTCTTTTCAAATTTTCTGAAATTAACTGCAGTTGCAATAATGAAACGTTTAAAATTGCTGCCAGCAATTGCTCTATTGGTATTTTTAGTTAGAGCGGAAGCTGTTAATAATAACCTGAAAAAAAATGATATAGTGATTGGTAAAGGAATTCAGGGTAGAACTAGTAATGAATTATCTCAACAAGAAATATTTATAAAGTCATGGAGTAATTACATTGGACTTTGGTCGTTTTTAATTGGAACTTTTGTTTTGCCTACTGTCATCACTATGTATATAAATCCACTGATGGGCCGACAAACCAGAGACATACATGAAAAGTTAAAAAATATTGGAAACCAAGAAATTTTAAATAAGTTGTCTTCTATTGAAACCATGTGGCAAAATCTGGATCTTAATGATCCAATGTGTCGGAAACGAATTATATGTGAAGTATACAGTGGACAAAGCCCATTTGGACTGACCAATAAAGACATGATTCAAACGGTTTAGTAAGTACAGTACATTAAAAATTATAATTTGTTTTTATTGGAAATAATAAGTTTGTCTTTAGTCACTTAAGTCTTCGCATGCCATTGCTTTTAAGAAAACTTCATCGTGAACATTCAGAAGCCATGTCAGTTGGAAAACAAACAAGAGATTGTAGAAGATATGCTTCATGTAACTACTATTTTATTGGCCATGGATAAAGAGTTTAGGATTAAAAATTGTACTGTATATAACAAACAGTTTTATATTATATTACTTTTATACAAAATCGATTCCAATGAAAACACCATCAATTGTATTTTTTTTGTTATTTATTACATCGTACAAGTAAATAAGCTGTTCAAATACAGTAAATTTGATTTATTAAGTTATTGACTTAAAGGTTTGTTATTGTCGTTAATTTTTATCATTACAATAGTCAGAAAGTCTTTAAACTGCTGAATTATTTTTTCCCTGTGAAATAATAGTCATAACTATTAACAAATGCAATTATTATTTTTATTTAAATATATTTTTTACCATGTTAAGTTTCCGTTTTCAAATAGTTTTTCTCTTTGCTCATCTTTTCGGGGTAAGTCGTTATCACTGTTTGTGTAAGCAAACTGGTTTACAAGTGGAAGAAAAAAATTGAGTAGTTCGTCGTTGTGATTGATTGATCTCTGAAATCCAATGCTTGGATCTTCAAAGAACGAATAAAGCGAAACCGCTGCAGCCATCCCAAGACCCAAAACAGCCAAATTAGTTAAATTAATTGTCATGTTACGGGAGCTACCGCCGAATAGTCCTATACGGAAACTACGAGATTCTTCCAGCATTTTCAAAATATCAGATTTAATGATTGATTCTTTCATAGGGTCTTCATTGGTAGATGTTGAAGTTTGCTTTGTTGCATAAACAGTATCGTCCACATGAAATTTAGAAACTCCGACACACATGCATTCTCGATATGTGTATATAAGAAAAAAGCTGCAAATCCAAAACGGAAACTGCAATTTCCTAAATAAAAATGTAGCAAATAATTAAAAAACGACGAAAGTTATTTTAAAAGTACTGTGTTACCTGAAAATATGCATCTTTTAAGATACAAAAAATAAAATGCGTATGATAAAATCGTATCGAGATAATAAAAAATAAACGACAATTTTAATCCTTTTATATACTGCACATAAATGTTTTGCCATTTTTAATTTTATAGTTCACTGATTGCATTTGGCAAAAATCATCATTGAACTTCATTTTTGTCTTTTGCTTTTAAAATAGAATATTAAAGTTTATATCATTTTTACAAGCTTTTATGGGTTCAGTATAATAGCTTGAATTATAAGTAGTTTAACAATAACTATTAATTATTTAAAAGATTATAAAAAAATAGACATCTCATTTTTGTTTGCATGTTAGCGAATTATTATGTCATTTTGCATATTAATTACAATTTGATCTACAACGTGACATTTATGAATTATACAGAATTATCGACATATATTATTTATATTGCTTTATATTAAATGATAAACATTAGCAAGTAAAGTTCACGTCAATTCTTCATCACTTGTTATATCCTGAAGTTGTAACCGGATGACCTCAGTTGACCCATTTGTACAGAAAAATATCACAAACTTGTAATTTATTTCATAAAACTAAAACAAATCTTTTAGCAACACCATCCCAATTGATTTAAATTTATTAAATTTGTCAATTGGTATAAATTCTATTGAACACAAGTTACTTAAATAATCATTGAAAATAATATAACAATATCACAGCAGTGTTAAAAAAAATTTGTCTGAATATTTGAATGTTACCGCTTTTTATCACGCTGAACTAGTTTCATTTTAGTGGACGGCGCGGCGGCTCTCTGAGTCAGGGAAGGAAGTTTCGTCAGCGTTTGCACGGTTGGCTTCTGAGTAGTTTCGGTTTTGGTTTTACTGTATTATTTTTATTATAACTTCTCAGGTTTATTGTTTCTGACAGATAATGATTGGACATTTACCACCTTGTGTAATTGATAATGGAACTGGGTAAGTGAAAGTGCGGCTATGAAAGTCAGCGGTTTGTTTGTGTCAGTGGAGGGTGTGCCATTTACCGTCTATGGGGCCTGCTCTCCGGTTGACTCATCTAAATTCAATAACACCGCTTAATAATTTTTTGCCGGCTTGTATAGTACCTAGTTGCAAACTCAAAATTATATTTATTTTAGTTACACGAAACTGGGGTTTGCTGGAAACCGTGAACCGCAGTTTATTATCCCATCAGGTACAGTAACATACACTTGTATAAAAACGATGTTATCAAAGTAATGCTCATGTTGTCAAATCTTAAGCCATTGCAATTAAAGAATCTGCAAATATTGGCCAGCAAGGCGGTGGTAGACGGCTGTTTAAAGGAGTAGAAGATCTTGATTTTTATATAGGAGATGAAGCTGTTGAAGCCACTGGATATGCATGCAAAGTACGTTAAATTGTTTGTTTACTTAATATAGCGCATACAATATGGGAAACTGGGATTAGTTTACAAATCAAGTTTAATGAAATTGTCATGTTTTATTTTTTGATTACATTTGAAATTGCATATTGCAGTATCCAATTCGCCATGGTGTTGTTGAGGATTGGGACTTAATGGAGCGATTCTGGGAACAATGCATTTTTAAATACCTTCGAGCTGAACCAGAGGACCATTATTTTCTCTTGGTTTGTTTTACTGCAATAGCTATTGTCTTGGAATTCATTTAGTTGTTAATATGACAACCATGTTTTAGACTGAACCACCTTTAAATCCCCCTGAAAATCGTGAATATACTGCCGAAATCATGTTCGAGTCATTTAATGTACCTGGACTTTATATAGCTGTGCAGGTATATCAGTGGGTTGAATTGAAAACCATTATTGCATTGATTTAATTATTATGATGGTTGTTACTGTGTGTAGGCCGTATTAGCTCTAGCTGCACCCTGGGCATCATCTTCAACCAAGGGAAGAACTTTAACTGGTACAGTTGTTGACAGTGGTGATGGCGTTACCCACATTATCCCAGTTGTAAATACTGTTAATTCAAACTCAAATATTTAACTATTTATCCAGTTACTAACTAAAGTTTTTTTATGTTTTAAGGCTGAAGGTTATGTAATTGGAAGCTGTATTAAACACATACCTATTGCAGGACGTGATATTACCTCCTTTATTCAGACTTTGCTTCGAGAGCGAGAAGTGGGAATTCCTCCAGAACAGTCATTGGAAACTGCCAAATCTATTAAAGTACGCTTTTATTTTTATTTTGTAATTTTGTTTATTAAACTGACATATTGGTATGATTATTAGGAGAAATTTTGTTATGTTTGCCCGGATATTGTTAAAGAATTTGCCAAATACGATGCTGACCCTTCAAAATGGATTCGTAGTTACAAAGGTGTTAACAATGTAAATAAACAGCCCTTTGAAATTGATGTTGGCTATGAACGGTTCCTTGGTCCCGAAATATTTTTCCATCCAGAAGTAAGATAATAATGTTAGATGAATGGTTTGGGTATGTCTACTAATTTTGGCATTTATTTCAGTTTGCAAATCCAGACTTCCCAACAGCAATCGCTGATGTAGTAGATAATGTAATTCAAAATTGTCCAATCGACGTTCGTCGACCACTATATAATGTAAATCTTTCGACATTTACATTGATTTAAGATAAATGCTTTATTCACAAAGAATTATTGCAGAATATCGTTTTGTCTGGAGGCTCAACTATGTTCAGAGATTATGGTCGACGTCTCCAAAGAGATATTAAGAGACTAGTTGATGCTCGATTAAAATTAAGTGAGCAACTCAGTGAAGGACGCATTAAGGTACGAAAACGTTGTTTAAATTATAATAGTGTAACTGTAAAATAATTTTATTATCTACAGCCAAAGCCTATGGAAGTTGATGTTGTTTCTCATCATATGCAACGATTTTCGGTTTGGTTTGGTGGAAGCATGTTGGCCTCTTCGGTAATTAAATTTTTAACCCATAAGATTCAGTTAGAGTATTATTATTTTTAACTAATTTGATACTTCTTTGAATTTCACAGCCTGAATTTTACAGTGTTTGTCACACAAAAGCTGAATATGAAGAGCGTGGACCCAGCATTTGTAGACATAATCCGGTGTTTGGAATAATGACATAAATGCAGTTGTTGTTAAACTTAATTTCAAAAGGGATTGGTTGTATTTTATATTGATTCCCAGCATATTACCATGTTAAATCGGAGGCAACAATCTAAGTCAATTTAATGTCTCTTGAAAAATTGTCAAATTTCGTATTGATCCAATGAATTTGCGTTAAATTTAAAAATTGTATGAGCAATATAAAAGTACGAATGTAAACCAGTGTTGTTCAGCAACTCCTTTAAAATAAATAAAGGAATGAATCATGGAAAAAGATATTGTGATTGTGCAATTTTTGCTGTTGCAGAATACCCTTTTCAGTTGATTAATCAGTAACTGTTGAACTGCTGTATCTTTCCACAAACTTACGGTATAATTTTAAAAGTCGATAATTATTAAACAGACCATATCATGCATACGTAGTTTTATTAAATTCTATTGTTTGTTTTTTTTAGAAATACCGATCATGACCTATAACTTATGCTATGAAACGTCACGGAAAAGTTTTAAATTATGTGCAAGGGCTCTGAGAACGTAGGATGGCACAAAAGCAGTACTATCAATTATGGAAGACAACAATTTAACCATCTACAGTATAGTTACATGGTGCTACTGTTGTGTATCTAATTTTATTACATCTGATAGTAACTACAGAAATAAAGTGCTACTATAGCATGGTTGAATTCAATCCATATGGTTTCATACAATTATGTAAATTAGTATTTGCAATAATTTACTATTGACCTACAATAAATCATAAATGTTCAAAGTAGAAATCTACAGTATGTTTCAGAATACCTTTAAATTTTTAATTAAGAATTATGTAAATGTTAATAAGATGATAATGCTATATTCAATATACAGTAGTTAATTGTACTGTATTCAAAAATATATAACCAAGTTAATAATGCAATATTAATATTCAATTACAAATTTGGTGATGTACTGTTCGGTATGCATAGTATCATCTAAATTATTTTTAAAAGACATACAACTAGTTCTATAGTGTAACTGGTTAGCACTCTGGACTTTGAATTCAGAGATCTGAGTTCAGATCTAGGTAGAACCTATTGTATTTCTTTTCATAAACTGTAATTAATTCAAATACTAACACAATACAGTATTGAACTTCTAAGTCTATAAAATGTAATAGGTAAATACTGTAATATCTATAGTATAAGTAAAATTTCTTTAAATGTCAAATTGGTTTGTAATAATTTTTGAACTTTATACTCAATCGAAATTACGTAATAAATTTGAGTTAGTAACAAATATTTAAAATCGTTACTCATCAATTGCAAAAATTTGACAAATTTGAGTCACGCACGTTTTTGTTTTATTTATTAAAAAATATTGTAGTTAGTAACTAACAATATCACAGCGATGAGTCATACTCAGAAGCTGGTCGATTGATTACATCAAAGCCGCAGCTGCACCCAATGAGATAAGCTGGAAATATACTGGAAGAGGGCGCTATAGGTATCGTTAGTGCGAATAAGCGGGAATTCATTACTGTACAAATTTTTGTGCAAGGCCGTTGCTGAAATTTGTTGTTTGTCTTGTTGGTTCGTTGAATGTGTTTATCATCAATATTACGGGTTTCTACATCTTTACATATTATTTTCTTCGGATGTATTGTTGATGGTTATATATTAGAGGATTAATTGGATTTAGTTGCTTGACTGTAGACAAATATTCAAACTGGCTAATCAAATAAAATTTTCTTGACGGAAAGTTATCGTTGGCTGTCTGGCTGACTCTGATAGCTGTGCCGTCCAAAGTGCCGATTACTCGGCTGGAGGAAAGTTAGAAAACGTCTAGGAGGCTGTCGATGATCAAAATCGATTTTAACAACGCTTTTCCGTCAAAGCCAAGATATATTTTGCAACTTATCGTTTTATTTTTAAATATTATATAGTCGTGAATTAGGGCATCATATTAGTTGACATTTAAAAATTATATTTTTTTAACCAATGGATACCTTCCCGAACACCGACATATTCTGTGAAGTTGCGGCTGTCGTTGACACTGGACATTTTCCAGGGCAGCTCTCGTTGGAGGATAGCTGGCAACAGGTAAGACACCAAAAATAATATAAAATATAATTTAATAAACAGTACCCATTTTGAATTATACTCGCACCAAATTTATTGAGAAAAGCATAACAAAAGTTATTTATAATATAACTGACGTAATTCAACTGATAAAGTGTCAGACATAAGGAAAGTAATACTACTCTCATTAATTTCTATTGCGAAACGATATTTACTTTTTTAATTCCAAGCTAATTATTGGATGTGACACAATAATAATATTATACAACGTTAGTCTTAGCAGAATTTTTTTTGATTGTCAATTTTAAGTGAGAAATCATTGCATTATCAATTTACTTCGAAAAGATAGTTGCTAAATTCGGTGCTTGTTAAATAGTGAGAAGCACTAATTTAAGCCTCGTCAATCTATTTCAGGGACATTAGTTATTATATTAAACATGAAATATATCACACTGAAGATTATTTACTGTAGTATTTTGTTAGTCGTGTTTATTGATAATTTTCTGTAAACTTCCGCAGAGGCAGTGCGGTATACAGTATTACCGTATTGCGGGGGGATACATCCTTGGCAGTACTTCACAGCAAGGCAAACACAAATCTGAAAATGATTCATGTTTTTATAATTGATAAGATTGCAAGGGTTTCTAATAAAGTATAGATGCTATTTTGTTTTGCCTGCCTTAGATTTTCTTGATGTCATCATTGATCGTGTTAGCGTAATGTAGCGTGGAAGTAGCAATGCGTGCACATACAGTACAATATGCAGTATAGCATACTGAAATGGGAAAAGCGAAAATCAGATGTCCATCTATTGAATTGTCCGGCTCGACCAACCAAAACAATGACTAACATTGCGTGTATAAATATAGTAGGGTTTTGTAATATAAATAAACCACGTTATACTGGATCTATAAAGCGGCTCAGGTTTTATTAATACCGTTGACATAACATGACTGTTGCTACTGTAACCCATTATTTTGGTATTGATAACAGTCGATATGATGTATGCATGATACAGGTTTTTAACTAGACGTGATAGTTATTTGTTTTTTGTCTGGGTCATCGGTTGAACTTAATTTATAATTATTCAGGGCTAAATGCAACTGAAATTCTAGATTTCTAGGATATTTATCGAATACAACATGCGATAGAAAGAATAGCACACTGAGTTCATGAAGAATGTCAGCTGTTATTAGTTTTATGACTTGCTTAATCAAATGAAATATATTCTAGACGTTAATTAGACTAAATTATGATTAACTGTGATTTGCATGTATACCCTTGATTGGTTAACTAAACTTAATAGCAGTGTAAAGTATTATTTTAACAGTAATAAGTTCAGACAGAATCTTTACTTTCGAATTCTTCCTTGTGGAAAAATTGTGTTATGTTTATGTTCGTCCTATTTTATTTTAGTGAAGCTTACAATATACCGTACTTCACGTTGAAAAATGAAATTGGAGAAATTATTAATTTATGTTTGTGTATTTTTATTTGCGTTTTTTCTGTAACAAAATAGTTGAACCGAAACCTCAAACGCACTTTGGTCGTGAATATTCACCAGTATGTGGCCATGTGCTCAATCACACGCATCCTACACAATTAATTAGAAATAAAAAAGTATTTAAAGTATATTTGTACAGACATTGCATTGGTGCTTGAGAAACCGTATTTTTTTGTTTGGAAGTTTATTTCACATAATCGTACAACGATAGTGTTTATTAACGAAAAGGAAATACATGTATCAAAAAATTGATCTCGAGTTCATTATTTTGCAGGTTTGAAGTTTTTTTTGCTAGCGAATGGGTAATGAAGTGCAGTGTACTATAACTAACTTTAAAATATTTTTTATACAGTATACTGTATTTTTAGACGTTTAGATTTGACCTTCCGAAATATTTTTTTTTTCATTTTTGTACTATCTACTGAAGTTGAATGTCGTCATGTCAGACTTGTTTAACGTTTTGTTTACGCTGTGGACGAGAAACCTCAACGGTTCACTTGGTTGACTTTGAATAGACAGACCGGAAATGACGGCGAAAATAATTTTATATAAATAAGCCACTGTAAATATGAGAAGCGAGTACTGTATTCATTATCCGAAATACAGTACCAGTACCTTATTAAAAACGTAAATGAACATTTTTTAGAAAATTATTTATGATTACTGTATATGGTATAGGTGCCGTTTTGGTTTGTCTATAGCGGTTGGGAAAATGTGTGTCATAAACAGTTTTAAAAAGACAGCTTAAACTGTAATAAAATTCGGTAAAATACGTGGGAACCTAATTTAACCCACTGACACAAGTACTGTACTGTATGTCTGCCCAACTGGTATTGCACGGCACATATGTCGGGCAAATCCAGTGACAACCAGGTTCAAATAATAGGAGATAATAACAATGCAAATACATGAAGGATACAAAATTCTTACTGGTTTTGAAAAGACTATAGACTGATTTACCGTATTTATACGGTATTTCTGGATGAAAGGATGAATGAGAAAAGGATTTCTAAAATTAGTTGCTGAACGATCAATGAGGATTAATGCGGTCAACCTATTTTCACCGTGGAAATACCCATTTTCTGTCATTTAAACTGCTTTAGTATATTAACATAAACGACTTGTTGATAATTTTTAAGTTCCTCTTTCCTTTAGGATAGGCTTTTTAGTTAAACAAAATGACAATTGACAATGTTCTACTCGCTATTTTATTTGAAATTGTCAATCGGTTTTGGCTGAAAGAGTTAATTATCATTCTAGTACTGTACTCATATTTTGAGCTTTTATTTTATTCTCATTGCTTCACAAACGGTAACTCACTACAATTTTTTTGTTACAGTTACAAATAATTAAAAGCAAAAACATTATCTAGGGCTATGTTAAATAATCATTTTTTTTTAAACAAAATTTTATTCGAACACCGGTTTTACGGTCTGAAAATTCTCAGGAAGATCATTGACATTGGAAAGCGCTAATTTGACCATGAACAGTATAGTAGTATAAAAATGTATAGTTTTAATATAAGCTGCTACAGGTTTTCTGTTTTAGTGAAAGTTCTTTTATACTGTATACAACAACGTTTATAAAAGATCTGTTTCACAGACAGAAAAGTTTAAAGTGAATATCACTGGCATTGGATAACATTAATTTGGCCATGAGCGACTTTTTTTATATTGAAAATTTATTGTCTTTTAATAGTTTGCGATTATGTAATTGCTGACGACAATTATCTGTTTTTATTATCTTTGTTGTTATACTGTATGTTTTGAATGACTAAAAGTTTCATGACTGTTTTTTCTATAGTGATGTAATCGTGGAATTGAGGCACTGCCATATTAGTATACCGTATCTACGACACTTAATTGTTAATTTTTAAATTAATTGTGTAGTAGGGAGATTTTAATAGAAAAAATTCCTGTCATTTATCCCTGACATGAATTAAATTGACGATGCACACATGCGCAATTCCGAAAGGGAACTCTGTTAAAATTTATATAAAAAAAAGGAATCAGTTAATTGCAGCTAATTCATCAAATAAAACTCGCTGCTGAATAAAATATGCAGTGGTTAAATTTTTTATTTTTTTTTAAATCGATCTTTTAAATTTAATTGGTATTTGAGGAAAATGTAAAAGTTTTAATGGATTGTGTTTGTTAATGAGTTGCAGGAAGTTGAATAGGAAAAAACAATTATTTTTTTACATAGAGTGAAATGTATCGTTTTATTCTTGCATTCGTTTTAGGATGTTGCAGTAGCAGCTATTGGCTGACTTTGCTGTTGTTAATTAAAACTGCTATAGGTTTTTTATTCAATTGTTTTAAAATGAACTGTGTGACCTCGACTGGTATGATATGAAAGCTTAGCAATTGTTAAGCTAAAAAGCCAATTTTTCCGGCGACTTTGTTGCGTTATTACTAACATAGTGTCGTATCTATCATACTTCTAATTTGATATATTGACAGAATCAACTTTTAAACTTTAATTCTTTGTTGTAATCTTGATTTGCGACTTAATGGTAATTTATATCGAGTTACCCTGGCATTTCTCTATGCACATATTTTCTAATTGAATCGGACAATAATTGCAAGCATTTTTTGTAACCCGTTTTAACCACTTGTTCAATGTATTATATACAGTACAAAACTGTTGCTATTTCGCTGATGTTGTTGACGTCATATTCAGTATTATTGCATCGTTAACGTATGACTCATGAAAGACCTTGTGTATTGGATAAAGTAACTTATACACAGTATACCGGCATACTTTCGTGCATTATTCAAAAAATGCTTTTTTATATAGCTTAAGTTACATCACGTGAGAGGTGAGCTTACTGAAATTGAAACAAGTTTGTAATCATAACTCAGTATGCTCACATTATAATATACACAGTTTATTTCCCTAAAGCCCTAAACTGCTCTTCGATTGGCTGAGACGTCAAGCAATTGCAGTTGTGGCGTGTGAAGTCAATAAATTTTGAGCGTGTTTGTATTTTTATAACGTACAGTACTCGCAGCCGAATTTTTCTTTTTATTATTTTTTTAGTTGGCACAGGAACATCTGTGACTGCGATGATAAAATACTCTTTCTTATGCATGTACGGCGTAAAATATATGAAGCTAGGGACATCAACAGGTGAAGCAGTAAATAACTGACATGTCAATTGTCTTATTTAGTTTTTTGTATGTAATGAAAAAGCTTCTTGGCACAAATTGCTATAATTTCTTTATACTTCCTATTTTAGATTTCTACAACAATTGATTTACACATTTTTTAAGGTGTATTCACTGATGACTTTGTATGCTGGTGGTTTACGTGTCTATTTTTACGTCAGCTTCCGTGTATTGTTAGGTATTGTTTTGGCATAGCTTTACATGTATTTTATGCGCTACTTTATAAGCTTGAAGTACACAAATTGGTGCAACTTTTTAGAATTTATTCTGTACTGTAATGAATACGTTTATCGCATATTTTTAAAGCAATTTTACATTGTTTAGCTCATTCTTAAGACAGGTTTGGTACCGTATATTTTAATTTTTTTAGTAAATTAATGCACAAAGTTAAAAAAAATTATTTTACAATCGTTTTTACTTTCTATAATAATGAAAGTTAACCAAAGAAGTATAAATCTTTCAAAACTGTCTTGATAATTTTAAACGCCCGCATATATTTTCTTTTGAGTAATTGTACTTGAGAAATATTTAAACGTTATTAAATTGTTAAATTCATTCCTGTTGTTGTTAACTCTTTGAAGCTTAGCAATAACGTAATTGGCCTCCACTTAGCCTCGGTTTTCTGCACGTATGCTGCCACATTTAAACGCCAAGAAACTGAGCGATTAACTGCTTTAAAACATTGCTCTATTGATTGATTATACTGTATTTAGATATTAGAATTCTGATTAAGTTGAATATAACTTACTGTAGTATTATCTTGATGTCTACGTGCGCCACGAGTAAACTATGCAACAAAAACAAAATCGAGTATTTGAGTTGCTTTGTGGAATTTTATCGCGTCAGTTCTTGACGTTTCCCCATCAACAGTTTCTGCAGAAGCTTGAATTTTTATCTGCGAAACAATTTTGAATTTTCTTTCATGTTTTTAGCGTTTACTACCACAGTTTTTCTGGTTTTCATTCATTTGACTAATCAGCCTACAGGGAAAAGTGAAGTTGAAGTGAAGGAATATCCCACTTAATCGCAATGAGTCAGTCATTCACTTTCTTTAGCTTACTATTTTACTAATGACAAATATTTCCGGCCACTTTTCCTTCTTTCATAGTGCAATACCATACAATTTTTAAGTCAGGTTACTTTATATTTCATCAGCATCACTCATCGATTTGAAAAACTTATTCCGACTAGAATTACTAAAAATACGGCACTCAATTGGCACATTATGTTACTTGTGTACCGTATTAATTTTTTTATTAATAATTATGTGAATAATTTTTGTTGTATGCGAACTTGATCGTTGAATTTAATTTTTAAATTAAATCTAAGAAATAATTGAATCATTTAAAATTATAACCCGGTCGTCGATGTCCAATAATTAACTTAAGACATTGTTGTTGTTTTGAAAATATGTAAATACAATATGCTACCATTTTTCTAGTTCAAACTATTGTATTCTACAACTTTATTGTGTTATTTAATTGCACATTTTGTCTTGTGGTTTATTGCTATTACATAGCTATTTGTTTGTTACACAAATGGAGATTCGATTGTTTTTTTTAAGTTATCTTAAAAAGCTACCAACTTTAGAATTTGAAAGTAGAGTTCTATATCCTAGTGATTAAATGACTGTTTTGTTTATTATTATATCTTACAATTTAATTACAAATATCCTCGTTTATATAGTGTAATTAACACGCTTTTAAACCAATACATCTTTTGTCATTTTTTTATTATTAACGATTGACAAATTTGATGTCTGTTTAACGTCTAAGAGCTGTATTTTTATATTGAGATAGTACTGTATATTGTGCGAATGTTTTAGAGTTTTATCTAACAAAGAATTCTCCCTCCTACGAAATTTACTAGCAATTATTGCTCATAAAGTGACATCATTTGGCAAAGCACTCTTTCTGATACTGGGCAATAAAGTCTTTTGGAAACTTCCGTCTTGCTAATACAGTATGGACTCTTTCCTTGTGCAGTATAAGGTTATATACCATACTTATGCTATTCTGTGGATCTCCCTCTGGGAATTTTCAGTTGTGGTACTTTAGGCTTTAAAATACTCGACACTGCTTTAGTGCATTTTTCTAGAATAATTTACGACAATGCCTATATTTATACAAGCGTTTTTATACAACTGGTAAAAATATCGACATAACATTTTTTATTGCGACCCGAATTCGACAAAGTATTACTGCACGTTTTAAAGGTTTTGAGGATGCGCTGGGCGAATTTATCGATTGCCTATGCTGCGAAATTCTTACTGACGGCATCATTTTTGACTTGTTCACTGCATACATTTTATTCTAGCATCCAAAGTATGTAGTGTTGAGGTCTGTTTAACATTTAATTTTAACACGAAACGATATAAGTGCATCTCTGCTGCTCAGAACTTGAGAGGTCGTCGTGCGCATATAGGGATTTTGAGTACAGTACTGTTCTTTTTCCATATGGCTAAGGAAAATGATGGCAATGTTAGACTGTTAAATGTTTATTGGCAGAAAGAGGAAAGAATTTCAACGGAATGAATCGAAGGCCGCAGGAATTTCAAATGTTTATTTATTTGGACGTGTTAAATTTGAAAGAACATGTTGAAGTGCGCTCATTTGTTGTTCTCGTTAGAGAAAACAGTGTAGAAAAATGGTCCAGATAACACATTTGGGTGGTCCATTTCATTGTTTTATTCTTGTAAACTTATTGTTATTTTGTTTTTTTTTACTCGCATTCATTGCTTAAAGATTTTGTAATGTAAGATCACGAATAATATTGGTTGTCATGACAACGATAAAACATCCACAATCTGAATTTATTATCGTATTTATTTGGTAATATTATCTGAGAAATTCATATCATTTTAAGACATTTTTTAATGTCTTTTTTAGTGGACTTATGTCTATACATATAATGGTGAATTAAAAATAGTTTATGTGGTTATTAACCCCTTCTTTATTTTTATATTCTTGTAATAATGTATGGACTGATGTTAAGTATTGTTTCAAACTAATGATAATCAGTATCGACACAAAGTACAGTATTTATTTATGATGGCTTTCTAAGGTCGTATACCTTACATATTCATTCTGTATATTAGAATCAATCTAGGAGAAACGATTCAGCTTTCTTAGACAAGTTACACTTATGCTCGTTTGATTGACCGTTTGATAACGGAAATTGCATGTAAGGAAATGCTGAAAACGCACATGTATATTATATTGATTGCACGACTTTTAATCAATCATATCTTAACAACTGCGAATACCGGGTAGCGCATAATGTTAAGCTTAACTTGAATATATAATATATTTGTCATTGACATTTAAATTGAAATACTGGAAAGAAAGAATTAAGAAAACTTGAACTGTATATTGCCGCAGAGAAATTGTGGTACTTATTATTGTGTAAACAACTTTAAAGCTGAAAGAGTCTGCTTAAAATCAAATCAGTTCGTGTCGACTAAATTTTATAGCTTAGTCGGCAAACTTTTTGAAATTACTGAAAAAATAAACCAAATAATGAGAAGTTTTAAGTAACTCTGTTATTGACGTTTTTATGTACATGCTTAATGTTTTGGAATGAATTTTTTTTTTTTTTTTTGGAATCTAAATTGAACGTTGTCGTTTGACGCAGTGCGAATTAAAATGTTTGTCCTCATTAATAAAAGCTATAAACATAAATAAAAAAAATTCTTCTCTTTTTTTTTTCTCTTTAACGCTTTGCTACACGTTATTTATTTGAGATAGGCGATCGAATGACAATTCAGTTGATACTCAACAGGGGTTTTCATTTTTTGTCGTTACGGAACGTACTGTACCATTTTTTTTTTGTTTCAAAGTCTCTTGCAGCCATGAAAGACTGTATCGATCGATGCGAACACACACACAGGAAGCTATAACAGATGGGTGATGGCGTGTAATGGATAAAAAAATGGTTAATGCATACAAACCCCTTTTTATTTGTCATTGTTGTTTTAAATCGATGTCGATGACAATTAGTTTGGCCGACCGTGTCGGACTGAGGTCACTCGCAATATCTGTTAATCTGTCAATGTTTATGTAATGCAAGCAATTCGTGTAAAGAGGAATTAACGTTTTAGCGAAAATAGTTTGTAAATAACTTTGTTTTATTAGCTAAACGAAGTTGTATTTGCTGAATGTGTTTAGATCTTTGCGGTTTGCAGCATTGAAATCGTGGTCGTATTCATAAAAATTAAACTTAAAATTACTGTACCGCAATTTGAAAATATTTCAAGAGTTTGTTAAATTTACTTTGAAGAAAGTATAAAAATATTAATGTTTTTGCATTCCTGAACTGCAAGTTTTCGTAATTAAACGTCTTTTACGTGTAATTATGAGTTAAATTCCGACGTTAAAAATAAGCAAGTAGTTTTTCTTAAAATGATGACGTGGAAAAATACAGTAAAAATGATTGAAGTTTTATAATGCACTTTTAACAGATACAAATCTGAAATTTATCATTTAGTGAAATTGAATTCTGTTTACTTTTAAGTTTATATTTATCTTAAATGTTGCGTAGTTTTGAGATTAAAATACAGCTTTTTTATATAAAAAAGAAGGTTGCGAGGAGAGTAGGAAAGTAGTTATTGTTTGCTGGGAAGTGCAGTTTAATGTTAACTACTTTTTTATGACGACTTTATAGGTAGGGATTAAAGGACAAAACTCTCTACAATACGTTTGTTTTATACTTCTCTGTACTTGTACTTGGAACTTACGTATGCAGTACTATTACGAATAAAGTTGAATTTGATGTGGTGGCTGTGAGAAAAGGGTGATTGAAAAACACATGGGGAGAGAGCTGGGGGATGGAAGGATGAGAATAAAAAATGCTTGGGTCAGCGACCCTATACTATGTACCTGCGTTGTTAGTTGATGGTGTTTCTTCGCTCTCTCTACCTGTTTATTCAAAAAAAAAATTACTTCCAAAACACATTTTATCTTTTTCTAAGTTCACATAACATCTTGGGGGAAAAATGTATTGTGGGAAGAAGTTATTATAAAATGAATTTGTGACATTAATATTTAGTGCTTTTAAGAGTTAGTTGAACTAGTTTTTTGTATCTAGAAAGTTCCCCTTCCCCACTTACGGATGAATTTTGTTAGATTATTACCTTTAAGAAGTAAAATTTAAAGGGCGTTACTTAAAATTAAAATAGTAATAAACACTGTCCTTCAGAAACTGTTTTTAGTCAGTGGGATTGAATTTGTGACTTGTAGAAAATCGATTAGTTGTCTCGAAATTCCAGGTTTACAATCTTTTTTGTCATGTTTTTAACGACTACATCTGGATTTGTTGTCTAGAAATCTTTGAAAAATCTGAAAAATCGATCAAATGTCAACGTTTGGAACGCGCTTGCGTTCGAGTGATTCATGGACGCGTAAAATGTTTGAAGGGGTCTGAAACTAGGAAAACATGTGCTCACAATTAGCTGGATCAAATGTCATCGTTGAAAGACATTTACAAAAGTCTCGTTAATCAAACTTTTACTTTTTATCAAATAAATTTGTACAAAAGATTATAGGTACTCGGTACTGTTAAAGCTAAACTCAATTGATGGTTTGCAACTATTTTTTGATGTTTCAAGTGAATTTAAATTAAAGCAAAACAAAATGTTTTTCTTTATATTAAATACATAATTTTCGTTTGTTTGAAATAGTGACGTTGGCTTTATTTTTTTGTCATTTTTGTGAAATTATAAACTCATATTTTAGTTATCTTTATTGCCATATATGGATTTAATGACATGTTTACACTTCTTGTATACATTATTTAATTTATTGCTAGTTATGTTTTGCTGTAAACATACCTTATTTGCCTATAAGGTGGATGCTAACTTAAAGACGAGGAAAAGCTAAGAAAGGCGATTGAACTCTTCTTCGGTTCTTCCTAACCCTCTCACTGATTTCTTGCTAAAAAAATCACAAACAGCGGCTTTAACATTGAAAATTATACGGACATATTATTGCAACGTATATAATAATTACATGTAATAATTAGCAGCGAAGCCAACAAAAAAAAATAAATAGCAAAACGACGCCTCAAAATTGCGTGAATAAAGTCACGTTACAAATCCAGCTCCATTTGCGCCAACATAGAATAATCACACTGTTGTACTTCGATTGTTGATGTGTGGTGCAAGTTGGCCAACGTTGCAACCTTTACGAAAATTAAGGAAAAGTCGCTTTAAATTTTTGAACATTTGTCGCATTTAAAATGAAAATTTGCACATAAACTGTACTATTTGCTAATATAATAACGATTATTTAATGCTCTATCGACTAAACCATCGCGTGAACGGATCTATAGCGTTTTGTGTATTTTTATTTAATTTTTTTTTCTTTTTGTTTATGCAGTCGATGGTTTTGTGGGATTTCTGCTTTTACACGCATCATGACTTCATTTACAATTGCTTATAAGTCATTGATATTTTAAAATGTGAAGCTTTTAATTTTTTTTCGCTCGAGTTTCGCGTGTCAGTTTGCAAACTAACAAAATAAAATGATCTCATTAGAAACCTTTTGTTTATTTGTTAAGTTAATGAACAGCTGACAAACAATCTGTTGTGTGCACTGGGATTAAACAGGCACTGACACGTGCCATTTGGTCTACCTGGCTATAAGGATTAAACTGTATACCTTTTCAACATGTCTACCCTCCTCCCTACCTAAATATTTATCTTTGGACCCAGAGGCTAAATTAATCCTAATGCTAGTGCAGTACGAGTATTTACTGTACGATCACAAACGGTCACACTATTGTAGCAAAGAAAAGGCGATGTTACTGTAGTGTTTACCGTATTTTTTTTTCATCATGTTTTGGCGTTTGTAATTAATTGGTGGTTACAATTTCTTACAAGACAAACATAATAATAGCATTTACAATGGTGGTGAAAGACTAAAAGTTAAAATTGACAGTAAATGATTAGTACACTGACTGGATTTCCATGTTAATTAACCAAATGTTGTTGTTTTGTTATTAGATTTATAATCATCTTCGTATTGGTGTATTGTACTGTGAATTTCCTAATGCAGAGGCGGTGAAAACAATTTAGTAGCACTCAGCTACGAATATACAGTATTGTAATACCAGCGATAAAGTGATGATGAAATTAAAATCCTGTCGAAACAATAACTTTGAATTGACATTGGAATTGATGAAGCGTGGGTTATTAGACTTACCGTTTCTAAAACACACAAATGACACAAAGTAGACAAATCTTTGTGTTAACTTTATGTAAATGTTATTTCTGGAAAGAGAGAAACAGCACTCTCCATGCGTTTGAATGAAATTTTTTTTTTTGTAAGGTACAGGGGGAATTTAGACATGTTTGTTTTTGTGCACTAGCAAACATTTTTCGAGGATCCGAGAATTAATGGTAAAAATAAATTTAATTTTATAAGTTGGTAGGGTAGGCAATCGATTACATCATTGCATACTTTAAATTTTATTAAAATATTTTGTGAAACATTTTTTGACATGAAGCGGTTGTCATCAAGGGGGGAAAAAAAAGCTGTTTTGTTACTATATTTCCATTAACACGTTCATAGAAAACGTTTTTTACAACTGTCTGCTAGTATTTTTTATCCATGGACCACACGTCGACAGGATATGACGTTATTATTTGCTCCGTTTGTCTGAAGTGTACAAGTAAGACTATTACTTCATCATGCATATAGTGGATAATCAGCGCATCTTTTCGCAATGTTGGTTTAGCTATAGGTGTTCAACATACACAACATTACTCATCATTAAACTAGGAAAATGAGGAAAGATAGTAATTTTTTTTTCTTCTGGCATCATACTAAGTAATTCAACGTACAAAACGTGCACTATATTTTTTAAATTTGTAATTTGTTTAATTTTGTTTATAATGGCTGTTTTTCGGTTCATGTGATTTGAACTTTTAAGTTGGCCAGGTTGCTGGGTTAGTGCTTATAGTTTCAATTGTTCTAGAGAAGAACATTTTCTTTGCTTTTATTCTTGTCGGAAGCTAATCATTGCAACAGTATCGTATGATGGATTTTTTTTAAGTGCGTGATGGGTATCTCTACTAGCACTTGGTCTTTAAACCAGAATATACAGTACAGTCGCTTGCAAATTGAAGCGTACTCTAAACTCCAACGGCGAATTCTGTCTCGACTTAACTGGATTTATTTTTAGCTGAGTCTGGAATCAAACGTTGGCTTCAGCCCACACTTCAGTTTCAAAGCTGAAAAGAAAAAAAAAGATTTCAACAGATACGACAGTGAAACACTTTTATGCAGACAGCACAGTAAAGCTTAAATAAAAAATTATTTTAACATCGTAGCAACCAATAACTACAGTATCACAATATGCAATTTCCTAAAA
The DNA here is from genome assembly GCA_013389785.1 of Helicorthomorpha holstii. Taxonomy (NCBI): domain Eukaryota; kingdom Metazoa; phylum Arthropoda; class Diplopoda; order Polydesmida; family Paradoxosomatidae; genus Helicorthomorpha; species Helicorthomorpha holstii. The sequence continues at coordinate 12,316,348 of JAAFCF010006680.1, read as the reverse complement.
CACCTTCTGCAAATACGTAAACATAGTGTACATTATTTTATTTTAGAGGAGATAAGGTTAATTTTGAAATAAAAGTTTTGAAGCGTTTATTTCCTTGAGTTTCTGATGTTGCAGTTTATATTTTATTGTTGAGTGTATGGGTTGATTTTTGTTGTTTTGAACTCACTTGGCCTAATTTTTAATATTTCTAAATGTATTTACATTTACTTAAAAATGTTGCCAGCTGATTTGATTGGTTGACCCGAGTGGGCGACACTCGAAAGGAAGACCTAAGAAATTGTCGACGAGTCTTTTTATTAGTGATTTGAGAAACCAGGCACGTACCTTTAGAAATTTGTTTCATGAATCAACTCTGACCTCAGCTAAATTTTCTAGTGTTTGGATTATTAAAAGATGTTATTTTTTTTCTCTCGTTTCACCTGTGCGAGAAAAAAACTTGTTTAGAAATTATTGGCTATTTGTGTTTTATGCATGTTCATGTTGTTGTTGTAGGCGCTTTAAGAAAAGCGTAGGCGGCGTCACATTTGAACGTCTTGATATTTGGTAGCTTATTTGTTCAACGATTGCGTGGAAGTTGTTTTCATTTTTGAATGGTGCTTTTATTCTCAGCTATTACACTTTAAGTTTTATTATTAATTTATATTTTGCATAGTGTTCCAATACTGCACTTAACGCATTAAGAAATTGAGTTTTTAAAATGAGTATGACGTGACAACGACATTATATAAACTTTAAATAAAACGGGAACAATCAACTAATTCGTTGCTTTTTCTTTGTAATTATCAGTGTAATTATTAATGGAGGCTTTATCATACATACTTTCCATTATAATTGCCTATATTGTATTTGTTTCTTAGTTAATTTGTTTTTTTATAACGTAAAGCACCAATGAGAAACGTTATTCTTAGCAGTAATTATGACACAGAAGCTTAATACTTTATTAAATTACGTTTCTAATTGTAATTTTTAGCTTTCTTCTTCAGTACGACTTTTCATACTTTTTTTTTTTTTACTTTCTGGCAATCAAGTATAGTACTTTGCAGCTGCAATGATATTTATGCACATTAAAATAACTTATTAAGATTACTTTGATTTACGTAATGCCGTTTTCTTTTTGGAAGGGGGATGAGATAATGAGTCTACTAAGTTACTAACTTAGTACTAAAGTATACCAGCACAGCATTAATTGCTGGATTAATGTTGGCGTTGTGTCATTTAAATCAGCTGCTGTGTAATTGAGTACTGTCACAGTATGTGTAGGTCAAGAGGTCGCGTTTCTAATGCCACTCAAATACAGTTTACGTTTTAGATTAAAGGGATTATTAGAGAGCCTTAATGACGAGGTGGTGGGTACTGGTGGTAAATCGCATAATTTCAAAGTAATTCGTGAATTTTGTGGCGTTTCCTCTATATTTTCTATCGGCGGATACACACTCTAAAAGTGTAGTATGTATGGTGCACGCATGGGGCCACATAAATTTCTATAATTTATTTTTACGACTAATAACGCGTAGGCGTGTATGTGTATTGAAGGTGTAAGAGGAAGGTTACTTCCGAGAACAGCCCTTGTTCAGGAAGTTAAAGTTGTCGGCAAGTGAGTTAAACTGGGTTAGCTTTGATGCTGCAAACGAGGCTCTGACTGCTGAATATTGGATAATTGTTTAGAATAAAACTTAATTATGTTTGTTGGTGCTCATATTTGAGGCGAAAATTAGGACAACTTAATTTAGGGTTGAGTTGATTTTAAAATCAGGCATTAGCACGTTTGTAACAATCGATCACTTAGCTACATCTTTCAACAATCGATTGTATTTTTTTAAGGTCACGAATTTTTGTTTTAACATGCAAATTAGAGGTTATCACGTATGTATGTCGAATTTGTACGAGTATGTTATGTGTCGGCTAAGTTTAGTCATCAAACTTTAAAGAATAAGCCATTTTAAAAGTCATACATTTGCATAGGTGAATCATAATATTGCACTGTCTTTTTATAGCTTTATTTTCAGACTTGGCGTTATTAATAATTAGTTGCAATATCATTGGTTATTGCTGGTGTCAGCTAAACGAAACACCGGTGTTTTGCCGACATGATGTTTAAAATCCTCAGTGATTATTTTACGGTAGAGTCATAGCTTGTTAGACTTTTAAATCGTACGCGTAATTACTGTGTGTAGGAGCATTGTTTCGTCACTATACGTAAACATCCGTTTAAATTGCATTATATGAAGGAAAAAAACAACAAATTCATTTTAGTTGGTTTTTGCAATAAATATCTTGTATTTGTTAAAGTTTGCTATTATTAAGTTGAACTGTAATTTGCATTCATTTATTATTGATCTATTCGCGGTTGAATCTTAACTGATGTTTTTTCTTACTTATAAACAAAACTGGTCGTTAATACGTTTATAGCAAATTTTGTTGAATAAGAGAAGCCGTTTTAAACATTTAACTCGTAATTTTATAGCCATGTTAAATAAAACTTAGCATTAAATTACTTATTTTTTTGTAAAGCTAAAGATATACCTGTGGTGAAAATAACCAACTTTTTTTATTTTTACGTTTTCTTGTGAAATTTCGTCACGTTGTAAATTTGCGATTCGTAGAGTTGTTGAAAATAAAGCTATGTGTTATATAGGTGCTCTTACCATATTCTCATGTCGTGTCAAATACTCGTAGAAGTTTGAGGGGGAAAAGGGTCACCCTCTTACACGTTGTTTTTTATTATATTTATTTTCTTTTTCGGTGATGCTTTTTTTATGATTCTCCAGGACTTCCGCTTTGGCACAGTCCCATACAGTCAACCAACCGATTGGTGGAAGAATTAGTGTTGATTTACTTGCACCGCCACGAGATTACATCAAACATTTTCTCTCACTTTTTTAAATTTCTAAATCGGTGTCAGATAACTTAAACCATCAATCTCAACCGATTATTTACGCTTGGTTAGATGATGTTGAAAGCGAAAATGACTTGTAGCCATTGGCTTTTTACATTATTTTGTAGTATTAACTTATTCTTGCAATCGATTCGTTCTGAGTTATGTTTATGCAGACGATATTATATGTACTGTACTATTTTTAAGTGTTTGTTTAAATTTTGCATATTTTAGAAAGAGTTAGATTAGTGATGTGTTCTGTGTAGTGAGTGCCAACTGCCAACTAAATCGCAGCAACCGAAATATGAGAGAACTTTTACGCCATTGTCCTTGAAATATCTTTTAAGTTACGTGGGTTTACAGCACGACAAATCTGCTGTAAAGCATAAAAGGAATTATATGGGTGTTAATTATGAAGAAGGACATCTTATTTGCTGCTATTGTTTACTGCTGAATTGGAAACTGGGGGAATTGGGAAGATGTTAAAATTGGGGTCAAAATAGCTGGGTGTTTGTTTAGGTTTTAAATTGAAATGCACTTTTGAAAAAGAGCTTAATTGATGTCCAGCTGTTCTGACTTTGCATTTTGGGAGAATATCACCTAGTCTTGGCATATAAACGTTATCTTAACTCACACTCGCTCTTAAGACGCTCTTTAGAATGTTTGAATTTTGTGTTTTCACTTTACCATAAACCACGCAGACTTAAAAAGCTAATCTTAACAGGAAGGTTGACGATAAATGACTTAAAAAATACGTTTTTTCCTTTTTTCTTCTTTTAAAGACAGTTTTCTCGTGCTCAGTATCTGTTTATGTCTTGCAAACTGCAAAGACAGATGATAAATACTCTTCCCTTCATTTCATTTTCACTGTTTGTCTACCAATTGACAGAACAGGCCTTGGACGACCAGGCGTTAAAAGGGGACGAAAAACAATTTTACTACGTAATCCCGTCAATCAGAATATTTATAGTCATCCTTATTATTGTAAGACGGTTAGGCGTCACTGCTGAAAAGCATTGCATAAACAGTTGGAAATGGAAGACGTTCAGTGACGTTTAACACCACGACAAAGCAAACGTAACGCTACAACTTAGCAGAACGTATTATATTAAATTTTGATTGGAGGAGAGGATTAGCATTTTTAATGGGATATGCCATTGTGGGGCTTGTAGCTTTGCAAATTAGCAATTAAAAATCCTACAGCAAGATATTTGATTAGGGTGGTAAAATGTAAGCGTTTTTGGGTTGTTTGATGCTTTCTTATAGGAAGTCCATGGTGAATGCAAATGCTAGACTGAATCCTTTGCATTGCACGGTCTACTGATCCATTTACTATTTAATCTGGCAAGAGTTTGTTGATCTCATTTTGCACTGCATTAAAGTACTATACAGTATGTAAAACGTTTAATTTTAACGTGCTGTATCTTTGAATAATCCAGCATTTTGTATAGTAAATTTGTAGCTGTCATGGAAAAGTAGTACATAATGTGATTACATTTCAATGGATGACTGTGAACATTTTATTATGAATTTGGTGTCATCTTCTTTATTGGTGTTTTGTAGATATAGAATTTCTGAATAAATTTGTTGTAGTTGTATGTGAAGTAGGTCGATGGATATTGGATGGCAACTATTCGTAGTATTATTATCTTCTGTATGTTTCGTAGTGTTGTCGATGCAAAATACAGTTTTGTAATATAAATGCAAACTTGAAATTGCAGCGATTGAGCTGGACCAATAAGAAGTTCAGTGGGTCGAATTAAAGTGCTCAGATTTGTTTGATACGCGTCAGGTATTTTAACTTTTTAAACTATACAGTAGAAGAATTGTATGGTTTTATAGTTTAAAAGTAGCCTTATCGTGATTTTGAGAAAGTTTTATACTATTTTTCGCATGAGGTTAAATTATTTAGCAATTATTGTGGAATATATTAAAAAGTTGCAGCGGAAGCTGGGTACTTTGTTACTGTGCTTAACAGTGTATCAGAAATATCCAGACAAACGTAGCTAACCGTGAACCATAGCTATTATTATGCATAGGAAATAATGACTATTGCATGGAAAATAATTTTGGCTTAAGTTATGAAAGAAAAAATACGACAAAAAGCACAATGCTAAAGTGAATCACGACTGTTAATACAGTATAACATGACATGACATCATATTGCTTTTGTATTCATAAATGTGGTAAATTAAAATTTAAATAGTTTGTGGAAAGTCGATTTATAAATGCATAAGTCATCATTCATGTCGTCAAAAATATTCGGCTTTTTATACTTTAAACAGTTCCTGTTTGAATTATTCATCACTACATTTTAATATGGCTAATCTAAGAGTAAATTAAATAATTACGCTGAAGCAGTTAAGTACGAGCCCATAATATTGCTGAGGTTGTGACTACGATTTACGACTTGTTTTGAAACACCTATACCGGTATTTTTAAACTCATAATTCGGATTATTTGCATTTAAAATTTAGTTTTTGTTTACATTAAAAGTTTTATATTGGTTTTTTTTTGTATGTTGTAAAACTCATGGCTTTTGGAAGGTGTTGCAGAAGGTTGTTTATAGAATGATCTTGTGAACTTCCCTATGAGCGAAGCATCGATTTTATCCCATCCTGTCGGCGTCTGCAATAATCTGATATTTCAACTGAATTGGCTTGTTTATTTCCACTGTAACGTAGACGTTGTATATCTCTATGCTTGAAGGTTGGCTTCAATGTACAGTGGATGTTGTTATGAAGCGTTTGCAATCGGTGGGATTTTCGTATTTAGCAATAGGGTATGGCCGATAGTTCTTGCAAATATTTGTCATGTATTTATTTTTTTTTTTATTATTATACAAACGTTATTTTAATAGCTCAGATTATTTTTAATTGTGTATTTTATCATCTGACATCCGGCTAGGGTTAAGAAACAGTTGTAGGCTGCATTTTACATTAATTAACAGTCTCCTTTAATTGTTTAAGTGGTACAGCTAACTTAAATTACCGTATGTAGTCGTTTATTACTTACTGTATGTCAATTATAAACGCGTTATTTTATTATTTTTAATTTAACAACAACGTTTTTGGAGCTGACTCTTGTAGTTCGTCATCTTAAATTTTCAGTTTGGCAATCGTGAGTGAAGTTAGTTTGATGTTTTGAGAACATTTTATTATTGCGACACCTGTTCTGTCGCTTTAAATGTAAGCGTTTTTAACTTAATACAGTTTGATTTCGAAATTTGACTGCAAATTTATATGTATGAAGCGAAAACTTTAAAGTTTTTTAGTGGTATTTACGAGTTCTACTTTTTCAACCAATTCAATTGCTAGCTTTTAATAAATTTCACACACATATACGAGTAGTTGAGATGAAAATAAATTGAGATGCTGTACTGCATGTGTTCAAAAATTAGGTCAGCATTGCTCACCATTTTTCAAAATGAATGAAATTTTTCTACGCTCATTTTATCATGTCAAAATACCCCTTCCCCCACTTTCCATTATTTCATTTATTTTTTTCGTTCTTCTAAACTTTCAATTAAATGAAAAAGAGTTTCTGCTCCGAATTTTTTTATTCATTCCATTATACGTACTGTTGTATGTTAATGAATCAATTTTATGCATAAAAAAATGATAAAAATCAACTTCAGTTTATGAAGAGAAATGAAATTGCCTTAAGGTTGTTGATAATTATTTTTGTGGAGAAAGTGTGTTCCATTTCCTTTGTTTTGAGTTTTTTTTTAACAAAACTTTTAAACTAGCATTTATTTATTTTTTTAGTTCGACGGGATAAGTCAATGTTTCCACTAACAAATATTTTGATATTGACATACAAATTATAAGTAATTATTTTTTTGTTAAATTTCTTCCTGTTGTTTCATGGAATCGTTCAACTTGTGCTATTGTTTTATTTCCTGGCTTCCGGAGTATTACATTTCTAGAGAAATTGATACTGTTTTTTTTTAGGATGATTTTTATCACTTATGTTTAATTGGTGGTACGTGAGACAAACTTTATTATGGAATTTTTTTTAGGGGTTTATAATGTTTAATTTTACGCTAGAATTTAATTGTTTTTGTCGTTTAATAATAGAAGCTTGTACGAGCATGTGAAACGTCCAATGGTGTGTTTTTCACCTGCCTTGATTCATAATTGTGTAGATTTGTTGACGTTGCTAGCATAAATAATGTTTCATAATAAAGGATTCACCACTTTTTAAATAAATACAATAAAGAATAAGCGTTGAAATTGAAATTTAAATCACATTTTTTGAAATCATATGCCATTCTTTCCCATAGTGACTATGCACGCAAATGACATTTTTATTTTTCATCGTGGGAAAATCCATCAATGTAAATATTATAATACTATTTTTTTTTGTATGTACATGAATGTCGAGGAATAAAATCGAATGCATGAATATCTTTTTTTATATAATATACAATTTTATTATGATTATACATTGTTGACCGAATACTATTTTATGATAAAAATATATCCTAGGAAAAACAGAGGTTGAGGTGGTGGTTCCTAAAAATGGCTCTTTACATTGCAATCCATTGTTTTGTTTTAATATTTCATTTTAGGAACAAGTGGGTATTAGTATAACAGATAAGTGCGATGATATCGCAATGCAATAAGTATCTTTATAACACACAACGCCCTAAAATAAATTCTACGGAAAAACTTTAATAAATAGCTTGTGAGACCGCGACCTATGTCACTGTGTGAGCTTGCAGTTTACATATACGGGCGTTACGTTTTTTGTTTTAGGCTTTTCAAACAATGCTTTTTTTTTTGTTATTATGTCTGATACCGACATCATATTTTCTGTCACCGATTGTTGTGCGCTTATTTTTAATATCATTGACGTCTGTACCGTATCTTATCAGCTGATTAATTTATTGAGCTGAGTTCCGCTGGAATTTTGGCAGATATTTTTAATCAAATTTACTCAAGGAACAATAAAAGGAATTTACGTGCACAAAACCATTTAAAAATTGAGGTTATAATAGAGAGCTGTAAAAATATTTTATAAAATTTTATAAGTTGGATAATTTATTGTCATGATTAGCCGTTGTAATGACATTTTATAATTACTGTAATGTTTATTACAGGAAATGGTTTTATTTTACATTACATAATTTAAATGACTAATTAATTTTACTAGTGCTTAATCTAATTAAGTTATGCCCTTGTATACTGTAGCATTACATTACATGATTACTCGATTATTTCGTTCTTATTATAAAGTACAAACTACCGTGCTGTGTGTTTAGTTATTTTCTCTTATAGTAGATTAAATTGGAGAGTGTCATGAGGCTCACAAATAATAATATTTGACCTGTATGACTGAGTAATTGGACAACCGAGAGCGGCAAAATCACCTAATTCTACAGCTTAAATAGATGTCAAATGTTTATCCTTAATCACATAAGAAATTGCAGCACTTGTCCAGCTTTACGCTTCGGCTATTAGTCAGGCGCCACCAGATGCTTGTAGACATTTAAAGAGCGAACGACTTGGTCATTTTGTTTAGATAGACTTGTGGTTAAAAGCTTGGCTAGTGATGTTCGCGTTATTTTTAACGTTCATAATGCGCTGCCAGTTTGCTTAAAGTGGTAAATTAATTTCTCACGATTTGCAAGACCCACTATATGCAAACTTCATGTTTTTCTTTAACTTAATATTTATTACTCTATAACATGCATAAAATAATTATAATGAAGTCATAAAGTTTAGGTTATTTTACATTATTTTTCTGACATTAACAGCAGTGAGCTTCATTTTAATTTTTTTATTTGAGGAAAAACTTGAAATACAGTAATAGACTTGAACTTAGCTATACAACTAAGTTATTTGCGGAAATACAGTAAATTCATAATAATTTTGTTTTCATATTATTTTATGAATTTTTTTTAGCTAATAAAAAAGCTCATTATGTTAATTTTCTTGTATTAATTTGGTTATGTTTATTTTCTTAATTTTATACTGGTAGAATGTCAATTAAATAAACTACTTAACAGATGGTCAATTTCAATTTATATTTTTAATAGCTTATTATAATGGTTAATGATTTATTAAATAATGTTGGGTTACAAGTCACTTGCATATGTTAAAACATTTTAACTTCTAATTAATATGACGAAACCAGTAATATCATTTAATTTAGTCAAAAAAACAAAAAGATCTATTTGTGTGGTCTATGGCATTTATAAATTAAAAATTAGTACTTGTAGTTTATGATAAATTTTTTTTTAAAAAAACTGAAGTTTGTTTTTCAATTGAACTTGTCAGTCAGTTCTGATAATAATTTGTTGTGCTTGTAATGAGTTGACATTGTTTTACTTGGGTTTTTATCCTCGTTCGTCCTGGCATCGTTATCTGTAAACCGTTTTAGTTATTCTGTACGTAATAGTCTGGCATGGCAGTTCAAATGAATTGAAAGGTGCAGCTGATATGAACTATTATGGAATATTTCGCTTACATTTTAAGATATTAAAAGCTTACTGTACTGTTGTTTATTTGTTATTTATCGTTATTGACGTGCAAATGCATTAAACTGTACCGATATACAAAATACTGTAGTACTATACGATATCGTATGTTAGATTGTTTGTAGTTTCTATTGTACTGTAGCTCATGTTTAACCCGAATATCAAATTTGTTGGCAGTTTTACTTTTAAGTCCATTTTGGAAAATCGTAAAAAGGAAATCTGTGTTCTATTAATACGTAAAATTCAAGGAAACCTAGTCGGCTTGTGTGTGCTTGAGGAAGTGGAAAAATGATCTTGAAATTTCAAAACTTTGCGCACTAAACACCGTTATCAAATTTGTAGTAAACAATGCCCAATTTTTTTTTGTTTTTAAACTAAACACGTTATCGATTAATGTCACGGGCTAATAAATTTTACTTTTGATATACATTCTCTAATACCAAATTTTAAACAACAAACGGTACTAAAACATGAAAAAAGAAAATATTACGACCATCGATACTTACAACACAGTATAATGTGTATCCAGCTGTATCATGTTATTCTATTACAAATTGTTTTACACAGGTCCTAAAACATTGAAAGAACTCCTAAACGTGTATGCAAAAAATTCTCTACTTGGTTATATCAAATTTCCTAGAAAATTACTGGCTTGAAGCCGTGTTAATTTATTATTATAATACATGTTTTAAGATACATAAGAGATGGGTTTGGAAGGAAGCTATTTAGCGAATGTTTATTAAAAGTAATTCTTGATAATACGATACGAGAAAGTATTTAATCTGAACAGAAAGTCGTATTGTTACGAGCTATGTATCTGCACCTGTGCTTTCAGCTGCAAGTGTTTCGTTTCTGTTTGTTTTGTACAGTATGCTAACGCTGTAAACGGTACATATTGTAAACATTATAAATATACAAACGAAAATTATATTTACTTTGAGAAGTAAATTAGTCCAAATGGAAATTTAAGTTGTTTCGAAAAGGGTTTCGTGATTTTCTGTAGGTGGAAAAATTATTGTCAGTGATGTTTACTTTTAGCTGTGTTTCATAGAGCACCTAAAACCTGTTTCTCAAATGTGCTAAATATATTTCTACAATGATAATTTAATCAATTTTGCAACTAGCTTACGAAATGAAACTGCTAATTTACACTGAAGATAATGCTTATTAACATACGTCATGGTATGTGTTGAGTAGGAACTTTAAAAAAATAAATTTCTTTACACGGCGCCGTTATGTCTGAGTATTGCAAATTGTTATGAGCATCATCAACACACGGTCGTCCTTGAGAGATGCAACTTACACTTTGTCATCGTGTCTTTATTTTCTTATGGGATTTCATAGTTTCAAGTTTTTATACAGTTTTATGCCGGTTTTTTATTGTTATTATTACTGTTGGGCGTTCTTCTGTAAAGTGCCATTGTAATTGCCATACTTGCAACGTTGCATCATTTTTGCACAAGGGATGATTAATGTTTTAGTATTTTTAATAAAGTTAATTTGCATTAATTTTACATTACGCTATCTTTTATACATTTTATTTTGGGGGATTAAGGGGGAGAAGGTTAAATGTTTTTAAAAATTATTTTAATGAAACTAGTTTCTCTAAAATGTTGCAAGCATTTTTTATAAATTACATTTCTTAGAGTAATATGTATGCTATGCCCAAGTACTCGTATTTCCTGAAATTAATATTGGGATGGCAGATGCTCACTTGTGCAAAGTTTTGCTAGATTTTTTTGTATTGCGAAAACTTTTTTTTTTATAATTGCCGCGATTATGTAATCGGTTGCCATTGGTTTGGTTTACTTTAATGCAGTTCTGCCATCTCACGCTCACTTTTTACTGGTTTTTTCTCTTTAATGAAGGAATGGATTCCTTTGCAAGTAAATGGCATTCTTAGCACATAAAAGCATTCCTACTTTGCTTCGTTACCTAACATCCTTTCTCAAATTCAATGATCGCTCTTCCTCCAAATTTTTTCCAGGGAGAGTTTTTTTTAATATTTTGGCCTGGGGTTTAAGAAACGACTTGAGCAATAGAGCACGAAAACACGTGGGATAGTGACGCTTACAAATCGATATGACACTTAAAAGTGACAGTGAAGCCCCCTATTCATCTATTGTATAACAGACCAAAACACTGAAGTGTGGTCGAAAAGTGAAAGAATGCACCTTACCACGTGTGACGTGTGGGCTACTTATGGAGCTAGGGATGTTGAATTTATGTCTATTACAATTGAAGTCAGGTCAATTGAACGTTTGTTTGAAGGTCGTGGGAACCACTTTTTCGCTTTTGTATTTGCTCCAATTTCGCAAACTTAATGTCAGTTGAGGAAATAAAATTTTTGAGTTAATTGAAATAACATGATATAACACTGGAATGCGATAGATATTTAGGAAAGAAAAGATGTGATTTATATCGAATTGATGACCTGTTTAAACTAGAATGTCGAAATAATCCTAAGCTATACAGTTCATAAAAAGTACGAGGGACGTCATACAGAAACTTATAATGTTGTTAGAACCTTGAATTTTTTTTAGCTGTTTATAGGGTCCTTTAAATTTTAAAAGCTTCAAGGCAGGAAATATTGCAAATACAAAGCGGTTATTTTTGTCGGTTGAAATTTTAAAGGAATGTTTGGTCATTGAAATGAGTCATGGTCGACATTCAGTATTTTATTTTCTACCTACTTAAATTCAATCTATTCAACCGACGACCAGTTGTCTCCAGTCGAGAACTAAATCACAGGTCTAACTGATGATATCATCTACTTATTTCTTGCACACCTGTTTGCCTGCCAATGCAGTTCGAATGATGCCAAATGCTGTATTGTTAAGCGGATTTGGAACACTGAAGAAATAATTACTCTTCTGGAAGTGCTATTCTTAACTTTTTTCCAAAGTATTTTTTTGTTTGAATGAACAGTGTTTTCTATTTGGGCGATGATATCATGTGCTTGAAAAATGTCTTTCTAATAATTAGCACTTTATTACATTAGACACTTGTGAGTTATCGTGAGTCAGGTGGATTTAGTTTGCTTACGGATGACTCATCGGTGATGATGCGTTTGCGTTGGAATTTTAAAACTTTTGGTCTCAGACTGAAAATTGAGAATGTTGTGATTGTCAAGTTGGCAGTAAAAAAAATATTTAAAGTAAACTTTACTTGGAAACCCAATCGTTTTAATTTGTTTTTAGAGTCGATTTACAATGATCTCAACGATAGAGTCGTTCTTTCACTTAATGTTTGTTTTTTTTTTCAATCTTTTTTTTTTATACTCAAATAAGATCTTTTAAAGAAAGTTTAGGTTTAAAATATCATGAAGTTGTTGACAACTTAAAATGTTATCTTTGTGTTAGTTTTTTGTTGTTATCGGAGTGTCTAAAATGCGATTTAAACTGCTAGATTTATTTAAATTGCTTTGCTTTTGTTATATTTTTTAGTCCTTTTCCATGAAGAGCGACCAGATTTTTTTTTACAATACTTGTACACGAGCAAAATTTGCCTTCAATTGAACGAAAATTTTTATTCGTGCGTTAACGTTTTGCGTTTGAAATGCCAGTACAATGAGAAATAAAATTTTGAAGGTATTTTGAAAAGGCTGTATATACAGTATACAGTAGTAATGCACTTGTTTAAGTTAAATGAAAAGTGAACGAACAAATACTGTAAATATTGCTACCAAACACGCTCTTAAAGATGCAATTGCTGTATTTTTGTTGTTTCACTGGCAATTTCGTCATGCTGATTGGAACAAATTATTACATTTTTACTGTGGTTTTTAAAGCCTTTTCTGTTATAAAATTGCTGGAGTAAATCAAAGCGAAGGAAATGTAAGTGGTTGTCATAGCAACTATAACCGTCGACTTGACTAACAAATAACCCAGTGTTTACAGTACGCCAACAATAGAGAGGAAGTTAATCAACAGGTGGAAGACGGACGAGGTTATAGATGTGTGTGAGGAGAGAAATAAGACGGTTAACTAATTAAATTTGAAATTTTCAGCATTAACCGTTATTGCCGTTAACGAACTTGGTTTAAGGTGCCCACGGCACTTCGAGTGAATCGTTGAGGGGAGGGTGGCATTTCTTCGATATTGTTTCATTGTGAAATTGTCTGTATCGTGCTTCATTGCCACATTAATCTCATCCGGACCTTTATGGGTCTTGCGCATGCTTGTTCTTTATAGGCAACAAAAATTGTTAACACTATAAAAGTCTGCTTTTTTGTGGTGACGGTTGCATTGGTCGTCTGAGTCTTTGTTTATTTTCAAAGAAATTGCGTCAGGGAAGGAATAGTATTCTTAAGTACATTTTGAGAGTGAACGTTTGACGACAACATTCCTGAATTGAATATTAAGGGTTTTTTTTACAATAATAATGTTGTTTCGCTTTCTTTCTTCCTTCCCCCCTTTCATCTTTTGCTGTGATTGGTGAATCGATTTCTGACGTTTCTTTATTTGAAATTGTGTTACAACATTCAACCGTTGCCGGCTTAGTATTTAACTAGTTACAACCGAAATTGCACATATTACGTTGTACTGTGCAATTATTATTTATCTTTGCAAAATTAAAATTTAGGAGAAATTTTATTAGCTAAAACTGCACTGTTTGAGGGTTGTTTTTTTTAGGTTTGTTTACGGTTTTTTATATGTACGTTGCAAAAACGTACGTGTTGGTTACGAAATTTAGAACGTCTTTACGCAGTTCTCACACTAGTGATTAAAGTAATTTAGCTACACTATAAAAAAAAAACAACATTAAAAATTCACTGACCCTGTTTTGGCATATTATTGTTTATGTAATGTTGAAGGAAAGGAAAAGGGGAAATTGTTACGTTGCAAAGCTTCCAATTGAAACACTGCAAAATAAACTACACCAACAGCAAAGAGTAAGAAAAAAAATGGTACATGTAGTATTATTGCTTCAAAACAATCACTTTAAAAACCCTTTCAGATCTTTACGATTTTTTTTTTAAGAATGACGAATGAAAATACTGACGTTTATTTTTTTCACTTAGTCATCTTGAATTTAAAAAGAGTAATTTGAATGCAGTTACATTCAGCAGATATTTTAAGTGATATACAACAGTATTTACTGCAGTTAACAATTTTAGTATATTTTATTTTCAACTTTTAAGTATACATCTAAGCTTACTACTGCATAACGTTATAGCTGTAAGTTTCCATTAAGTATAGCGAAGTCACTACAATAATAAACAAGACGTTTAATTGATGTGTTCAATGCTGCCATCTGTCGGCATTGTTTTTTAGTCATTTAGTTTTGTTTGTACCTGTACCATAAATTTAGCTAATGAAAGTGATTAATGGTCGTTGTTTTAAAAACCAGTTTTAGAAAATTAAGTTGCTGTGGAGGGCTTGTATTGTAACGATGCAATTTTTGTTATTAATAGATGCGTCATTTTGTTGTGTAATTCTAAACAGTATCAAGCAATTTGTCGTTTGTTTACTGTAAAATGGAATTTTATTATTACGAAACAGCAACAATTGAATAGATTAAACAAACTTATGTTAAAACAAATCGATTTTAAATTATCGTGATTTATACTCTTAAGAAATAAGCTTTTAAAGAAACATGTTATTAAAAAATCAAATTTTAGAATTTAACATGCAAGCTGTCAATTTTGAAATGAATCGCAACTGATTTAAGTAGTTTAATTTTTAACAGAAGCTCAAAAGTTGAATTTTTTGACGTTTTGAGGTCATACAGTTTGCAAAACTGTAATCTTTGGATTTTTTATAACATTTAGATAAAACGGTTAATAATAATTAAACGTGGTTTTTGGTGCTAGCTGTTTGTAAATATTATTTTTAAATGTTGGCGATTGGTGCTACTAGGTAAATCAATTACTGCCAATTGTAATACTTCATTAAGATATCCTCATATTACAATATAACAATGTGATTTATTGTGTCAAAAAAAGTTTGATACATTATTTTACGACGAGAAGTAAAAATCTAGTTGATTGTTTTTTTTTTATGTTTGAGCTTGATAGATGATCCATACTGTACAGTACACAGAACAGTGTTGTATATTGTAAAAATAAAAAAAAAAGGATCAGCATAAAACACTATTTTAACGTGCTATTGTGTACTGATATTAAATTGCATCATAACCGCATTAGCACTTTTTTATTATTTTTTTTTTTTTTGGTAATTGCGTTTTTTAACTTCCTTTTTATGCATTGTCACTTCCGGTATATTCTGCTTTTCACAAGACAGTGTTTACTGTGGTTTAGACCTTATACTTGCACACAATAGCACATTCCCTATCGAACTATTTTGTGACGTTTGCTTTTTCTAGCCAGTTTTATAGGTGCACAGTCGACTTGCTTTATAGCTCCAAAGTGCTCATAAATGTTTATTAAGGTACAGTGTCAAGCAGATTAAACGACAGTGTCCTCGTTTTTTCCTATTGGTGATGGAGATGAGACTGACATCTGATGAATTTAGCTATTTTTCAGCATTAGTCTCTCGTAACTTATTCCGAGAGAGATAAAATACTTTATATAAAAGTTTAGTGGGAAAAACTTGACGTTGGAAGGTTAAATGAGGGAACAAGTGTTAATTTAACAAAAGCTGACATCTGCAAGCAAATAAAAATTTACAAAGCCGAATGACATAATTGATAGCCATATCTTTTGTTATATCATCATAAAAGTGGCCTTCATTTTCTGCTGGTTTTATTGTTAATAAAAGACTTTTTCAATAGATTTTTTTTATCCGTGAAATAAATTTGAGGATAAAATTGAAATCCTAATTTGAATAGTTTTAGTATTGTTTAAAAAAAATTACTGTAATATTCGTGTTGACATCGATTGTCAAGCCTAGCTTATGTGTTAAAATATTTCATTGTTTGAAATTTACTACAAAATAGTATTGCTATGCATTCGAGTGTTTGATATTTAATTGAGGCGAAGGCCAGCGATTTTTTTTTTACATTGAACGTAATTTTACTTGCACAATAAGGAAGGAAGCTAATACTGTGTCGTATCTCAGAAAAATGTCTTTTTCCGTCTTGTTATTAACAGTTAAAAAATTCAGTAATTGTGTTTGCGTGATTTAAATTTAATTCTATTCATTCAATTTAAGGTCAAAATATCATGTAGGTTCAATTATTTAAATTAAAATGTCGACATTTTTTTTTACATTTTGCAGGAAGTGTCTAGATCAACATTTATAAGTATCCGTGACTTAATTGTTAGTTTAATTTTTGAGTTGCGTTAGAAATGAAAATTAAACGCGAATTTTGAGTTTGGCCTAGCCCAACAACGCTAGAATTGTTAAAAGGTGTGGTTAATTTTGTCATCCTATCACCAGTTAGACAAATGTCAACAATTATGAGCTTATAAGTGTAGTCTCAATATTAACATTGTTTTTTATTTAAAGGTTTTTTTTTTATTTGTTGTTTCATTTCTAAAAATGTAAGCAATTGCTTCACCGTTGTTTTATAGATTTGTCAATTGTGACTGATATGAATTTAGGTGGAGTGTGCTTCTGCAATTGGCTGATAAACCAATTCTACAGAAAAACAATTAATGACATTCATGTTTGATGACAAACTAAAATTATAAGAAATGGCTTATTGGATTGTTTTAACGGTTGTATCAATTGCAATGTTAAAACTTAAACAAAATATTTGACATGCCATTAAAGTCAAATTTGACAATTTTACGGTTATTGTTTGTCTTGAACGACTGTTTCGCCATAACTTCACTAAGTACTAAGTTTATTTTAGTTTTTTTTGTATTATACAGTACAGCATTTTTAAAAACTTTTTTTGGTAGTTTTTACTGACTTTGTTATAAATTATTTCTGACATTTTCTAAACCACAAATTTTAATAATATTTACTCGCATTTATTTTTGTATTTTTAGATCTTGAAAAGTTACTGAATGTCAGTTTAAAAGTTGGTGTGGGAATAGATTTTTTATTATAAAAACAATTGTCTGAGAAGTTTTGCGTAAACACAATATAACATTTAGGTTATTCATCTCAACTGCGGAATAATTTTTTTATCTCTAAAAACAGGTGCGTTTTTAATATGTCAGAACAATTGGATTGACATACGATAAAACTTCTATGTTTTAATTTTGAAACAAAATGATGCTGTGTGACCTTGCATTCCGTCTCGTCTATTAATAATTTTTCTTACTTGTTTACTTGTTGTGTACTTTCTCGTTTTGATTGGTGGAAATAAGTTATTCCGTTTAAGCATTTTGCTAATAAATGTTGTATGTAAACAATTCCAGCTTAATATTTTCTATGCGGTTGCTGGCTTATTAGTTAATTATGTATTGCTTATTGATGACGTTAGCGAATTTGTTTTTAATTAATATCTAAGGGGAGCCTTGAATAGTGTCAATTGGAATCAAGGACTTGACGAAAAAAAATCGTTATTAATGTTGCCGAGAATATTTTTCAGCTAAAAACATCTCTAGAGATAAAAGGGGCGAAGAAAAAGGTGCATTTTTTTTGTGTGGGGGAAAAAGAGGGTGGTTTTGAAAAATAAAAGGAAAAACAATAAGACCATTTACAAGTTCTTTTTTTTCAAGGTGTACATGATTGGTTTTTTAATGCAATTATACATGTAAACATACTTCAGAATGATAATGTTGGGAATGTTTTTATTTTCAAATTTTTTGCTGATTAATCTTGATTTGTAACGGTTGAAATTTCGCTTTAAAATTATTCTTTCAGAGACTGTAATGTAGTGCAGAGTAGAGTTAATTAGTTTAAAGAAGAGACATAATTTAGTCCGTCAATTAATGAGGAAGTTCATGTCACAACTGCTCTGTTAACGTCAGTCAAGTTCGCTAAATCGAGGTCGGTTAAATTAGTTAAAATTTCACCTTGGTTCAATACATAACCTTGCGTTACGATTCAACATTAGTTAAGAACATAATTACACATTAACATAATTTACTTTCTTATACTGTATTTATGTTTGAGGTTATCTTTGAAGTTGATATAGTTAGAATAAACACTCGTAAATTTAGTTTAAATTATTTTTGTCTGTGTTTTGTGTTTTTAACTTTAGTTAGCTGATTAGGATCACACTATGCAACATGTTTATTTATGTTTTACATACGGTATTGTAATTTTTTTTTGCCTTATAACTCGTATTTTGTTATATTCAATTACCTACTGTACGAATCCTGACATTGTTTCAAGTTACATTGAAACCTCTAACGTATATTACATGTAATGCAACTTTTATGAAGAATGAAAAATTGAAATTTCAAAGTTGATTATCTAGTTATCTTCTCAAATGTCCTGACATTGTAATTGCGTTGATTGATTGCACTTAACTGATGTCGTTTATTGTTATGTAGTGTAATAGAAGTTGAATTTGATAAGCACAGTACGTGTATCCCAGGTGATATGAAATGGATTTTTAAGTCGCATACTGAAGGTTTTTAAAATCAATAATATTGATACTGTGGTTTCAAACTGTAAACTGAAAGGAAACTGTGTTTTATGTTTAACATCACGCTATTATTATTATTGAATACATAAAATGGCGTCCGTAGACTTGAAATTGACGTTAAAATAACGGACGTGGTTGTTCATGTTGAATTTAATGAAAACTCTGAAAAGTTGTACACAATTGCTTTTGTGTATTATAATTTTAATTTTACAGCCCTAGAAATAAAATCTACAGTAGATGGAATTGAAATTTGTATAAGGATATGACAATTTGAAGATGATGACGCATCCTTTCATTTTGATTTCAAACGCCTCTGTAATAATTACGTGTAAAGTATAGTTAACATGCTGTACTTTTATACTGTAAATAAGTTGTTTTTAACTACTGGCACTATAATCTGATAATAATTTATTATTATCGATGACTCGTAGCTTGCTTTTAATATTATACTAGAGTTGTCTCTATGCTGCATTTTGATTGAAATGACGCTATGCCTCCCACGGTTTATTTGACATTACTAAAATTTTAATTTGCTGCCAACTCTGATTGGAATATGTCAGTTAACAAACAGATGAAACCGATTAAACATATTTGTTTAACTTGTCGTTAATGCTTTTTTGTTTTAATCGAGAGATTGATCTACTTTAATTGCATTCTTAAAACCATACGAGTGATTGAATTTCGTCATCAACGTTTTTATTAAATTTTCGACTATGATCTCATAATGAACTAACAAGTTTAACACGGCAAAAATTCAGAAAGTTAAACGTAGGTGGCACTATTATTTAAATAGTGAGGCAATATTATTGGTTTAAGAAAAACTCTTCTTCAGTGGTTTGCACGGTTCAAATTAAATTTCTTTTAGGCGAAATATTGGGTATTATTTATAATAATACAAAGCGACTTTATCTTTTATTGATTTTTGTATTATTATATCGGTATACAAAGTATTTTTTTTTTTTTGATTTATAATCTCGACATGTTTGCCTTAAGGAGGTGTTTGATATTAAACTCCAGTTTTAAGTCAGCTAACTGGCAAATAGAACAGAAAATAAAATTATTCCACGTAATATTTGCTTTTGAATATGATCTTTGTTACCAAGTAAAGCATTTATAAATATTATGATATAACAGGGACCTGGGAGAGGGAGCGTGATTACGTGGGAAGTGCCATACATTAATCATATCTATGAAACTGAAGTGTACAAAAAATATTTAGGTCACTAAAGATGATGATGACGGTGATGATCCCATGATGTGACTTTTTAGCTGTGCACTTTGTCCACATTATGATGCTTAAAATGAAAATGTACAGACCAAATAATTAATTGGAGGTGGAAAGGGTGGAGGAAGCGGGAATTAAATCGACTATTAATTTAAACGAGCATGCCATTTGCGTGTTGTTTTTCTATTAATAGATGTACAGTATAATGTAATTCCCAATGAGACTGTAATGTAATGTAGTAGAGAATTTTTTATACATTTTTGGAAGTCAAAAACAAGAGGAACCATTGTAGTCTATGCAGACAACTGAATGATGTGACTGTGACGCGTGTCTACGACTATCATTTCCACAGGGCTGGGCTGGAATGGGGTTGACAACTCACAGGGTGTGGTTTTCAATGAACATTTTCCCCGTTACTTAACCTCGATCAGCAGACAAATTCGATTTTTTTAATAGTCGATATTTCTCTCTTCCCACTTGCCTCATCTTTTCATTGGTTTTTTCTTTCTTTCTTTTGACAATATATTAATAACATTGTAGTACACATACCAGACGAGTTTGTAATAATTCTTAGTATGATGCCTGACAAAAAGTGTTATCGACCTCAAAATAAAATGTTATATAAATAATAATATACACTGAGTTGAAACTGTAAGATTTTATTCAGGGTAGTGCCTCAGGTGTACTCTTTCTTGTATTCAATGCAAAACTTGTGTTAAAAAACAAAACCAGCATGAATAAAATTCTCTTTAAGTTAAGTAATATTAAAAGTGTGATAAAATATGGCATAAATTGTTTAGAAACGTATGCTGCATACAATACGTTTAGTGATGTAGTCTATTCTTTGTGCGACTTAACTTACTGTAATCGTACATTTTTATTGTTAATTACACTTACAGTAATAAGAATTTGCTTATTTGTCATTAATCATTATGATTATTGTTGAAACTGCACTTAGTATAGCATGTTGTACGTACCTCTTGGATAAACAAACACAAGATAAATTCTGAATCATTATTTATTATTAAACTTAATGTTTTAAAGACTGTTGTGAGTTAGAAGCTACTAAATTTTTGAAAAACTAATATTTTGCTCAGTTTTTTAAGACTATTTAGTATGACAAAATAATACAGTATAAATTATAAAAATTTGATCACTACCTTTTGGCAGAAAATGGTTATTAAATTTTAATCTTTGATAAACTTACCAATGTTGCCATGACAATGCTATAAAATAAACTAAGTTATATTATTGTGGACTCTTATCCAGGAAATGAATTTCTTTATTTTTTAATGTCAGATGTAATCACTTTGTGCTCACTTCTTTCTTGTATTGTTTACTATAAAAATGTTAAAATCACAATAGCAAACTGTACACAATGTTAAGTGAATTCATTTCTTGTGTTTTGTATGTCGACTTTGAGCTACAGTATAGAATATGTTGTTTTTTAGTGAAGTTGTATTACAAACAACGCTGTCTTTTTATCTTTGCATTTCGAAAGCAAATTGATAGCCATCGCTCTTTTTGTGATAGAATATTGTGGTATAAGTCGACAATCATTCGGTTATCGATTTTCACGAATAAATTGACCTATTGACGTTATGTAATATATTATTCTTAGTTACGTTGATAAGGTTGCTGTTTTTGTTTAACCGCCTGTAAACGAGGATCAACGTTACGAGATTATCGCAAGCAATTCAAACTTCTCTGATAATAATCCTCAAACAATTGTTAATTTGTCATTGTATGACTGACTTTGCTGGAAGCAATAACTATCAAGTCTAGTACTTATCCCAAATCCCCCTATTTTCATTGCTTTTCTCAATTCATTTTATTTTTATCAGGGTAATATTGACATTTCGACTGTTTGCATTTCGGGAATACCATATGGGAGAGTTTGTTAAGTTTCGCAGATATTATTTAAGATAGTCAGCTGTTATTAATAATTGTGAGTGACTCATGCATAGCCCTTTATTATTATTAAAATTGGTGTGAACATGAAAATAATTTTTTGGATGATGGTTGAGGAAGCTTATTCACTGGAGGTTCACTGGCTTTGTTGGTTCAGTTTGGGTTACAGGGTCTCTATTATTATATTTTCTTAACATTTCCTGCCATTTATATACCAAAATAAATGTGAATGGATGGAAGACTATGTCTAACTTAATAAGATGAACAGACTTTATTCTTAGACATGGCTTGAATGGTTAGAGAAGACGAACAATGCACAGTTGTCGTCAATTTAGACCTTGAAAGTAGCTTTTAATATAGCTTTAATGAACAAATGGACAAAATATAATCATTTTTGCTTTAGAACTTTTATATTGCGTTTCATGCTGTATTGTCTGCTCTTAGAAATGTTTCGTTAATTCAAAGGGGAAAAAAAAATAAAATTAGCTTACATTTTAACTTAGTTTTTAAACTTATGCGAGGGAAGTTGAACTTAATTTGAAGATTCCATTATTGGCTTATCTATACAAAGCTGGCACCTTGACGTGAAATGCATTTGTAAAGCTGAATAATCCTCAATTTTACGTTTACTAGGATACCGACTTTAATCCATGCCGTTGTACAGTAGCTACAATCATATTAATAATTATTAAGCTAAAACTAATTACAGTATTCAATTGTGATTTAATGTTTAATTGGATTGATGGAGAAATTATTTAATTTAAAATATTAAAATTAGAATGTCTCAACAGTTTACCATTAATCAAATTGATGTAACTAATTCGACATTAGTAACATATAATTACATGTCAAACGCTATTTAGATTTTAGTCTAGTAATTTTAACACATTAATTCAGTATACAGAAGTTCAGGCAATGGTTTTTTTATAGTATTAAATGCCAATTATAGTTTAACACACTTCATTTATTATTATATATGTTACCTTGTATATGCTGACACTTTTTTTTTTACTTGCGAGCTCTAAATTGTCATATAACGTATAAATCTCAGAAATTGATTTGCTTATAGTTCAATGCATTGTGATGCAGCTATTGATTTTATTTTTTTAATTTCTAGACAAACTTGGAAATGGAAAGATACTTGAAAGATGAACCCTGTTCGTTTTATAGCAGCAAACTGCTGCCCGATTTGGATACACCGTGGGATTCTTATTTGGCCCCGTCCAGTACAGGAACAACCGACGACGAAGAAATGAGGTTTGATGATGATGATCCATTTACAATTAGTGTGAGGCAGTCATTTGATCAAATGTTAAATTTGGAACGCTATGATTCGGATCCTGTTCAGGATCAGTGTCTGGACAGCGTAAGCGTTAGTTCTAATTCCAGCCATGTATCATGGGACAGTTCGGCCAGCGATGAATCAGTTCCATGCAATCGACGTAAACAGAAAGGTCAGCTTTCTCAGCAACAAAGTTCGCAACAACGTACGAGTAAGACATCATCTACATCTTCCATGGCTGGCATTTTAAAAAGGACTAAACCGGTAAAAAATGTGAGTGCGCAGAAAGGTGGAAGATCGAAAGCCAAAACGAGAAGAGTTACAAGGACAGTGAAAGGTAACGGTGGTACCAGACGTTCGAGATACTTTCCAAAAATGGGAACTTCCACAGCCGGTTCTGCTGTGTCCATGTTAAACACGCTTACTCCTCCTTCCTCTCCTGAATTAAGTGATTGTGTTGTCGCTCCAACTCTGGAACATTCGTCCATTGATAACTGTGATGAAACGCCCGCTGAAAACTGTCATAAACATCATTCGTATCTGGTCATTAACAGGGAAGATGGACGTTTGCCGACGAAAAACAACGTGACTAATTATTTTCACAGTGGTCATAATCTGAGCAATGGTGATGCTCGAAAAAGGACACATAAATGTCGGTTTTTAGGTTGTAAAAAAGTGTACACTAAGAGTTCTCACTTAAAAGCACACGAAAGAACACACACAGGTAACGTTGTTTACATAATTTTATTTACTAAAATGTTATTTAACTAGTTTTATACGGTTATTCTTTAACCGCAAAACACTAAACAGGAGATGGCGTCGTACTCTATTAAGTACTGTAACATTACATGTTATTGATTTATAATGCAGTAGTCATTAGGTTTTGTGTAGACAGTATATACCGCATACACAAGTGTGTGATTTAAAGCTTATTTACATGTGAGCTAGACGTGATTTCTAGAATCCATTAACCATACTGTATCGGGAAGCATAAGAAGAGTAAATCGGCACTAAGTCTTGTATTTTGTGGGTATGCTTGGGCATGCATACAATAACCCCATACGGTATACAGCTTTACCTTCCAGTAAATTTAGCACTTGATATTTTAGTTAGCAGCAATTTCTAAAAAAAACTAAGGCATTTTTTGTATATAAAACAATTTTCTTTGCAACGTTTTACGATTATTAGTCGGTTATGGTTTGCATAAATTTTTTTAGTAAAGAACTGTGGCTGTTGCTTTTCTTTTAACGTAATTGTTAATTTTTTGGAGACCAATATTATATAGTCAGAACTAAACGATTTGAGTGTTGGTTATTGACGTTTCGGGGCCTTGCTGTGTAATGAGATTTTCCTTATTGATTTTTGTACTTAAATTTATTTTATACGCTTGTTGAAATTTAATATTTTTGCAACATGCAAAGAAAAAAACAATGAATTATGAGTTTGAAAAGCGAGTTTAAGGAATCGTTATAGTCTATACATTTACCCGTTGATGAATGCTTTCTTTTCAAAGCATTTGCGTAATTCTTATACAATACACATGATACTGTATAGCTCAATTGTACCGGCATTCTAAGCACTGTAAAATTCAGATTTTTGTCCTTGCTTTCATCAATGTATGATATTATAAACAAACCATGTCGCAATGCTGGCATTCTAGATTTCTTTAAAACTGCAGTATAATGCGAATTGTTGTTTTACCAATTTATTGCCATGGCGTTGGATTACAGATAGAGATTGTTGGGTAGTACCATTTTTGCTTAGAAGACGTAAATATTTAACGAGCAACGTTAAGAGCGTTAACAGTTAGTTCATCGATTTAACTTTAAAGCAACATACACTGCAACCTTTTATGTTTACTTTTTTTTTCGTTGAAAGCATTCATCTTTTTTGTCATGTAATGGCTTGTGCACGCAGGCGATGTTCTTGGCCGTCATTATAATTGATAAAACTTTTAGGGAAAAAAAAGCGATGAACACAATTGTAAGAAAACGCAATGTTGGTAAACATACTTTGCATACTAACTTATAATTCTGTTATACCGTGTATTAAGTTTATTAACACCATAGTAAAACATTTCCGCCATTTATTTATTTTTCATCTGCTGGAAAATATTGCTTCTGTATAACTTTTGTCATATCCGTGTTGTGTCGATTTATCAACTCAATTGTTTACTGTTTTAGTTTGACTTGATCGACGCAATATAGCAATTTTAGATATCAATTTAATTAAAAAATAGTTATTAATTGCTCTAAACTTCGGTAGGTTAGATTAAGATTTAAGATTGACCCTTCACCATGCACTTGTATGTATAGTATAATCTTGGATAAATATCTAAATTTAAACCCATGCAGGTTTAAATTTAGCAGATAACTGCAATAACTTAAGGGATGTTTTCTAAGCCAAATATAGACGATGGAAGATGAAAAAAGTAAAATTTGATATTTAAGCTAGCGCTGAGAAAAAGAAATTTAAAAAATGTGACAAATGTCAGACTCGTTTTGTTATGCATGGTTGTTTTGTTTTAGATAGAGTGCATATCGATTTACTGCAATCGCATAGAAATACAGTAGTACATCAAGCATTTTACTTGTACATGTAGCAATCTATTATTAGTACAAAATTTCAGTATGATATTATACTTAGAAAAAATTGTTTTTAATGTTTTGACTTAGTTATTTAGGCAACTCGTTCATGGCTTTTATTTAATATTATTCAGTTAATTATTTCTCTCCTTAAAGCAAGTGATTATGCCATATAGGCTAAGCTCTTGCTACAAAATAGAAAATTCTAAGTATGTAAACCATGTTAATTGTAAATGTAAAATGCAGTATATTAATTGGGACATCTGGATGGAATTGAACAACTAAGTCATTGATATCCAAAATTCATTTGTCAAATTAATTAAAACGAATAATAGTCGGTTGCAAGCTATGGTATTATAAAAAATTAATATCACATATTTTTATGTGAAACTTAAAAGTGAAGATAGTGCATTCTGCAGCTTTAAATTGTACTGCAGTATAATTATATCTTATTTGCCATAGCAATTTTGATTTTAATTTGTAAAACATTGTCAGGTGATGACTTTATTCGTTTACTCTCACATTGTTTATTACGTTTAGGCTTTCTATAAAAACTATATTATGTTTAGTGAGATGATATTAGGTGCTTAGATTACTCAAGGGTTTTATTTATTATTTTTTTTTTGGTCGATTTATTACTACAATATACAGTAATTGTTTTTGTCAGCGCGACTTGCAAAGTATACTGTACTCTTATTTTTTTAATAGATAAATTATGTAAAAGCATTTCCCTCAAATGGCTTTTTCTTTATGTCTTGCATTTTCTACTAAACTCTATCGTTTTTGTCCTCATTTTCCTCCATGTTTTCAAATTATAAAATAGAATTTTATATGAAAATATAAATTTTCCAACGACAGGCATGTCTATTAATAGCTAGAAACCCATGTTGTGCGGCGTCGATCGATGACTGCAGTACAAATAAAACTAGACTAGGTCGATGTTAAAGGGTGATGAAAATTTACGGCTGAAATTGACATTTCATTCGCCTTACGAGCAGCTGTTAAAGACTAATGAAACATTTATTTAATAAAACGGTTTCAACGAGCTAACCATGTTTTTTCAAGAATTTTAGTTTCATTTTAAGTAATTTAGAAGCATTTCACATACTGAAAGTTTTAAATATGGACTAAAATTGTTTATTACGATAAATTACAAGGATATAAGATTAGTTTACTTTTAGATGTTTTTTGATACCGCAATTTAGTTTCACGTGGTCAGTTTACTTAGCGGAAACAGCGCTTATTTTAAAACTACGACACAATTATTACTCATAGGAAATTTGTTTATGACGGAAGTGTGGCTTTTCCTTTACATTTTTTCGGTAAATTACTCAGTAATTACACTATCAAGAAATACACAGCACCACTTCTGTTGTTTATGAGGAAATTTAAAATTCATGTTGAAATTATTATGAATACTTGACACATATTAGAAACAATTTAAGGAAATTTTAATCGTTTTGTTGCACTGTATTGATATTTATAAACAGTCAATGCACTTGTGTTATTTGCTTTTCTATTTCTGTTTGAACGTTGTACATGTACAGTATAGTAATAAAATGGATTTTTGTTTGTTTCAGGAGAGAAGCCTTATAAATGCTCGTGGGATGGTTGCGATTGGAGATTCGCCCGTTCGGACGAGCTCACCCGTCATTATCGTAAACATACAGGGGCAAAACCCTTCAAATGCAACCATTGCGAACGATGCTTCTCCCGTTCTGATCACTTAGCACTGCATATGAAACGCCATCAATAAACCAATCGACTTCGTTTGAAATACGACTGCGAGACAGATAACGATCGATGACCAACTGTTAACCAAAACATGAAAACAGCAACAACAAAAAGATTCTCTCAATTTTCCCACTAATTTAACAGCATCGCCAAAATACAATGTCAAATATACATTGCATTGCCAGATAAACTGAATAGCAGCATATTTGGCTTCTCCACGAGTCCGCATTTATAAGTAAAAGCTGTGACAATACGTCTGCAAATTTCTACAACATTTTCTTCTCTTCTAAAAATGAAGCGGATATGCCAGGGGTCTTCGATCGAGCAATGTTTCACGTAGTGAACAAGCGCAAATGAAAAGGACAACAGTGGAATGTTTTAATGTGAATTTCAAGAAAAATATTTACTTGGCGTTGTCGTTTGCGTTGTTTTGTGTTAGTTAGGCAAGAAAACGCTTGACCATTTTTAAGGATTTGCTGTAAATTCATCGACCCATGATCATTGATCAACAAACTGCCAGTATCAACAGTGAAAAACAAATCGATGTTTAACATCAACAACATTCAGATGAACTTTTCTTTTCTAGTTTTCTTTATACTTAAAATTTAAATGCAAGTACACACGATCGATATAATCGCTTTGTACGGGTATTTAATGAATATTATTATTATATTAAATTTATATTGTGAAAATGAACGCGGGAGAACATATAGTAGGTAGAAAAATAAGATAAGATAAACGGTCAGTAGGTTTTGATGTAGTTTGGTACCTGTACCTTGAAAATGACTTCTATTAAATTCTCGTTCTGATAATGAGCATACAGTGAATTTCTAACAAAACAGCTACAACTAAAAAAATAATAAAACAGGTTCAGAACTCGTATTATCAAAATTACATTAAGGATAATATTGTTACTAATCAAGTTTATTCGATAAGTGTTTTAGCCAACAGATTGGATTAAAACAAATTAAGACAAAACATTAGAGGTGTTTGTTTGGGAACACCAGAATTCGGTATACAGTATATAGTCAGCAATCAAATTGCTAAAAACAATGAATTCCAACTACACGCGATATGGAGTTCGTAGCATCATAATTATCGATTTTTTCATAAATGATAGATGATGAACAATAAGAGGAATTAAGATTTATAGGATAAACTTGTTGTATCAGCGAACAAAATTTATTAAATGAATTACAACAAATGACTGCCAGTTTTTGTACTGCTGTGTCTACTATTCTAAATTGGACATACTGTACTTTGTAATTACTCAGAAGGGGGAAACGCATCGCCAGATACTGCAGTACTTTATTTTATAAATGAAATAAAAGAATTGTTCTGGCAGTTGTTGTGATGTAATCACCACTTACATGAGTATAGTGTCTGTTTCCTTTTTGGTCATTAAGCGACTGTGACATTGCTCACAAACATGACATGTTCTGCTTAGAAATCCGTTTGGTAAAAAAAACTATTTGCAACATTGTACTTGCATTTAAAAGATTTTGCAAGTAAGTTACATCAATTTAAGAAATTACCTGTATTATATAAAAATTCAAAAAAAATTATTGATTTATTAACGAGTTTCCCTTTGACAGTGGAATGCTTAAAGCTGAAATTTTGTTTTTTAAATCGGAGGATAGTGTTGGTTTTCGTTGCTTGTTTTTGCCTCAAATTCAATTAAATTGAAATGATTATGTGTCAATTGCAGTTGACTGCCTTTACATTACTTGCATCATCGTTGTTATATTTGATTCTGAGAAATGTTTCGATACGTATTTACCTTGTTGACTACACTCAAATTTATTTTCTTAAATTGTTTAATTTTTAATTGAATTTTATACGGCTGTTTACATTTTTAAGCGATTACACATTGCAGTTTACTTTCCCTTTCATTTAACTTTCTTTTTTTTTTTTTGCTTTGGAAAATAGTTGTAGACCTTCTGAATGCGAGCCTAAATCAAAATACATTACAGTACTGTGCCTCCTGCTTTATAAATTGAACAAAAACAAATTTAAACTTTATTTTCATTCGATTATTGTAGAATAACGTTAAGCAAGCATATAATTATATTATAGTGGCCTTTGTTTGGTGCCTTTTTCGCCGTTATTGCCTCCAAACTATTAGAAGAAATCGAAAAATAGAAAAAAAGTTTCTTCCTGAGACTATTGGTTTCTAGTTTGAATGTCTATCTTCTGAATTTGAATTTAATTAGCTTCTACTTCAAATTTAAATTAGCTTATCTTTTACTTATACTGTTTCAAAATCACTTTCTAAAAGTGAGCTTTGCAGCTGTTTAATTACAAAAAACATCACAAATATGCTGTGCCATTGCATGGGGTATGATTTGCATTTTTTTATTTTAATTTCAAAATGATTGAACAAATAACGTGATGTTTGTTATGTGCTTAGAAAATTTTACTGTTCATTCAATACAAGCAGTGTATTGTGTTATATTAGATTTTTGTGTAGCACACACAGTGCGGACAGAAAAAGATGACCTTCACTATCAAACTTTTTTTTAAAAAAAATTAAATTGACATTGAACGTTATTAATATTAAAAGAAAACTATTGTAGCTTTGTAATATAAGTTACATAATATTTTATTAATTTTGATTTTTGATAACTTAAATCTTTTTGAATATATACCGTAATTATTTATATTTTAAATTGAAAATTAATTATCAACGTACGATGCTGCTTTGTATGTGTTTTTTTTTAATTATAATGACCTCAATGTATGATAATGGCTTCATTCCATATTCAGATGTTACGTTGTGCTTCGTAAAGTTACGCACCTTATAGTGTCCTATAGCGTATGCAAATGGTTGCGGTGCTTTACGAACATTCAAATCGGAACACAGCGTCGTTAATTACAGTACATGGTATAATAGGCTCTGCATGCTGTTTTACATGGGGAAATTTTTTTATGAATATCTTAACACTTAACAATATTATCAATAAGAATATCTTTTATTAATATATTTTAATAAAACTTTTTATTTGAAAGTAACTATCAACTTCTAATCTCATCTAATGTGATTGAAAAAAGATAATATTACGGTATGCAAGTTCATTAATAAGTTAAAACTTAGGTGAAATTTTAATGGTGACAAATGTACATACGCAGTATATTATATTAGTCTACTTAACTTGAAAGAATCTTGCTGTAATGCCAAAAGTCAAAAAAAAAAAAAAAATCGGGAGATGTAAATTTATTTTACAATTAACTGCTATAATAAATATTGAAATATCTCGTACAAGAGTACCAAGTATAAAAAGCAGGGTAAAGTTTTAAAAAAAAATTAGTGTAAGATATGATGTGAGCTTGAATTTAGAGCAGAGATCGTACAGTAAATATTATAAAATTTGAAATAATTTGTTCAAAATTCCGTTTCGTTTTAAAATATGAAAAATTTGTATATCTAACAAAAAAAAGTTAAGAAATGTAGTGTTTAACAAAGATTTTGTTTTGATAGAAATCTAAGTCATTCATCTCATTACAATTTCAAAATGAAAACGCTTTTCGTTAATTATAACTTGCATAAACATAAGATTTAATAATCATCAAGAAAACATTTCTTTTGTAGGTTTTTTTTCTGTGAATTTTGCTTGTTCTTAAAAAAATTTATGTATATATACGAAATCACTTATTATTCAACAGATATGATTACCTATGAATTTATATTATAGTATATGGAATTGTCGCCAAGTTTCTATAAATAGCATGTACATGATTATATTATATATAAGATGAAAAAAATATCTTTTCAGTTAATAACAATTCCAAATAATTGCATTGATAAACATCGATTTTCAAGCTTTCGCATTATGTAATATTTTGTTGCCATCAACACGATTTCATCGATGAAAATCAATTTAAACTATAATTGTTAAAAATGATATATATTCGGTAACAATTATAATGTCTCATGTTACATGTTTTTTGTATTGTCGTGTATACATTATATAATTATAAATGCTTATATAAACATTTATATGATTTTCTAAACCTGAAATGCGATGCCCAATATAAAAAATTGCCCATTGGTCTCAATCATTATCATTATAAATAAATGATAAATTTTCAAAATGAGTTTATTAGAAAATTATATTGACTGTACATTTAAGTAAGAATATCGGTATACAAAATGAAAAAAAAAAAAAAACGATTAATGATTATGTTTTTTGTGCAAGTCTTCCGCTTTTGAAATAAGATGGAGCGGTATCGATTAACCATTCAGCTTCAACTACGGAGATATTCCTGTAAAAAAATATGTAGTAAGTATAAACCTATACAAACAACCTTCCACATAATCGAAACGATTATATTTAATGTATATTAACTGTGTAATGTAGGCAAAACAGTTCAAACTTAATTTTGTCTTGATGGAAGACTGTAATTGACATACCTCATATAGCATTTAGCCGTTTGAACCAACTCAGTAAAAATTACAATTTCTGGTTTAGTGTGAAATAGCACAGATGTTGGATGAATAAATACCGGCTTCCTGGTGTCCAACTATACAATAATAATCTTATAGAATAATAAAATACATACGACATAAAATAGCGCTTTCTTACCCTCAAATACGTGTTGTCTTTTTGGAGTTCAGCCGCGTTCATAAACAGTCCAGCCGAGAGGCACTTCCTACATTTGAAATCAAGATGGTAAGTTCCATTTTGTTTTGATTTTATTTTTATGAATCTTAAATACCTTAATGTAACGGTGTCGATTCCACATGAACGAATTGGAATTTCGTTTTTAATACAAATTTCCATCAACTGCCGCCTAATATCTCCAGCAATTTGCAAATTACGATGGTGTAAAAAATTTTCATGGCACCAATGCTATTTATAACATTCAATATTAGTTAGCACAGAGCTTACCGTACTTGTTCAAATAACCGACTAACCTTCTGTTCGCCAGCGCTTGAAAATGCTTTAAAAATATTTAATAACGTAAGATGATCGCCTTCGTTTGATACAAATTTTTGTCTAGCAGCATT
Source organism: Helicorthomorpha holstii (assembly GCA_013389785.1). Lineage (NCBI taxonomy): Eukaryota > Metazoa > Arthropoda > Diplopoda > Polydesmida > Paradoxosomatidae > Helicorthomorpha > Helicorthomorpha holstii. The sequence goes on along the minus strand of JAAFCF010006680.1, from coordinate 12,283,791 downwards.
TGCTTCTTCAGCCTAATTTGAGTTAAGCCAAAAATTAGTTACCATAATTTAATGATTATATTTACCGACAATTACCTTTGCATAGGGAGTTAAAAGAATGTTTTCAACAGACAAAAGAGCCACTATGGTTAAAACTTCTTCCCTATAATCAATCATCAATATTATGTGAGTTACAATGTACAATGAACAACAGTAAACTAAACTTACGTGCAGTTGAAATCCTTTGATGCTAATAAAATTTTTGAGAACCTCGGATCTACTGGAAAAGACGACATTTGTTTCCCACTGCTGGTTAACTATACAAAAATGCATCATCAAAATTTGTTTTTCCTTTCAAATTAAACGTAATATTTTTTACTTGAATTTGCTCTTGATTTTCAACGGCTCCCAGCAGTTGCAGTTGATCCAGGGCAGCTACCATATTCTGAAATAACATATTTTCGTTATACAAACTATAATACAACAATGACGCAGCATGACGATGGCCTTAATCGAATTATAACCTCGGTGGAAGGTTTATCCATAAAATCAAAATTTAGCAAGTCATTAATCCCCATTGCCATCAGCTCCAACACAACTCCTGCTAAACAACATCGTTGAATTTCAGGTACGGAAAATTCTGAAAAATTTTCATAGTCAGCTTCAGTGTATGTTCTATATACGGTTCCACTGTAATATAAAAAAACAGTTTCGTTCAATGTTAATCCAAGCATTAATTACATCATTAGTACTCTAGTTTGTACCTAGATTCACGTCCTGCTCGACCACTTCTTTGCCAAGCTTGAGCTTTAGAAATGTGTAGAACTTTAAGTGTATCAAGTGATGAATTCGGATCAAATGTTCTGTGAATAAACTTGTATTAGATGAGCTAAATAATAATTAAATAAATTATTTACCTATGCTTGACCATTCCACAGTCTATTACAAATTTAATTCCACTAACAGTAATTGAGGTTTCGGCTATATTTGTTGATAAAATTACTTTTCGGCAACCCTACAATTTATGATGAAAGAAGTTTAGTAAGTAAAGTGGCACAAAAAATAAAATAAAAACATTACAGCAGGTGTTGGTTGGAAGGCTGCAATTTGAACTGTTGTAGGCAAAGCAGCATATAATGTGCATACTTTTAGTGTAGGACAATCTAATTTAACAAAAAGAGTTAATACTGTATTTCGAATCATTTAATTTGCAATATTTACATTACCATTAGAAAGTGATTTAGCAATGTGCCGTACATTTTTTGCCACACTCTCAATTTCATCTTGACCAGTTAGAAATACCAAAATGTCATGCCTGAAATTTCAAATCAGAATGGTATAATTATTGCAATTCACAAAAGCACAATATTCAAGATAATTACTGTGGAGGTGCTGACTGATGAATTTGAAAAATAGTTACTAAAACTGAAAACGCATAATCGTCTTGTTTCTCTTTTGTATACATGACCTACAAGTTATTTATAAAATTACATGTTCAGTAATTCAAAGTAAATGACAGTAATACATTGTATTATATACCCTAACTGGAAACTGCCTTCCTTCCACAAATAAAACAGGAGCGTTGTTAAAGTATGACGAAAAATGATCAACATCCATCGTTGCTGACATTACTATAATCTAAAATACAGTAAGTAATATTTATTTTAAACAGTAAAAAAAAAGAAATCAGTTACTAACTTTTAATGGATTGGCATTAGTGCGCTTTCTCTCTGCCTGAGCAGATTTAATAATACCAAATAATACGTCGGTATGAAGTGTACGCTCGTGAGCTTCATCCAGTACAATAACGGAGTATCTTATATTTTATAAAAACAAAGTGCTTTAAAAATTTGTTTACATTTTATAACACTCTAGCATTACCTCTTTAAAAGTGGATCAAGCATGGCTTCCCTTAATAACATGCCATCCGTTAAAAACTAAATACAAAAGCACAAAAACGGTTAGTTTTAATTCAGAGGATTATATACATTACCAAACATACTTTAATTTTTGTATTACTAGAAGTCATGTCTTCAAACCGTACGCTATACCCAACCTATAAATCTAAATTTAGTAATTTAATAAAAATAAAACTTAATAGACGTATACTATATCTCCAATAACAGAATTGGTTTCTTTAGCTACTCTTCCAGCAATCGTTACAGCAGCCACTCTTCTTGGCTGTAAATTAATAACGGAATAAACTTGATTTAATGTTTAATTTTTTCGCCTCAAAGTATACCTGTGTAACTCCTATCATTCCATTTCTGTGCATGCCGGTCTCGTACAGATACTAAAAACGTTTAATATCAATATCATTATTAATTACTGTAATTTAATAATATAGTACTTATTAATGTAAAGTCAAATGGTACCTGAGGTATTTGAGTAGTTTTACCACTTCCAGTTTCGCCAATAACAATGATAACACTGTGCTTTCTTATTTCTTGTATTAATTTCCATCGCACTGGAAATATTGGCAGTGATCTTCTCTGTTTTTGTAAATCGTTCTCGTCGCTATGCGTTGATGATGATCCATTACAACTTGAATGATTACTCAAACCATTACTTAAACGCTGTCTCTTGGTTGGTTCATTGCGATGACGATTTTCGTCGTGTGAACGTTTTTCTTTTAGTTTATTAAGCATTTCGGCTTTTCAAATAAATTCTTTATAACGTCAATTTAAAATAAAATCATAAAATTATTAAATTCTCTGTCAAAATAATGCTCATCCCGTTAAGTCCTGAAGACACGAGGTTATAATGCCATGCGAGGTTGCCGTTCAAGACGCTGTTGAAAGTGGTTTCACATTTCAAATTAAAGGTTGAAAACGGTGATGGTTAAGTAATGGTGCACGGACGTGGCTTTCTTTATGATCTCAGTCATCTGGGTTTTACGGTTGCGCTTTCACAAAGATTTGTGAAATTATATAACTTCATTGGATTTCTGCGTATTTATACGAGTAAATATTCGTAGTTTTAGAAATTGCATAGTTGGGATCGATTTGACCTTGAGATAGTTGGTGTTGTAACTAAAAAGGGGTCTTCTGAATCCTGTCAAACTTGAGAGTACGAACTGCAAAGCATAAAAGAATGACGGATGTGGACGTGAATTTTCCCGTCTGGGCTTTATTACCTAAAAAAGAAACTGGCGTTACAAATTTCTTAGCAAAATATCAAGAATACGATGGACGGGGTGTTAAGGTAACACCTGGGATATTTTTTCTACCATTTGTTACTGCATTAACAATTTTTTCTTTCAGATTGCAATATTTGACAGTGGTATTGATCCTGGAGCACCTGGCTTGCAGGTATTGTGTACATTCTATTTTAATAAATACAATTATCTTTATTAAAGTCGGTTATCTGCATTTTTTTTTATTTATAATTAGTGTTTGTGTCTAAAAGTTTTTTTAATGTTCACGATATGTTTGCATAATTATTTGTATTGTTAAAATGATTAAAGAATTTTTAAAAGGATAAGGGAGGTCAAGGAACTTGGACATTGCTAGTGTATTTTTCAATAGTGTTTTTTTTTTTTAATTTAAAATCAGCTTAGTAAGAAATTGATTGTAGTATTGCGCATTATGTGTTATCGATTTTTAGTCGGTTGAGGTTTTTTTTTTTTTTTTGTTATTAGGTGACCAGTCATGGTTTACCAAAAATCATTGATCGAATTGATGCAACCGGAGCTGGTGATGTTGATACATCCACGGTGGTTGAAAAACATATAGATGGTTATGTTGTTGGGTTAACCGGACGACATTTGAAGGTATAATATTACGATATTATGCTTTATAACTTATGTGTGGTTTGGGTTTATTAATCATATGTAATGTAACTAGATACCTGTTAATTGGAAGAACCCAACTGGAAAATACTACATTGGAATTAAAAGTGCTTTTGATTTTTATCCAAAGACGCTCAAAGAACGGATCCAAGTTAGGACTAATATTGTTGAAATCTATGTTTTAAAAATAAATTTGATTTGCTGTTTAGAAAGAAAGAAAGCAGGAATTGTGGGACCCACACTATAAATCTGCATTTGCTGAAGTTACAAGAAAACTAACTCGGCGGGACAGCAATGCTAGCGAAGAATCTGAAGGAGTACGTATAAATTTTTCATTTAAATCTGGCTGGTTAGTAAATGAAATTCATCTTCGTTTCTATTTAATTGGAACTTTATGGTGCCTATTGATTACTCAAAAACGATTACTATTTATGTCGTTTTTTTGAAAAATATTTAATTTACTCATAACGTTATTAAAATATATAAAATAATAACTGCTAAAGCTGTAATTACTGAATGGTGTTATATCGAACTTATAAATGGTTGAGTTGTTATCGTAAATTTAAAGTGTTTTATGATAGGAGAAAATTCAAAAAGAAGATACTGAGGCATTATCGGAAGCACTTTCCAACTTGGAAAAAAAATTTGATGATCCAGGACCAATATATGATTGTGTAGTATTTCATGATGGTGATTCCTGGCGGTAATTATAAATCAATTTCTTTAATGTGATGTGTTTACAAGCGTTTTAAAATTGATGGGTTACAATTTATGTGATGTTTACGAATTCAGCGCTGTAGTTGATACAACCGAGAAAGGCGATCTTGAACAATGTAAAGTATTAGGAAATTATAAAGACACTTTGGAATATGGGACGTTTTCTAATGCTGGTATTTTGCTTCTTAAATTTAATTATTGATCAGTTGTTAATTTTGTCATGGATTTTAGACATGATGAATTACAGCGTGAACATTCATCGCGATGGAAAATTGCTTGAAATTGTCGGTACTTGCTGTAAGTTTTTTCATCGATTTTTGATAGGTTATACTAGGAAAAAATTACAATTGTATGTTAATATTTTAGCGGCTCATGGAACTCATGTGGCTAGTATTTCTGCTGCTCACTTTCCAGAAGAACCTATGAAAAATGGAATTGCACCTGGCGCTCAACTAGTTTCTATTACCATAGGTGACAGTCGACTAGGAACTATGGAGACTGGAACTGGAGTCGTTAGAGCTGTTAGCAATTTGAATAATATAAAAGTTTATTAAGTGTTTTAAGTTATAATTTTATGAGATTAGTTGATTGCTGCTATCGAATCTAAAGTAGACGTTATTAACATGAGTTATGGAGAACCTACGCACTGGACATCAAATGGGTTTGTTTAACAGTACCATGAATAATATTAAAATTAAACCATAACGTTAAATGTGGTATTTTAATTTCAGTCGGATTGGTGAGCTAATGAACGAGCTTATTCATAAATATGGAATAACACTGGTCAGTAGTGCTGGCAATCGGGGTCCAGCTCTTTCGACTGTTGTAGCTCCACCTGTATTAGGCAGTCGATCAATTATAGGTACATATTTTGTTTAAATGTGCCTGAGGTTATTACATTTTTATAATGTGTAGGAGTTGGAGCTTATGTTTCACCAGAAATGATGGCTGCGGAGTATTCGTTGCGTGAACGGGTGCCTGCAACTATGTATACATGGTCTTCTCGTGGCCCATCGTAATTAATTTTTTCTTTGTTTAATTACTACGGATAATATCATTAATAATTATATTTAAATATTTGTAGCGTAGATGGTGATTTAGGAATTTCAGTTTGTGCACCAGGCGGTGCAATAACGTCTGTGCCAAATTGGACATTACGAGGATCTCAACTTATGAATGGAACATCAATGAGTTCGCCTCATGTTTGTGGCGCATTGGGTAACTAACGATATTTAATATCATCATTATTTTAATGACTAATATCATTTTATTACTTGATTTTAGCTTTATTAATGTCTGGCTTGAAACAATTGAATATTTCATATTCACCATGTAGCATTAAACGAGCCATCGAGAATTCAGCCACGCCAATAGATACGTTAGATTATTTTGCTCAAGGTCACGGCTTATTACAAGTAGAAAATGCCTTCGATAGCTTAAATCGAACTGCTAATTGTCCCGAAAATGATGTTCACTTTAACGTAAATTGCGGTGGAAATTCTCATGGAATTTACATCAGAGAGGTTCATCGTCTTATGAAACCAACTGACTACAATGTTATGATTGAACCAATGTTCATAGATCACGTCAACATAGGTTGCTAAGCTTTTTTTTTTGTTATACGTTGTTTAATTATAACATAATTTATTTTGCAGATCCTCAGCGAAAGATTAACTTTGAATTAAGATTAGCTTTAACTTGTGATGCTACGTGGGTTTCCATTCCAACCCATTTGGACTTGGCTTATACTGCTCGATCATTCAACATTAAGGTTGATCCATTAGGATTGAATTTTGGTTTGCATTACACATCTGTGAGTGAATTTCTGAAGTGTTTCTTAAACATGTTACTAAGTTTTTCTATTTTATTTAATAGATTAAGGCTTTCGATGTTTCTTGTCCACAAAAAGGTCCATTATTTCGTATACCAATTACCGTTATTAAACCATATACGTAAGTTTATTATTTTTTAGTATCGCAGACCAATGTCATAATTTTGTTAAATACTTATCTATAGAGTCAACGAAACAACTCGATATCAATTTAAATGCCACGAAGTTCCGTTTAGGCCCGGGTACATATGTCGAAAATTCTTTGTTGTTCCGGACGGAGCCACTAGAGCAGGTAAAAGTTAAATCAGTATGATTTAAAATCGTGTATTAACTAAACAGCAATTTTTTTTAAATTTAGAATTGTCTCTACAACTTTGTGACCCAACTCCAGATGCGAAATTTATCGTTCATGCTGTCCAGCTTCAGTCTCAATGCTGTTTTAAAGCTGTCGAGTTTTATAAAATGATAAATTTAGCAGAACAGGGCGAATGTGTACATTCATTTGCTGTCAATGGGACTTCAATTATGGAAGTTGCTATTGGTAAATGGTGGACAAACCCAGGTGACGTTAGAGTGAACTTTAATGTCAGCTTCCACGGAGTTCTTCCTGATCAAAAGTCTATCGTCATGGTATTGTATATATTTTTAACGTAATTAATTTCATAGTAAATGAATTGTTTGTTTATAAAAGCTTGCAGCCGATGGCATATACCGATTTAATGTATCGTCTTTCCTTCATTATGAAGATCTCTCGCCAAGTATTACACTTAAACAGCATGTTCAAATTATAAAGTACACAATTAACACTCATTTAATTGATTAAAATTAGTTAATGACAATTTTTTAACAGGCCGTGTGAAAATACTATAGTAGTATTGGGTCCGAGAGATGTGTTTCCTGATGGCAGGCAAATTTACGAGATTCAGTTAACATACAATTTCAACGTGGTATGTAAACATGAATTGAAAGATATCTAAACTTATCTGTTTAGTACATTACCATTCTCTTTTAATGCTTGTAACAATAATGACTCAATTATACTGCAATTGCAGAGTAAAGCAACTGAAGTAACACCAAGCTGTCCTTTGCTGTGTGAAATGTTGTATGAATCGGAATATGAGTCACAATTATGGATGCTTTTTAACAGCAACAAAAGATTGATTTGTAGTGGTGACGCTTATCCTAGCAGTGTAAGTAGCTTTTATAAAAAGATGTTTATGTTGATTTTGTATGACATATTTTTTTAAATAGTACACTACGAAATTGGAAAAAGGAATTTACACTCTTAAACTTCATGTACGTCATGACAAAAAGGAATTACTAGAAAAACTTACGGATACCGTTATCCAACTTAGTTTTCGCTTACTTAATTCGATTTCGGTGGATTGTTATCCAAACTATTCAGCCGCTTTGATTGGTGGAAAGAAAATCAATTCCATTGGTGTACCATGTGGTGTTACAGTTCCAATTTATGTAGCTCCATTAACATTAGACAAGTATGAAATACAGAATATAGTTTTAATAAAAAATCAGAGTTTTAAAATCGTTTGGTTAAATATTTATATTTAAGATTACCAAAAAATGGGACGTCAAGCCACTTTCTAACTGGAACTATTTCTTATACAAAAGATGAAACAGGAAAGAAAGCGGTGAGATTTTTTTTGAGTCAGTTGCATTTATGTTTTGATTATAATCCTTGTTTCAAACTATAGGGAACTTTTCCTTTTAAATATGTTCTGATGGAGTCGCATCGAAAGGCGAATAACAAACTTAGTGAAGTTACTAAGGAGAAGGAGAAAGACAGACTTAAAAGCGATGAATATAGTGAAGCGCTTAAAATGTTTAAAATTTCTGTAATTCAAAGGTAAATTGATTTCAGTCTTCAAGTATTTTTAGTAGATTCATTTTCATAGATAATTTCAAGAATCTTTTGTGGTGCAACCATTTAAGTACAGCATTACGGTATATTGAAAATTGTTTTTCTTTTTTATATTTAGAACGGATGTGGAAGGTGTAGGGACTAAACTTTATGATGAATTACAGCAAGATTATCCCGATTGCAATCCGCTTCTTTTGGCCCGTGTTGCTGCCTTAAATTCAGATAAGGTAAAATAAAAAACAGTGTGTTAAATGCAGATAAAAGTTGTTTTAAACGAAATTATGTTTTGTAAAGGATCGTCAAAATCACTATGAAGAAATGATTACTTTGTTAAACAAAGTTATTGTTTCCATTCCTGAAGAAGGTGTATTAGCGTTCATGGGTCAAAAATCTGAAAATGGTCGAGATGCCAACAAAACAAAAGGGTAGATTTGTGTTTATCTCTTAATTACAATGTTATGTTAAAATATTTAATTTTAATTAGTGCTATGGAGAAGCAGAAGAATTCATTAATCGACGCTTTAGTTCAGAAAGGAGTAATTTTAGGGGAAATGATTGACAAGTCTCCAACTAATGAGGAACTGGGTTTTTGGAAAAAGGAATTTACCGATGTTTACACTGCACTACTTAAATTTACTGATCCAACTGATTCTAAGGTAAATTGAAGAACTGTTTGAATTAATAATTGCAACAAATAACTGTATTGTTAAATTTGCTATAGGTTGTTTCGTTTTTTGTAACTTATTATACATCGATGGGTTTGTGGGGGAAAGCTCTAAAACTGTTGCATAAGCAGTTAGAAGAAAAGCCAAGCTTAGATTTAGAGATGAAATGCTTAAAGGTACTATCGAATGTTTCAGTTTTTAACACTATCTAGTGGTTTTACATTGAAATATTTATAGCTTTATCGTAATTTGAAATGGGATTTTGTGGCTGAGTTTTTGGAGTCGACAACAAGCGGGAGATATCCGCCAAAACACAGACCCTTTTAACGATTTGAACCTGGTAGTCTTTTGCTAAATGTTTGATGTAATCAGTCTTGTATTGAAGTGGATTTAAGTACGTATTTTAAATTGTTATATTTTTTTGTAAATCTATAATGGTTAAGAATGATACATCACCAAGTTGCCTGCGTGGCCGTTCAAAACCAGTAGCATGCGAACATGTTTGACCCGCTTGAATTGGCGTATATTTAAATAAGGCTTTTTGTCAAATGTACTCTTAAAGTTAGTCTTGATTCCCCAAGTTAATTACTGAGTTTTGTGACAAGTATAACTGATTGGTTAAGTGTGACACATTTCTATCAAATCATTCTTTTAATATACGTAATAAACTCCAATTTACTTTTAATTAAAAAAGTAATTCTAATAGTTAGTTTTTGTTTTATTTTTTGAAGCTAGTAGCAGCATTTATGAATCAAATATTTAATGATATAAATTTTATAATGTGCAAAATACCATTCACATTCCTCTAGGAAGCAAAATGTAGCTCACCTTTCGGGAGCTTTTATGATTTTGCAAAATCTCAGAAATGCGAAGTCGGCAATAAAATGCTTATTTGTGCATGGTACTATGATAACTGTTGCACCTTAAAAATGGAAAAATATTAGTTGATATTGTACTGTATTTTTTTTTAATTCTTATCTAAGTTTTTTGTAGTGTCATAATATACATTGTTTACAAAAACAAATTTGGTTATCTTTGTTATTTCTATGGCAATTATCAAATTTATTTTAAATATTTAGACAATTATCTATGACTGTCGAATGTCATTGTTAGTAAACTTGTGATAACAGACGAAGCACTTGATCCTAATAAATGACGTTATAAAATGGCAAATAATAGCAAAAAGAGTTGCTTAAATAACTTTCTGTTGGATCATCCTGAGCCATGGCGGTTTTATGGACCCAAATGTGGGCTTCCTATGAGTGTGTACACTACATATCGAGTGCTTATTGCCCTTTACTTTGTGATAATTTATATATACGACATTATTTTTAAATATGGAAGACCCACTCCACAAATGGCTTATGCTACATGGTGGAGTTACCTCTTCCAGACAATTGCATTATGTATTAAGATGGCCATTACTTCTCACAAGGCAATAACGACCAAATGCTGTAGACCAGGTAAAAACAAAGAATTTATGTTAAGATTTAAGTAACTTTACACTATTCAGTGTCTTATCTTAGATCAAACTGTTAGAGGAACTTATCCTTTAAAGATGTCTTGGATTTTGCAATTTGAATGGGTACTTCATACAATTACCACCACCGTTCCTATTCTAATTACCATCACTTATTGGCCTGGTTTAGATGATTATACCATAAGTACACTCAGTGAATGTGTAAAATGGTGGTAAACGTTATTAACTGGTTATTTTCTCTTTTGGTGTATTTTTAGAACGATTTCAGACCGAGCCACAAACTATGCAGTTTTCAATTCAAGCTCATGCTGTGAATGGTGTTGTTGCATTTTTTGACCTTTTAATATCGGCTATTCCTATTCAGTTGTGTCATTTTTATTGGCCGATGTTATATCAGTTATCCTATGTTGTTTTTAAGTACATTTATTACGCAGCAACCGGAGTACCTGCCATATACGGTAACGACGATGTCACTGATGTAAAAGGCACTTTTACTACTTTGGCTATTAATGAGTTAGTGGTCTTGGCTACGTTTGTTATTGTTTGGATGATAAGTGTATTACAAACGAAATGCTGCAAACCAAAAGCACCGGTTATCGATAGCCGAGATTTTGGAGTTTACAACGTACGAACACCATTATTAAGTGCTGCTATTCCATGAAAAGCAATTTTTTAAAATTTATTATTCACATACTTAATCAATCGACTAGCTGCTGTGATGATTATGGAAGTGATTTATAGAACGTGAGGTTAATAATTGTATTTAAAAAAATTTAAATTACAAAAATTAAAAATTATCTGGAATTTATCAATTTTTATCAAAAACGAAATTAAGTTATATTATTACCCCTATACTAAATGTTTTATTTCTATTAAGTTTATCAATTTAATTGCAAGAACAAGATTGGCTGTTTTTTTAATACAAATTATAATGAAATACACGTATATTGTAATCTATGCAAAATATTGATAACGTGGTCAGAATTGAGATTAAAGTATTTTTCCTTCCTTCTGCAGAATTTGTTGTCAAAAAGTTAGAAATACATTATGGAAGTAATACATTATTTTTAAACACTTCATTACTACCATTAGAATATTAATTTGACAATTTAGTTATTTTTCCGTAAAGTACTTTAACACTTTATGTAAGAGCAAAATTGCTTGGATAGTTCTAGATTTAAAAGATTTTTAAGTTAACTTTTCCTGTTAACAGCTTATGTATAGTATTCTCAAGTAAAGCATGTTCATTTTTTTTTTTGCATTAAGTATATAATTTATTAGTGATATTTCTAATTTTTATTTTTATTTAATTATCTTAAAGTATTAACAACCGGTGACTTTTATTCTTTGCTAAATGTTACCATAGTTTGTTATCTTTTTCATTTGATTAATAAACTGATTTATCGCTTGGTTGTTATGATTTAATATGATTTTTTTTTTGTTGTTATTATTAGTAGTGCTTGGTAAACTATTGATACTTCATACATTTCCAATAAACATTTTGCAAATCTAGATACGGTAACACAGCTAATTATTTCATACTTTTCCAAGGATTTAAAAATATTTATAGTATAGTAATTAAATGTCATCTTGTTGCATAAATTATTACATAATTGAATGCTAACGGTTCATTTGGTAAATCCAAATCCCATTATAAGGAAAAAGGAAAATCCAGATTATATTACGTCATCTACACTGCGTCATATTATAGAATTTAGAAAGAGGTAAAACTTAGGGTTTTCTCATTCGACATGACGTCATGCACAATTAGAGTGTCCGCACCGGCTTAATATTTCACTACAGTATAATATAATACTGTAACACTGTAGATCTACAGTATGTGGTAGACAGCTGGATGTCTAAGCAGGTAGTACTGCATGTCGCAACTTCATAATTCACCATCGTTCGTTTAAAACAACGCGATTGCCTTATTTATTATTTATTTCTTAAAATCATTTCAATATGGTATGGTCGGATTTAATCTCCTGGCTCAGAAGAAAGCCAAAAAATTGGAATAATGAAAAACTGGAAAGCAAAGGATCTAAAAGAAAAGTGCAAGGTGCAATGTGGTGCTGCTCTAGGGATCAAATGTCAGTTGAAAAAATTGAAGAAGCTTTTACCGTTTCTCAGGTATGTTTAATTTAGGTTTTTAATATGAAAGCATAGCTATTGCTCATTAAATTCAGTTAGACCAGCATTTGAATTTTTTTTATATTTTTTAAAAGATGATAGATTAAGAAAAATTAAATAATGTAGAAATTTTAGACAAAATCAAATTTAAATTTTGTATGGAAATTCGTTAAAATAATGCATAACCAATTCATTTTTATCTAGATTTTATTCACTATATTGCAGTAGTTCAATTTTACAAATAATTGTGCATTGTCATGTTGTCATATTTTTTTTTTATTATGTATACGGTAAAAACGTCAACTTCAAGTCTTTTTAAAAATATAATCATATTTGTGATATATTTATTATTTGACAATCATTTCGCTGAATTATATTATACGTCATGCATTGTATGATATAATACTGCATCTTTGACATATTTCACGGCAAGTTAATTTAGAAATTTGACAATAATAATTTATTGTTTATTGCCACTTAGTATTATGCTGTAAAAAAATCATGGTTTTGCAAAAAAGGAAAAAAAAAAATAGTTAATATGATATTATGATTGCACAGCATTAGAGGAAGGTATAATAATAAACAATTGTATCGCAGTAATGATTAAATAAAAATATAGATCTGAGAATAAAAATCAATATTTTCGAGGTTACTTACAGAACACTGTATGCATGTAAATATTAACATTGATATTATTACAGACCACAATTTAAATGAACAAATAACTTAAAAGTTAAAACCAATGACAATTAAATTGGTTAATACTGTATTTACTTCTTAGTTATTTTTTATCTACGGCAGATGTTTGTGTTATGTATGAAACCATTTTATTATCATTACTATTATTATACCGTTACAAGCAGTAATTAACATCTACAAACTTAGCTAACGAGTAATTACTTTTTTGTTGAAATGAATCTACCTACAGTAATGTATCTTAGTAGCTTTTTCTATAATATATATGGCCTTTCAATGCATTTGTATCATTAATGTATTTATTTATTTTATTTATTCAGTGGCAGAAAATACCTCACTGGCTATTTATTATCTTTCGTTGTTTGGCCGCTGTGTATTTCACTACCTGGTTGGTGACAAGCTGGATTTCGTTTAAAAATTCACACAAAGGCGGATTTAGTAAATGGTTTATCTTTATCACCAATTGGTCTTTTGCATTACTGGTGCTGCAGACTTATTTACTTATTTGGCCGGTAATAAAACGAGGACCAAACTCATCATTGCGATATGACGTTTCAACCGATATCATGTTAACTCCTGAGGATGATAAACTTACTCCTAACCAAATAAAATCTTATGAAGATGAAGAAATGCCTAATAAGAAACTGGGATTTCTGCATAAGATAATGTGGCTTTGTGATAACATTGCATCTACCATGGCCATTGGCGTTACAATTGTATTTTGGGCATTTTTATTTGACCGTAAGTTAAATTCAATTAGCCTATAAAATAGCTAATTGTTAACAAAACTTGTATTTTAAAAAAATATATCTTAACTCATTTGCAAAAAATGTTTCTACGGGTTAGACTTTTTTTTGTCATGGTAAATTAAGACTATTCTTGACTATTTGCACTGAAGCATGACTTTCCACATAAAACGTTGCTTCAAGATTTTAAAATTCTCAAACACCGTAACAAATAGATAATAATTGTATTCTCACTTTTGTTTTTCCCTTAGGTCAACAACCACCATCTTTGGTGACGATTCACACTCATGGTATTAATGCCGTTTATGTGATGTTGGATCAGCTGCTTTGTAGACGGCCTAGACATCTAAGCCATTTTTATCAGCCAATTGTTTTTGGTGTTGTTTACGTTATATTTTCGGCTATATATTGGAGCTCAGGAGGAACTGATCCTTTGGGAAGGCATTTTGTTTACCCCTTTCTCGACTGGGAAAAGCCAATGAAATCGGTTCTATTTGCTTTGATATTTTCCGTGATGGTCGCCGCTATTATTTATGTTTTCCTCTACGGTCTCTGTATGTTGAGAACATTTGTCCATCGTAAATTAATTCGGCCAGTCATTCCCCGTGATAGTTCTAATATGGTCACGATTGCCCTATAAACTAACTTTTAAAAAATTAGTCGTAAACAAAAAGCTAAATCCGCACAAATCTCACAAACAGTACATAACTTGCACAATACTAATATCAAAATAATTGCTGGTACAGTATAATCTTCATTTAACTCGGTTTTAAAAACATGTCTAAACGAAAATCATTTTTAAGCATTTAGGAGTTAAGAATAGTGATTCAAATATAAGCATTGTACTGTCCGTGTTTCTGACTCAGTTTTAAATATCGGCAAAATAGGTAACTGATGATTTTGCCCAACTTACAAAAACAAATTCCACAAAATAAATGATTCGCTCTGATGAAGGATCACTCAGAAACATTGTTTAGTACTTAGTCGTGCTTATTATTTAAATGACATTATGAATTTTAAAAATCTATTAGCACTTGGTGGTTTCAAATGTGTTTAAACTGTACTGTAGTCTTAAATTTAATATTAGTCACATTAAACACTTTGCAGTCGGTTAAACAGGTTTACTGTATTGAGAATGCATCGTTCTAGTAAATACTGTACTTGAAGTAATAAGTAGTTGTTAAATAACATTTAAAATTGTCAGATATTTAGAAATATTTGGTGCTGTTCGACATAATAATTGATGTTGGTAGCCACAATTTTTAAATGCTCTTAGTTAAGAGCCCAATTTCAAGATAAGATAAATAATTTTCATCATTTATTATGATGAATTTAAATATTTAAAAAATGAAATTTCCTTTTAAACGCTGTGATCTATGTGTATAATTATTTATTCGGTATCTATTTTGCAGTTCTACATTTTAAGTGTCAAAATGCTGCATTTTATAATGTGTATAAAAGTTATTTATGAAAGTGCAACTTTGTGTTTGATTTTCTGTAATTTTTCTGATTTCTTCTTGAAAATTGTACTTGGTACGTATGTGAAAGTTTCTTCCAAATGGAAACTCTGAATGGCTGCTAAATATGATCGGTTAACTTTAAACAGGTTGTCCAGTTCCTCGGCACATAACCATGCATGATCGGCCACATCAGAAGTATTTGAGTCTACGTTGACGCTACCATTTGTATAATAAGCTGGCAAGAAGAAAACCTACAAAAAAAAGTAACTTTTAAAATTAAAAATGGATGTAAATGAACACTTTAAATTTACCTTTCCTCCATTTGCCTCATTAGGTAGGGTCTTTCGATCAATTTTGCGACTATAATTAAATGTGTAAACTCCAATTGGAGCATTGCCGATTATTTGAGCTTTTAAATTAGACCCAAATAATTCTGGTAGAACTCGCTCGGCAGTCTACAAAATAAACGTATATTGCATATGTTAAAATAGAGTGCATCGATCATTACCTGACGGATTGTTTCTCCTGGCTGATACAAACACGTAGGTAATCTCCAATCTCCAAATTGTTTACTTTTAACTACGAGAACCAACTTTCGATCGAGTAACCTTTTAAGTGAATGCACGTCTTCATTTTGTGGTCCTTTTCCAGAAGTATCACGCTGGGCTGGTGAAAACTTTTCATATTCCACTTGCCAAATGTCTTCTATATCCTGTGCTGTCTGCAATGCAACTCCTTCAATATCGTCAGTTTGATCCTTTTGGTTTTTTCGCTTCCTATTATTTACGAAATGAGTTACAAACAAATAGGGGCATAAAGGATAACCGTAACTTACAGGTCATTCTTATGTCGAAGCTCATGATCATTTAAAAGGCTCTTTTCATACTCTAAAACCGATAATAATTGAGAATAGTCCTTCTCTAAAGGCGTAAGATCTCGGCTAATAACAGGTGATCTTTGAATGTAGAGTGATCCATAAATATTCGAAGATGAATTTAACTTGGAGTTGGTGATTGAGCTAGTTGAGAGTAGCCTACATATTACTGTACCAATAATAAAACATTACTTAGTAAAATATGTCATCGTAATACCTTCAAATGCAATTTTAATTCTTAACTTACCTAATGAATTTGACAATGGTCTATTATAATTTAGACGATTCGAAACAAATTTCCACGCTTTAACGCAGTGGCTGGCCATATTTGATTTTAGTTGTCCAAAAATCTCTAAACTCTCAAAATGAAGTCGGCTTTACATTTAAAATCCATCGTATTTAAATAAATTCTCTAGGTTAGTTACGTTGATATAAACATGCAATTTAATTACAACTTTAAATATTTTAATATTTCCATCTGGATAAAGAATAAAATAATTCACATAAGGTTATGTTAAAATTGTTAATAACATAAAGTTAGTGTTGTTTGATGTTAATATTAAGACAGCTTCAGCATCCATAATGAAAGTCTCCCAACGTCTTCTAGTAAACGGTCATGTATTAATTAAAACTTATGACTAAAAATATTTTTCTTTACATAAAACTAAAATTAAGTACTAACCAACAAATATATTAAATTTTCAGCCACTAATTATAATAATCAAAAGAATTTATAAATATATACTAACTATTTTCGAACCATATATTGGGAATCGCTTCGTAGAATAAAAATGTATTATGCGTGTAAAGGCGCTTCCAAGAAAAATATTTTGGCGCGTTTTGTGTTGTGGGTGAAAATTTCGAAGACGCGGTCATCCCAGAAGAAGTTTATTCTTTATGTAATTATAAATTTATTTAATTAAAAAATTAAGTGATCCATATAGTTTATTGTGCGTGAACTACTAAAATCGTAAATAACAGAATCTTGTGCAAAAACGTAAGTACAATTATAAATAACTTAACTCTGTCTACATTATTACGGTAAATCGAATCAAACATGTTTGATTGTTGTTTAATAGAAATGAGGTCATGTTCCCCCAAAATCAGCTGATATTTGTTATGGTTTTTGTTTTGTTTTCTTGTTTGGTGTTGGTTATGTTTATTTGTAGATACCGGTAATACAAAAAAAAAATAATTGTACTGTAAGGTTCCAGATTTTTCTCTGTTTGGAAACAGAGTTTGAATCCACTCCAGGTAAACTTTGATTTATAATACCAGTACTGAAACGTCTACTGTCTACACATTGTTTTTTTTATACAGAACAGTAAAAACTTAACATACTAATTGGCAAAATGTCATACAGCCTCAAGTGAAGCAGTTATGTAATTTGGCTAAAGAGTTTGTGCGCCGTTTGCGAGTAAACAGAGCAGACAAAACCAAAATAAAAACAGATCATCGTGACTGTTTTAGTGTGTTAACAAAATTAAAAGTTTGCATTTCCATCTTCAAGTGATTAGCTTACATATTGCAGTCAGTCTGTCAGATAAGTGATAAAATGAATGCGGTCGATCTTGTTAGATATATAATTATGCAAAATATCTGCGAGTGATTCCTAGTATAAAACTAAATAAAATCGTCAGAACGCTTTCATTGACATGCATGCGACCTGTATGGAATGTAGGCCATGTGAAACTACTTTTTACCTGGATTCCATTATAAGTAGCGTTCTAATTCGAGAATAAGGAGCAAGAAATACAAGTCTCTTATGATACACAAGTCGTACTTCATCAAACAATGCAATTATGTATAAAAATATTTCTGATATTATAGCAAGTTACTGAATGGTGGATATACAGTACAAGTATTCCTTCTACGGTTTTATCATCATAACTATGTTATATAAATATCATAACTTAATATAGGTTAGCGCAAGATTCAACAGCTTTAGTGTGCGACAACAGTCGTGTGATATTCCGACATCTATTATTGTACAATTGTTGTTTTTTTTTAATATAGTATTACTAATTCGGTGAAAATGTTAAAGGATGATGAATGTTTACCAACTTCCCACTTGGCAGTTATGCACATTTTTGACCTTTACTAAAATACTAAACAACAAAAATTTCTTGTTTATGGCACCAGTCACACACATGGACAAAATTACTTAACATAAGTTCTGTTTCTTCGTCCTTCGTTTGATGCCTAAATTTGGGGAGAAGCTGTAAAAAGTATTTTTGAAATTTGCAGAGTATCTGTTTATATATAGATCAGGTATAAAAATTGAGTGTGGGAATATATTTTAGGAAAATAACAATGTCATTTTAGCATCTTAGAGAAGTAAAAATTGTTTGTAGAAAAAAATGGCAACAACCAAGTTTTCAGACGCTTACATTCAAATACACAGGTGCATTCAAGTGCAAGATTTACGTCAGTTCAAATGCCAGAGCTCTTACGTTACTGTGTTTGTTGCTTTTAAGTTTTTTTTATTGTTATGTAAGCAGCGTTTAACGGTTTGGGGGAGATCATACTAACAGTACATTGTAATGGACGTTTGTTTATAAAAATGTTTACTGAATATGATTCGCGTGTATTAATCTTGAGCTGTAATATTGTAGTACAGTTTGACTATATTGTATTACAAAGAAATGCAAAATATAAACAAGTGCAGCATCACTTCATAAGCAAATGTAACTTTATCAAAGTTTTCTTGTTACAGCTTATCTAGTACCGGCACATCATTTGTATGTTGTAAGTTGACACCAAGGTTTGTTATAATTGGGCATTATTAAAGTCGGAACGCAGCCGAACTTTGTGAGACATGTACGGGAATATTGTTTAGGTTCTCGGATGTCGATACAAGGCCTTCGAAATACAGAAGTGATGTATGTTAAGATGAGATTCTTGTTTGGGTTTTTTTTATGATTATGCGTAGCGGGGGCGGATGATGCACTGCCATGTGCCAGGAAGTAATGCGCTGCTAGTCAAAAAAAGAAAATGAAAGGGAAAGCTTGTTGTTGTCTATAAAAAAAAGTAAATTTAAAAGACGTGGCCGCTACCCTTTTTGGCAGAATGGTAGTTTTGACTAATTATAGAATAACTTTAATACTCATGTGACATTTTCTTTTATACATGGGACGAGTTTAGTTTATGTGTTATCGGATGAATATTAGTAATGTGCCAATTTATGATTCTTTTTTAACTTGACAAAGTAACGGAAGATCCGTTAACAAAGAATGATTAACATTGTACAGTAATAATATTTAAACGTTTTAAAACATTCATGGACTGACTCATTTTTTGAAATTGGAAAACAAATAAAAGATGAACCAGTTTGACCTGAGTTGTAATACAACTAATACGCTCTCATTTATAGAGATTCGTATTTGGCTTATTAATCAAGTGGTTACTGTAAATAATAAAATACAGTAACCAAAACAAAATATACTCGACAAAAACACTTCCTACTGTAACCAAAACATTAAAATTCGTGACCAAAACAATATTATTGACTAATGCATTCAATTTAGTAAAATATATGTATTTGAGCTAAAAAAAAACTAATTAGTACAGTCATAACTTTTTTTGTTTGTTTAAGTAGCTAAGTTATCTGTAAAGTAAAGTCACTGAATTTAATTCTCAAGGCACCAAATAGGAGTACATTAATAATTGTCGCTTTTCAAAGCACTGAATTGATTTTGAATGTGAGGCAAATCGTTTTTTAGGGCCTTCACTAACGTCATTTCAAACAATGAAAAAAATTTAATCTAAACGTTGCAATCTATAACCATTTTAACCTTGCTTTAAATGTTTGGGAGCGAGTTGTGCTGTATTTGTAGGGACGACCTGTCTATCATTTTTATGATCCCATTTGGCTATGCATCTAAATTGAACTTGAAGTTTAAGATATGTAGATTTTTTAAGGCATTATTGGCTCTTGGCTAAATGGCAGTTGAAAATGTTTAATTACTACAATACAAAACATTAATGTTTTTATGTAGCTGCTACTGAACATGCAGTTGTTTTGTTTCAATAACTCAATTAACAATTAATAGCACGTAATTTTTTACTTAATCTTAATTAGTAGTTGCATTTTGGCAAGAAGTAATTATATAAAAATGTTTCTGAAAAAAGTCAAGGTAAATCGTTTTAGTTGCTTATGGTAAAGTTGTGCTGGTACTTGGCATACTCAGTGTGTTACGAGGATGCTGATTTTAAAGCTTGTGGAGATGCTCTTGGGGTAATTCGTATGTTTTTGTGACCAGCAAGGTCATCATCGATTTTAATGCTCTAGAATTTTTTTCATCATAGTAAAAAATTAAGAGGAAGTATACAGTATAGTAAAAAGATTGGAATGCGATGATGAATGTACTTTTGCTGTACTACAAAAAGCACCATGACGATGAAGTACTGTACTTGATAAAGACCACATAGAGTGAAAACGAGTTAATGTACAGCATAAGTAAAATGTAGTTGGTGGAAGGAGAACAATTATTAGCCACTGTATTAATATATCAATACATGGCTGGCATGTGACCTGTAAGGTATTCACTGTCATTAATTACAAAATGTCGACAGACCACAATAAGCCGACTAAAATGCATTTGATGTTCATTGTAGAAATGTTACTACATTATGTACAGTACTTATTGTTGACTTTGAAATTGATATGCAGTATTATTAATTACCATTAAAAAGGAATAGTATTATGTTGAAATTTAACAGCTTTTAGCGTTGATAATTAACTTTTTTTTTTTTTTTTTTTGACTATACAATAATCATTATATTTTTGTAAGTCATATTTTGCTTTATTTACAATGGTTTTTTTTTCTTTTTTGGATAAAATCCATAAAGCTATTATGCAATCTTCATTCCAATTTTAAAATGCATGGAAAATTTTTTTTTTATTTTTGAGAAACGTATAAACATTTTTTTAAAGTCACGCCTGGTAAAATTCAACTTTAATGTAACCGAAAGTTTATTTTTAGTTAATGCTTGAAAATTCTAGAGACAAGCAGTATACACAAAGTGAAATATTTGTGTGTTTTTATTAACTATACAGTATTACGAATCTGTTTACATTTTTTTATTATTATTGCGTTGTAAGGTCGGTGTATGCTGTAAGTTAGTTCCTTGTAAAATTTGTAGTGGTTGTTTTTGATACTATATTGGAAGTGGAAATATTTTTTAAATTACAATTGCACAAGCTATCAAAACGATGAGATCAGGGTTTTTTTGGGATAAAAATAGATAGTCCATTAATTTAATGTTTACATCATTAGAGCTTAGATTACGTATACTGTATTTATCTTTAGAATAAAAAAAAACTAATGATTTCGAAAGTTCGAGTAACTTTCATGGGACATCTTCGACGTTTCTTAATTTTGTTTACTGGTATTTTCTCTTTTTAATTTCATCTTTAATCGAAATATTGTACGTTTAGGGAGATTCAATTAAAGAAAGCATCATGGGAATATACTTTTTAATTCTATCATTTAATATTGATGGAACCGAAAAGTCCAAAATAATTCATCGGATTAACTAAAATAGCGCAATTCTAAGTTAGATGGATTTCTTCGCCCGTGATGGTATTATTTTGTGTGTTTTAAATTTCAGTATAAACAGAATGGAGAACTTTTAAAAGCTTTTACTGTATTTAGACAGTGTTTTTTATATATACAGTATATACACGAAATTTTTGATGAGAGGGCTGGTTTTTAGTAATTCGACTGCAGAGAGTAATTCTAACTGTTAACTGTATTTTAAAACACTGCAGTTGGTTTTGTTTATGATGGTGATGTCACCAAAAATTGAAAGATGAGTGGGCGAAGTTTAAATATAGTAAAAGGTGTGTCGGAGTTGGGTGGAGTTTAGTCGTAGAGATGAAAAATGGAAAAAAAATAATAAAAAAAAGGATTATATATCGGCTCCAATTCATGTGTTCAGAGAATGGAAACGCAGCCAAATAGGTATTTGAAAAGGTCAAACGGAGAGAGGGTGTATTTACATTCCATTGATGATGACGTTGTTATGTATAACTTGAGCTTTTACATTGCCAAGATCATAGTCATCATTTTGCCTCTATGCTCGCATAGTTCTACAGTATAAGCTCTGTGTGATAGTGATTCACCCCGTTTTAGTCGGCCATTTCAGATTGAGGAAGTCAGGGGGATGAGTAGGACGATGAGAATTTACTAGTTCAAACGTGGGAGGAGATATTGATTTAAAAAAAAAAATTAGGAGAGAGGAAAGGAGGGCGGTTGTTGTTTATTATGATTTTACATCCGTCTGAATGTTATTGAAAATTTAAATATTTCAATTTTTGTATTGTAGATTAATTCAGTAGGTTTTTTTGATGCTACATGTCGTTTCCATTGATACATTGAAAATGAACATAACCGGAAAAAGCAAATGCCAACGTATAGTATCTATAGAGATCAATCGCACAACATGTTTACTATCGTCTTTAGTAATTTAAGATGTCAAATACAGCTGGAAAATGTCATTTTGTCAGAAGAATACACTAAAAATGAAAATAAAAGACTGGTTTGAACAGTTTATTATTTCATAACTTTACATCAGTATGCTGTATATTGTACTGTAGTTTTTAAATTTTTTCAATTTACTGCATTGCAGCTTTAATTCTAGTATTGCTTTTCGGACAGAAAAATATTACAAGTCTGATAACAAAATAACACTTAGTCATTATTTTTCTGTAATTTTGGGAACTTGTGCATAGCAAATGTTTATTTGCATTTGCTTCAATTTAAATTATTTTAGATAGCTTTTTCCAAGACGTTTTTACTTATCGGTGAAAATTGTTTTTGAAAATGTGATTGCATTTTTGCTTTTAGAGTATTATTGTTTACTTTGTACGTTATCAACTCTCAAAGTAGGTTCTATTTGTTATAAAACTGTGTAACGCGGTATCGACATCAAAACAGTTTCGATGCAAATCTAAAACCACTTGCATATCTTTAAGACAGATAGATGTTTTAAAATCGTCTGAACTACCGTACAACTTTGTTATTTGATACAAAAACAAGTTGTTTATCCGTTGTTTCCCATTGATACAGGCTGCTAGGTTGCAAAGTAGGTGCAAGTGCACTGACTTTTGTTTACACTTTTCAAGTCATCAAAATAATGCATTTGATCTTCTCTTAATATAATCCATTTTTTTCATTTGAGAAATTTTGAAAATGTTTTTCTGAACGTTTTGACCTGTACTTATTAGTCTATTAGTGAGGTGTCGTTTTTCATAACTTTTCCAGTTCCTTGCCATTTTAGTTTTTGAAAACAGCATGTTTTGACGTTTAAAATAATGACTAATTAATTTATGACATAATAGTTTTTGACCTTTGATATTTTATAGATGTTATGCAGACTAGATAATAAACAAATACATGTTATGACGTTGAAAATGTTTTTTTAATATGGCTAAAAGATAAAGTGAAAGGAGTAAATCGAAGTGATGCACACTAGTTAGTAATACACACTAGTTACTCTTCCCGTGCCCTGAAAAAATCCTTAGAGTCGTTATAATAAGTTATATAATTTGTTTTACGAGTAGATGTACTTTGTGAAGTGTTATGAGAGATTGCTGTCTATCACTCGTCATAGCTTTCATAAACGATTTCAATAATAATTTCTACTGTATAGAGTGTGTATGTATATTTTGCTTTGTGATCGCATTGTTGAGTTGATTGCCAGGCAGGTGACATTGTTTACATGTAACATACTCGAAACAGTGTTGAATTTCATAGTTTGTTATGATTGAGGTGCGACTTTGTTTCGAATGTTCTAGGTGTTATTATTGCAGATTTAGTCTATAGAATATAATGAATGGCGCTCCAGACTACTTATATTTAAACTCATTGTTTTTTATACTGATTATGACAAAACCATAATAAGCGCCAAGTACACATACCAGGTAAAGACTTGTTATGGTTTTAATTTTCGAAGAATCATTGCGAGTTATTTATATTCTGAAAAAATGCTTTGTCACAGTTATACAGTATACAAGTTTCTTGAACAAATACATTACTAAGACGTTTAAGAACTTTTTCTTTTGAAAAATCAATGTTTAAAAAGAAAAAGTGTTGCTTTGGCGTTTGGCTACTTGAAAATTGTGAAGAATCTGGTAATCTTGTTCCGGTTAAACCAGCATTACGAAATGGAATAGAATATATGAACATTTTTTTTTAAACAAGTCTGTGATTTTCTAAGAAAAATTTAAAAATCAATTATGCTATTATTGCTATACAAACATTTTCGCTCACTCAAACTAGCGTATGTCGCCATCAGCAACAACTTCTTAAAAGTATTAGCAGTTAAGTGTCATCAAAACTTGGAATTACCCTAGATGCGATTTAACGGTGACTCATTATAACGTAAAGTTTCCAAGAAATATTTTAATAGTAGTACTGTATACAAGAACTCAAGGGCGGCGCTACCATTACGCCCACCTATGGCGCAAATCTTAGAAGACAGTTGTAATGTTTGATGCTTTGGCACCACATTTACTTCTCTAAAAGACGTGGTTTTTTAAATGTCTAAGACATTAATCGCCCACTTTTAATATTTACATTATGACAAATTTTACGTTAGAGTTTGTTTTTTTTAAATTAAAATATAGTAGATGTTTATTGTAATGACAAATTTAGCTCTTTTATTTATTTATTTTTTGTTGATACATTAGAAAGTGTCTTGTAACCTTTCTTAGTATTGGACCTGGATTCATAAATACTTTTCTGGTACACACTGCAGTATAAACAAACAATGATACGGTTTATACTGAAGATTTTAATTTATAAAGCGGCCTTAGTGAGGTGTAATCGTTTGAATATGTTGGATATTTTTTGCTGAACATGAATAAGAGCTGACGTATATTTAGCTGTCAGTTATTATTATAGTCAAAGTTACCATGTGATTTTTGATAGGGGAAGCCCATTTTACCTTGATTCCCATGACATGAATTAAATCAAGCAGGAACTTGTCCACATTTGACTTTTTTAAAGATGCAACATCATAAACAAAAAAAGAGAACATCACTGTAATGATAATTATATGAAATTTTTTATACGTACAAATAACCGTGAGTATTTGAACAAATAAACCTGGTACTGTTAAAAAAAAAAGTATTTCAAGTTAATTGCAGGTTTCGTCATGAAACCGAAATTATAATGAAAAGAGCACGGGGGTTGGGACACATGCACTTAATTTCTGTTGCATGCATGTTGAAATCGTTTTTGTAATACAGCTTATAACTTATTTTGGTTTTGAGTCTGGGAACCGGAATTTAAATCAGAAGAATTTAAAAAAAAGTTTGTTTTTGAAGGTTGCCTTGTTATTAGTGTATCTCTTCAGGCTTACATGATACAAGTACATGGACAACGGTGACGTTTTATTGTTTGTTTGGGTTTATTTTGTGCATATCAAGGATATTTTTGCAAGATGAAAATATATAAAGAAAAGTTGTAATTATTAAGAAGGAAAAGTTCAAGTTACCGGTTTTGTAATACACTTGAGTAGAACTTCACTAATCCGGCATTCCGTTTAGAGTGATATTATCAGCATTTTAGGAACTGTAATTTTACGCAACATATTTTCAGAAGTTTCATTCTCAGATACATGTACAACAAGGTTTTATTTTACAAATCGGATTTTTAGGTTCAACTTACTAGAAATGTTTTTATAACTCAAAATAGTTAGAAAACGTTTATGTTGATTTATTAAAATACAGTATGTACTGACTTGTAGCAGGCTAATGCCTTGGAAATACTAAATATTGCGCAATAAGCATAAGAATAACCAAATTCTGTGTCCAGAATGTCAAATAAAAATTGTAATGACCTAGATTACTGCACACGGCAAAAAGTACATTAACCTAGACATCAATTTGATTTATCAAAAACATCAATTACAAGGATTTATGTTTAAGATATCAAATTTAGCAGCGAATGTGTCTATTGGCCTGAATTTTAAGAACGATTACTGTATTAAATTAATGATTTTGGCATTTGTAAAATTACAGTAGTTTTCAAATTTTATTATTTTACCATTAGTGACTAATGACTACTGTAAATTGGGTTCTGGAAACTTTTAATTGAGTTTTTAAAAAGCTAAATTTTAAGTGTTTATTGTTTTTTATTTTGTTTGATTGGGCTTTTCGTTTCTGAAAGTGAGCTAAACCACTTTTTGTTTTACTAGAGTAACGACACTGCTGCACTTTTTAATTGCGTTACTGTATACCGGTAATTATTTAATTTTTTAATACGAATTTGGAAATTTTCGTAATTAAGAATCAATTTTGTTACTTCCGTTTTAACAGTCGCAGTTTTTATTATTTGGCTATTAAGGGTCGGATTACTGAAGTTATACTTGCATTGTTAGAAAAATGTTGTTTGAGAAATTGCTACGATGATAAGCATAATAATTATTATTTTTTAATATTATGATTATGTTTACTACTGATTTATTTATCTTTTAAATTCCAAGCGTTTTTTAACAATTCGAGTCTTTCTATTGCGTGCACATGTAAAGTGGCTGTCGTCCTTGGTTATTAATTTTATTTAAATTTGTTTATTATTGTTGATTTCAATGTTGATGAAATAATTACACGAGGAGTATTATATATCAGTTTTTTATACTTTATATTACTAATTGTTGGCTACTGTATACATCAAGGTTTTCCTTATTAATTTTTGTTTTGAGTGCAGGCTAGGCTAGCTGCTTTAGATACGAGTTTATTTCCTAAATGCTAATTAGTTAACATCATGTTCATTCACTTGAATCCATTTAATTAATTTTCTTTTATGAAATTTGTAAATGCTAATTTCTCTCGTAACCTTATTTGTCATTTTTAATTAATATTCAAGTCGGGATTTAAGTTATTTAGTATGTTATGACTAAGGATTAAAACTTTTTTTTCATGTTTGCTGTAGGGAAGTTCATCTTTTTTATGCGATTGCATCGTAGATTTTTGTTTTAGTTTTTTTTTAAAACAAAATGCATTTAATTGGCAGTTTATAATTGATTTTTTTTATTAAATTATAATTTTGATGCAGGCAAATTATTCATTACGTTGCTCTGAATACGTACTTTAATAGCAAATAATTGTTTTATAAGAAGAGTAGAAGCAAATGTAATTAGAAGTTCTTTTATATTATTAATAATTATATTTTTTATTTCGAATTAAGAGGTTTTTAATTTATATTCGTTTTTAATTGAGTTAGTCTTTATTGTATTCTATTAACAACCTTTAAAGTTTAACAAAAAATTGATTGTGTAATGATTTAAGTATATCGTAAAAATACTTACTATTAATTTATTAAAATGTTAGTCATTTGAACTTTTTATACACACTTTAGTTTCTTAGTCACATCCTGGATAAAATTGTATTATTTTACATTTTTAAAAATAGTTCCCTTTCTGATAAACGGAGGTTAGAATTTTTTGTTTATATTTTTATCGTGAGAAAATGAATTTTCAAATAATATAAATGTAAATCTGAGAATTTTTTTCCCCCATTTTTTAGCCGAGTTTTTTCCTCACAGTATTTGTTTGAAGAATTTTAAATATTTCTTGGAATAAAAGAGTTAACACGAAACTTTGTTTGAAACTATTTTTCCTTCTCACTTTCTTTTTTTCTGGTTTTTATTTTGAAGAAAGTAAAGGTGTCGTCGCCCTCGTTTCTACCCCTTCTTCGTCTTAGCCAACCCCCACTTTCCTTCTTCAGTATATACAAAAGCATACAATAAGTTTCTACACACGTGTTTATGTTTTTATTTTGTTTAAAAAAATTCATAAAAGGTTTTGTTCTCCATGTTGGTCATTGGTGTTCACGTGTCACTCATGGGCTTTCTACATTGACCACCAGATGGCGACGGTGAAGTGGCAGCGACCGTGCCTGGTGCCACCTAATACTTAGCTACTTACCTCCACTTCTAAGATTTCTTAATTTAAATTCCACAACTGCATTCTTAGCATTTTTTGTCCATGCGCTGGCCACGATGATAAACAATGATTCTTATAAAATTGTTGGGTAGAGGTTGCTCAAACAACCACCAGGGATGCTTAAAAAAATAAACAAGGTGTGAGGAAACAAATCTGGGAGGTATTTTTATGAGTTGACACGCCCAATCGGGCTTCCAAGAATAAATTCTTAGCTCTTATTTTTTTTTATAAAGTATGCAACATTTACGAATACAATGAAATAAACCATTAAACAATTGAGTTTAGGCGAAGAAAACAATGTAAACACGAATGGCGGTGCTCTTCTTATAAATGTCACCTTCGTTACATGTATATTTTATTTTATTGATTTTATCTTGTTGTGAAATGGAAATTGTGTGCATATTTGAAAATGTCAACATTTGATAACTTGGTTTTCATGTTAAACGATTATTTCTGAAAATGTTGAGAAATTGTAGAATTTGAAATTCTTTGAGACATTAAGTAGTCGCTAGTCAGTCTTGTTTATGTTTAATCAAATTTAGCTTATTTTGTAAGAATATTGAAGTATAATATTGTAGTACAGTATGACTGTATGCTTAATTTATACATTGCTTAATTTCCTAAATAATCTGATATCAATTAAGTAAAAATTTACATCTGTTATGTTTTGACTTTTTAGTGTATTGAACTTCATAATGACGATGATTTTTTTCACGCTGTATGTTTTGGTATATTGACTTTCTACCTGAAGTTTAAGATAAAGAAACAGTTCGTAAATTTCACTTAATTAAATGCTGTTTTATACTACTCCTATTGATAACGCTAGATTCTCTCGCTTCTTTTGTTGGGGGGAAGTTAAATTAGCTGTCGTCATTTCCGCATCTTTCATCGTTTCATATTTCAATATTGTAATATCAATCAGTGTTATCAATGAATAACCCATTTTAGTATGGTGGGAAAATCAAAATTTTAATTGAGCGAAAGAAAAAGTAACCTTGTCAATCAATCAACGCAAATTTTTGTTTATTTACTTTTATACGCTGTGCGTGTGTGCATATTGTAATGTATGTATGTTTTTAATTCGGTTCTCATGACCTTACTTTATACCCGAATTTCACATTGGTCGCCGGTACAAATGTAAGGTGATGCTGATGACGTCATTTATCTTACTCTTACATCTCTTCGCCCTCCTTGTTTTTTGCTTCTCTCTCCTTTGTACTGCATGTGAGCTACAAATTCTCCATCTCTACCGTCGTTGCTATAGCAACCGCCTTCTTCATGCTTTGTTGTACTAGAGCGGCTCACAGCTACTTGAAAGTAAAGGTAAACGACCTTTCCCCTTGAATCTCCCTCTCTTCATTTTACCCTCCTCCCCTTTATTTCATCTTTTGTTTCACTCAGATGTACCCGAATGGGTGAGACATTTACCGATCGATAATACCCGTCTACCAACAGAGGGCGCAAACGAAATGCCATGGCGTTATTCCAACGCTATCAATCGGCCAATAGTTTTGCTGCAGTTTTTACTTCCAATTTTCTCATAAATTATAATAAATTATTACTGTCTAGTCCATTTTTTTCGTCATTTTTCAGTTGGGTTATGAAAATTAATTGAGCCGAATCGAACTTTCTAATTTTAAAAGTAGATATGTAATAAAATGGAAATTTAGTTAGTGGAAACATAATTGCCACATTTGCCTCATTACATTACAGCCAAGTTTAGTAGTTTAAAAGTTCAATTTAGTCTGTTGTTTATTTGGAAAATTAAATTTGTGGTCTGGAAACCCAAATCAATATGTAAAAAAGTTAATTCTAGATATTGGGAATTTGGGAGCTTAAATTGGTGGCATTTAAAACTAGTTTAGTCATCTTTGAAGTAAAACGTAGTGCGTAATTCGATAATCTTGAGTTTTTAATGTCTCCTTCAAGTGACCCCCCCAATGGCACGTGTCATTTGCCTGTTTCATTGTACGATACGTGTGCTACTGAATTTAGTCGCAGTTGTCGAGTCATAAGATTAAGACAGTGCCAGTGATGACATGGCAAAACTGGTGGTCATGCGCTTGTAAAAATGACTTTACGACTTTCCAAGTAGTCAATATACTGTACGAAATTACCATTGAAAAATGTTGAAATAATCAAGTGATACGAATGTTGTAAATAAAAAGCTAGCAGACGACAAGCTCGTTAGAAAATGCGACGATACACATTACACACCCCTATCTGTCACCCGTTGCTTTTTTTTATTACTATTTTTGGTGGAAAAAAACTATAAATATGTTTTTTTAGCGGTAAAAAAGTCTAGCAATTTTAGCGTCTACACAGACTATACTGCTTGTGATGTTGTTGCTCCCATCAGTCCCTCAAACTCCAATGGATAACCCTTTCTAATTCCAACCTCCCCATCCTCCTTTCTCATCTTTTTTTCTCCGTTGCGCGGGGTGCAACGTGGTGGGGTGTTGATTGAGGGGCTGGGGATGGTTAGATGCTGGGATGGCAAGAGAGTAGAGTAGACGAAAGCTTTGAATGAGCCATGAATGCTGTTGAGGGGTGAAAGTGAGTCATTGGGGAAAGAGAGGGTGAATGATTGAAGGGATATGTGGGAGTAAGTTGCACTAGAAGGAAAGTAAAGGACAACGAACTCGTTTTAACTCTCTCTTTTTCTCACCCAGTCTCTTCTCCTCCCATCATCCTTTATTTTACTACCCCCACCCATCCCATACCACAACATTTCCACCTAAACGTAACATAACGTAGCGTTTTCTTAACGTCTTGTTTGGGGGTGGAAGTTTGGAATGGGGAACGGAAGAGGATGTATGGATCTTTAAGGGATAATGGGTGGGAACGTTTTCTGTCTAGTCACGTGATGTCTGTCTTCTTCTGCTACACCCCCCTCCCATAACCTATCCAAAATTGACGTCTCGTTTTTACAGATCTGATTTCGGTATGTAGGACCGAAATTAGATCTAGAGGTCACACTTGTAGTCAGTACAGTACTCGCTTTTTTAAAGTGTTTCTAGCAACATTATAATTTTTTATTTACTGGTAATTATATTTTAGCACACATTAGTTCCAATTTATATTGGCATATTTGAAGTTTTTCAACACACTTTTAGCTTATTTCTAATTTATTTTTAGATAAAATACAATTACTTTTTCAAGTTTGTCGAAATTACCTTGTTACGTATAGATTTATACAGTATTTCTATGTAATGGGCAGATTTAATAATTACTATTTGTCTAATGCCATGTTGTGTTCTATTATTTTATTAGTCAAAATTTTTTTGTAGCGTTTTGTTTCATTGACCCCTCCCCCTCATTGATATAACTGAGGGGTTTTGCTCATTTGAAAGTCATTGGAGCGTAAGTGGCACGCGAATGACCGTAACACAAGTTATTTCCATTCAAAATGGCTATTTATTGTATGAAAAATAATAATATTAAAGCTTCTGTTCCCTGTTGAAGTTGTGTGTGTTTTATGATTGCATGTTAATCGTCTAATAGAAACCATAGCGGTTGTAAAAGTCCAAGTACACAAAATGCGTGCTGCTGTGTACAGTATGTTGCCGTTTTATGACACTTTTGTCATAGTGCCTGCTTTTTCAACGTCCATTTTTCTATTCTTAGCTTTCCTTTTTTATAATATGTACTATGATTATACAAAGAGGTCGATTATTCAAGTAGGGTCGTTTTGGCAGGTCATGGCTTATTACGTAAGAACCATGTCATTGGAAGAAATTTATTGAATTAATAAAAATATTCTTTTCAACCCTAGTTACAATTTTTAATGAGTTAATTACTCAAGTTCAGTGTATCGCTAGTTAATTCAAATATTATAACGTTAAATGGCTAGTTTATTGTTTCATCATTAATATAGACTAGAGTATGGATAACTTTAAAAAATTTTAATATTGCACAACATTACTTTTTTAAAATGCAATTTAATATCGTTTATTCCGATGTTGAATTGCATTACTGCTCAAATAACTATTTATTTTTCTTGCTGGTCATTACTGTTTTTAGTTCTTGTACATTGTTGTGTAGTTTTAACTGATTACGATGCTTGTACACTGCCATTGTGACCTGATGCTTACCGAAATTGCTAATAGAATTGTATAATAATTTTATAAACGGCTTCTACAGAACATAATACATGTTTTGATTAGAAAGTTGATTATTAAAATTCAGTCGCGTCGTGTGTGTATGGTTGAGCATAACGAAATCACTTTGCAGGTCAAACTATGTCAGCGAAGTCATTTTTATTTCTCCTTTGGTCAGTAATGTCATAAACATGTTGTGGATGCTACTGTAGTTGTTTCTTTTTAAGCTACAAGCCTACAAAAACAATATAATTGTGTCATGTTGTGTAGAAGACTTCTTAATCAGCTTATCTTTAAATGTTGGGCATTTTTTTATGATAGATGATAGCCGGATAAGATCAGATTTCTTGACGGCATCTGATTTTGAGTTGTATCAGAATTAAAATTTGATGATGGATGTAGTTTGCAAACGTTTAAGACAGCTCGGAATGTTATTTAACATGCATTAATAAACATTGGTGTTGCAATGAACATGTTATTGACTTTAACTTCAACGTGAAATAATTGCTATCTTGATTTTATTTTCTTTAAGTTTGAGCAAATCCTTGTACAGACTGCCACTTGTCAGTTTGCTTTTCAATTTATTTTTTCTGCTAGTCGACGTGTCCAGTGTGGTCAATATTTTTTTTATTTCTTGATTGCATTGTAAGCATCAGATAAACTTTGAAACGGACTGTCAACCAAAATTGATTTTCACT
The DNA here is from genome assembly GCA_013389785.1 of Helicorthomorpha holstii. Taxonomy (NCBI): domain Eukaryota; kingdom Metazoa; phylum Arthropoda; class Diplopoda; order Polydesmida; family Paradoxosomatidae; genus Helicorthomorpha; species Helicorthomorpha holstii. The sequence continues at coordinate 12,250,794 of JAAFCF010006680.1, read as the reverse complement.
CCGTTACCTCGTGGCTTTTTAATATCATTGTTAGCCTTGAGTATTTAATCTCTCGTGTTTGGATATAGCATTTCATTATTCGGCATCTCACCACGTGTCTTCAGTATGTCGTACAAGATTAAAAGGATTTTTTTTTAAAATTGACTAACATCATTAGTTATGCACTGTAATGTGCTTAAACGTAAGAGATGATACGACACACACGCAACGTTTTAATTGATCATTGGCAATTCGTTAAACCTTGCCACGCGTTGCCAAAATATTTTTATGGGATACAATGTAATAATTTGAACCTCATGACGGCTTATTAAATTGTAAATGTTAGGTATAGAAACTAATAATTATTATTATATAGTAGGCACCGGATATAAATAGACGATTTCGTTTGTATTTTTTTTATGACGGCAGATGGAGAATAACGTTGATGGGGATTTTTAACTTTTAAAAGTATTGGCAGGTGTTTGAGATAGACAATTAGTCATGTCAACTGTAGCAGTTGTTTGTAATTTATTTTACGTTATGTACACACAATGAGCACTACTTTAGATGAGCACACTACACCTGCTCTGTGGTTTTAAAATTTTTAGTGCATTTTAGGTAAAGTTGCAACCCTCCATCTAAAAAAAAATATTTTTTTTGCTTTGTTTAAATTTGGAATTTGTCATTTAGGACCGTTGTATTACAGTAACTAATGTTTCGTTATGTCATTGTTTGAGAAACCGTAGCAACTAGCTTGTCACTTTGGCAACGAAATTCATACAGTATTTTTTAGGTCCAAGATAACGGGTTATTGATAAATTGGCAAACTTGCGTAATATAGTATTCATTCAGTGTATAGCATCTAAGCTGTTTAATAGAAGAGTGTGTATACACTATACAGTACTATAATATTTGTAATCTTTCACCTATGACCTCAATCTGATCCCGTTGTCGCCTTTGGCTATTTTTCCTATAGACTTTGGCTCGTGTTACTTTCAACATAAACTTTAAAATACGAGCGTATTTTTTTTGTACATCACTAATGGTGGTCGTGGTGAATGGGTAAAAATAAGTAGCAGATGGTTGGTTGGTTTATGTGGCCTTCTACTCTGAACCCAATCTCAAAACATTACAACAATTAAGTAAAGTTAGCGAAAAGACACCTGCCCTTGACCCTCTTTATTTCTCCTCATAACAGGGCCTCCCAAATATAATATCAAGTAGCTCGTGCCAATACCCTTCTGCTTAACATCTTTTTAAACGACCTTATCACTTTTACAGTTTGCTTTAAGGTAGCAAAATTGAATTTTTTTTTTTTGCACTAAAAGAGATAATAAAAGATTTGGTTCTGGAGAGCTGGTCACCACCTGCTTTCTTTACTTTACTAGTCCATTGGACACCAACCAGCTGCTCTGTTGATTCAAAACGTCGTTGCACTCTATGAAGGACTTTTCCTTCAGGTTTTTTATTTTTTTATAATAATACTGTATAAAGTTTATTGAAACACCTGCCTGCCTTTTTCGTTACACCGATGTGTAATCATCTTGGGATGACGACGACCTCCTGACAAACCCTAACCTGAGCCCCTTTCTCTCTACCCTATCTGCCAAAATACAACCTTTATGCGTGTCATTTTCCCAGCTTTTTCCTCTCTCTCTCTTAACCAAACGTGAATTATATGAGTCAATCGTTGAATACACAAATGTAATTTTTATTCACATCCTCGTCCACAACCTCTTTCACTTGAATTTTTTTAATAATTTTTATCTTATTATTTGAAGTGGTTGTAGTTGGGGTGGATGAAAGGAAGCGGGCGTGGTAATAGTAAATATAGTTGCAGCACGATTTTTCACTATCACCTGCTTTCATTCACCTCAAAATGAAAACTATTTTTGATCTAGTTAGATACTTTACTTGTTTACTTTTTTTTATTATTATTTACATATACACAATGCAGTGTACAGTTTTGACTTTCCATTGACTTCATCTGACATGCTGCGAAATCAAAGCTGAAGAAGAAAAATCATTGTTTTATAAATATTATCACGTGTTTTTTTTTTGTTAAAGTTATAACATAAAATTTAATTTTGAAAATTTATATTGAATGTGTTATGGCAGTTGTGGTGGTAAGCTCAATCGTTTGTACAGTATTTACTTTTGTTGACATTTATTTTACTACGATTCCTGAGGTAGCATTGACCTAAACATGGTTTATTTCTAAAGGAAGTTGCAGCATCTTGTTTGAACTTTGTTAGACTGGTTAAGTGATGAAATCGTGTTTGTTGACGTTTAATTTAGTAAATATTGTACTGGATGTTGTCTCAGTCTTTTGTTTGATGTCCCAATGGGTTTACAAGACATGTTACTCTATGACTAGAAAAACGTAGGTGTTGTAAACTAAAAGGCTATTAACTTGTCAACTAAAGACGATGTATCAAATTAAGAAATAACATCTCATCCTAGTTATACCGATAGTTTAACATTTAGAATGTATCTAAAATAGTCTAAATAGAGCCACTGTGGAAAGTTGACTCTTAGATGTCATGGCTTGATTGATTCAGCATTAATGTTGGTTCTGTATAATACTAATTTAAGGCTTTTTAAGCCATTTTCTCTGATTTATTACGCGTTAAATATTGCTAATGTGAATTTTATTTTGAGTTAATTTTTGGAAGAAATCGTGGACATTTTTTACAACTTTTTGTCACTACTTATAAAACTGAATATACTGTACTGCATATTTGACCTTGTTGACAGTTTGTCTAATAATATTTTTTTCACAATTTTGTTATTGTGAAGATCATTCGCAATTGGCATATCATAAGACTCAGTGTTGTTGGCAATTACACTATGTGACTAACACGTGTTCTTTACTCCCAAGTCTTACTGTAGATCATGTGATCAAGTGAAAACATCAATCTTTGTTTTGGTTCGCGAGTAATTGGGAAGGGAGTTAGAGTTATGAAATCCTGTTTTATGGTACTCATATTCTGAGTCACAATTTATTAATACAAACGGATGTAAAGACAAAAATATAATCAAATTGAATAACCTTTATGTACTGTAAATGTCACCAATGCATCACGACCGTTAAATTATAATGTTTATTGGCTTATTTACCGTCGTTAGATTACGACATTGTAAACGCCGACGTAGTTTTGACGGATGTTTTGACGCAGAATGAACGTTCGTTTGTATTCTGTATACGCAGTTGTAACCATGCCTACCAGTTTTACGTCACTAGATCATTTTAATACATCACATTAGTATCGATTACATTTAAATACACTAGCACAGTAGTCAGTTAATATAATGGACTAATACATTACATCAATAATTCTGTTGGGCAAAATAAATTGATTGGAATCTTATATTTAAAAGAACCGGTTTCTTACGAAATTTTAACAAAACAACAGCACAGGCACTTCCTGAAAATAGCATGTGGCAATCTGATATTTAGGAAAAGTCACGACATTTTATTTCTCCTAAGTGCAGTAATATCATTCTCTTTTTTTATGAATATTTGATGAATTTCTCTTCTCTACATCTCTTGTGTTTTTGTTGTCGTTTATTGTTCGGTTGTTGTGTCACATGTTCTTGGTATTACAAAAAAACTGGATCTATCCTAATTTTTATCGTATAAATAATGTTTCATTTATTACTTGGACTTCCCCAAAGAAAGGAGGAAAAAAAGCTGTACATTAAGTCGTAATAACTTATAGATTAAAATGCTGATGAACTCTTGAGGGGATATTTTAAAATTATTTGTAGAAAAAAGAAACTAGTTCTCGCCGATTTTAATTGCATCTTCTTGTTACTTATTACAGTAGTGCACTTTTTGTAAGACATTCCATTGGAAACTAATAATAAAAAAATAAATAGTCGGCAGAAATAAAAGAAAATGATTATCTTAAATTTTAAATATAAAAATGTAGTTTTCAATTTGTTTTTGTGATCTATTTGGCTAATTGTAGTACAATTATTGTTAGTTTTTTGTAGTTAATATTTCATAATATTGCACAAATTTGGACTATATTTAATGCATGTTTAGATTTCTTCCTTGTTGAAGAGCCAGAGTCATAATATCCAAATTAAACTCTCTTATCAAATTAGGCTATTATTCAGCCACGAAACCTATTGTATACTAAGGAAGTTCTAATTTTTTTGTTATTTACAGTACTGTATACACTGTACATTAAGTTGTAAATTTTTAATTTTGAACCAGTGTACTTTGTTCGCATGTGATAAACAAGTGTTATAACCTTTTTTATTAATTTACTGTATAATGAGATCTTTAACGTGAGAAGTTGTCGATTGGAAGGGTTAGCCGTAAAACTACAGTACCATATATTAAGATTTCTATTGTAATCACACAGTATGACGATGACGACTAGATTGATGGAATGATGAGACTGTGTTTTTAAACATGTGAAATGTACACAGTAAACAGCGATTAGTAATTTTGAAGGGTGATTTTGCAATACTGCCTAGTCATTCAACCGCGCATCATTTACGAGGATAAACAAATTTTTTTAATAGGCTTTCTTAGAAATACTTAACCCAAGATTGCTCAGTTCAGTTGCGACACTTGTGTTTTTTTTTTTTTTTTTACTATAAATGAAAGTCGGGTGGGTAAGGATTAATTTACCAATATTTGTAATATCATGTGGCCAACTATTGTACAGCCCTGTATTTTTTTTTTGTCTAAAGACTTAAAATAAGACGTCTGGTTTCACCAGTTACTGCGCTTTTCTAAAGTTCAAGGACGTTCAGATGTCGTTCAATCGAATTGTCTGGTCTCAAATGGTATATTAATTTGAAATATGTTGGTTACGCCAACTTAGACTGGTAAACATTCCCACGACGTTAACGTTACGTATTTCTACTAGTCATTTTTTTTTTGATGCAATTGGCGCGAAAACTTTCTAAACTGCGCAGTATTCTGAACGTGTATACGTGTACACTACGCATTACAAAATAATGGCTGGGCTATATATTTTAGGCGGGAAGGAAAAAGGGCAAATTTTTTTTTTTTTTTTTTATGTGAAAGTTAAGAAAAAGTATTTTTTTTGTGTGTGTAACATGGATTGTAACGCAATGCTAATGTGCAGTAGTAGGTGCGGTTCATTGTTCGCTAGAGGGCGTTGTCTGAACGAAGGGGCTAAAACAGGGTTGAAAAACTTGAAGAGCCAGACAACAAAAGCTTCTCTAATATTTTGAGTAAATGGGAAACGAAACGAAATGAGCCCCTTAAACTTTCCCTCCCAACCCTAAGTTTAAATGCTCCTTTTTGGTCCCTCTGGTGTGAAGAACCTGTGCTGGAGTACAAGGTCTTCTTTTATTTTCCAGCTAACCAATCGTTGAACTGTATAGTCTACTGTGCGCGCGGTCAGAGAGCTTATTAATATTTTCCCGCCAAACAGCTCCAGACATTTCATTGATTTTTCAGTTGTTTGGTATTTAATAACGTAATTACTGAACAATAAAGACAGCCATTACAAATGAAAGGAAAATTTCATGTAACTGTTGTATTTTACTGTTCAGTACACGATAGATGGCGCCATTAATTTAATTTCATTAGAGTAATAGATAAAAGTGATAAATTATTAGCATTAGTTTGGCATTGAATTTTTTTTTTCTTCTTACTGAAGTGTCAAAAGAGTTGTACAGTATTTTTTTTTTATTGCCGAATGTGTTATTAACCCCTGTGAATATCATAGTCGGAGTTGGGAGGCAAGGGAATGGGGAGGACTTTTTCCATTGTGTTGTATTACTAAACGACATGAATAAATACATTAGAATCTTCTTACATAAATTAAAATACATTAGTTCAAGGTTAATCAAAAGTCAACTTCAACAGTGCATTTTACAATATTAATAACAAAATATTAGCAAAATTATACGCAGCATAATTTTGTTCAATTTTTGTAAAGTTTATTTATGTGCTCAGCAGGCATGGGGCATATCATGGCGCCAAAAATTATCTTTATGTCGCTAAATTTTGCCTTAAAATTAAAGACATCATGGTACTGGTAGATGAATTTTATTTAAAACACCCCAAAAAAATTAAGCGAATTACAGCTATTTTTTTCCATTTGACTTGTAAACAATCTACTTGATTTTCAGTAGATGGCCATGATTTTTAAGACACAAACATTGATGTTTTAACTTAGGACACGACATGGTTTCTATAATTCCATTGATGAATTTCATGATCAAGTTTGATTGTGATACTGTTAAAACAGAGAATTTATTGTTCGATGTTTTTATAGAATTTTAGTTTGACGTTTTAAAGCTTATGAGAATTACAAATAGCACTGCAGTTGTGAATTTTTTGGACAGGAATAAATGTACTTAATGTAAATATGCATTACTTTATAGCTACTATATACTGTACATTTTCATCTTTTACAATACGGTACTACAGTTGTATAATTTTATGTCAGTGCGTAAAGTTTTTTTATATTTATAACTACTGTATGTTATAAGTTTAATATTTATAAGCACATAATCATGAAATTTTGATGAATATTTAATAAGTAACAATTATCATCGTGTGTGCTGTACAGATACAGTAGATAGTGTATGGTACATCCGTGAAAGAAGTGGATATTTAAAAACTGAGCAATTTTTAATGTTTTTGAACTCGTATTTTTATTATTGGAGGGTTTTGAGTTTAATAACTGTAATAAAGTAAAAGTCAGTGATCTGTAAAAGGAGAAAGTTTCTAATGAAATTAATCGATTTTATATGCAGTACATTGTACATTTTGCTGTAATGTTGGGGACTATGGATGTAAAAGTTATAAATGAAATGTCACAGGGCAGTAAAATCCCTGAAAAAAAAAAACCTTTTAACGAGATTTTATTGGTTGAAATGTAATAATAACATTACTGGCAACGTCACTATTATACCGTATATATTTTTTATATCAATAAACGTCAACGAATGAATAGAAAACAAGCATTTACAAAAATAATAATTGATTTTAACTTACAGTATATTAAAATACAGTGCTAAAAATACTTTTTTTTCAATTAACAATATAAACACAGGGAGAAAACGTATAAAATTGATCGTATTAAATGTGAGGCTATTTTTAGGTGCAATATCTAAATAATCAACAGCATTAAGTACTGTATAGAATTGAAAATTTGAAGTCATTTTTAGACTTTCTTGTTTTGTTACTTACACAAATATCGGTTTGAAATGTTGAAGATTAAAATGTCATCGATAGTAATGGAGAAATCTGTACTTTATAAAGTTATGAGATCAATTTTTTTTATTGAGTTTCATAACATTATTAAGTTTTATTAAATTTATTATTATTAAAACTAATGTCATGTACATTACTGAGATAACAGCTTCAGATTTTGTTAACAAGTTGACCAATGCAGAAATTATTTACAATTTTATATTATTACATTATTATACAGTAGTAAACGTACTGAATAAGTACTGAACTTTGAGATTAACAATGAACGGTATATTTTTGAAGTGCACAGAAAAATAACGGTCAAGGTTCAAAAACTTCAAACTTTGGTATGTCATCATGTACTGTAACTACTGTATCATGTTTACTTTCATATACGATGCACTCTTTTTTATGAAAAAAAAACTAACATAGAAAACTAATCCATTGAGTTTTGAATTAAAAAATATTGTAAAATTAAAACAATGTGTGACCTTGGCCGTTTTTCGGTTGTACATTTGCATTGTTTATGATTCGTTGATTGTATTTGTTTTTTACTGAAGTTTATATATTACATGTACTGCATTTATTTCAGTCATTACTTTTGTTTTTTAAATTTTGATAAAAGTTTGGTTTTTAAATTGTCACGGTAAGCTTCGTCTTTTAGTTATCAAATCTGGTTGGAAATTAAAGATTATACTGTATTACTGTACAGTATGTCTTTTTTTATTAACATGGAATTATACGAATTTGTAAATTTATTTTTGTTGTTGTTATAAAGACTTGAATTGTTGTCAATTTTTGTTGTTAGTTTCAGTAAATGGTGTAAGCAAGGATTTTTTTTTCTTTTACTTATTATTTTTTCTACAGTATGTGGGGATGTTGGCGTAATTGCGTATTTGGATAAAGCATTAGTGATTGATGTATGTGTGGGCATAATCACTGCAAAATCAAAATGGACAAGCCAAGTGACATTTTTCGCAGAAGTGCACTTGTAGGTCTGACAAAAATCAATATTTACAAGAAGCATCCGTCAAAGTGCTGAGTGACTGTGATGCTACATTTTTCGCCGACACTCTCACCTGCAGGCGTAGAGTACATACTGTAGGCAGCGTTTGAAATTTGATTGACGCTGCGCATTTTGTTGACCTTTTCAATTTCTCCCCCTCAATCTCATTTTTCAACTTTTGAGGTTTAAGAGAGTTTGTTGGATACATCCACGTTATTCTCAGTGGATAATGACCTGACGTCATTGGTTATTTAATGAACTGAATAAACATGAAAGTGAATGACGTAATTCGAGCTGGCATTATCTTTTTGCGTCAATGAAGGGAAGCAGATTTAAGTTTACTTACTGCACATTTATTGACGTCAATACTAAGTGGTAAAATAGTACTGGCAAGTCGTGTATGTTAGCGGGAAATAAAAATACATGACTTGTATATACAAGGTAATAAGGAAAAATGACCGACATATTTGTTAAGGGTCAGTGGTTATCTCTGTTTTAGGTCTAAATATAGTCAAACATAGCCGAATGAATGCTTGAAATACAGTAGTAGTCGGGAATGTAAACGAAATTCGCCGAAGCTGATGAGTTATTTTGAGTTTAGAACCGGTTCTTCAAATCTTGATCTAAATGGGGAGTGAAAACAAAATCATATTTTTGCTCTCTTTTCAATTTTTCTTAATGTCTAAATAAGGAAAGTAGGCTGTGTTGGTTTGTTACAGCTGCTATTCGGTTGTGGTTGGAATTTTACATTGTTGTTATTATTATCATTATTAGAATTTAGAAGCCGGTGTTGCAGCCGCCAATTGCTGCTGGCCATTCGCTAACATTTTAACCAAGCTCATTTCGCTATTTCACACACTCTGAAATTATGATGAAAGGGTTGTAAAAATGTCGGTGTACCTGGTATTTTATTTCAGCAAATGGGGGCGGTGACCAAGAAGTCAAGGTCGGACATAATGTATCTAAAACTACAGCGTTACAAAAAGTTGTCTGGAAACTCGAAAGAATGTTGTCTGTCTAATTTTTTTTTTAAAAAATTAATGTATTTGTTATTATTTATAGTTTTATAAATTTTCTGATTTGTGTGAACAGCAGCGAAGGAGTTATATGCATTGTTATAAATTTGTACTTGTACGTGTATTAAAATTATAATAATTATTGTATTTCCAACCATTTGAATTTCTGACTCACAAATGGGATGAAGCAGTTTGAAAAATAAGTTAGAATGACATCATGAAAGACATTATAATAGTCACAAAGATAGAATAGATTGATCATTATCTTTTTCCCTGTCAGATGACTATCTGTTTCCGGATTGTTTTCTGTAACACTGGTTTGCAAAAGTTTGGTTAACATTTTTTCTCAACTTTTGCGAACATTATAACAGAATAACTTTGATTTGCATACTTGGAAGTGCATCTTTGCAGATATTTTTACTCATTTAAAGGCTAGGGAATGGTTTTTTTTAACTTGTAAGGTCCATTTTTTTTTGCCAAATTGTAAAGCTGCTAGTTTTAGCATAATTGCATTGGGAATTTAAATGCAGCATTAATTAACATCAACATTTAAAAGTTAACAAGAAATGGTATTTAAATGCTCAAGAGGTCTTTGTTTTCGTTTGTCTTTTAAGATGAATTGTTTTATAAATTTATAAATGTCGTTCCAAAACGGTGGTCACTTAATTTGTGAAAAGACACAAAAACACTCGATTTTTTTTCTATACCGTAGTCACACTAAGAAGTTGATGAATAAAGGCAGACGTGCGAAACCAAGTGGAAACACTTCTGCTTGATGGTTATTAATGGCTCGAAATAATAAACATCCTCTGATCATTAGAAAATGTTTGCTCCTGTCAACGCACCTACTCAGTTACGAATCGCTGACTTACTACTAACGCTAACGACTAAACTACTCGTGTAGTTAGATAATAAAGACTTTGATTCAAACGAGCCCGAAACTAGTAATCAGACGCTAAATTTACCAATCATTCATTGATTTATCTTGTACAGTAGTTAGAAATGTGGTGAGCCGTAATTCCACCGGCCACTTCACAAACTTTGTTAATAATAATTAATTTCTGTCAAAATCAAAGAGGATTTCTGCATCAACAAATCGTCTGTAAAATCTGAGCTTTTTATCATTATATATTTGTATTTTTTTTTATTAGCCGGTTGGTGTTTTTTTTTTTTTTGTTATTTCCGACTTGACAATAATCTAAGTAAAGTTTTTACCCCATTAAACTTGGTCGGAAGAATCAAGTTATGCCATTATAGTCCAGAATAATTTTATGCCTTGAAACTATAATTTAGAAGTTGAACTCAAAATCTTAATATTGTTCATAAGTTCATAACAACCAGCTTTATCGAGTTTTGTTGGATCTGTAGTCGGCACTACGGTTATAAAAGTTTAGGAAGAAAAAAATGTTGAAAGACCATGTGTAAAGTCCTTGCTCTATATTTTGCTATTAAATCCAACCATTTATTTGAATTTTTTACGAATTTTTAAGTTGTCTGAAAACTTTATGAACACCGTGTACGGTATATTGTATTTTAAATTACACAACAAACTGTTTTCTAAAATAATATGTAATGCACCGTATTTGTTTATCATGAATGCAAGTTATATAAAAAAGAGAGCATTTTAATTTACCGTAACACTAAAAACATGAAGCAATAACGTTTTATGATCCAGTTGACATCGTTGTTACGCCATTTGTGCTTATAATAAATCTATTTCATAACTTTAACTATTTACAAGTCACCGTCATTAGAAATGGTCTATTTCTAAGTTGCGTACTGTATTTCAAGAAAAACCTCTAAAACATCCTTTTTGGCATTCGCTCAAGAGGTTGAGCAACTTTTTATGTGTGGAATTAAGTTGGAAATCATTTTATCTGTTTCGATGATTATTACGAGTAATTTAGTCATACAATAGGTGATTAATCTTCTTACTTTCAGTGTGCAGTACTATTGACTTCTCTTGTTAGCAATCATTTATAATTTCATCATTTTGTTAGTTGGACAAATTTTCTTATTGCTTTCAATGCAGTTTGGGTTTTTTCTAAAGGCGCAGTTTATATATTTCAATGACATCATCGTGGTTCTAAGTACTGTAGTTACAAATGTTTTAATTATTAGCTTACGGCGAATAATGATGTAATTTGCTGTTCTTAGTATGAATGAGACTATTGTTTTAAAGTCAATGAATACGTATAAACAGACTCAAGTTTATGCTATTAGCATTTAAAAATTTAGTATAGCCGTTTTGAAGAGTTTTTCACACAATTTTATATTTGAGTTTTCTTAAAATATTAGCTAAGTTAAGTCGTGAATGTATTAAATGTTATCAGTTAATACTGAGTAATCTTTAAGATGTCTATGTAATTGACATTTGATATATGCTTCCTACACTTATCTTATGACCACTCTGAAGTATAAGTCATGTTCATAAAATATTTCTAAAAAAATAAAAATTTTATAATCCTTTTTTATCAACTTATCAATCTTGATAGCATTGTATTTGGCTGAATACTCAGTTGTACTAAAGGCTTTATGTTGTTTTCCAAATAAATTCAACGTACTTTTAAATTATAATTTTATATTTTGTCTAATAAATCCAAATTTAGCACTGAAAATATTTTTAAGATATACCGTATGCTACTATCAGTCGATATTCGGTCATTAAAAAAGTTAATAAAATGCTTTGCAAGGTTAATAACTGTAAAAAGTAAACCCCTTTGGTAAGGTACTGTAACCCAATACTAATCGTTATTTATTGCGCTTTCTAATTGTACATGGTATTAACATGTGCCTGGTATTTGGTTTTCAAGTTGTTAAACTACGGTACTTAAAAATTGTTAATGTAGTACAACTAGTTTAAGATTAGCTTAGATTGTATGAAGCTTTGAATCGTTATGGGGCCATCTAGGTTGACGTTTCAAGGGCAACGTCAGGTCCAACCGAGGCCAATGAGCTTATTACACATACACAATGTCGCAATCATCCTCCATAAATACATCACCTTCATAACAATATTATACAGTAAAAGTCGCGCTTTTTCTTCTTGCTCTACTTTTACGACGTAGATGTCTTTGAATTTTTTTTTCTTTTCTATTGATGGTTTGGCATTGTACAGTATACTTTATATGGCAATGGATGTTTTTATTTTATGAACGTGTGGTCGAAAGATTATGTCCAATAATCAGCACACGATAAATATTTCACCTACTGGAATTGCGACAAAAGCAGCTAATGTACAATATAGCGTGCTTCTGAGTTGAACGCTTTTATTACTTTGTCAGTGCAATAAAATGCGAATTTACGTGAGATAGGTCGATTTTATTAAAATGACTTGCGTGACATTGGTAAATGAAAATTCTTACATGATTGGTCACCTACTGGGTTATGCTGTGTAAAATGTGAATATAGAGTAATTACCATATATGCCGTTGAAGTAGTTTGGAAGCTTTACTAAAAAAAAAAATTTCTAAATTGAATCTAGTCCACGAATTCTAATATAACATGTAGTAGCGTACAGTATACTATATAAGTTAACTACTGTGTAATTACAATGATCACATTTGTTTAGTGGTCATTTTTGAGGTGTTCTTAAGCAACTTATGAACTTGTGCATGAATTTAAGATGAGGCAATTGAAATGTTTATTTCTTTTAATTCTGAAGTTTTGAATATCGTTTTTTTTTTATAAAGTTGTGAACTTGAATCACTTCAGAACTGAACTCTGCGTACATCTATACATATTTACTGAATTTTGTAAGTCTGTCCTTCATAGCTTTGACACAAGTCGTTTGGTTGCAATGACTGTAAAACCATGAAAAGCTACACCCAGTAGTTTGTAATAAAAAATTTGATGATTTTAGGGTTCTTTTTATTGCAAAAGTTCTTTTATTCAATAAGTTGAGGGCTGCTACAGCACCGTATTTGAAAGATTGACTTTGAAAAACATAGGAGAACTGTAAAAGTTGTTTACAAATATCAAACGTCATTGATTTAGAAATAAAATTTGTATATGTTGGTGAGTTATATTCGAGCCATGGTATTGAGTAACATTAAATTGCTAAAAATAATTTAGGCTGCTAAATTTGGATTTAAGAATAATCTAATTTAGTTTTTGAAACACTAGCTTTTTACCCCTCTTAAAATACTGAAATGTAAAGACTTTATTTATTCTTGATGTGTTATTTAACTTTGTTTTGAGTGACAGTAGTATTTATAAACAATATGAGAATAATTAGCTTACTGCACATCGTATGAAGGCCGAGAGATATAATAACATGTGAATAAAAATATCTCACTGTATTAATCATTAATTTGACCGTATGTTCCTCAAACATCACGATAATTACACCAATAATTGTAAGCAAAGTGTCATTAAATTCAGAGAATTTGACGAACCCCTAATATGGCATTGGTAAAATTGCACAGAAAATTGCATTGCGCTTACGTAATATTTTACAAATACTATACCAACAAGATAAAGCAACAAAATCAAAACGTTTAACAAACAATGCATTCAAAAACAAGTAAACAATACAGTAATTCTTGAAATATTTCTAACGTACAAAGAATATGAATAACTTTTGAAAAGGAATAAAATAATTATACGCAATGCGGTAGGTACATGTACATGTACAATCTACTGATGTAAACAATGGTTAACTTGATAAGCTGTAAGATTCCATTTAGTTTAGTGTTTGAAAATAAATTTTTAATACAGGATGTTGAAAGCTTAATATCTTAAAAGGCTCAATTTGTTATTAAAAACTACAATAAGTTTACAGTAAATTGCAATGCGCACGTAATAAATAAATTAATACATTTGTAGTGGTCAAAAGTAGACACTGAACATGTAAACTAAAATGTCGATATCTATTTTTTTTTTTTTTTTTTTTTTGCGCAACTTTTAAAAGAATGTTGTTTTTCTTCTTCTTGCTACTTATCTTTGATGTGGCTGACATTGTTGTTAATGTTGGTTACCCAATTTATTAAAAGGTCGATGTTGTTTGTTGTTCAATGTTCATGCGTTAATGTGTAAACTTAAATAATCTCCATAGATGGTACTACAGTATAATCTACACTACATTTTTCTGAAAATATACTGTAGCTTGGTATTACCTCACACAAAAAAAATTAATTGTTGATGGATTCGCAATTACTTGCACTTGTAGTGCATGTGTGTGGGAATTCATTTGTAGGAGAAACCTTATATGCTTAATGTATTACAGGCGGATAAATTTCTAATGAAAATATTACATATTTGAAGGAGGGAATAATTATTATTACTTTCATGTCGAAGTTACTGTAGTTGTGTTATCTTGTACTGTGGTGTTGTGTGTTTCAAAGATGTTTTTCAATTATGTCAGTTTTTTTTCTTCTTGGTGTTGTATTTTACGGTTTCTTATATTTTTGGGTGTTTTGAACTTTGTATTTTACAAGTACATTATATCGTTTGGGAATTTTGAACTTTTATCAAATACTAAAAAAATTATTTCGGTTATTTTGAAGCATTCTCAGAATATATTATGTTTGAGAGTATTTTTTGCACATTTTTGTCATCGTGAGGATTCTTTTGTGAAGTGCAGTTTTGTATGCAAAACATTTCAAAGGATATTTTTTATATGCTTATTTAAATTTTTTTTAAAAAGTCATAAAATTTTGAATTGCAACATTATTGTGAACAATACATTTTATTGAAATCAATTTTCATACTGTAACTCTTATAGCGTGACGGTAATTCTTTTAATACAAACAAAATTTTAAATAATTTTTTTTTTTTTGAAAATTAAAAAATGCAACAGGAACATAAATTTATGACAGCAAGGTAATTGCGACTGTAGTGTGCAGTCAAGGGGTACAGGAAGTCCACTTGCACATACAGTAACATTACTTAACTTACAGTAATTATACAGAAATTAAAAAAAATAACTACTGAAATTTATCAATTCTTTTAAAAATATAGTCAAATCCATTGTCTTGAAGTATATAATGTGTCTTATTCTATTGAGGCAATTATGAAGTGCTTAACGTAATTTAATTTGAATTAGAGAGGGGGAAGAAGGATGTTCTTGATTTATTTTTAACAAGTGTATAGTCCCTATATTTTTTACGAACATTACCATTGAATTACACAGTGTAAAGTGTAAACTAACATTGTTATGCATTGTGTTTTTGTAAGCAAAATTGCATGAACAAATCGAATACTTGGGTTTAAACTTTAAAGGACAGAGTTCGTTTCTTTGTTTTTCAACTAAATTTAATTGAAACGGACTTTATAAACTTAATAACAGTGCTTCCTGTTTCATAACAATGGTCTTCTCATGTTTACGTTGTTTCAGTCCTTTATTGAGTTTTCGATATCAAGCTCTTGGATATAGTATTACACTTGTACGTGTGCACTGTAGAGTACAACGGTATTATAGGGAATAACAGTGTATTTTATTATTCCTTAGCAACAGTTGTGTGTATAGTGTACAAAACAGAAAATCTTATTTTAATGTTGAGAACAGTCATTATCTCGTGTACAAGTTACACAACATTGCATTACATTATTATGGTACAAAATCGAAAGCTTAGCACGCTGTGCTGTGCTTTACTTTTGCGTCAACTTCAAGTACACTAACCCTACATAAGAACATGTAGTCACTTACAGTACACTCTTACACTGCAGCACTGTATCTTAATTGGGGAGCATTGGAAGTATTCTATGGCATCATTCATGCCAATTAATGGATAATGTCCACTTTTATTGTTGCTTGTCAACTGACACATGCTATCAACTTACAGCAAATTCCAAAATCTACAACATCATTACTAGAACTGTACATGTATTTCAAATTTATTGAAAGTTTAAGGATTATGTGAAATTTGTTCTCCCAACTTCTACAATGTACTTGCAACTTTGTATTTCTCTGATTGTAAATTCTTATTTGCAAAATCTATAAACAATTTTGTCCAATTTAATCTACATTTTAAAATATTTTGTTAAAGTTTTAACTTAATTTTTGCTATTTTTGTAGAAGCCCAGGTCAATTGCCTTTACTCCTATAAATTTCTGTTTTTAACTTACTGTATTCCTCTATCTAATTTTTCAATTACGATAGAATATTTTTGTGGAATTTCCTATCTCACTCTAATGACCGTTTGACTATTGACGCCTAACTGTAACAATGAGAGGATTTTTCCATTAGCTAAATTTACTGTTTGCAACACAATAAATCATATAGCAATAAAAGCCAATTCGACTTTATTATTGATGGCAATTTGATTGTGTTGAATAATGTGAAAGGGGGGACAACATTCGCTTTATCTTTCTACTTACAGTATATTTTTCTGATCAGTTTTCTTGTACTTAGTTTCAATATTTAATGATTTCAATTTGTTATATTGTTCTGCTAACTATTCATCTTTGGTCTCGCCTTCTTTATTTTAGGCAACGCCTTTACTGCTTCAAAAGTTCATAATATACAACTTAAGGAATTCAGATTTTTTTACACTGTATGTGCAACATATAAGAAAATAATTTTAACCCCCCTGAAAGTGGTGCAAGTGCAATTACCGTTGGGTGTGGCCGATTATTAGGTCACTTTAAAAGTTGTAAACAATTATTATTGAGTGAATGTAGTACATGTATAGCTAAGTTAGTGGTTGTCAACCTTTAATCAGCCCTGACTCTTTTTATTTTGACTCTCAACATATTTCAAATTTAAATTGAAAATAACTATTAAAAATGTTATTTTTCATTTTATTGCAGTTTCTTTTTTTGCTTCACAAGTTGGCACCTTCTGAGCTAAACTATATTTGCGACGCGAAATTGTGCTTATTAGTTATTATAATTGCATTTATAGAATTATTGACGGCTATTTAGTTTTTGATGAAGTGCAGCAGTCTGTCTGACTTTCACAAAGAAATATATTAGTTTTAGTTGTTGCAGTATTTGATATTTCCATGCAATACGTGGCTTGTGTTTTATTGTATCGATGAAAGACATCGTACCTGGCGAGACATATTGAGCCAACACATGTCATCGAAATTTATGACTTTATTATATTTGATCGTAATTCAGATAGTGAAGCAATTGTTTTGATGACTGTTCAATACGATTTACATTAGTTTTTCGTATTTATTGCCAACGATATGGTTTGACCTTTACATTGGCGGCGACAGAATCTTTTTTTTAGCGTTTATAAGCAGACACCGCATTTTTTTAAACGAGAAAACAATTTATTTAATCTAAGTCACAAGGGAATCTAAATTTCACGATAAACGAAATATTTATTCCCTGCACTGTCTGAAAATACTGTAATATTATACAGTATACAGAGTTTTATAATGAGATAAATGTTAATTTAATTTTTTAATTAATTTTTGATTTCAGTTATTTTTTATTTTACGTACTGTATAATTTTAATTACTTTTGTCGCTGTAACGATTTTGGTGAAGTAAATTCATGTACGGAATCTCAAAAATTAATGTATTAAATTGTGTAGACCGCTGAACATGAGCTTAAGGAAGTTAAGATTAAGGAAGAGAAAATGTTGCAAACAATGTGGTTCAGATTATCCGCAATTTTTTAAAAATTTGTTAAAAGTTTATAATAATGATTTTTATCAAATATGAAAAACTGTATTATTTTACAGTATGTAATTTATAAACACTTGTCAATATCGTTCAGCTACACTGCATTTATGGCATTCTTTATTGATATTATTGCTATCTTTTTAGCGTTTTTGACTTTCTATGTCTGATTAATGTTTATTTTTATTTTAACAGAATTTTTTGTTACAAGAATTTTTCAACGATTCTTCTTTGTGGATTGTGAAATTGATTTGTTGACATTTTAATGGTCAAAAGCTCGCAAAGTGATCTCAAGATAGACTGTCTTTTAAGAGGTAAATTAATACGTTTTATTTTATTTTTTTTATTGCGAAAGATGGAATTCCTAAGTGATTTTGAATGTACTTGTGCGCAATAACTTGGTCATCACGTGTTTGGTTGTCACTCCTGAGGGTAGAATAGAAGCTTAATAATGTTAAGTTTACTCTTGGCGACGCAAAAGATTTTTAAAAAAAAACAACAACAAACAGTTACGTCACATGATGTAAATATTGCATCACAATAATGCAATATGCTTTGTTCCATATGTTAGGACGCCCAAAATAATTGTTATGTCGGAAGAACAAGACCCCCAAAGATAAAATGTGGTTGCGCAATGTATTGTTTTGATATCTTCACTATAAATTACTATATAACGTTTGCAATGACCATTAAAAATGTTTACCTAATGATAATGAAGCAGCATTTTTCTCAATTCCACTAATTCAATCAATAGAGAAGCACTATGTATCCTGGAATTTGAAATACCTGGTCATGTATACAGCAGATTCTTCTCTGATTGGTTGGATGGAGTTAGGTATACTTAACAGGCAAATGTATGAATCTAAAAGGTTCCTCTTTTTTATTATACCGGTACGATTACATTTTTGCTAAATGGGCAAGTTGAGATTTTGGATTCACATACAGGTACAACACTTAAATATGAGCTTCTAAATACTAGTTATATCAAGTAAAAATAAGCAAATTTACTATGATATTAAGTAATGATATTAAAATTTCTGTTGTCTTCTTTTTTGTTGGTTTATATTGTATGTTCATCTTGTCAAGGATTATCTCGTCATGGAATTGAATATTTGATGATAAAAGATACGCAGTTTGAACGTCTTAGAATCAATTCAATAATAAGTGAATTTAGATAGCCAGACATTTAACATCATGTGAAGAAATGATCAGTGAGCTGTGCCGTGGGTTGATGGTTTTAAAAGGTCAAAGTTGGCACTTAGTTTTATTATATTATTTGGAAGTGATATTAAAGCGTCCTTTGCGACAGACGTGAGGAAAAAGTGAGGGGGTGGAAGAGCTGAGCGAGTGAAAGAGATCGATATCGAAATCGATATTCTTTCTCAGCTTTTACGCAGCATCCCGACTTTGAAAGAGCAGAAGAGATGTATAAAATGGAATTTTTGGGCTGTGGGGGTTGTGGATGGAAGGATGGTTGCGCAGAGTACTGTAGTGTGTTAGCATGGTCGTCGGAACTCCCATCGATAAGAGATTTTATTCTCTACTTTTCCGTCTTTTGCTTACTACGCTATACACCCCCTCCTTTCCCACTCTTCATCTTTCTCTCAAACACCCCCATTAAAATACCGACAATAAGTTGTTGAGGAATGTTCTATGTATGTGCCGTGATCTTTCTTTGTCGTCATGGCAACCGTCTCAACACATATACAATGACGTCATTGGCTAAGCAGATGCGTTGTCCTAGCAACCGCCTTCTTCTCCCATTCTGTTCTTTTTATCCGCCACAGCTGCCTCCGTACTTTGCACCGAAATTCAAATGCAACTGTGAAATTTCAGGGTTTTTTTTTTCTTTTTCAAAATTATAGAAAATCGGTTAGGTTTTATCAAATTTGACGATACGTTATAGCTTATGGAAAACCGTGAATTACTAAATGATAACTAATTACAAATTTTAGCTAATTTTAGGATTATTTTCTTAATTAATGTTTACTATTATACAAGTTGCAATTAAACTTAGAATGGCTCATCATTTTTTATTTTGTTTTAATGCAAATTAAGTTCTGGGTTATATTTTTTTTCCTATAATTTTATTAAACACGATTTACTTTACTTAATTATGCTCTGAAGCAAACTACTTTAGTTTGCAGTGCCCTGGATATTTGCTGACGTCATTCGGCTATGACGTTTTTAATGCAGCAAGGTCTTTGGCGTTATTCGCTCTGGGGATGTGCTGCATTAGGTTTGAAAAGGAAAATCAAAAAGTATGCAGCTTACTACATAGACTTATTGATTTATCCGTTCTTTTTCGCCGGTTTATTACTAAATTTCTTCGCCGGTTAAGTACTTACAATTGGCGACTATAGCGTAAACGCTTAACTATTTCACGCGTGTTCTGTTAAGTAACTGCGTTTTGACAGCAGTTGGCGTATTTTTGGTTTTTTTGATAAGGAGTTAATTTTTAGTAAAGTTACATGTTACATATTTTAATAACTTGTTCTTTTAATCAAGTACATTTTGCACACTACAAAACAATAATTTCACATCTAACGAATTTTACTTGGTTTATTTTTATGATTTTACTTTCTTATATGCTACTAACATTTTGAAATAGAGGATTACCAAGGTTATTTATTAAATGCACATTTCGATCATTTCCACGACTCCTAGCTTTGAATACCACTCATTTATACCATGTTTAATCGAGAAACCTAACAAGCACATAAATGGTTTTTAATGAATTTAATAGAAGAAAAAAACCATAAAAAACTTGAGTGCAAGTTAGTAGTGACGTAATTTCATATTTATTTTGTGCGTTTAAGCAAATAATAGTGCACATATTTCGGTTTGCGTGAGTTTTCTATTGTATGCCGCAGTCGGTGCAGCCTCAAACCGCTTTTGCTGTGTGGTTATGACGTCTTTTAGCTACTGTGTTTGCATTGTACAGTATGTGCGGCATCCACTTGCGTAAATGACGACCAAACATACATTGTATCTACAGTATGTGGTCACAAATGTTGACAATGCTAGCAAAACTGCTTGTATTAAATTTTATCATGTGCTTGTATTTGAAATATAATGTACGTTCGTTTTTGTATGACGCTAGATTCATTGATAGTATTGAACTTTTTTATTTATTTATTTATTTATTATTAATTTTGATTATTTATTTTGACATTTTTATGCATAGGCAAACGATTCTTGTTAATTTTTAAAAGCAGTAAAACTTTTTTTTTTGATTGGTTGATAAAAGATTTGAATAAGAATTGGCATCAATATTTCTTGGTATTTTATCATTGTCAGAGTAATGCTTTTAGTTTTAATAGAAAACTGGTTTTTATTGTGTGTGTTACATTCAGGAAGCAGATTTTACAGCAAAATTGTATGCGATCGAATGTCATTGGTAGATTTTTTTCCCCCCAAATATTATTATTGTTGAATTTAATAAATCATGTACGTTACTACTGTATTATAAATCTGTTGCCAGATCTACATAACAGTAGCATCTGTATTTACAATAATTTTCTATATCGAAATAAATTACTGGTTTAAGGAAGTAATAATTTTGCACCAAAGGAATTATTAAATACAAAAATGACTGACACAATGTTGTTTCTTGATTTGAAGTTTACTGGAAATTAATTATTTTAAATCTGATCACTTAAAAATTATACTCTTCATTCGACTACAGTATAATCAACAAAAATATAGTCTGAAAAAATAACAGTAAAGATCTATTTAAACTTTTTTTTTAGCAATTTATTATTATATTTATAACATTATTAATATATATGGTTTATTGACGCAGATTTCGATATGTTCAATTTCTCAATAGTCACGATATAACAGATGTTTATGACGTCCGTAATATTGTTTAATTGCATCCACATACACTATGACGTCAAGTCATTTTTTTTTATTGAAATGGTTCAACCTCGTAAATGGCAACGTTAGATCTTACTGTAATTTAATAGTCGTTAAGTTATTTGTATATTTCGTAATTTTTTTTATTAATTTACACTACCATGCTTAAAATGGCATTTGATCATATGAAACGGTAGATGGCGGTACAAAAAAAATGATTATTTCATTTATTTGTTTATGATTGTAAAGATGCGTTAAATACCGGTTAGCCTATTAGATCGTGCAAATATTTAGGCCACAAAACATAAAATAACGTTAGATTAAAGATAAGGTGCTATTTACCGAGACAGTGTGACCGAAATTTATTTAAAAAGGAAAAAAAACCGATAATGTTATTATAGCACATTGCAAAGAATAGATTGTGTGCTGTGGTACCAGGCGATTAATATCTGCGCAGTTTTTTTTAATTATTATAAGAGAAAATTGAATTTTTAGACTTTTAAAATTAGTCGAAATTCCACAGAGTCACGAGAAATTGTTATTGAGTTTTATCTTGCACCAAAATGATAGACTAATCATCATGTGGATTGTGGAGGGAAGATTATAATGATAATCGATATTATTGTACAAAATGCGCCTGTTGGACTGACTACCAGGTTTATTCTATCTTCTGGCTAATCTTGATTGACGTCATTCAAATACGTTGAAATGATCTCTCTTGTCCTCCACCATTTGGTACCGAGTAGTACAAGGATATTCATGTCCAAATACTGTATTTCAATCAGTTACAATACAAAAGCCTTTGTCTATTATTAAGTTATATTACTATACTGTATAATATTGAACAACACTTGTTTTATAATCGATTATCAAATTGATTATCAGATTGTGATTAAACTGATATGAATGAGTGATGAACGATTGGGTATGTCAAACACTGTGAAAGAATGAAATTGCATTTTTTTCTCTTCAAAAATAAATAAAAATGACTGTACTGAAATTTATCTGTGATTTAGTGCGTTTTGATACAGTACTTTCTCGTTTTTTCCACATTTTTTAATCACTAAACTAGGCATTTTATTTGACGTTTTTGTATTATTTTGTCATTGCATAATTTTGAGTTTGAGGTGATTGCTACACTTGTCATGTAGCTAAATGTTTAAGTGTTATGTTTAAATAAGTCGAGAAGCAATTAATGCCAAATTTATTAGCATTTGTTTTTGCAGTATTTATGTGATAGCGAAATAATTAGAATTGTAAATTAGAGTTGCAACGAACGATTTATTCTTGCAAATTAGTTAATGAGATTTACAAGGTTAAAACTTGATGCGAAAGCTGTGTAATAATTACACAGTATATTATGGGAAACTAATGTTGTACCGTATTTCAGTGGGGATTATACGAAAGATAGCTTTGAGTCTTCGGAGAGCAAGGTTGTCTAAATGTAGACGAAAGAAATTTTCTAAAAATAGTAAAAAAGATTAAGAGATCTGTTAGATCACATACATATACAGCTGTTATTAGGCAGTATGTCAATGTGGCCATTTTTAGGACGTGGTTGCTAGATTTGTCTTTATTAATCTAGAGGTATTTTCATCTGAAATCAGATTAAAACTAAAATGTATGAAATCGTTTTATTTGCTAGGAGCTGAGCTATGAACTGGAAGACTTTTTGCCAATTAAATTGCAAAAAGATTGGTTTGACTGTACAGATAGATATTTTACACAAGTTTACAGTAAATTCGACTTCAAATAGATTTGACATTTAAGCCTTACAATTTAATTTCATGTTTCATAATTTGGCGTAGGATTCTCCACACAAGTCTCATTATGATTAATTTATTGTTATAACGTATCGTAGTTAATTGAAGAAATGGATAAGGGGTGACGGGGTCTATGTAGCTTAGCTTTCTATATTAATGATTGTAACTACGGTATATTTTTCATAACATGTAATTGCGTGTAAATCGACATGCCGAACAGTTTTACTTACAAATGCCATTTAAAGTAGGAAAATCGTAATTAAAATGCTGTAGTACTTCAGTTGTTTTTTTGCATTGTTTGTGTGGTAAGGGGAATAAAAGTCATTGACGTCATTCGTACATGTCTATTTTAATTATATGGATAATTATGATTCAGTTCCTTATTTCAATTGTTTGTTTATTCCCTTAGGGGTCAGAACTATTCAAATATTTTTTATAGCAGACTGCAAATTTGTCATGTAATTCTAAAAACATAGGTGTACAAATGTTTTTCTACACAAGCGATTATTACATCATTAGCAAATTAACAGAACGCAAAATTATTTTGGTTTTTTCTATTGAAATAACGAGGCTGTTAAAAGTTATGCGTTAAATTTGAAGTAAACTTTTAATATAAGGTGCAATTAGAGGCTTAATTACAAATGTGGCTTCTTTGACAATGAACCAATTAAATGTATCCGTTACAAACTGTTGGACCTCAGCCAATATTCGGTCCTGACATTCTTCTTGCATACTGCGTAGGAACATACTGTAGCCTAACTGTACTCATAGCTGAATTACAATCTCAGCTGGCGAATTTGTTTTAGCATTTAGATTTGCGAAAACGTCATTGCACCTTATTAGGTGAACTGTAGAAATTAAGAGATATCCTTGTACGGAAACAATAACCTTACTAATTATGATTAATGTAATTGGATAATAAGAAAAATTGATCGTAGAAAAAGTTTTTTTTTTTTGCGACTCAACGTTTTCAGCATTGATTGTTTATGGTTAACTCTAAAGCTTTATTTAAAGGGAACAAAATGATTTGTACGTTAATTTACAAAATTTGGCTTTCTAGAAAAATCGATTTTGGGATTTTAATTTTTAGATCCCGCATTAAAAGAGACTATTTTAGAATTTGAAACGCAAATATTGACACAAGTTTTTAGTTTTTTAAATGTAAATTTTAATTTGTGTGACACAGGTGTTTGACATTCGAAGCCAAATTTTGACATGTGAAACACAATATTTAGCTTTGATGTTATACATTTCGTGTTTAAATGACTGAATTTGTTTTTGTAAAACTATTTTTTTTTTTAAGTTAAGTTGCTATCGGTTTATGCTTGGTTTCAACCAGTATTTTTTTATTTGAAAAAATATTTTGTTTGACATGAAATTCCTGGTCAGTGATTATTTTGACGTTTTTATTTTGAAATACAGAATAGTACTTGTGATAAAATCATTAATAAATTGTTAGTTGTAACTGTCCGATTGTTTAAAACGTTTCATATCTGGATTTCAGCTAAATAATTCCAGATAAATATGTATCGTGTTATACAATGAAGTGTTTCAGATAATTCGATTGCTATCATTTCTCCTAAACAGATCAGCCAGACACGGCGCCAGTTATGCAATTTTGTATAGTATGACTTTGTTTGCTGTCTGATTAGTTCAAACTAAATAATGCGGCTTTCGAGTTTTTGTCGTTTTAGTGCTTTTGGTGATGTGTTAATAGTTATATAGTGTAGTAATTGTAATAAGTACGAGTACAACAATAATTTTTTTAAATATAGACTTACTAAAAGTGAACTAAAAAGTCAAAAATAAATTTGGCTACAAAATATGTTAACAAACTAAAAGATTAAGCGCTTAAAATTAAATTTAGCTTTTGTAACTGTAACTTACACTAGTATACTAAGTTAAAAGTAAATACAGATTGGCATACTTTACCTGCACAATTGTAAACTGTGTACTTTACCTGTATTACCTAGAATTCTTCCAAGTTTTTTTGTGTCCAAAATAGTTTTACAAGTTATGTTTAGTTATCTCATCGGTAGTATTTATGCGATTTTTTTAGAGGCAATAAAAACAACAGTATTTTAAGCATATATAAAGTTTATTTAACAAATGAACATTATGTTGTCATCAGCGTTGTAATGGTCAAATCACTTTATCACTGTTTTCAAAAAAATACAATTTTCAATTTTTTTCATTGTTTTTTTTTTCTTGGAAATTCATAGACATTTTTTTACAATTATTTATAATCCGCACAAGTTTCGAATTATTATCATCATTATCAGTTATTATTACAAACATTTGATTAGTATTATAATACAAAATGTAATATAACAATTCTGTGGCAAAGGCTTAACTTATTGGTAAGGAAAATGATCATATCTGACGACAAACTGATAATATAAAAAGCAAAAAAAAAAAATAATAATACAACAAGACAAAATAAATAAGTCCAACACTATGATATAATAATTTACAACTCAATCCCATTTTTAATTTATTTCTCACATTGAGATTGATTTGATGAAGTTTGGAGCGAGGGGAAGATGAAAAAACAAATTAACAATTAATTGACCTTACAAGTGTGGAAATAAATTAAGAGGACTTATAATTACACACATTAGGAGACTAATAATGACAATAATGATAATAATCAGTCACTATAAAAACGGTGTAAGGAAAATTTTCTTGAAACAATGACGTAAATGGCTTTTAAAAAAAAATAAAAGCAAAAAATCTCAAAAACAAATTGAGGCTATTTGGCTTTTTGTTTTTTTTAAACAGTTAAATTCAAAGGAACTTTTTCAACTTAATGATATAAAATATGTAAATGTAACTGATGAGAGATGAAATAATGAAAAATTACAAGTGAAAGTGTTTTTTTTATTTTTTCTAATTGTTAAACTTCCCTTTGAACATTCGAATGAGTAATTTTGAAACACAGTATGTCATAGGGGCTTTAAACAAATAGTGTTTATTAAAAGTAGCATGTTAACCTTCGTCTTTACGGGTGTCAAAAAAAAATTAGATTACAATCAACATGTCAAATGACGGTCATCATAAAGTGGATTACATTTTTTATTAAATTTTTTAAATTATTTTCGGATGCTTCGTGCCTGTTTCTCCTTTGTATCCCAACTTATGGATACGTATTGACTAGAGAACATTCCTCTTTTTTATTTATTTTTTTTGTAACTTGTATGATTTTCGTCATTTTTTCTCAATCTAATTTTTTTTAAGACTTTTTAATAACCTAAACTTTTAGCTCTGAGTGAAATTTTTTCAATTTTTTTTTTTTTTCTTTTCATAATGCATAAATATATTCTAAATGAAATGATTGATGAATGAAAAATGTTTTGTTTCTTTTATAAATTTTCAAAAATATATTTAATTACAAATGCATGTGAAGGTAGGGCGGGGAACATGTTTAAAATACTGTATAATAATAAAATGTATCCCTGTAAATATTTTATATGGGTCGGGGACAAATGAGTTTCTTAAAATTTTCTTAAATGAATAAGGAACCAATTAGAAAACTTTTAAATTTGAATGAAATACTTGTTATTCAAATATTCTTTTGACTAAAAATAAAACAAATTTTGGCTTTCTAATTTTTACGTAACTTTTTTTTTTTTTTTTGCAAAACTTTTTTCATTTTTCTGTCGAAATATAAATAAAAATTCATAAGCCAAGGATAAAAATAAATTAAATATAATTTTCCTTACACCTTTTGTTTCAATTTATTTTTTCTTTGCATTGATAAAGTCATCTTTCGTCTTCCGAAACACACATTAATAAATTCACAATCTTTAATACAATCTCTACTGCGCATGTACAAACACTTTTAGTGTGTGTGTATATAATATAATTGAAGAGTGAGTGAGCGCCCTCTTTGATCAAAACTAAACGAAACCCCCGGCATATTTTATGTTATGGGAACGAGATATTATATGATACGAAAAATTATTGAAAACTATATTTGATACAAGTAACAATTGTGAAATGTTACAGAAGAAAAGCATTTATTATGTCAACGTTTGACAATGTATAAATAACACATAGGGTGAAGTGAAACTGCAAATGGACTTAAGGATAGAAGGGCCTGTAATAATGATTCCACCATCATATTTCTCTCAAAACTGATGACATTCAGCTCAACATACAACAAACTTATTCGCAGCTCAATATAAAATATTTGCTGTTTATAAATTAAAGAGGGAAAAAAGACAACAAAAAGCTTGGACAAACACTTTGTAGCTGACAATACAAGACTGTGACAGCCCAAAAATGTAATAAACGTCCCAGGTGGAGCTGTCATCATTTACTTTTGAAATTGGAAGAGGGAGGATAAAACAAACAGTGCTGTACTTGTGTACAAGTGTAATGGATATATGGGCAGAGGGGAGGGGGGAGTAGGAAAGAGAGTAGGAAATCGAATTTAGAACAGGGAGAGTGTGGAGTTTAGGAGATTAATGAAAGGAGGGGAGGGGTAAACACCACAAAAATACATGAAGGGTGTTGGTGTGTGTGATATCATCTATTTTTTTGTCCTATTTAATTTAGATGTACATCAAAAGAACTAATGAATGAATTTGTTTTTTGGTTGTAGGAGTTATTTGGGAGTAAGTGTAGGTGGACTACATCATGGTCTGGGGATATCCAAACGAAAGTGTGTAGGCTATAATTTTTAAACAATTTGAATTAACTTTATATAACAGTATTTTACCCCTTTGTTGGAGAGGGCCACACCCCAAAACAACATTCATCGTTTTTTTTTACTATATAAAGACTTGTGATAAGCTTTCGATAATTACAATATCTGTTTCTACCACCAAAGGACTCGGGAGGGAGGATGGGGTAACTCCAATGTAACCAATATTCATTAAAAATTTTATATTTCGCTAAAATACTTTTTTAAAACACGCATTTAAGGGATTTTTCATCTCTAAAATCTTTCTCAACGCTATTCAAATAGAAGCTTAAATAAGCACACACTAGTGATGGGAAAATAATGATGATGATGATTATGGTTAAGGAATGACGTCATCATTTCTGTTGTAGTCATCATTATTATTTTTGATTGGCAATATTATATTGTATAACTCGGAATAGCACACGGAGGAAAGGCTGTTAATGGTTTCGTATACGTCACTTGAGGGGGTGTTTCCATTGCTTAACTCCGCCCCCTTCAGTTTTAAAATATTCACAGCAACAAACAACCTTTCCAGTACCGCGCAAGCGCACTACATTAACATTCAACATCATCAAACTCAAACAATTTTGGTTTTTCATAATACAGTAGGGCATTTTACACACACCAGTACCAGTGCGTTTTCATTTTCGTTTTTATCATAATCATTTTTGTTAATAAATTAAAAGAAATTGTTGCACTACTTTTTTTTTTATAATATTACTTCTTCAAAAAACCAGTGAAAACTATGAATAAAAAATTTCGACTAAATTTTTACTACTAATTCCATGTATTGGTCAAGCAAAATATTACCACATACACACACACACATGTACATACACAAATATATAGATTTATATTGATATTTATTAACATGCGAAATTTTATGTACAAGGACAAATACAAACAGGAGAGCAAAACAGCACAAAAATTGAGCAGAAATGTGTCGACACATCATCATCATCAGACTTTTTTTTTTCAAATTAAAAAATTATTGGTCCTCATTTTGGGGTGGGTAAAACCTCTCTCTTCCGCCATGTTGACATACATAATCATACATGTATATATATACGCAACATGGCCGTTATAAAACGAAAAAAAATGACACAATCTAGATAAACTGACGAGAGGAATAACGTACATTATAATCCTCTCGTCGTTAAACAGATGGCGTCTCGTTCAAATAAAAAAACACATCAAATTTAAACTCCAACAACAATTCGACATGGCAGTCAATCTTATTCTCCCTCAACAATTCTTAAATGTACTTCCGTTTCTAATATCTCGCAACTTCCCACTCTACTTGGATTCTTATCAATTTGCCCCAAAGTCCATAGTCAATCGACTGGGGATGTTTTCTTATTATTTATGGATTTTTTCTTAATATTTTAAAAACTATGTACATTATGAAGTGGGGAACATATTTTGTTGTGAAGGATGATCAATATAAATTAATTAAGACCCTCCTTTACACACATTTTTATTAACACCACACTACACAACCATATTTGCGAGGATGACCAATGTCCACATTTTAAATATATTTACACGTAAAAAAATGTTTTTTTTTTTAACTTTATCCCTGATCTCCCTTTTAATATGACTCAAGGCGTCATTAACGAACGACCTTAATGGGTACTATACAAATGGGTGTTTGAATGAATTGTGTAAATGGGAGATATATTATTGGGATGAGCGTCAAAAATGGACATTAGGCGGAATTGCGAGTGATAGTGTATTATTTACTATATACATAATGGTGAAGAAAGGTCTTATATTAAATTAGTTAACGACCGTCAAATAAAAGGGGGAAAATATTAACTTCGAAACATTTTTTCCCTCTTACTAACAAAATCGTTATCACTAAAATTACAGATTTTTTAATTAGCGACTAAAATATTTCTCCTACATCAAATAGCTTCTACTGAACTGTCGGTGCTGTTTTGGCCAGACGAATGTTGGTCAACTGATGAACGTCGGCCTGCTACTTTTTGAGGTGTATTATCCACTGGAATTTCTAATTTGGCTGTCATCCATGGATGTTGTAGGATTTCTTCGAGATTAGGTCTTTCTTGTGGTATTATATTCAGACATTTTCTAATCAAGTCTTGGCATTCTGTAAACAAAAAATACAAAACGACTTTATTTAATAAACAAGCAAACAAACAGTGGGATAATAGCTTTAATTTTGATATTTACCTAATGAGGTTCTGGTTCTGAAGTTAACTTCAGCTTTAACAATCTGTTCATCCAGTTCGAATGGAATGTCACCACATACCATATCAAACAGGAGAATTCCCAATGACCAAACTGTAGCACTGCGACCATTATAGCGATTAGTACGAATCCATTCTGGTGGACTATATACTCGAGTTCCTATTTATACAAAAATAAAAAAAATTTACTTAAAATGTTTGTCTAATACAGTACTTTGTACATTTTTACAGGAAATTGAAATTCAATGCTATATCATGAAACACATCTTATAAAATTCAAGGAAACGAAAATAATCGAAAAAATGGGGTAAGTTTAAAATTATATTTTGATCTAGTTTTTATCTCTGCAATACAAGCAACGCATGCGCACTGCAACCGTCATTTAACTTTGTGAATGAATTAGATCGGAATGTGTCCTCAATATTTTTTTTATTCATTTACAAAAATAATGTTATTTTTTCTTGTACTGTAAAAACTATTATGACTAGAGAGAATATGCTGCATGTTTCATTTTGTACTGAAACGAAATCGTTTGATTGATTTGGTCAACTAGACTTCATAATGATTTTAGATCTGCCAGAACAAGTACAAAAGCATAGCATGATATACAGTATCTCGGATCGATATTTTAGTACTAAACCTACAAGTACACTAAATATTCCTGTACTAAACTCTCTACACGCACAATAACATTACCACGTGACTGTTTGTTGATCGAAATGGAGGTCAGAAACTACGCCTGCTTATGCATCAGTCGTTTCTCTGCCCAACATGCCATCTAAGGCTCTAAGCAATAACAATAGCAAAGGGAAAATCCACCGAATAGTGAGGGAACATTATAGTATATTACAGTGATGTGGGAAGGAATAGAGAAAAGAGGGGAAAAAATGGTGCCGCCATTTTTCATCATGAAATGCATTGTCAATTTTCACTTCCGAAACAAACTCAAGTCTCTCCATAACTGCAGATGGTAAAAGCATCGTCTACCACGGTTTATATCGGTCAAATGGTAGAGCATAAAAAATCAAAACATTGAGCTTCCTGAATCTACTCGAATGAGACTTACAGTATAAAAGGGTAGAGAATATAATAAAAAAAAATTGAATATTAACCTCCATAATATACTTGAAGCTTGGTTTAACTAATTAGGAGAGCAACCGATACTGTATCTAATATGTATAAATGGGGGAGGGGGTGAAAAAAGCAACAACAAACGTTGTTTGGCCGCCATCGAAGGATATTGTCCTACATTCCAATTGTTGTGTAAGCTGGCCTACTTTTTCCCCAACCACCACCAACATGCCAATTTCTTCAGGGTTTTTTCTAATCTTTCAAACATACAAATTCCTATTTAATACACCTTTACGTTTCCTATGCATTATTCACCCACTCCACCCACTTCTTTTATTTCCCTCTACTTCATCTACGTCACTACACTCGAAATACACACGTGGCTGTGTATTTATTTACATTGGCGTTCTCATGGCGACCAAAAAACGTCAGTGTATGGACTATGGCGTGATCATGTCAACCCCTCACCACCTCATATCTATCAGCGGTGTTTTTCCACTACAAATGTCTGAAGCTTATTAGTTTTTGTCGTTTAATATGCAGTAATAAGCCTTATGTACAAGTATACATTGTGTTGTGTATACCTGTAACAGTATCAATTCCCAATTACGCACGCGCTATAAAACGATAATCGCTTCCTGTTCACGTTTTATGAACGTGGCACCAAGAATGAATGGCTGGTGGTGATGAAGGAAGGCGAGGGGGAGGATGCACTTATTTAAATTGCTTAAATGTGTATTTCTACTGTCAACAAATCGATATGACAACCGTATTATATCTCAATTGCACTGCACTGTACTTAAAATTATTATAATTTAGTAAAGTTTTCAAAACTTCAATCTCTGTAGTACGTGACAACGATTAATTTTCTTTTATCAATGCAATCCATATAGGAAATTTAAAATTGTGCAAATAACTGTTATTAAAAATCAATAGAAAACTTTTAAAATGACTTTTGTTGGGTTATTTTTTTTAAAGAAACTAAATAATCGGATGTGTTGTCATGTGCACGACACGTTGCATCATCAAAAATCTCGAAAAAACCTTTTCATCAAGATTTTTTCCCAATGATTAATGCGTTTCGATTTGTCATCATCATCATCATCTGCTATCACTGCAACTACTTGAACAAATTGTACCATCTAGTATCTAAACCTATATAATCCAAACCACGTGTTATTACTCAACTAATACTTCAAAATAATTCTTTTCAAAAATCATGTGCCAGTGTGTTGCATTTTAATTTTTGCCAGGCGCCAACTTTATGATGTAACTGTATAGGAGTAGAAAAAAAAATAGTACTAGTATTGCCCGCATGCCAAATCAGGTTAGTTGCTCAAATTTAGCCACCAACTTTTAGATGTTACAGGCGCCATTTTTCCACCTTTCTAACCCCGGAAAACAAAGAATTTTCTAAAAATGTAGTAAATTTAAAAAAGAGACAGTCGAAGAAAAATGACAGCGAAGCAGCAGACGTTGAAAAAGATGTAGAACCTTGGATGGCACCCAACAGCTAATTTACCACCCCTTAAGGCACCCGAACAAAACTAAACTTATTTCCTACCCCTGTCTTTTCTTGCATTCTTTTATCTGAACTTCTGTCACTAACTTCCTGATTTGGTACATTTCTTCGTGCTACTTTTATTATTGGCAAGGTTGCCTAAAAGTTGACACTCCACCCTTCAAGCTCAAAACTCAGATCTGATCGTGTCGTTCTATTTACAGAAAAACGTTACTAATTATCATCACGTTGCAACTGACATTATTTGGCACCGTATAGTAAAACATTCAGTCGGATCAGCTGACACAATATGGCCATATTTAGCTGCCTAAAAAATCAAGTTTTACACTTAAACACTATTTAGCCAGCTCCATATAATTCAATCTGCAAGTCTAGCCGCATTGTGTTAACATAAAGCTTCCCTTTTGTTAATTATTATTTAGTTTTAATTAGATCAGCTGAGCTTTCCTTTCATTCCGATGTCAAGATGTCAGATTAAAACGTTATTTAAACGAGAGCAACGAATTGTCCATCTCGTATTTACATGGTAACTGCATTCCACTTCAGACTGGTTCAAGCGGCTTACAAAATATTTAAGCTTTTATATAAAGAACTGTATCTTTATTGCTCTATCGTCTAATTCTATAACATTACACTCGACTAAAATAAAAGTAAACGACTAATAAACGATAGAATAAGCTAGTCTGGCTTCAAAACGGTTTCTTATACAGTTGGAAGTACTCCAAAAGATTAAAAAGTTTCCTAAAGAGACAAAAGTTACATAAAAAAATCCTGAGAATACGGTATTATGTTTGCCCTTTTTGTCTTTCACTTTCATTTATTTGTAGCTAAACAGGAGAGTTGTCAGATGAATCTTCGTAATTCTAAATTTAACCTCAAACTTTCTGGCTAGCTAAACTAAAACTTCCGTTTTTATATCTTTCTATAATCGTCTCGTTTACTCCAGACACAATAAAAAGCGTCTGGTTAACTTTTTTTTATTTTCCATCTTTTCAAAATTCCTTAAAACATTTTTTGCAGTGTTTACTCCCCACAAAGCAGCAAGCATACGTCTTCACGAATGATTGACCACACCCTTGTATATGACCTTCTCTGAACTTTTATCCCATTATACAGTATTAAAGTGGGGAAAAGGAGGGGGTGCCCAATTATGATGAAAATCTAATTTACCACATCATAATGATCTAGTTTAATATGAAACAACTTTTAATAATAGAAACAACATAACTCTGCACCAGACAAAACTACATTATTGAGGGCGGCAAGCCGACGCTGTACTATTGATTAACGCTAAAATTATTGACTTTGAATGCAGCTACAGAACTAGTTGAAAAATTAAAAATTCATTTAGGCATGAAACAACTGACTTGTCTACCAAGGGTACATGTGGCTGTTTCCACGTCAAACGATATTCTGCAAACATTACCAGAGTTTGTTTCTTTGAATCAACAAACCCAAAACAAATAAAAACAATACATCAAATTTGTCAATGATGATATTATATTGAAATATCAGAAACGTTTTATCTAGAAATATAGCCAGGTTTTTTTCCTTGTTATAACCATACTGTTTTGACAATGTATTTCATTACAGTTTATTGCAAGTGCTATTATTAGTTTTAAAGGTATTGCATATCGTTATAATGCTTTTTTTAAATAGAAAATACCAATTTAGACTGCTGTGCTTTAGATATACGCATGCGCTGAGAGTATGCATCTTAGCCTTTTATTTGCATTAAGATATTGGCACACAGAAAATGTCGGCCATTAAAAACAAGTCCAGGTTCCCAATTTGTCATTAAAAATAAATACGTTATAGAACCCAAACCCTTCCAAAACCCACTTTCCTTCCCTGCT
Source organism: Helicorthomorpha holstii (assembly GCA_013389785.1). NCBI lineage: Eukaryota > Metazoa > Arthropoda > Diplopoda > Polydesmida > Paradoxosomatidae > Helicorthomorpha > Helicorthomorpha holstii. Next base: position 12,216,046 of record JAAFCF010006680.1, on the reverse strand, counting down.
CATTTTTATATCTTTCAAATACTTCGAAAACGTATAAACTTTCCAACCCTCTCACATTGAAATTGAATTTCTACAGAAAAACGATCACCATAAAAATAAGATTTTGATTTTTCTTACCGTCAAAATCAGTGTACATTGCCTCTTTGAGGTAGGCGCCAGAACCGAAATCGATGAGTGTCAGCGTATGATTTTTAAGATCAACCAATACATTTTCGTCCTTAATGTCCCTGTGTATCACACCCGCTTTGTGACACTGTATCAAAGTGTCCACAATTTGACGAAAGAAATCGCGAGCCATAATTTCATCTAAGTTGCCCTTTTCCGTTATAAAGTCAAACAGGTCCTTAACATGGTCAGGTCGTTCCATTATGATGATATAACTATCTGCACGTACGTAATAATCCAACACCTTAATTACACCTGGAATGTTAGCAACTTTCCTTAAGAGACAAATCTCCAATGGGATTCGCTGATTGTTAAGCTGTAAATAAAAATAGATAAAAATTAGTTTATAATGTATAGCAAAATCTATAACAGCCTTAATTTAATAACTAGATCAAACGCCTAAAATATGGACCGTTTCAAGGTACGTTATTTCAAGTGTGATTCCAAATTATTTTAAGTTTGTGAAAACAAAAGCCCAAGGTTTCTCCCATATTTTTACCATATATTTAGAAATATTTGTGTTAAGTGTCAAGGATTAGTGTTAACTTACTAACAATGAAATGGAGGATACAGTATATTCTAAAAATAGACCAGCTATCACTCCTGGCGATAAAAATCGAAGAGTTTACTCTCATAAACGAAATTGTCCATGTTTCTAATCAAATGGGTCAACTTAACAAAAAAAAAATTACTATTAAGGAAAAATGTCTGGTTAAACAGTGAATTTCAGTGTACTTTTCAATGCGTATTAACGATAAGTCAAAAGAGCTTTATAAACAATAGATAATTGTTGGAACAATGATATTTCTTGTAAATGTATCACGAGGAAATTTCCTATACCCATCTGCTTCCCATTTTCGGATGCGATTGGTTATTAATTTATGATCCTAAAGTTCAAGAGGTTCCTTAACAAACAGCTGATGTGTGAGAAAAAAAAATGCTCAAAATCTTGCGTCAACACTTTCACAATCACATTTTCTTCTGACGTCTTTTCTACACCTCAAGACAAAGGTCAATTTATTATAATTTTATTGGCAACGTTAAGCCAAATTAAATCTAAGCAAGTGGAAAAAGTGAGATCTCTGTAAAAATTTCCCAACCCCCTCCGACCCACAAATGCCAGAGTATTATAATGAACAAGTTAGCATTAGATGACATGAAGGTTATAGCATTAGAGGGGGTGTGTAATATATGCATTAAAGCTATCTGAAGGTGAAAATAATAGGAAGAAGGCCTATTTCTCCCATTCCATCTCATCAATGTCATTTTTCCTAATGTACTGTACTTGTCCGCCTCTAGTTCAATTTCAACGTCATCAATTTGCACTGAAGGGGGGGATCACAAGAGTGCTTTTCAACTAAGCTGCTTAGCTAAAACAAGGACTTGGACTGGGTCTGATATTGGCAATAAGCCAAAGCAGTAACATTATTTGCTTAATGCTATTAGGGTTAGGCTAAGATTCTCAGTTTAAGGTTATACTGTGCGGCATTTAAGCCGGGGCTGCCATACTTTCCACCGTACAGTTTTCCAATTGCGCTACACAGTATTTACTTTATTGCAAAGATTATCATATAATCCAGACAGCTAAAATGATTCCTATTTGAATTTTAAATAAGTCTTAAATTTAAGTCTTCTTTTACCATCCATATTCGACAGTATGTTACAATATCTATTTAAATTAAATACTGGATTTAATACAATGATGAGAAAATGTAGGAGAAATTATGCTGATGTTGCAATGTTGCACAAGCATTTGATGTAGGAATGTATATTATTGTTAAGCATTTTAGGAAATCCCCATTATCGATATTTGAATTAAGGAGAAACAAGAACACGGAACCTCAGAGTATTCAGAATGACGGGGTGGGAAAGGAAAAAAAACCGACCAATTGGTGAGAAGGCCGATCTCGATCAATACATAGTACAACGTCTGTTATCACTTGCGTGTGATGAAGACACGAGCAAGTAACATTATAGTGATTTTTTTTTTTTTTGATATCTTGATATTATACGGGTATCGGTGGAATTTGAGCTAGGATAATACTTAACAAAATAAATAATAGTTTTACAGTGTATCTAAATAGTATTTTTAGGTTTCACTGTTTGCTTTTACTTCGAATTCTGGTTTAGATAAGACTGATGGCGACAAACGAAATCAAATTTTAAATAAAAAGATCAGTTCAATTTTTTTTTATCAATTTCGCTAGCTTTTACATTTCTCTAAATTAATCTCGATGGTTAACAAAAGTGTATACAGAATGATAAAATACCGAAACTACTGTATTAGAAATCATTTTCTTTTCATGCATTTGATCATTTTAATAATAGTTGTGCTGTACTAATCCAACAATATAATTTTGTTCAGTATTAACCACATTGAACCCATGGCCCATAGAAACGTTGATATACACTGCTCTATTTTATTGTATGTATAGGAGTTTATGGCTTATAATAAAATATAGATAGAAAAAGTGAAATGTCTGTGTGCAATCATCTTAAGCTGATTTTCATGCTTACATGATATTGCGCATGCGTTTGTTTACATGGCAACTGACATTTTGCAGTTTTACTTTGGTGTTGCACAATATTACTCAATGTACAAAATAGTTTTCCTCCCTCCAAAATAAGAGATAATAGGAAACAAACTACCAATCGACCTCAAAAATAAAAGTTTGGATGAAAAAAAAAAAAATAAACCCCCATCAAAATTTGACCTAAAATAATTTTGCTCCTCTCGCATATTTTTTTAACTACCAGCCAGGCAGCCAACCAAAACCAAACAAAAAAATTCTTAACTAATTCACCTTTAAAAAAATCTGGTATTTCTCGTTGGTATTTAGGTCTCCAATCACCCTCCCCCAACATAATACATTTGAGATAATAATAAAATAATGTCTTATCCAATGATAATGTTCAACTTATTGGAGGGAAATGTAATGTTATGGTACTGCTGTTTTCATTGCTATGCTTATTTTTAGTACCACTAATTTTGTGGCAAAGAAAAAATCTAAAGGCATTAAACTGCAAATCTCAAATTTCAACAATGCTGTATTTTTAAACGTCTAAACAACGTTTGTTTTTGTTTAGTTTTCAGATGTGCAGTTTGAATAGGGATTTCAACTCTCCCTACAGATAATAGCAGTTTCCCCATTGATAAGTTTCTGTTGTCAAAACCGGTTCTTTTGGCCCTTCAAGTTTTCAAAAATGAACGTTGAAACGGTCCTAAAACTTGTATGGGTTTTCAAGTTTCAATTCACAAATTTTCCCCCTTACTTTCCTTCAATGTAAGACTGGTTTTCTTCAAAGAAAAACCAAACTACCACCGCAATTCATGCCCATGCACATTTTACACTTATAAATGAAAATTTTGAGTTGAAACTCACCTGGCCCCAGTTTGTCACCTTCTCTCTGGCAATGTGTTTGATTGCGACCTAGATAGACGAGGGAGAAAAAATATGTTATTATTATGTGTTTTATTACATATGGGAAATTTTTTTATGTGAAACTTACATTCAAATTATCTCGAATTCGTACACCACTGAAAACTGTACCGAAACCACCTTTTCCTAACAAGGTGCCAATACGATAAGCTTTGTCGAACGGTTCTTTACTAATCGTAACTGTAAATACAAGATGAATTCAAGTTAGCCTTCTTTTTTTGAAATACTGTATTTGTAAAAAGCAATGGCCGCCAAAAAAGCTTTTTATGGGCAAACTCAATCTTACCTTGTCTCTCCTTTTCGACGTTGACTGTGTTAGGCGTAAATACGTTGTAGGTAGGCATGTTGCTAGCAAGCATCATTTAATAAATAACAAATATACCGATTTTTTCTTCACTTAACACCACAAACACATTTAGATATACATTAAATAACACACTTCCACGCTTCAATAACGCGTTTACGATGGTAGTTTTCTTAAATAAATAAATTAAATTATGGTTCCAAGTTGATACCCGCGCAAAAACACTGAAGTTGAAGAGCGGGAAAAAATCAACGTGGTTAAATAATTACTAGTTACTTTCGTAAAATTTCCTTGTTTTTAAATTAAATTTTGTAGTCGTTGTAGATATGTTAAAAACATCTCGATGATATAGAAACAGTATAACTGATGATAATCCAGAATGTTTGAATGAGGTAAAAAAACCACAACAATGGTTTTGTAGGTTTAGCGAGTCCTGATGCCGTCGATGCTACGGTGAGTGCAGGCAGAGTTTCAAACCAACTGCTCTCGATATTATTATATTAATAGCACGTCGCTGCTTCGTCGTACTACTAAACTTCAATGATAATAATCCCCCGTGTGACTAATAATATAAGACTTTGAAATTTTTTTTGTTTATAATATATTAAATAAAAGCAGGAGCCGTTACTACGCACAACCGATCACAACAAGCTCCAAAATGCCATTTGACTTGCACTCGAGATCGTTAGCGCTAATACAGTACAAACTCAATGGCATGCGGTGTATCACTCCGCCAGGTGCCGCCGCCAGCATGGAGTTTGAATGATGGGATACATATTATGATGCTAGTACATTCTAGATTATGACCTTTACGTAATGTTACGGATTATCATTCAAAATAATATTGTTGTTTTCGTTTGGATGAATAACAATTCTTAATGGTCTTTATTATTCTCATCATTTATTAGGTTAGGAAATTTGTTTTTTGTCAGTTTAAGTGGAATGTTTAGAATAAGATTATAAAAAAATGTAGACTTACTTTATTACAATATTGTTGTTTACATCGGTAATTATTATTTGTTTATTAATTAAAGCGAAAAAGCTACAGGAAAAACAAAATTATGATGGTGATTTCAAATATTTATGATACTGTTTTTTAGAGCTTTGTTTATTATTATCACAATATACTAGTTTTTTTTTTTTTATAAAAACATTTAATTTGTTTTTTAATGGAAAATTATAATAGACATATTTTTTTTAAAAAAAAACGTTTATTAGGTTTTTTAGTTTATTATAAAGTAGTTAAAGATATTGTTGGAAATTAATTTATTATTTTAACTTTCAATTTTATTTTATTTTACAAAATAAATTTGCACTGAAGACTAAATGGGATTCGTCTCCTCTCCTTCAACTACTTGATGCAACGTAACAACGTTACTTCGTCTTGCTCTTTTCATTTAACGTGTCGCGCATTTAAACCGTAATATTTTGCTGATTATGGTTGAAATACACTTGCAATTATTTTCAACGTATTTTGTATTTAAATTTCCTAACTAGTTCTATTGAATTGCTGAGATGGCATTATGTAGTTTTTTAATTGCAATCGACCAGACGGCGCACTATTTTGATCATTTTTCAGTCGGAGGTTTAAATCGTCTAGTAAGGGTGCTATCCGTTTCCCGCGTTGGCGATCGATGGAGGTAGCCAATCGTAGTAAAGATCGCGCCTTCCCGCATTCCTTTGGCGGGAACAGCTACTATTGGTTAACGTTTTGGCGCGGTTTTGCTAGATGTCGACGTCACAGATACACACACAGCTTACGTTGTTCAATGCGTGAGTGGAAATGCGTGGGGTGGTTGGGATGGCAGATGGGAATGTTTGGTGCATTGGGTGGTCGAATCTGTATTTCACCGCATATACAAAAGCCAGTTGGATTGCATTATGCAAACAATGCATCCTACCGTATTATTTCCAGTTTCAACTTTTTTCTATTAGAATTTTCTTTTACAACCATGTAATAAGTAAATTCATATAAATGTTATACATCAATTGCATTCAATAAATAATTAATCTAATGACTGGTTTTGGTTATGGTGATTAAAACAGGTTTTAAAAAACCCATTTTTATTCCTAGCAAATGATACTGTAAATAGTATTGTAGTTTTGCTGATTCCCATACCGGTACTGTCAAAACGTTACGTTACTAAATTTGGTAAATTACTGCAATGCATTAAATTTTACGTTGCGTAAATTGTACAAGTTTATATAACCCACATGTTATAGAATACCCAAGGCTCTGTATGATACTTTAGTCGACAAATTACAAGTAAAGGATGAGAAAATGTTTTTGTAATTTTTACAGCTGATTAAAATTTATTGTAACCTTTACTTTAATAATTAAATCTCCTGTTAATTTTTGTGATAACGATGTAGGTTTTTTTTATCTTCCCAAATACATTACATTGAAATAACCAAAGTACAAAACGATTAATACTTTTGTATTATAGTATTTATCGTTTTGTACTTTAATTTACATCTCAAAATGTTAAGTGGATGAAGAAATTAACCAGGCATTAATATCATGGTTGTGTATATCAATGCGGCGAAGTTAAAGAAGATGTGAGGTTTAGGGGTGAAAGATAAGAGGTTTAGGGGCTGTGTTTTTGTAAGGCTGTAAGCAGGGAGAGAATCGTTCATTCCTCGGTTCATTCGCCCTTTGCCCTGCACCCTCATTTTGCTCCCCTCAGATCCACCCTCATCCGCTGGGCCGGTTGCTAGGCGACAGCTTACAACTTCACTACGATGTCGATTTTTATATATGCGATGTTGTATGTAATAATTACGAAGAGTGGCATTATAATATAGTCACGCATTACGTTTCTATAACCCTAACTTAAAAGGTTTCCCATAGGAATGACTTGGTATAAAAATTAAAATAAACGGACGCCATGTTGGATGTATACTGAGAGGAAATTTAAGATAGGAGGAGCTTAATGTCTCATTGTAAAAAACACAACACCGCAACGTGGTGAGATGGCTTTTCCCGCGCGAATGAAATACTTTTGGCGGGAAAAATAATATAATGTAACATGGGATTTAACCATTATTGTACTGAGGTACATGAAAATTAAATATTAGTGTCATTGACTTCAATAGTATAAACCCATCACTGTCCATCCACACCTAATGTTATTTTTTATTACACATTACTGTATTTACTTTGTAAACAGACAAACATTTCAGCTTAATTTTATCTTTACTACTACGAATAGTTTTAACTAAACTAAATAAACATGCTTGTAAACATGTGAAATATTTTGGTTTTCTTTAATTTGGCCAAAATATTTTCTTGAAAGTACAGTATTGTATTTAATTTGGCCAAAATATACATGAGGGAGTACGGTACGATGTCAAATTAACCTGGTCAATGCTTTGTAGTGATTATTACGCAGTTAAAGCACCTGTGACTAAAAGTTTCAAGGACAACATGGTTCGTCTACCTGGTTTTTAAAGGGCACATACTGTATAACTCATTTGATAATAAAGACTATACAATATAAGTAACATAGCTTTATAAAGTACAAGATATTAAAAAGATAACACTAAAATAATTATCAACAATAATGATTATGAATCGAAGGAGGCGCCTTAAATTCGCTCTTAGCCAGTTTTGATAATTATTTTATGTTTCTTTAATTGCATACTGTAATAAAAATGATGCAAACAATAGGACAAAATTGCATTGTTTCAACCCTTCAGTATTGTTATGATTATGGTCAACCATGAATTCAGTTGCGCATCCAAAACAGGGTGATTAATTCCATTCGCAAAGCCAATTCATCAATAGTTTTGCTTCTTGAAATTTGAATTCCACATACATTATTTCCATGATGAAAATTCCAACAATACCAAAAACTGTAAAATGTAGGTGCCAAACACATAGCCAGTACGTTTAAAACTTTAAAATGCACTCAATAAGGACTTTAGTAAAGAGAAAGGGTCCCTAATCCTGATGGTTGTCTACTTGTTGAATTCCTCAATAGTGACGTTTCAAATTCTTTAAGTGACAAACATATTTGGCCTTCATTTACTTCATTTGGCCACCTTCTCTTTTATGTTTTGAATTTTTTTCTTAAAGATATTTTTCTCTCCCCCCAACCTCTTTTTCTTTATTATTGGGTACTGTAAAAGCTGAGAGGTGAATGGGGGGAATGAAGTAACCACCATGGCAAAGCAGACGAAGTGGAATGTTGAATGGAATGTAACTGCAGGTGAAACGCCTCAGATATATAATATGACCTCAGGTAATTCAAACTATTTTTAGTTTGCCCTTTATTTCAACCTTTCTCCCCCCCCCTCACTATTTCCCTCATTCACTGAATGTAAACACTCGTAATTATTTGATCAGTATTATATCGTTCCCAACTTATGATTGATTTTATTACAGTTTACTCTTAACTTACACTGTGTAGTATTCATAACACAGCAGTTACGTCTAGTTCAGTTCAGTTATTGACCTAATTTGTGTATCTGGAAAATATTGCAAAAAGTATTTGAGTTTTCGACGAATAATAGGCTCGTCGATTATGTTGAATTTAATCTTTTTTCCTTAAAAAGTTACACAATAATACTGAAACTTCCACTGTTACTGTTACTTTGTTTGCTCTTTTATTACGGAAGGAACGATGCCTAATTCCAGATTAGTTGAAAATTATAACATCCTTTCTTGGGAAAATTCATTGTTATTGTTTTTACAGTCTAGTGCTATATTTTGATGAAAGATGAGGGAAAGAAAGGATGTTGCTAATAAATAAACAAATGGTCTGTTTCTTTTGGAATTTTTACTGTATTTAAATAAACTATCGAATTTAGGAACATTCTATGTCAAGATTTTCCAGATGTTCAGTTTCGTTGGATGTCACCAGAATTTGTGAATGTAAACGATCGGTTACTATGCACAGTACATAATTTGAATTTACTGTAATATAAAGAAAACTTTTTGGAAATCATTTGCCACTCAAAATCCTATCAAAACTAATTTTCATAGGATTAACAATAAATATTTTGGTTAAAATTTACAAATAGGTTGAATTTATTAAATTTACAAGTATTTGCTGATTCTCCGTTTCTTAATTTATTTATGCAGAAAAAATAACCATATTTTAAAAAATGCTCAAGGTTTAACCTCATTGAATGGTTATTGCTTCACCTGTTTGAATAGCCAGGTGTTCAAAATCAAAACAATGTTATTTAGCACCATGCCAAGTACTGTTTTTTTTTTGGCATTTTATAGGTGAAAATACACACATGTTTGAAACTTTTTCAGGCTAAAAACTTTATAAAACAATATAAATTGCACATTGATATGTATTTAGTCGATGAACTTGTTATTCTACTCTGAACTTTCTTAAATTAACCGTACAGTAATTCTAAACAGCGAAAAATCGTTATAAAAATAAGTACAGTACAAGGCTATTTTAAGTAACAGTAACTTAATGAAGGGAGTCGACTTCTGGAGTCTGGGGACGCAATTCGTTCCCATGCCCTTATTCTCCAATGTGACGTTGTCCTGTTGATTTACAAGACGCTCAATTAGAGTGGAAACAGTACAGCATTGGACTTTCCAAATTCCCAATTGGCAGAATTTGTCGTTTAATTAGACTTCTTATCTTGTGAATTGGTATTACTGAAGAGTGTTTGCACCCTGTGAACCTGGTATGAGAATCTGATAAGCCAAGTTGCCACTGATTATCTAATAAACTTCAAGACCAATTATAAATGAAAATTGCAAGCACACTTTGACGCATGCGTCATCTGAATTAATAAAGACAAGAGAAAATATTTCGACTGAATATTTTTTCCTTTCATGAGGTTGAGAGAAAGAAAAAAAGAGGACTCAACCGAGCGTGAGAAATTCGTTTTTAGCAAACGACCGTCAATAGTATTGACCCCTGTTGGAATGTGGTTAATCCACTCTGAAACTGCTCAAATGTTTCAACGTTACTAGAACCACCGCATCCGATTTTCCTCTCGTCCAAAAACAACCCTTTGACGGGGCACAGAGACTCGGGGAGGTACTGTAAAAAATTTAGAAAAAAGATAGGTTGGTTGGCTGGTTCAGGGAGAACAAAAGTAGTGCTATGTGTGTGACGAGTCCACAGTTTGAAAATTTTGAAACTGTCATAAAAATGGAGAAAGGGTAATTTAGCATGAAAGAAGGAAAGGAAGACCCTCCTCCTACCCCTCAAAATATAACCCACCCAACATCTTTTATACAGTCTTACGAGGAGGTAATCAACCTCTCACTTCTTATATTTTACTCAATGGAAACTGAGGATTGTGAGGAAGCATAAGGGGAGGTCAAACTTCAAAGTATTTGTAGTTTTGCACTTTTGTAGGTCCACTAAAGTAAAAGAGATTTAGGGGAGGAAGATGCCGCAAGAAAACTTTCTTATGGCATAATATTATACTGTAGTTTTCCCGCCAAAAAAAAATTAGATGGCGGTTAGCAGTTAATGGTACTGTAGTAAACATTCTGAATCGGTTTGAAGAAAGCATAAAAGAAGAACCGCCAAAATTGTCAAGGTCTTTTTAAATGGGGCCCTTTTACAATGCACAAGGGGGAATAGTGAAGGACACTAACAAAGAGCCTCAGAAGAACCAATAATTGAAATAGTTCTTCCAAAGTTTGTTCGTTCATTATTTTCGACAGTTTCAGGGTATCACCCCTCTTGTTTGTAATCTAAATATTGATAATACAGTACGTATGAGGGAGTGGGGAGAGTAAACTTCATTCATGGTGAACTGTTTTTTTGAGGGGTCGCGCAAGGTGTTTCTGGGGGGTGTCAAATGACCCTCATTTTCGTACTGCATTATGTGCTGTACTTGTATGGTGTTGTAATTGTGTTTTTTGAGGGATGTTTTTTTCGTCAGCGTTTCCAAGAATTACTGAATGAGATGATGGAAATGATGATCAAATTCAGAGTTGGCGCCATCTGTTGATATGCTATGTGTAGGTGGGTGGAGATATTTAGGAGGAAATTTCACACGTGAAAACCAACTGATCAGCTGAAAATAAACATAAAGGCGACAAATTGTGTTTCCACCAATCAATGGGAGAGCATGTGGCAGAAGTGTCAAATATCGATGACGATGTGTTTGGATCATAAAAAGTATACTAAATATCCCGATGACGTATTTACACGTGAGATAGGAAGAGTGGGATGAATATAGAATAAGTGGGAGGATGACATTTTTATAAACAAAAAAGCATTCTACCCACGTATAAATACAATACAGTTATATCAATGTCACTATTTTTAAACTTTTGAATTCTGGAACCAGGAGGATTAGTTATTTGTGTTCAAGTTAACAGAAATGATCTATTGTTGCACCTCACTTTTTTTAGCTAGACTAACTTAGAAAAACAATGATTTTATTCATGAATCTCTAGTTTCATCCTTTAAATCAAATTCAGTTATTAAAAGTTCATTTTCAAGTTTATTAAAGTTCAGTTTTCTATTTGGAACGACAAAAACCTCAATTAATCATAATAAGGAAAACTTAAAAGTTACTCACAGAGTATGATATCATAATAATAAGGTTATCATATAATAAATTATAAAGAAATATTGAAATAAGCCGTTGTGTATTACGAGAAATACATCGAAGATATATAAAAGAAATTACTGTATATGAAAATCACTAGAATGTACATTTTTGAGCAAATGAAAATTCAAAGGTCATACTTTAACCATTTAAACAAAGTTGTCTGATTTGTTAAAATTAACATGATAATAAACGAAAGTACAGATTCCTTAAGTTTCTACGTAAATATTTTTTTCCCGAATAATAGGGGGTTTGGTGTAAGGTTTTTCAGAGAATCGATAGCTGACATCATTTTTTCCACCTGGTAAATATTTATGACAGTTCGGTGGCCGTTACTCGGCAATTTAAAAACATGTTTTGAACTTGTAGTACGTTTAATTGTTTTATTGGGTTTGATTACATACTGTATGAATAAAGGCATTAGGACATTGTTGTTTTACATTCAGCTTCTTCTCCACCTCCAACCATTCTTTTTTTTTATAAAGATTTTCACTTAGTCAGGTTAATGAGGAAGTGAAGGAGAAAAATGTTGTTTTAAAAACAGCATGGTACTAAGTAAACTTACACTGCCATCCGGTCAGTGTTTGAACCCCTCTCTAATCTATCAATGTACAGTAATTCACGTTTCCTTTCTGCGTTTCTGTCTAGAAGTCTGTTCTAGGAATTTAATTAGTACTCGCACAATATACAGCCAGAACCTCCTTTTTTAATGTTTAGTTTAGAGCAGTGATTCCCAAAGTGGGCGCTACCGCCTCCTTGTGGGCGCTGGAGCTATCCAGGGGGGGCGGTAATGGTCATCGTTGCATTTGGTATACATGTATATTTCCTATTGAAATTAACTTCCAGGGGGCGCTAAATAGTCTTTTTTTGTGGTAAGGGGGGCGCTAAGTAATATTTTTTCTGGGAAGGGGGGCGGTAGGCCAAAAAGTTTGGGAACCACTGGTTTAGAGGTTAGACAGGGTCAGATTTTAGTTACGAGCAAATTTTTTTTGCATTAACATAAAGTTCTTAAATTGTCACGTATTCAAATGCAAATTTTCAGTTACGTACTGTTTTAATGAATCTTTGCACATCTCAGGGGTTTCAGATATTCGTCAAAATCATTTAAAAGATAATTATAGAATAATTACTTAACAAATAGCTAGTCTTATTATGTATACCCATTCTGTGAAAACGTTTACAAAAGCAAGTACTTCAGGCTGCCAATAAATAGTTTTTTAATTACTATATTTGCATAATATTTTTCTAAATATGTATAGCATTGATAAGAAATATGATTTTTGAGTTTTTAAACAAGTCGGTATACTTTTCTTGCAGCAGTTTATTTTCTATTGCAACCATGTATTTGTATTTCCTTATTGTCTAAAATAATTTCCCGACGTCTATCAATCGTTTCAATATGTATGCAAATTATATAAGAATAGCTTGCAGTGAAAATGTAATTATATTACTTTATTTATAAACGAAATATGCAGTTTTTTAATTGTAAAGCCAAAATTCAGTACTGATCTAAGCTTAACTTGGTATTAAAATGAGCATATTACAGTTTTGCATTATATTGCTTTAATCACATGCTAATAATTTAAGTGCAAGGGCAACATATGAATAAATCAATGACTTTATATGCTAGTTATTTATCAGTTTTTCTATGCTTTACTATTATTATTCTGAGAGAGTGCCCACTAGGTGACCTACTTTATAATGTAACAAAAATCATTATATACACCATTTCCAGTTTAATTATACTGATGCGATCTAATAATTGCTCAATCTAATCTAACTTTTTGATGTTTTAAGGTCTGGCTTAATTGTATGCACATCTAGGACGATTCAATTTTATTTACATATCCGGTAATTTTAATTAACAAAAGCCTTTTAAATTATGTTGTGTGGAGTACAAAAAGTAAGCTAAACAATTTAGTCTAGAATAAACTTATAAGCTACAATAATGTATAACCTAAAAATCTGAACCATGAAAGGTTTTTATTTTTACTTTTAGCCAAATCAAATACGATAACCGCACAAATTTGAGTTACAATCAAATAAATTAAAACAGAAATTGAAAGTATAAGAATGGTAAAAAATGGTAAAGATGATTTCAAAATGTAAACATAAAGATTGGCTTTACCTGTTTAGAATTTGTGACCAGTGGTGATAAGTAGATTATTTTGACATTTAATTACAGGAAATTAATGCGTCTGTAATCTGATAAACAATATAATTTGAAAAACAATATTAATTAGGTCTTGTAATAAATAAATCAACCGCATAGTACAGTGTAAATTTAATAAAAACAATAATGCCATCGCTGGTAGCAAAAATTAAAAGTAAACAAGTGTTATGTAGCTGACGTCAATAAAATGTAATGGCGGTTTAAGTTAATTGATATTTCGAAGGTAAACAAATATTAATGTTAACATGTTTGTTTGGCAATGTAACAAATGTTACATGAACAAAAGAAACAACAAATATTTTTTCGAGACTTTTTTTTTGTTGTTGTTGTGGTGGTATGTAACAGTCTGGTTTCGTTATTATTTTGTTTTTAAACTTGTATGCATAGGAAAATTTTGAAATGTTTCTTAATAACATCATTAAGAAAAAGAAATTAATATATTAAATATCTTGTAAATAACTTGTGTTGACATGGTTTTGTATAACTTAGTTTTTTTTAATGCAGTATTGAGTATTATAGAAATGTAGTTTAACGTGAAAATTGAGCTCGACCAATTGACAAACTAAAAAAAAAAAACAAGTTTTTCCTCAGAGTTCAACCTTTGACATGTACAGTATACGACTTCCGAGAAATTTATCAATAACAAACACTTCATTGGCATTTCATTGCATTCACACGAAATTCATGCCAACATTACACTACACTCCTCTGGTTTTTTTATTTGGTTTTTTGCACGCAACTGTACAAATTTATTTAAATAAGCACAACCCACTTTTTTCACAAAATAACAACGACGTCATTTTTACAACAAGGAATCTAATTTTTCTATCACCATTATTATGATTATTATTTTGGTTTCCTCGAATTTCTACTTTAATTTGAACAACTTGTCATTGTCTACGTATCGCTTGAATGAGCTATCTGAAATATTTCCGTCATTTGAATGTTATCAAACATTTTATTTGGTGCCACCACTCCGAATATTTTGATAAATTGGGTAAATATTATTTGGCGCCATTGGTTTTTTCAGACATTGGTAAATAAGCGTACCAGGAACTTACAAATTTTTTTTTTTTGTGTAAAAAAACGACCGTGTTTTGTTTATTTACTAATTTATGTTTAAAATAAAAATATCAACAATGTGTGTAATACAGTGTAGAACTTTTTACAATAATAAATTGGTGAAGCAAAAAAAACATATTATCAACACATAATGCATAACCTTTCTAGTTTAGATACATTTTTTGAATATTTGCATCTTTTTAGTACATTTTATTGTATCAATTTTGATAAAAGTTTGAATTTTTTATGTCAATTAATCATGTATTTCATGATTATTCTTTTATTTTTTTTTTTACATTTTTCCTTGATTGAAAATTATAATACCAACTTAGGATTTCAGTAGAATAACATTTTTTTCTAAAGTGCTATCATTGGTTAAAAATCACTAATATGGCGTTTTAATACTGTAATAATCAAACAATTACTAAAGCATGAAATCATTCAATTTATTTTTTATACAGTATCGCATATTTACTTAAATTACTTGTGCTGCACAACAACATAGTCAATGGTGTTAATAACAAATACATTTGCTAATCACGCTATGTTACATTGGATCTTATTTGCGTTTACTGACATTACATTAGCACATATTTATTTTTTTCTCATACGGTATTAATTAACTTGCAACATAGCTGCATACACAAAATATATTTCTTAATGTTATTTACTTAGTATCAAATTCAAATGATAATCGTATCAAGTCTTGGCTCAAGTATACTGTACTTGTAAGTAGATTTATTCTCCTTGGCAATACAGTTTATGATTGCATAAACTACAGTACATATTTCTCATTAGTGAATCATGGAAAAAAGAGCAACGATTACTACTGAAATTACTCAAATGACCTTAATAATCAATTGTGTAACGCCATTTTAAGTGCTCACTATGCAGAAAAATTAAAATATTTACCATAACAAAAAGATTTAAAAATCATATTGTACATTTTTAAAAGTTTTTTTAAAATATTTGAAAGCAAATGGAGCAAAATAATAACATTTTATAAACTAGCCAATTTTTTTAAAAAAATTTAACTACAGTATCTATAATAGCACAATGAAACCAGGAATAAGGAACCATTTCATGGGTATAATAGTAAGGTTCAATAATTACAAACTTTCATTATTTACAGTACTGATCATACTATGAACCTTACAGTAAATGATAGTCCTGTACTGTAGTTATCATTTATTTTTATTGTAGGAAGAGGCTTAAAGGTCCTAAGTTCCGGCACGAAGCTATTTTGTACCTTAAGCAAAACATAATTAATGCAATTTCCTCTTTTTTTAAGATCTATTAAGATATGCGAGTGCCATCATATGGAAACAATTTTGCTGTTCAACTTTTCCCCCTCTGTACTTAAAGAAATGCACTGAATTAACTCAAAATTAGAATATAATTTAACAATCTACATAAGTCTTTAGGCAAGAATTTTGAACATAAGTTAGTCCCAGAAAAGGTTCTGGAGCAAAGTCCCTGAAGGGAGTCTGGGAAACAGAGCCACCAGAAGCCATGCAAATTTTCACTTCAGAAACCTGTACAGTATTTCGTTCAAAAATTGAAATATTTTTTAGTTTTTTAAATTTTTGGAATTTTTTGCATCTTTAATTTGCTCGCACTCTAGGTGATTAGCAATGCCTAGTTTACATTAATGGTAGCTCTGTACTGCCTAAGCTGTTACATTTACTTATCTATTTTTTTTTTTAAACAGGACTTGAGGTTTTACTACAGTATAGTACAATTGAGAACTGTCCTATACTGTATAATTGGCTTACAAAATTAACTTTCAAGCAACTACAACAATACAGTAGTTCAATTTGACAGGCTATGATGAATGGCTACATTCATTTCACACTCTTGCTCGAAATCTATTCAGTTGCCGTATTATTTTCTATATTTCATTAGCTTCATTTGGACCAAATTAATAAATTGTAGCCAGCAGCTTTCTAATAATTTACTTCAGTAAGGATTTTTCATTATATCGCATTAAAAATAGTACGAGACTAGAGATTGAAGCTAATTACAGTTTCACATGTTGCCTGCTAAAACGATAGGATGAGGGATGAAGGGGAGTACCATAACAGTTAATTCCTGAATTTCCTCATCACTCTGTAATGTGTATGGGGAATAAATAAAGGGGTTGAATGGAGTGAAATCGTGTGGCCCTGTGGGTCAAAATTGGAAAGCTATTTTAGTCACATCCACATCTAAACACATAACATGGTGGCCGGATGTGAATGGTTCCTTAATCGTTTCCACAGGGGGTAAGATTAGCCTTGTTTCAATTGAAAAGCAAATATATACTGTACTGTATTATGCATGTGGTACTATGTACTGTGTTTCTTATAAGTTGTACGTAACTGTAACATGATTGTACTGAAAGTACTATAGTTGTAAAATATATTCACCCCTATCTTTCCTTTATTCTCCTCACCCTTTCATTTTCACGATGCCCATATTTCCGACATGCCAAAAGCATCGACAAACCATAATACAGTGCAGTATTAAAATTCAATTTATGTTTATTCACCGAATCTGTGTTTATCCAATCACTTGTTTATTCAGGGAAAATTTTGATGAAAGTTTAATCAAAATATTTCCCACAGCAATGTTCACCCAACTAGTTATGAGTTTAGTCACACAAAAAAATATTCCAAGTTTTGTTTTGTATTAGGCGGTTAGCGAATTTATTAATCTCAAGGCTAAAAGATTGTAACAACATTATCGAGGTCTTTGCATCCTCATTGAATCTTTGACTTGATGGTTGTTCACATTGTCTTCAATTTAAGAATTTTCGTTTTCAGTGTCGGCTAAATGAAATTGAATGTTATGCTATAAGGGAGAAGACCCTTTTAATGTCCCCATCAATGCCATTTCCATTCGTCAACCCCACTCTGTGTACCTAATAGGAAATATGAATGTACTGTACATTGTGCATAAAAGAAAGTTTCTTTGAGTTATCGTAGAGGGGATCAGCAGCCATAAAGCTTATATAAAACAGCCATTAGATAAATATATAAAGGATTTTATCTTATTTTTTCCTATCTTCCACCTCCCCCTCACTCCCAGCACCCATTTAGAACTGATGTATGTGTGGATATATGGGAGTTTGTATTTATGACGTTTAAGGGGAAAGATGAACATTTTATGGATTATAAAAACACAAATATGGTTCTATGTGGAATTTTATTATGGTTATGATAATTCCCCACCCGCTCCCTTTATTACATCTTTAAGACTTGGTGTGATTAATAATTTATTCAAACTACGCGATTAATTCTCTTTTTTTTCTTTCTCTCTCCAATTTACCATATTTTTTAAAAACATAAAAAAATGTTTTTTATATAACGACTTTTCATTAGGACGAATTTGTTAGTTTTAAGAAGCATAAAATATTGTGAAAGATACCATATCAAGTATTTTATCAGTCTTTTTTTTATTGAAATTGCAACGGGACTGAGAAAATTGACAACTAGTCCAAAATGTAATTTTCATGTATTTTAGCTTAGATCAAAGTCAGTACATGCTGTAGTTCCGACTTTAAAAGTAAAAGTCTACTACAAAATAAAATGTAGTTGATGTTAATTCAAGTGACCTATTTAGAAATGAAAATCGACCATTTGAGGAGACATTTTTTGGGACTTGAAACGTTATTGAATTTGCAAAGGTGGCTGCAGACCCGACTGCATAACACTGAACACACGCAACGATTACTATTATTATTGAAACAGGATGCGCTACTAATAATAGGCAGCAAATCTGGCACGCGCTGATTGGCTGCTTCGACTAACTTAACAGCTGTTTGAATATCCCAAGAGAATAATGTAATGAACACTGTCTGTCTAATTTGTTGCATAATTATTAGGTTTAAAAATTAAGATCCCACTACACTGACTTACTACAGACAAGAGAAAAATAGGTCGTGATACTGAATTATGGGACCAGAAATGCTTTTGACACCACTTGCGCTTGTGAAATATCAAATTAAGTTCTAAAGACTTAACTTTTTTTTTTTTAAAGTTATTAAAATTTAATGCAGCTCTAATTTGATGTAACGATAATTTACTATGTGATCATGTTACCATGTACAAAAACAGTATAAGGGTCTAAGTTTTATTTTTTATGTTTTGGTAAATAGCTATGATGTAATGTTTTCTTCATAAAAAAACATCGAAAGTTAATTAGATAGTTTTTTTTTTTACTGAATGTGCATTTACTTTAATTATAACTGGCAAGTGTGTTTGTAGTTTCTAGTGCATTTTGATTGTGTGCGATGATCATGACTTGGAAAATTTTTATTGTTTTTAAATAAAAGTATGGCAAGCACGTGTGTTAGCATGTAGTTAAAATTGTTGACAAATTGACAGTCTAGTGAATATATAGATTTACATTGAACCAGTAACTTTTTTTTTTTGTCAAAGTATTGTGACTTTGACGCAATTGTCTGTAGTCAGCACAATGATACCGTAATGAATTGCATATGTTACAATTTGAACTGTAATGCCATTTGCAGTCTCGTAATCAAATTCACTGGAAAAAGTTTAAAGGAAGTGTAAACGTTTAGTAATAATTTTCACGTTGATTTCAAACTCGAATACCAATGAGATTTAGGAGAATCAAGGTCAAAAACACATCAGTTTGATCACAACGTTTATTTTTCAATATTCAATTTCAAGCTTACATTAGTTCCTGGTTCCTGAGAATCTTACAGTACATAAACAAGTGAAACACAAAGTCCAATCCGTTTTCAGAAAATGTCAAAAGACATTTGTGTAAACATAAAAGACGGAAAATTCCTAGAAATGCTTTTAATTAAGTTGATAAAAACACAACAAACATTTCTTTTCACTAATGGGAAAAATGCAATGCTGGTTTAAACCGACAACATGTTAATCGTTATCAACATATCGTTGCATTTACGTAACAGCGTCCTGTTGAATGAGGGAAATTTAATTCTAGTTTGCTGCTGGTTTTTACTTTTGTGAATGCCATATTAAACAGGATGATGATAATGAAACGTTTGTAAGCACAGTATAGAACTTCATTCATTTATCTTCATCGATATATCACATGACAAAATGCTGGTTGTAATTTTGAACGTTTGCTTTTGTGATGAGCAGCCATACTGTACAGTGTACACTATGAATGGTTTTTAGATTGGACGGAAATTCGTGTGAAATGTTTTCGTTCATTTTTTTTATTATTATTCGTGGGAAACCACTAACGTTTTTTTCTTTTATTTTGTGGTCAACCAGTAATTGACTGTATACATACTGTACTTGTACATTACTAAATTATCAGAAAAACATACAGTATCGGTGTAATCAAAATCAATGTTTATCAACAAACTTAATCGATTTTAATACATAATTTGATTACAAAAATCAGTACATCAAAACATCAATTCGTTTATTACTGAGCATTTTATAAAAAGATTCTTCAATCATTTTTATTTCAATTTAGTAAGGTTTTGGGAAAACGAATTTAGAGAAAACGTTGTTGATTTTGGTTGAAGTAATGTCTCTCAATTAAATCTTAATCCTATTAATCAGAATATGCAGTCATTATGTGTATTATGTACAGTGCCGTGTGCCCTATCAATGAACCAGCATGAGAAAATTATTTTAAAAATTATAATGTGATTATTGTACTTGATTTACTTCGGTAACTTCACACTGAGTCTGAGGAACGATGTAACTTAGACCATTAAATTACGATTTTAGCTTTAAATCAATGTGGTTTGGTCAATTTACTCAATTGGGTTAGGGTCAATAATGATTGCTCATGACCCCCCCACTCATAGTTGATCCCCTTATATCGTTTATCTTCTTAAACCTCGTGCTTATGACCTCGTAGCGTCTGTGTATTTGTCAGGCGTAAAATATTTTTGGTTTTTCCCACGTGAATCATTGTTGATAAGAGCATTCCAGTCTGCAGCCACTAGCGGCCTCATTTAGCCGACTGCACTGACTACAGCCGCATGAGTGTCCACTTTGATGGCCAACTTGCCAATTGCCTTATGCTGGTTTTTTGTTGTTGTTGTTCTTTTTAAACATGTTGTTAGGCTGTTATTTGCAAGTTGAATGGGGAAAGCGGGAGAAATACTGTACTGTATGTTAGAAAGGAATGTGTGTTTTGGTTGTCGCTTTTCTTAAAAAAAATTAAAAAATAAACAATGCATAACGTCTGACCTGGAATTACTTTTTAAATATTTTCATGCCAAATATTTCAAGCATTTTGTTTTGGTTATTTCAAAACAATGTAAGGAGAAGGTTAAATTTAATCCATAAGAATTTCATTTTATCAGCGTGTCATATGGATTGTGTCAGTTTTGATGTTTAATTTATTTATAAAATCAGTGATAATTACCGGTACAGTACTGTATTTTTAAGAAATGGCAAAATTTTAAATGTCAAATGTTTCTTCCCCAAATCTATTCAGCTAAGCGTTTTTTTCTATAAACATATCGGTATTTACTGGAATTATGTTCAATTCTTGGAGCCCTTGTTTTGTTGTGAAATTCACAAATAAATAAAACGGACTTGCGTGAGGTCTTTGTAGTGAGAGCGAAGCCAGATGGTCCAACAGAGAGATGACCTCTTCTCAAAACTATTTTTCCCTAATCCTCAGTCGCATTTTCTTCTCTAAAAGAAATTTTAAAATTTTTGAAATTCCGTCACCATTTTCGTAAATAAAACTTGTCATATTTATCTCCTGACTGTTTTACTTTTAACAAAAACTACTTAATTCCCATAGTAATTAATACCATGAATTCTTTCCACGTTGTTATTTAAATTAAATACAATGTAAACAAGACGAGTTACGGCGACTATAGATTGTTTTTATCATTATGAAATTTCAAATCTACCAGTTGTGTCATCCTTAAAATACAATAACACGATAATAAAGGCTTGTTGCCGGTAGATAAGCTTTTTACTGTAATCCATCATTATTTTACTCCCAAGTAAACAAGATGTTACGTATAAATTCGAATTTTAAACAGATCTTTTTTTTTAACATTGTGGGTTTATATCAAATGACGTAAATATGATTTCATGAAATAAAAAAAATGATTGGAATTGTGCGTCATTGGTAGATTGAAGAAAAAACCACTTATTTGCATACATTAGTGTTATCGTTTAACTCATTATTCCTATTGTAGAGTTCAGGAGTTGTTTATAATACCAATGTCGTCACTTAATTTTTTGAATAAATTGAAGACTGGTAAATTTAGCTTTTATAGGCATAATTGAAAAGAAGGTGTAATGTCATTTTAGGTCAGACATGTTTGGTAAGGTCGACGACTAACAAGGACACCTAGTGCAATTACAATGTAAATGCACACAAACATTCTGTATTTGTACTTATTATTACATTGAAGCTTTGTAAGTGGCATAAATAATTATTATTTTGAAGTAACATAAAAAATCAATAACAATTTTTTGTTTATATCTATGT
Source organism: Helicorthomorpha holstii (assembly GCA_013389785.1). NCBI lineage: Eukaryota > Metazoa > Arthropoda > Diplopoda > Polydesmida > Paradoxosomatidae > Helicorthomorpha > Helicorthomorpha holstii. The sequence goes on along the minus strand of JAAFCF010006680.1, from coordinate 12,193,896 downwards.
GGATAACTTAAAAATAATAATAAAAAATTAAATTGAAGTCAGAAAATAATATTTGGATTTTCTAAGTTAGAGGGAAAAAAAGCTGCATGTCTATATAATTTAACTATCCCAAGGATTTTTATTTCTCTATGATGCAATACGACCTTAAAATTTGTTTGAAAGTTTAATAATTATAACCTAGAAATAAGTTATATACAATACTATGGTATAATAAGTATAAATATTTTATTTTTTTATATGAAGCATGGTATAGTAAACATATTGCAAATTGAAATAATGAATTAAAAACAGGTGTGAAGTGTGAAACGCTTGCAAATTAAATATTATTTTTAGCATAACAATGAACAACTGGTATTGAATTGAAAGTTATTAATGTCATTGCTTTAAAATCTAAAAAAAATATATGTTGTACGGTTACCGTACTGTATAATTTTTTAGCTTTTTTAAATGCTGCAAGTTTATTTATAAAGTTATAGTCCTCTGTAGAAAGCGCTGTATATTTGATAACATTCTTTAAAAAATATGGTTTTTAGTTATTTTTTGCTGTAAAATCCAGTTATACTTTTAATTAATTTACAGTATATCGAATTATGAATATAAATTGAAATGAAATTTTATTATTGTATATTTTATAAACTTAAACTTTATTATCAGTTGTTTTAATTTTCTGGTTTACAAAAATAATGCTTTGATTTTATTTATGTACAGTACATAATATCTCAAATTTATCGGTGTAATTTGAATTTCTAAAATTAGCATTTAAGATAATGTAGTTTAGTTTTTATATTTGTAAAGGGATTAGGACCCCTTTATCATAAACAGTTGACTATGTGCTTTCTGAAGTTTACTCAATGTGTTGATTGGGTGTGTTGCAGGTTGGAGTTCACGGGATCACTATCTGTATGAGACGCAGAAATCTCTGATTGCAGCTTAGAAAATCAGTGCAAAGCTTTGTAAAATTTTAAATTACAGTATGTAGCGTGTGTCTATAATTACGAATGTTGAGTAATCATGACGGATGATATCAATCTGTTCGAGTTTAAGCGTATTTTATGCTGCTCGACAGAAAACAAAAGTGATGAAAACGAAAGTAGCAAGGTAAATGGACCAATCTACAATCAGCCAAACGTAAAAGTGGAATGTTGTGCCTGGACTTCCAACCGATTGAATCATTTCAATTGCTTAGCGTTATATTTGAGTAACTGTAAGTAATGCATTTATAAACAATTTACCAACACACTGTCATGTCGAATGATGTGGTAAATATAATTTCAGTTTCAGTGGTGTTATACCGACCAAGTGAGAGATCTGATGGAAAGCCAAGTGCCCGACAGATTCCATGGTACAGCAATGCGTCTAAGCAAGTGGTGGCGATGACTTTTTCACCTGATGGTGTTTGGCTTGTTCTTGCCGTTAAAGACTCATCTGTCTATATAATACCAGCTTTAAAGTTAATGGTAATAACTAATAATTTGACTGAACACGATACTGTTGCTCTATAAATGACTTTAACTTTAATGACCATATAAAGTACTACAATATAAACTGCAATGATTGAACAATTTCTTTGATGATGTTTAGGACCCTCTTTCTGATGTTGAAACAATATGGCCTTTGGATGATATAACTGAAATTAAAATTCCAGGAAGACGAGGTGTATATTTTTTACGCTGTTTTTTCAGTTTTGAAGTTTAAATATTAATTAATTTGAATAGCAATACCAACTACTATTATTTGGTGGGAAACTAAAGATGCTAGATCAATTGCTATTATTGGAAACGAGGTATTGTCTTTTTGCTGTTTGGTTGTACGTTATTTTAAATGTTTGTTTTTATAGCTGGGTGAAATTTCTTTTATTAATCTCGTGATTAGCAGAGAAGTTGGTGGAACTTACATAACGGTAGGAATTGAAAATTTAGAGCTGGTGATTGATGAAGCGAAATTTACTACTTATCTTTTGGTTTGTTTACATTATAATATTATTCTGTAAAAAGTTTAACGAATCCCGTGTTATAGATTACTGGAATTAACCATGTTCAATGGCAACTTGTATTGGAGAGAGAGGAAGGTTATTGCTGGCCTTTAGAAAATGAATTTTCATTGTCAAATAAAGAAGAAAGATCAGGTTTTTTTGGTAAAATAAGTTATTTTTCAGTTTATGAAATGGTGTAACTTCTTGGGTTGCCGATGAGGAAACCGAAAGTTATTTTTTATGGTGCTAGGATTGCAATCATCAATTCTTTTGTGTTTAGCAAGTTGCGAAGGAAGGCGTCCGGTCTCCGACACTCGGAATGAAGATACACGACCTAAACGGTTGGACAGTTTCGCTGGACATACGTTTTTGAAATTGCAAGAGTTGATGGATACTTTTTATATAGCTGGATATTTTAAACAGACTTCAATTTTAAGCGTAATTATGATTTTCCAGTTACTTTATTTATAAATCAAAATCTATTATTATCTTTACGTAGATTCACTCAACAGATTTAAACATTGTACCACAGTTTGTCTATAAAGTGCCTGCAAATACAGCCAAATTTCTTGTCCAAGAAAAGATCATTTTCGTAGTTTCATCAATGGAGTGTGATAGCAAAACGAAATATGCAGTACAAGTAGGGACGAATTAATAATCTTTAATGAAATAAAATAATCGATTTCTAAGACTTTAAAATTTACTGGCAGATTATTTCAACGGATCTTGCAACGACATCTATAAATGATCACAAAGATTTCAATTCTTTATCGAGATTGCAGTATTTTTATCTAGATTCAAATGATGAAATATTATCTATTATATCATATGGTCCACTAAGTTGCATTATTGTGACTTCCAAAAATATTTATCAGCTTTATAGCAGGTATATTTTATTAAAGTCTATTTATACATATGATTTCTTTTGCAAAAATATTTTCGTTTTCAACTGCTGAAAAAATAGTGTTTATTAATTATTTATATGTTTTAGAACAAGTAGTGAGGAAGTGGTTATAGACATGATATTACAGGAATCTGAAACTGGGAAACCTGAACGTTTTGGAAAGTTGCTTGGAGTTAAATTATCAAGTGCTTACGAAAAAGCAGCTGATATAAAACTGTCAGAAGGATTGGTTACTGCTGCGATTCGTTTATACCAAACCGCTAAGGTTTTACTGTAACCTTAATTTTGTTGCTGTTTGAATTTACAATTTAATATCTTTTTATAGTGCCCTCATTTACAGTGTGTGGCGAAATTTGCAATTCAGGGTCATGTGTATGAAGTTTTAAGTTACATAAGAATACTTTTTGCCAACAAAAATAATACGTTTCCAGTTGGAGAACTGATGCAACTTTCAAATATGGCATTAATGTGTCATATTCATCAATGTCTAGAACATAGCATGGAGCCTACCACACATTTAGACAACTTCAGGTGTTTTCAGATAATATAAATTAAAAAATGCTTATTTGACTAATGATTGAAACATTTTTAGATTATTTTTGAGAGAAAATCAATATTATGATGAAAAACAAGCTGTTTTTCTACTATTTAAATATGAATTGTTTGATGTATTAATGGAATTAGCGGAAATACGGGGTCTGTTTAGTTATGCTTTGGAGCGGTTATTACCCAAAGAAGAGAACATTAGTCTGTGGTCTGATCGTAAAGTTAACACGATGCCTTTATGGCTAGATGAAGAAACCGCTGTTACATTATCAGAATGCGGTTATCAAAAATTGACAACTTTGGAGGAAAATGGTAAAAATAATTTTGTTTTATAAACTTTTTTCCTATTTAGTGGTTTTTTTTTTGGTAGATGTGTACGTGGATAGTATTCTACGTACAAGTTTGACTGAATGTTTTGATCTCCATCAAGATTTATTGTGGCGACATGTGAAACTTACGCGACGACTTGTGCCATTGTGGAATGAACAATCTGATCGAATTAAGAAGCTTTTAAAGATTTATAATCCTTTCAATCTGCATTTTTTGATGTCTCTAATTAAAGATAGGTAATATGAACACCAGTGATTTTTTCTTAGCAATTTTTCTTTGTTTGACTTTACCAAATTTAGACTGTTGAAAAAAGTTTTGTTTAACACAGTACAACAGATCTGTCAAACGCTGGTTTGACACCCCTGAAATGCAATACTTGTTACAATTTAAATTTGGGATTATTACTTGTAAAATATAGTAATAATTTAATGATTGTAGTAATATTAATGATTGTAGTAATATTGTTGATTGTAGTAATATTGTTGATTGTAGTAATATTGTTGATTGTGATTTTTAGGTATAGTACAACATATGAGCAGCTATACAAACCCTTACCAAGTGATGGAATATATAACAGAGCCGTACGTATCGCAAAACTGAATGTTTGATTGAAAATCTCAATGATATAATGAATTTAATTATTTTTCTAGTCAAACGTGATTACCGAAGTATCGTCATATTTTGTAGAACTAATTTTATTGTTGATTAAACGCGAAAACTTAACATTTATTTACGAGTCGAAATTGGTGATGCCATTCTTACCAAATATAGAACCTGAAAATGAATCTACTTACATAATGAAAAGAAAAATAATCAGTTGTGGCAATGCACATTCGGCTGTTGTTGTAAATGGTGTTGGTTACACTTGGGGTCGAAATCAAGACGGATGGTATATCATTTATATTACATTTATTAATACAAACAATGAAACAAATCATTTCAGTTTAGGTCGAGGATCTACTCGATATGAATGGCTTCTTTTTGAACCAGTATTACTTCCTCATAGTACGGTAATTCGCGTTATCACAGTATCGTGTGGCGCAGCACACACTGTTGCGATCACAGATGCTGGAGTTTATGCATGGGGTTCAAACCGATACGGCCAACTTGGATTAGGACAATCAGCTCCATCAGGGATATGGTGTCAACGTGTTGAACCGACTGCTGTCGTGTCATTGTCGGGTATTCCACTAACCGATATAGTCTGTGGTCAGTATCATACACTTGGGTTATCAGCTGACGGCACCGTACTTTCATGGGGTTGGGGAGTGCATGGGCAACTTGGACATGGAAAATCACTGGATGAATGTTCACCAATGCAAATTTTAAATTTAAAAGACTATGTTGTGACTCACGTTTCAGCTGGGTACGCACACAGTTTGTTTCAAACGGCCGATGTAAGTGTATAACAAAAGAAAGAAAAATTATTGTAAAATTTTAAGATTGATGTTGTCTTCAGGGAGAAGTATATGCTTGTGGTTGTGGTGCATTTGGTCAAATGGGAAACGGAATAGCGTGTAAACGAAGCATTCCTGTGAAGGTTCCTTTAGACGAGAAAGTTGTTCAATCATCTGCTGGCTATTTTCACAATGTAATTTAATTTTAAAGTAATACGTAAGACATTCAAAAATTATTTTATTAATAGGTAGTTGTTACTGTATCTGGACGGTTGATTACTTGGGGTTGCAACCCACAAACATTAAGATTAAGAGCACAAGCTACGCGAAGAGCCCGTCTAGTGGGAAATGCCAGTGGAACTTTGGCTCTTTCAGAACCTCCTGCTGAATGCATCGCTGATGTTGCTTTAACTCCAGGAGTCTTTAATCCAATTGATGTTGATCGAGATGCTATCTGTAGTCCAATTTCAGAAATTTCTTGTGGATCTAGTCATACAGTGATATTAACTACAGAGGGAGAAGTATTTGCATGGGGTCGCAATTTAGATGGACAATTAGGTGTCGAAAACAGAAAAGAAAGGTTAACTCCCGCAGCTCTTGTGGTTTTAAATAATCGGAAAATTGTGCAAGTTTCTTGTGGAATGGATTATACATTACTATTGGACAGTATGGGGAAAGTTTGGGGTTTCGGAGTTGACAGTTATGGCCAGGTAAAATCTCTGATTATAATTTGTGAAGATTAAATATAATAAATTTAATATTTATTGTATCATTTTTAAATGGGCTTCATTTTAATTCTAGATATGTGGTGCGATGGAACGAGGAAAGTGGCCACAACCAAATACTAATTTATCCCCAAGTAAAATTATTACAGTTCGAACTAATCGACGGGTAGTACAGATTAAATCTCCAACTCGAAGTAGTATTTATAAGCCTCACCAATTGAATGGAATTCCTCAAATTTATGATATTAAGGCAAAGAAGTTTAATTTATGGTCATGTTATGCCAAAATGTTTTATAACTTCTAAATTTTACTTTTAGAATTCTTACGAAAATACCAAACTAGTCATATATTCCTATTTTAGAAATCTCAACGTTGATGAAAGTGGTGAAATGTTAAATTATAATCTTCATTATGCCATTGAGGTAACGTTATGATAATGTTGACTTGTTAAATGTTACATATACAGAATGTGACGTCAAATTATTTTCAGTTGCTTCATGGTGGCTACTGTGTTGACGATTTAAAATCGGCATGTATTGAATCAAAACTGTGGCAGGCTATCGCAAAACTTGCTTTTCTTGTGAAAGATTATTCTCAGAGTTTTAATTGGCATGTTAAGTGTATTGCTTCCAATGACAACTTAACTTTACCTGAAATGTGTTCAAATATGATTGATTTATTGGAGAAATTTGCTTGGTAAATTTCGCGTTTTTGACAAGTTTGACTGAAGCATTATCTCATATTTGTAATATTTTATTTGCAGTATTTCAGAGATTGAGATGAAACATCAAATTGAAATCTTGCGATCTACAATTTCTTTTTGGTCATCATTTTCGCTTTGTATGGAGACGTTAGAATCTTATTTTAGAAAGAATGTCGACATTTTGCTTGTTCCTCTAGCGTATATTATATTTGGGTTTGCTATTAATTTTATTATTTATATTTTAAGGAGTATGTATTTGAAATATGACATGATTTCTAGTATTTCCAGTGACTCTGAAGAAAACTGCTCACTTTCATCGCAGTTCTGTTTTGATGTTGTTAAGAGTGTAATGGATAAAGTGAATGAAGGTAAATATACTGTATGTTTATTTACATTAAAAATAAAAGAGTTATTTTGCTAAGAAAGTAATAAACAATAAATATTTATATTTTGAATATAATACCGTGAGTTTATTATAAATCTAGGTGATCCAGATCCAAAATTGATTACCTTAATTAATGACATTGAGTCGTATCCTGAAACCAGCGAAATTGTCGGAAGTGAAAGTTCTGGTAAGACTGAGGAAACTACTGAAAGCAAACCGTATATTGACATTTCGTCAACTGAATTGGAACGTTTACGGCAAATTCTGCCAACTGCAAATGTTGGTGAAGGTGGTAAAAGCAATTCTAGTCTTAAAGTTTTTACCTGTGGTCATCTGTATACATTAGGTTCATTTCATAGAGTAGCATTACCTCTACTTAAAGATTCTATAAGCTACTTTGCTCCTTCCACTGCTAAACGATTGGCTGATAATTATGCAAATTTAGATTTTCAACCTATGGCTTGTCCAAAGTGTCTAATCGTTGGATTTGAGAAAGATCGTGTAGAGTTAGCTCAGATAACAAGCTAATTCATATTTATAAATTATTGCCAAATTATTTTTTTTCATACGTAAGAGCAAGCGAACAATGTATTTTAGAAATGCGGAAACGGATAGTTTATATTGAATTTATTGTAATTATTATTATGTAATTTAATATTATGCATTAATAAACTAATTTATGTTACTTACTGCTTATATACAGTATATGTTAATGCTGGAATGCATTAACCAATAAATGACATAAGAACAAAGATATGCTACTATAAAAACAGTTATTCGGGAATAAAACTGTAAAAAAAATTACATCACACAATGTAATTCTATCGATTCAAACCTTTAGCTATTTACGTTAATATTATTTACATTGATGTGTGTCGATGCAGTGCATTAATATTAATGTTATTTTTTTTTATCTTTACACAGGTGATGCTAACAGTTTGGCCAAATTAATAATGGTTTTATCGAGTTCTAAATACCTTTTTAACTAAGGAAGTACGTAGTTGAGCGGGTTGTCATGTTTACCTTTCCCCTAACTTTTGGTTTTGACAAGCATTAAACTCTTGCTATTGCTTTTCAATTTTGAATGAAATTTGCCGTTGAAACGAGTCATTATTTATATATTGACTTGCAGTGTTGTGAATAATGTCCTTTGATAGAGTTTACACATGAAACAATTAATAATGAAATATTCACCACATGTTGTTCATTTTGCACACTTTGTAAACTAGCTACGGCAGCTACAGTGCATTGTAAAATAGACTTTTTTATTTAATCGACAAGTCGACGAGTTGCTAGTGCTTCAAGTTGATCAAACTGCAAATCATGACTTCTATAATAAGTGTTTTTGACAATTTATGGGAAAGACGAGGTAATAAAAATTTATTAAAAGTGTTTTTTTTTTTTTGTAAGTGCTGTAACTACATAATGTTGTGATAATTTCAAGATGAAAGAGTTGAAAATTGGAAATTTATGCAATCAACTCAACCAGTGATGATGGCTTTGGGCATATATATTGCAGTGGTATATTTTGGTCCTAAAATTATGGCCAACCGAAAGCCATTTCAATTAACAGCAGTGATGATTACATACAATACATTTATTTCTCTTATAAATGTATATGTAGTTGTTCAGGTTAGTTATTTTCTATACTGAAATATTTATAATGTAAAAATGTTTACTGATTGAGCGCATTGTTTTTTATTATTTTAACCGAGTTTTAAAATAGATGATTTAATTGATGATTTGCTATTTCTTTGTTTTTATATTTAGTATCTTACTGGCGCCATCAGCCGCAAAACTATCTGGACTTGTCATATTGATAATTCTAAATCCACCGATTATGCTGAAATGAAGGTCGAATTTTAATTATTTTTTAGTAATACTTTTTAGTAAAAATTTAAAATAATTTTTTAATAGATTGCTGAAACGGCTTATGTAATAGCATCCGTCAAACTAATCGAATGGGCTGATAGTTTTATTTTTGTTTTACGTAAAAAGAGCAATCAGTTGTCTTTTACTCATGTTTATCATCATAGTATGACATTTTTATTGGGCTGGATTATAACTCGTTGGATACCAACGGATGCGAGTAATATGTTATTAATTTAATATTGTTATTAAGATGTTATTTTAGCAACTATTGTAAATGTGAAGGTTACATATCCGGTACAATCAACGCTGCTATTCACGTCATCATATACGCTTACTATTCATTAGCTGCTCTAGGACCAAATGTACAAAAGTATTTGTGGTGGAAAAAATACATTACTATACTAGAAATGGTAATTGCTGTGGGTGCTGAATATACATTACGAATATAATGTTGATTTCAAAATATTAATGATTAATGGCTTTATAGCGAAGTATTTGATTTTAGATTGAAAATTTTTTTTTTTAAATTAGATCCAGTTTGTTATTGGTGTCATTATAGAACTTGTTACAATATTTCGTGGTTGTTCATCGCATCCATGGATCCACTGGTTGTTTGGTCTTTATATGTTATCGTTATTATTTCTTTTTATAAATTTTTATAAGCATACTTACAAACGAAATAAGAATCTAAAGAAAAACTAAAAAAATGCAGTATTTGAAAAAAAAATGAACAATCATACAATATTTGAATACCAATTTAAATACATATGCAATAACTTCTATTACAATTACGAACTTTTACTATATGTAATACACATATACTAAAAGTTCTTAATTATTCTGTTTAAGCAATGTTTTTCACTTAATAAAAGTATACTGTATATGGATAATCCGAACTCAATAAGTTCCGACCACTTCTACCACTAAGTTAATTCTGGTATGTTGTGTCTAAGTTATTCTACGATTAGAAAAAATACATTTTAAACTTTTATTACTGATACGACTTTAATCAGTGCCCATGGGGCACACAGGGAAGGGACTCGTAAAAATCAAATAGAAATATTTTTCGTGCAAAATTTCAAAAATTGGAATACATTTACATTGTATCATTAAATTTCAGTGCATTTTTATTAAAATTGTGTGCAGCTGAAGATTAATTATACAGTACTACGTAATACAAACAATAATATCATTTGTGTTGACATTTCGTTAATACATCAGGCTACAGGTGCCGTTTTTTTTTTGGAAACAATTTCCTACAATTTTTCTGAAAAAAAAACCAAACGTCATTTTCGTAGACCACGATTCAGGGTTACTCAAAGGGCGGAACCTGGCCCTTAAATGGGTCAATGTGTACTGTTTCAAAGATTTAAGTATCTCATTGGATTTAAGGAAATGCAAATACCAAAATTTAAAGTACGTAATTAAGTACAAAATTAAACTTATTGACCGAATAATACTAAATATATTTGGAACTTTTTTGGTTAAAAATACTCCGTAATACCGGTGAACATCAATGTATAGGTAGTAATGCAAAAAATTAAAATAACGGTAAACTAATGTCATTAAGTAAAGTTGCCATCAATTAGGGTGAAAATTTTCAAATTATGTAACAAAAATGAACTATTGTAGATATTTAGAGATAGATGGAGGTAGAGTTTGGAAAAAAAAGGAAGTGACGTAACATGACAAAACTTGGAACATATTTGTCGTTTTTTAATTTAATAATAGATGGCGCTTAAGAGCAATCTGCAAAAGCGACCCTTGTGAGTATTTTTGTAAACCCCGTACAATTCTGGCAAAATGGCGGTTGTTTAGTTGTGTCTTGTGTGTGGTAAAATTTACAGTGAATATTTGCATCAGAAACGGATACAAATTGTTTATTTCTGAAGACGGAACTTGAAGATTGTGTATCAGGTAAGACTATGACATAAATTTGAAAGGTGTAAGGGTGTTGTCTCGGTATAAAATAGCTGAAATGTGTGAGGGTAGACAAGGCATTCAAAACATACAGGGCTAAAATATTAAAAGGAAAATACGTTTCGACTGCGTTTTCATATGAACTCATCAGTTGGTGTTAACAAGTAGATAGACAAGAAATAATCCACCAGTAATGTCAGACATTTCATGTACAACGACCGACCGGAATGACAAATTAAACTAATCAAAACAGAAATGGAAGTTCAAAGACAAGTCAAAGGATATTGAAGCTTTTTCACTTTGGGTTACGAACAATTTTAATATTTAAACGTTATAAAAATTAGTATTTTATAATAGAAATCGTAGTTTTAATTTACAATATAACACCATTTAATGCACATATATTTCTTCCTTTCAATAGAAAGACCTATTCCCACACTTTTTTCAAAATGCTTACACCATGATATTCCAAGAGCGAGTAATTTGTAGTAATATAAATTTACACACTTCCCGTATAATTTCACTGTCTTTTGTTTATCATAGCGGAAATGTCATATGGCGTGTTAATGTTCTGTTACCACTGCAAATGCTGCATCATACAGACAAAAACAGACGAATATAGCATCAGGCAGTATACTCTTTTGCACGTAGATTCCAGGTACTATTCTACAGTGTGTAAAAAAACAACACTGATGTTTGAATGTTTGTCAATACTCTCTGCTGCCAAACATGTCGTCGCCTTGGTATATGCGTATACAAACGTAATAATACAAAAGCAAATCAGTTTCAGCTTTGGAAAGGCTGATTTTGTTTCTTTTGAAGAGACAGTGTTGGCAACCTTGGCCCTGAATGTGTCAAAGTCATAGCACCCCTTCAACATGTTGTGCCATGTTTTTTTTTTCTCCTTTTTTTGTTTAATATATTTTTTTTTCTAATTTAAAGTAAGCATCAATATGCAGTATGTTGTAGTTCAGTTGATTCTATTATCGACGGATAATGACAGTGTAGTACGTAACCGATACTAAGTTACTATTGATTATTTAATAGTTATCAACGAGTAGTTAGTAAGCTGTTTTCCCCTTAATGAGAAATTGCGTCGTTGTCTTCTAGACTTTTGATCGCAATTTCCTGTTATTTCACACACTATCATTTTTTATGTTTAGGTTGATTCTGTAAACTGTAGGTTGTCTATGCATTTGATAATCGATAATTTTACAATAGACTTTTTAATGCAGGAAAATAAAGATTTTAGAATTTGGGAAGGAATGTTTACCGCTTATGTATAGTCTTTGCATATGCAAGATTTTCTTACGTTAAACAGGATAAGCGAATGTATGTTGTCATAAACTGTACGAAAAAAAGGGGTGAGTAGGTGGAGTTTTTGGATTTTGAAAAGATAAAAAAAAAAAAAAAAAAAATAGGACTGACTCCATTTTCAAACTTGGAATTTATAGAGTACACGATTGTACTGTATTTTAGTCGTTTCACACTTTCTGCAAAATAACCAGAAAAGGTGCAATTGGGGTATTCTGTATACATAAAGTAAAAAAGAGGGAGGGTGGGTATGTTTCTCCACTTATTTTTCCCTACGTCATGACCTGTAGCTAGAGAGCAGTCGTGTGTGTTGATCACATATATTTTAACTCAAGTTAACCACCTGATAGTCTGCCTTGCTATATTTTTACCTTCTCATTTGCTTCTATAATCGTTTTTGTTGTTGTTACCGACGACTTATCTAGTCTTTGGTTTTGTATTTTTTTATTGTTATTACGCTTAACCCTCTTATTTAGAAATTCTTTCCTGACTCACCTTATTTTCAATGATGGGAGCGCCCTGGACGAGTCCATTGTACCACATGGGAATGGATAAACAAAACCCATTTTTATTACGATGTTGTACTGCTCTTTTCTATTTTTTTTATTATACTATTTTACCTAGATGTTTTTTTTCTATTGTAACGATGTTACATTATGTCTATGGATCGTTATGGAGCTGTAATTTAAATCTAACTAATAGCAAAAAGTGAAAAGATTTAAGTTTTAGAGGTGCAAAAATAATTGTTTATAACATTACGTATTGAAAAACAGTACAGTAGGTTTGTTCTGTCATCGACTATTGGTGTTGGTCCATAAGAATTGAATAATTTTGAAAATGAATTGAAATTCAAATAAAATATTGTTTAATAACTTTTATTGTTATTAAACAATATGTTATAATATAATAGCACTACTTTATGTCGCTTATTTTTAAACAGCATGTTGGTATTTAATGAGATATCTAGCGTGGTAACAACAATATTAAGCTTATGTCCATTTCCTGTCCACATTTTTGGGTTACAGACTGACAGTATCCTGTGTAGCATGACATATTCAAATGATATACGTAACTAAAACTCAGTACCGTATTAAAATCAATCCTATGAATTTGATTTATTTTAAAATATTATCATGTACTACTTATGCACCAACTTGTTTGAAATTTACATTATGATGATGATCAGGGTACCATTTATAGTGGCTATTTTTACATTCTATTGATTTATAAAAATAAACATCTCGTAGGCGTTTCTGCCAATTTTATGTACAACATCAAGTAGCATTGAAATACAGTGTAACTTTATTTTATATGGCTACCGTTTCATCGTCATTGTGATGTACAGTTGCAGCAACTGTAAGGTTAATTTTATCATAAGTTAATACTAATTACAAAAAAATTAAAAAAGGAATAAATTTATGAAATTATCTAGTAAAAAAAAGAAATTTTGATACTGGTGCTACAGTTACAGTACATTACTTATAAAAATGCTTTGAAAATAGTGTAGTTTTTATTTTATGATTTTAGGATTTTATCGGATTTAATGTAGGCAACTATTTGTTAATCTTGACAGAAATCTACTTTGTTGTTTTCCTGCATTTTACTTTTTTATCAGATGTGATAAATTTAACTACCGGTACTGTATTGAGGAAAGTTTTAAATTTGCTTTGATCGTGACGTTTTTTTGATTAATTTACCGTTGTTACTGTTGACACTGAAATTTATTTTAAGTTAAAAAAATACTGTATTGAAAATTTAACTTTTGATATACGGTTTGGTGTCATGTTCGGATTATTCCAGCATGTTGACAATCATTCAAAACCCTTGTTATGTCAAATAATCATTCAATGGTATGCCGAAGTTCATTAATTTCTAAATAGTCAAACATCATAAAATTGAAAAGTCTTACTGAGAAAGTATGAATGGACAGTGAGAGATGATTAAACATCGAGTGTGAATTCATGTGGCAAACTTACAACTTGTATTACTACCTCGTATTACTCAACTATTGTGAACAAATCTGGTGTTCTGTATGTAACGGAAATTCCACTCACTATGGTTTGAAGAATATTTAATTCGTCATTTAATAGAAAGATGGCACCATTTTTCCTGTTAAGAGATTATCTTATAAGACAATGAAAAGGACGAAACATTACGACGAATTGCATTCTATTTATTGCTTAATACTTTTATTATTGAAATTGTGATTTGTAAAGTTGATTTTACAGGTGCTAATAGTTTTAGATGTACATTATATTTGACTGCATAGGACTAAAATATTATGATATACTAAATTTTGATTTAGTGATAAGCATTCACGGTCGATGAAATGAAATGGTTGTTATTAAAAGCTCACATAACCGATGAAATTAAACGTTGCATTTGAGATACTGTATGTTGATCAACGACGCTTGAGATAATGTCATGGTATTAACCTTGATTGTTCGGTAAACATGGTGAAATTTTACGTGTTCCGGGTTTGGATAGAAGTGGTTTCTTTGAAATCAGTCTATATTATCTATACACATTGAAAATAGGATTTATCCCTTTAGCTTTATACTGTACCAAAATAATATCACAGGAAATATTTTACTGTATTATAAACTTGTACTAAACTATTTACTGGTTAAGAGTTGCTTCAACTTTTTTGAACATGGTTGATGTCTTTGGTTTCATTGTTACTGTATATTGGCTTAAGGTTGAGATATCACTTATTCCTATGTCGTTTGCCAGCTTTTATTTTTCACAATTTGTCAACAAGTACTTACAATACGTCTGGATTTCATACTGTAAAATGAACTGCATTTTGCAGCACGCTACAGTAGTTTTGTGTTAAGTCAAAGTTGTAAATTTCCAAAGTTTTTCCTTCAAAGCTGTATATGATTTAAGTGTCGGAACTCTTTAAGTACAATTTAATTTCTAAAAATAAAAGTTTAATATCATGTTAAATTAATTTTCCTTGAAACGTTTAATCAGCTGTGACTAATTTCAAAAATGCGACGCAATAATATGTAAAGAAACAGCTGGAAGAAAAGATGGAGATGCTGTTGGTACGCGTGAGAGGCTCAAAACGGGGGCGGTTGTTATGATAATAAAACGCGACGATTTAAAATCTTGCTCACCTCGGCTCCTCTAAAAGTCGGTCGGGGGTGTTTGAGAAACAGATCGTGTAGGGGCGAAAATAAGGGAAGATGGAGAGTAGAGATCCAAATCCAATGGTTAGAGAGAGAAGGAAGAACGAACGAGGGAAGTAGGTGATGGGGTTTTGAAGTTGAGAAAGATGACGAGAAATTGGGTAGGCGGGGGTACGTAAGAGAAACACTGAAAGAGAGGCATGCCGCATGGGATGGAGATTTTGGGGGTGGGAAATGGGTAAGATGGTGTAAAAAAAGCAAGGTTGGAAGGCGATTCCATTGGGTTATGACAGGGGTTCTGCCGATGCGGATAAGAATGCGCACGACGTAAAATGTAAATCTGCTTTCTGCTTTACTTGGAGAACTTAGCTATCTTTTTTGCTGTGTAGTACAGTACTGTAATAAGTAAATAAAGTAGTTTTTTAAACTAATTATTTTTGTACTCGATTTGTTTCATGTATTGACCTCAATGGTGTGATGTTAATTATTCGAAATTTTTATTTCTTATTGAAAATTGTGGTTTTTGATTTGTTATTTCATATAATACTAAGTGAGTGTATCGTAATAGACTCTGTGAAATGCGGAGAAATTATACAGTATGTTAAACTAATAAACCCTGATTTGACATTTTTGTGTAATAACAAATATCTTCTTGATTATGTACTGTTCTTGTACCTGTACATTGTTTGGAGGGGAAAAACCTGCTTAATTTAATAATTATTCTGGCGTGTAATGGTGGTTTCACATTATTGTAAAGATTAAGCTGTATTACTAGAAACAATGACAGTAATGTGCACCTGTTTGAAATAGGGTTGGAGAATTTTTTTTTTATTTGAGTAATTTGACATAGGGTATGTTTTTTGCAAGGGGCTGAACATCAGAAAGTAGAACGGTTTTGTATGCTTTTCAATTTTGTTTTAAAACTTAAGCTGAGAAGAATTAAAGTTAATGCTGACCTGGATGTGTTGGGTTGGTTGAAAAGAATTCTTTACTAAGTAAAGTTTTTGACGAAAAGATAACAGCTGTTATTGTGTTGGGAAATGCCATTATTATTACTTAATTTTAATTAGTTGAATATACCGTACCAGTACATACAGTACTTGTTGCTAATTTGTACCCAATGTTTAAAATTAAAATTCATCGTGTTATCTATATAACTTGAATTCCTGTCAATTATGACTCTTGAATTGTGACTAAAAATACTCAAAACATTTCTTTTAACTTATCGTGTCTTTTTATGTAAATATTTAATGTATAATAATTTGGAAATATCCATCAGTTTACGACTTTTATTCCTGGTGAACTGTAGGACTCTTAATTTAATTTTTTGTTGAACCATTGTAAACACTTTTAACAGGACGCTTCATCCTACAAAACTGTACATATTTTATGGCATTGCGTTGAATTTAGTGTGAAAGAAAGTGAAATTTGAAGTACTGTATTTAAACCGCAAATAAGCACAAGCATTTGAAACTGACGTCAGATTTTCTGCAAAGTTGTAGGGTTAGTCTAGGCATTTCGTCAAATGGCTGTTTCGAGATTTACTTTATATCTTTAGGAAATGTTAATAATGGGAGATTTAATTGTAATTCCTTATAATAATGTCAACTGCTTTTATTCTGTTTGATCTCGTCTATTATTGTTGATTTCTCTTCAACTCTGATTTATATACTTAACATATGATTAATTTTTTTGTTTTGTTTCTTTTTTAGGTTATCTTGAAGTGCTGTAATATTAAAAGTGTGTCGTTGTCTCGCATGGGTGTTTGCAAGTGAAGAAAAAAAAGGGTAGTTACCGTCTGGTTGATCTGGAGATTCTGTCGAATATTCCGGAGTGTTTTGCCAGCATTTCTTTTGCTTCGGCAAGTTGACGATGAAAATGGTCACCAGGCAGTGCTTCTGGATAACCACCATTTACATTAAGCGAAACAAAGCTTCGATTCACGTGTCTGGAGGTTAAGTCGCGATTATACGGTCGTTGTCGCCATGAGTGTGGTGTTTCAGGTGGGCGAGACTCACCTGAATTCTACTGCAACTACCGCTACTAACAGTGTCAGTAACGGTACTGCAGACGGGACGGGCGATTCTAAGTAATATACATATTTTTTCAGATTGAGTTTGTAGTAAATCGTGTTTAACCATGGTTTTCTTTTGGCAGATTGAAAGATTGGAATCACTTAGACAAAACTCGTGATGTCATTAAGACGACTGCTATCAAATCCAATTTACCCTATCATTTTGTTCTTCAGGATCATAACTATGGAGCTCCACCACCACCCAGTCCTCCTCCACCTTCGTTAGCTTCGTCTATAAATTGCATTTCATCTTCAGGTAGTCATAGACCCAGTAAGTTGATTCCAATTTTGTCTTCAAGTGTAACATTGAGCAACAGTCACAAAGTTAACGGTGTAACGACGGCCGTTAAGCAAGAGTCACCTAAGTTAACCGAGGCAACTTTTGAGATCGGTACTAGTGGCGAAGAACAAAACGAAAAGGAGGTAGTAGTTACCAGTGTTACCCGTTGCATTTGGTTAGTATGCTTTTGATTTTTCTAATTATGTTTAGAATCTGATGGTTATTAAATTTTTAGCGAGTTCTCTCACGACGACGAATATATGATCTGTTGTGACAAATGCTCGTAAGTATTAACATCTAGTACCATTGTATAATGTAGCACACGAATGTAATTTTAAAAAGACACATACATTTCTGCTTGGCAAATTATTTCAAAACTTTAGTGATAAGTATTTTTGTGTTCATTATAAGAACTAAATGAAGTTTCTAGGGAAATTTTTAAAGAATTTCAACTGCTTGGAAATTTTTACCTAGTTGTCAAAATTTATAATGTCTCCGAAATATTTGTAATTACTTAATTCTAATATTTGTATTCAAGATCAGTAATCTTGGCATGCTTAAAATATTGAAAATATTTGGTTATAGTGACTTTCGATCTGATTTGAACAATAAACTACATAGGGGTAAAAAAGCACTTGATGACATTACATTCCGGTAATTGTACCGGTAATTTTTGTTTTTAAAAGTCGGTATGAATTTAGTTATTCTAGATAAAAAAAATTGACATTAAATATAACTATATGTTATACTTGTAATAAATTGAAGTTAGATAGTAATTTGACGACGCCCGATGTGTTCACTTATCTCTAGTTTTATATGTTGACTGTTTAATCAGTTTCTAAGATAACATTTATGCTTGTAAAGTTCCAAGTAGTTGACATGACTGGTATTTGAAATCAATTGCATTTTAGTTGATATAAATCAAATTATTTCCGTGTAGTTTTAAAGTTAGCTTCATTTCTGAGTCGGTATTCGCTATTTCAGAGTTTGGCAACACGTCGATTGTATGGGTTTGGATCGAAACAACATTCCGGAGACATACATGTGTGAGCGATGCCAGCCTAGGAAAGTCGACAAACAGAAAGCAAAGACTTTGCAAACAAAGAAGCGGGGACAGCTGAATCGCGATTCTAGCTCAGAAGAGAGTAATCCTGAAGCCAAAAAAAGTAATCATTGTGACGCTAATCATAACGGACCGGTGCACAGGCGGTTTGCTAAAGTTCATGGAAGGGCAAGGCGAATTGGACGGCGACGGAAAAGTACTTCAATGTCGTGCACGTCGACCGAAAATGGGAATTGTGTGACGTCAGTAATCAACAATAATGTAACAAGACGCAAAACGTCACCTAAAGAAAAGCCTGAAAGAAAGCGAACATGTGTTAAAAGAAAGGTAGTGCACACGATTTAAACACTAATAAAATTATTTTATTAAACTACTTTTGGGTTTTTTAGAGATGTAATTCGAAATCGGGGTTTACACATTTAAACGAAGAAACTCAAGATGTGGTACTAAGGTACACACTGTAATTGAAAATCTGACACAAAAGTCACTGATAATTTAATAAATGAACTTAACAGGAAGTGGATTGATCAATATGAGGAAGCAATTACCAATCAGTACAGCCATGAACTACTACTCAGGCTTTCTGGGATGAAGCTAAATGGCCAATGTGAAGGGATGAGTTCTATGTTAACTTCTTTACATTCAGCTCGAAGATATAAAGTGACTCAAATTGATGAACACACAAAGGTAACTGTTTAACTAAAATACAATCGTGTTATGTTTTTTATAAGCATTCTATTGGTTACTAAGGGCTTATTTGCAACGGAAAACTTGTCTCCTAACCAAGAAATATGCGAATACATTGGACAGTTTTATTTAGGATCTGAATTTCACCAGAAAAATCCTCTTCATATAGTTTGTCCCCCTCCCTTTGTTTTATGGCACAAAATTGAGACTGGTGGAGGTGGTGACGATATGCAAACCGATAAAAATGGAATGTTTCACGACTCTTACGTATGTGTTGACGCGAGAGAATATGGAAATGATGCAAGGTTTGTTCGGCGTTCTTGTAACCCTAACGCGGAAGTGCGGCATTTTACTGAAAATGGAATGCTTCGAGTGTACCTGACGGCACGAATTGACATAACCATCGACGAAGAGATTACAGTTCCATTTGATTATGATATAAAATCGTGGTAAGTTTTGCAATTGATCAATTACTATTTATTTTTTGACACTAATTTAACACGTAAATCATTGGTTTAAATTAACTTGGAACAATTTTAAGTGAATGGACATGCTGTGACAAAATGCACGCTTACTTTTAAACCCATTTTGATGTTTGCGATTACCCGTTTAAATACTGGATTCTTCTCTACTTGTCATTCGAATATATACTGCACCATAATGTATATTGCACTATATATTTGACTATATATTGCATTATATATGTGACTGAATATTGAAATATTAAATTCTGTCATCTAAATTTAAGTTGTACTTAATTTAGTAAATGAAGCACTTGATAAATTTTTTTTTTGTTTTAGCATCGGTCACGTTAAATGTGTTTGTACCAGTGAAAATTGCCTAGTCATATCCACATCAAAAAAGAATGGTTTATGTGATGTTAGGTAAATCTTAATAGTTGTGAAAATTTTAACATAAACTTTTAAAATTTTGTTAATTAGTATGGAGAAGAAGAAAAAGATTAAAAAAGTGGTATGTAATACTTCAGATGTTGAAGACGAGAGTCAGTCTAAAATTCCACTCTGTGAAACAACTGCAAGCGAAAATTTTTCTACAAATGAATTTTCTCAGAGTTTATTAACGCAAATGTTGTCAGATGATGACTCCCAAACGAATGAAAATGCAATCAAAGAAGATGAAAGTTGTGGTGGTGTGTCTTCTGCTGATGCTAAAAAATTGGTAAGTTGCATAATAAATAATGCACAATGCTTTTTTGAAATTAGTGTTTTCTTAAACTGTTTTTTGCAGACGAGGGAAGAGAGGAAAGTTGAAGCGTATGTGAAAGCTTTCGAACGGATGGAAAAAATGGCTCAAAGGCGGCAAGAAGCTCAAGCTAGGCAACAACAGAAGAGAGTAGACCAGAAACGAAAAAGTGGAGAAGATCAGGGTAGCAATGACACTTGTTTAGAAAGTTCTTCCGATATGCGAGGAATCGAAGTAGCGGAAACAAGTTTAGGACAATCTAGTAAATGTGAAACGGCTGTTCCTGTTGTTGACGAAGAGCCAAAACATTCGGTTATTACACCACGTAACGTAGTGCCAACTTTAATTGTTAGGCATAAATTTAAGGGGTTAGTCATTAGAATACTTTTGACTGTTTTTTTATTATTATTTAAAGTTGAAATTGTAATATTTGTATAGAAGAAAAAGGAAAGCTTCAGGAGCTCCCAGTCGAAGAAGCAGTAGAGTTAACAGCGGAGGCTCGGAATTGCTTAGTTTGTCACAGGATGAGAATTCTCAGCACTTGCCATTAACTTTGATTAACAACAATGGAAATAATTTATCGTCTACTGCATCTACACCAGTTGTTACACAGTTGCAAACAACAGACTCAGTTGCTGCACCTTTTTCAACTGCAGTTGCAGTTACGCCTGATAGCGATATTCCCTCGCCTCCAGCTTCATCACGATTAAGAACTAAAAGGGTAATTAAAAAAATTATTATTTTTTGCAAATACAATAACCGTATACAGTTCAGTTTTATTAAAAGCTTAAGGTGTTGTAGCATTAAGCAACATCCTTAAAGTATGTTTCGATATCCGTCTGTTGATGATACAAGCTATAGGGGCCTTGTACTTTAACTCCTTATTTTCAGTTTAGAATCATAATTGAAAAAGATCGATTTACAGCTCCTCGAAATTGGGTTTTTTTGAGAAGTGGGCGAACGTGTCAATTATGTACAGTACATTAAATGAAATTATTTTCTGGATGGTTAATATAAAGATGAACTTTATACCGCGAGATCACTACAATAAGAAAATGAGGTCCATTAAAAAACATATTAGACCTAGTTTTATTGTTACTCATTATTAAAATTATTATGCAAATAAACTATTTATAGTTTTAACTTTTAAGTTCAAACTTTTATAATACCGTATCTAATTTTTTTTTTCGTAAGTTATTGAATTAAATCGTTAATGTCTTATTGGGTAGTTTTATCTATGTAAAAAAACTAATTTATTAAACTTTAAATCTTTTCATCCGAAACTAATTTTGTGTTTAATATAGCATTCGATGAATGAATGGTGGAATGTTTGTTCGGATCCAACACGAATCGATGCAGGTGCTGAAACAGTATTTAATCAACAATGTAGAAGTCCTAGCCTTGTTTCATGCTCAACTTCATCACCTGCTATCTCTAATATTCCTTTACGAAAAAGCTTCAGCGGGGAAATAAAACCATCGACGCTAAGTCTTGACGGTACGATGGGATCAGCTAAGAAGGTAAAAGTCTTAATTGCTATTAGTTTGTTTTTTCTAACATTTAAATTATTACAGCGTTGGTTAAGACTGGCGATGACAGAAGACCAGCCTGAAGAGTCAGGCCCCACTTGTTCTGGAAGTAGACCTAGTACACCTTTAGCCACTCAAACAAGTAGTGATACTGTTCATAGAACGTTACCAACACCTGACTTGGTGACACCATTGAAAAAACGGCGTTTTGCTATAGAATCTGATATGATAGCACCACATTCACCTTTGTCAGCTGATGCTGAGGGCAGCGCTAGTTGCGATTCTGAAAAAGCTATTCCTTTGTTACGCAAATTCCAGCAAGCTAAGGTTGAAGATATGGAAGTAACTCTACCGCCACCTGTTTCTTCCATTAGTTGTGCGTCATCTAACGTGACTTGTGGTTTTTCGGGGTGGTTAACAAGCACATCTGAAGAATGTGTTCCATGTGTAACTGAAGATTTTGCTGTAAGTAGTAGTTGTACCAATTACGAAGAATGCGATGATGTGTTAGCTGAGGACCTTAGAGTGCCCGATTCCACAAGGACTAGAAATGCATCACCGTTAAAACCTGGAAAAAAATTTATTGTAGAATGTTCGTCTTCCACTGTTGAAGACACAGTAACATCTTCGTATAATATCTCTGAACCTGAACCTATGGAAGTAGAAGTAGATAGGACTAATTCAAGTTCGTTAGTTGAAAATCAAGATGATGGTGAAATGAGTGGTGTTCAAGATGTGGCGGTGGATTTATCGGTCGTTGCGCAACAATCAGTTCCGTGTGAGGTGATAATTAAAAACGAAATTGTAGTTGATACTGAAGAAGCATGTTGTTCAACAGAAATGGGTGTTTCTCTATTCGAATCGGTTGCGCATTCAGGAATAAATATAAAATGTGAGGAGCAGAAATGTGAGGAGGGCGAAACAAGTGTTACCGGTGATGTTCCTTCTGAAAAATTTACAACTAGAAATGAAATAAACAGTGGTGATTTATTGATGAGCGTTTTTGCTACACCTCCACCTCCTCCTCCACCAACACCCCAGTCACATTTTTCGGAACTAAGTGTTACAACGAACACTTCAGTTTATTCATCAGCTATTCACGTAGAGACTACTGATGATAATCCAGCATTGAAAGAAAATTTAACTTCAAATGAACAGTCTGTCACTTCTCCAGTTCCATTGTCAACTTTATCTGCATCTATTTCAAGTCCTAGATCTTCAAACGTTACATCGCCTACCGCACTTCAAGCTCCCGTAACACCTGCCAAAAGAAAGGTCTCATTTTGTCTGACAATAATACATTGTTGAAACAAGTTAAATAAAACCATTTTGTATATAGGTTTCTTTATTCGAGTACAGGCAGCGAAAGTTAGAAAATACCAGTGGAAATACTAGCAGCAGCAGCGGTTCTACTGCTGGGGTTTACAAAACTAAAAGTCCACTGGAATCTCCTACAGCTTTACCGCATCTGTCAGCTGTAAATGCATCATCAGCTTTATCGGATACCAATGCAGTAACTTTACAGGATGCTCTTTCAGCTACAATATTAACTTCACCTAAAATTAATTCATCCGATGGCGATATTAAATGGGATAGTACAGCCACGTCGGTTGAGCGTCAACGAGAAAATCTAACTCAAAGATTGAAACGAGAATTTGGTTTGATGGTGGAAGAGGAAAATAATGCGGCAGCAATAGCAGCCGCAGTAGCTACTAATGCAACTGAAACAAGCAGTAAGTTTTAATCATCTTGTTGTTAAAACAGCATGTCTAACTGATTCTTGATGTCTATTTGACACTTTGTTTTTATATATTCAAGTTGTTATTAGCTTAATCTTTACGGGCATCTTCTGTTGTTAATTTAATCAAGTCCTCTTTATCGTCACTGTCCATAATGATCAACGTAATCAAAATTCTTTACATTTTCGTATTTACTTAATTTATTTTTGTTACATATTCTATTATGGTGAAGATTGCAAGTGTGGGGTATATTCCCAATAACGAACATCTGTTTAATGACTGATAGACTTAAATTTTTTTACATAACATTAACATTGTTTTAATTCATAATGTGATTTCTAGAAACTACAGCGCCAGATGTTCCTCCAGTGCACAGCAGACCTATTTATAGCGTTCCTATCATACCTCCAGGTAAAACAAAAATTAATTAACAAGCACAGTACCCAAAAACATACTAACAAATCACGATTTTAATTATTAATTATAAGAAGTGAAACCAATTCAATAACTAATGCAAAGAAAATATGATTTTGTAAACATTTTTTTATTAACACAAAATTCTAAGCTTCCATTTTTTTTTGTTATTGAGTTAATTATTTTGTAAAGTATTACTGTCTATTTAAATTACTGGCATGCTATGATCATTATAACGCATTTTAATTTTTCATTTCTTTAGATGTGTTAACAAGTTAATAGTGTTGTCATATACAGTAGCATGGTACTTGTTATTTATTAATGTGTTTTTTAAAACCGTCAAACATGTAGTTATTGATAAAATAATTACTTTTTGCGAAATCTTGATTTAAAACGAGTCATTAATAATAATGATTATTTTTAGTGGTAGCATCGCCTGTGATGGTCATTGGCAGTAACATTCCCGCAATTGTTGGTATGAGGAATTATGGCACTATAAGGCCAGCAGCTACTCCTGGTCCTACTCCCAGTGGTTCTTATCCAGGGACTGTTTATGGAACATACCCTATGCCTGCAGTGAGTATTCACTTAAATATTTGGTTGTTGATAAACGTGCCAAGCATATAAAAATATTGATTTTTATCGTCTCTAAGCGGTGGAGATTTTTGTTATTAAATGCTGCTTCATTGTGTTCGTCTGTCGATGTTTACTCGATTTCATAGTCACGCTCGTGCTTCGACTGCAGATGACGATTTAGTTTCATATCTTATTTATTATACACTCCGCATTGATTTTCAATTACTCTTAAGGCTCGACTAAATATTTTGCGAAAGATATCTGATTTTTTTATTAATTTTATTTACTAACGTGGCAATTTTTTAAAGGTTGTTCCATCACACTCCTTAGCGGTTGTAGCTACCAATCCTCCTCCACCTCCTCCTCCAGTACAACCTCCTCATCTACGAATTGTTCAGGTAATTATTAATACCCACTATTAGTTATTGAATGCATTATAATGGGGTTTTTTTTTTAGCTTGGAGAAGTTCAACCTCAAACCGTACCGCCTGGTGCTGCTGCAACTATCCTTACACATCCTTTTCCACTTCAGGGTTTCCCTCAGATACCACTTCAGCTACCACCGCCACCTCCTCCTCCTCTGCCGCCACCTCCACCACTCTCACAAACTCAGCCGCTGGCTATCCCTTCAGTTTCATTGTCGGTGCAACAGATACCATTACCTAAACCGCAGTCCGTTGGGCTAGCGCTGCCACCACCCCCACCACCACCTCTATCATCTAATTTAGACTCTCATAAAGACATTAAGTAACTTAATACCGTTCGAAGTAGTTCAAAACCTAACAACAACTAAGTATAAATTTGGCACTTTAAGTGATGTTATATCTCCTCGCTTTACACACTCGTTTATCAGTCATTCTACCGGTTATTTTTATTTGGTAAATATAATGTTTATTTTATTTTTGTTTTTATCATATTGGTTTCTATCTGAATACTTTATATTGAAATTTTTTACTAAGATGTTTGGGTTTTCATATTTTACGTTTTCAACTCCCTTAACAAAACAAGGAGGACAATCTACTGTGACAAAAAAAACTAAAAACCAATTATTGTAACATTAACAGGATTGATGACTCAGTATTCTGGCTCAGTGATGAAAAGGGAAAGTGACAAATAGCATTCAACGTGCGTGAGTGTAATAATCCCCTTTCTCATCTAGCTTGTGTGGCGCCATTTTGTAAATATATTTCCTCTTGTGTAAATATGTACGCCACCGCCTTTGTCGTCAACATCGTTTCGTTATACTGTGTAGCTAGCATAGCTTAACGGCAAAAGTATTTAGGGAGAGCATTGTTGTTATTATCATAATATGAGACTGATAGTATCTTTCATCTGTAAAAAGTCAAATACATAGTCATATATAGTACTGTAGGCTTAACGTAGCATCTTCATAACATCATCGAGCTACTGTATACTTCGTACACAGACTGGTACTATACACGTATCTTGTTAGCTGCTGACCTAAATTTAACATACAATATGGATTTTTGAAGTTGGACAGCAAAAGCTTAGTACAAAGACCACGCATTGCGTTTTATATTGTTTTTGTTTTAATTTTTACATATTTAATTAACATCGGGTAAAATGTATTTAGCTTCATTTAGTATTGCATTTGTAACCGAGGTGATAGGTTTTCCCCTGTTTACATTATGGATGGGTCAAGTCTGTTTATAAAGTTATAAATTATTAAATTAACATATTTTATCAATAATCATTATGAATCAATCAAATATTTATTATTTAAAGATTTTAATCTGGACATTTTAATATATTTTAATAGTAATTCTTTTTTTTTTTTTAAATAAGTCATCTTAATCTGCTGCTGCTTACAATAGTATTTTTCTTTTCCTTCTTATATGCCGCATTTTAATATCCACCATTTTCACTTAAAAGAATTGGATTTTAAAACCGCATTCGCTGCTTTTATAAATGTTCTTCGCAATCTCTTTGCTTTTGCTGCGCTTTAAAAGACATTATAATGTAATGAAAAATGACTTAATGCTGATCTGGCAAGTGGCATAGTATTTGGAGGCGATGTTGTCGATGATGCAGGTTGAACGATAGAATCGGAGAGGGAGAGAGAGAGAGGAAAAAGTGATGCTTATAATATTATTGTGTAAATGTGTATCAATATTCTTTTTAAAACAAAAAACCCCATCTGTAAAATACGCATTCAACATCTTTTTATTGTCGCAAGTTGATTAGTTTTGGCGGTCAACCATATATAATTATTATATAAACATGTGTATATTGATTCGGAAACACAACGATGACATCATTATATAAAATTTAAGAAAGGATAACAAAAAAGTTTTGAAAAAAATTGTGAATCATCTACTGTTTATTTTTTTTAAAAGAAAATTTGGTGTGTTCATTCATTGTTGTTTCGTCACTATTTGTTTTTAGTTTTTGCATTTTCAAAGAAAAAGAAAAGTTCATATGAAAAGAAAAAGCTATTTTCTTTAAAATGTTTTTATCGTTTTATTTGTAATTAATGTGTCAAAAAAGCAAAGATTTTTTTAATTACTGATAAAAAAATAGAATTTAAAAAAAAAGTTGGTGGCGCGTAACGAAAGAAAACCGAAGAATTTTTTTAGTGTACTGTAAGTCCAATTTCTCCGTTTGAAGTTTTATTTTTAAAAATATAAAATTGAATATTTGGTTTTATTTGTTTTTGTTTTATGTGAATTTTTAACGTTACCATTAATGTAATTTGTTTATAAAACATTCTCGAATTTCTCTTCAAATATATAATCGTTTAAACGAACGATGCAAATGGAAGAATAAAAATTCTCGATATACTTCTTTTATCGTGTTGTTAGTGCACATCACTTATTTGGATTACAGATCATATCTAGTATGCTAATTTTTATTGCTCTGTTTGCATTTCAAACGTGGAAATCTGAATCGTGATAATTGGCAGGCTTGTACTGCAGACTGCGTGGCGAAGAGAGAGAGAAAATGTTTCCCCTTAATACTGCTTGACTGCATGGCAGGTATGTCTATGGTGTATGACTATTTAGTAAATATACAGTATCCGTTAAGGGACTCATTTCTGCAAATACAGTATTACAAAGTACTATGATTAAGCTTATGTTAATGTTACATTTGTGATTCAAAACATTTCAGAATTTTTCTTCATCACTGCATCAAGGGAAGATGCGCAATCAAGTTTTTATTTTAAATAATCTAACAATATGAATTTAATAGTTTCAATTAATTTGTAATTATACATATATATTGCACAGTAATTTCTTAAAAATATATTTTAAATTAACGATGCAACATATAATATTTTTTTTATTATTTTTGATGCACAATTATTTTATTCAAAGCATTTAGATTTGCCAGTGATATTGTATTTGATTTTTACTAATTGTTTTATTTATAATGGCTATATAAATTCCTTTTTTGTGTCCGTAATAATTTCTTGTTAGTGCAATGGGTTATAAATTTAGGGCAACATCTTGGTGACTCGTTTTCCTTATACAATATCTGGCATTGAATTTAATTGCATTAAAATCAATTTTATAAACATTAAATTATTTAACCGCAGTATAGTATATTTACATGTAATACTTGTTATAGAGGAGTGGCTTTAAAATAATCAATGGATAAAGTGTAGTGAGTATTTGTGTAATGATTGAACAGAGAGTTTTTGCACGCATTATTGTCATTGGATATAGGGGCTTGATATTAAAATAGCTGTCAGTGTGTATGAAGAGAGTGAGCGGTCTATTTTCCGCGTTCTATCATTGCTCTACGGCAGAGGGTGCGGCTGTAAAGTTGGCCTGGATCGTTAGTAGAAAATAAGAGCAGTAGTTGACGTTTTTAATATGCGAACTCGCCCTGCGCCATTCGGTTGAATACTATGGAGAAGAGATGTTTGGAAGACAGGGTCGCACAATTTGCGCAAAATGCTTTAAAATAATGGATAGACGTCGAGATAAATTACTGCAGATGGTTAATGGTAATATGATAAATGCAAAAGATATCGATTTTTGTTGATTGCTAGATGAAATGCGACGTATGTGAGTGTGCGTGATGACAGATGTGAAAATTGGAAATACGAATTTTCGTCGACGCCATCTTTGCCCTTAATTTTATACAGTGGTGGTGAGATTGCAATTACCATTTAACATTTTATTATACATTATCTTTCAAAGATAGTCTGAAGTTTGTGAAACGCTGTCACAATGTTGGAACCATCGTCGAGCGAAGAAGATTCGGAACAGGAGCAGGTACACGAACCCATTGCGGAAAGTAGAAATGTTGGTCTTGTTCGTCATATACCGTCCACTGGTCAGGGATTGGATGTACCTAGAAGTATATCAACAGGCGGGGTTGTAGGCAGTGGAACTGGAGGAGTTGGAAGTGGGGGTCGTGAAGCTATGGCACCACGAGCTCACTCACCCGCCAGTGTGTCATCGTCGATGAGTAGTTTAGGTTCCGCAGGTGGTAGCGCGGGCTCTGTGGTTAGCCCTGCTGCTCAGCATCGCCATCCGCACGGTGGAAGTGTAAGTGGGACTCTAGGATCCAGCAGTTCAGGTGTAGGAGAATCTTTAGCAGTTTCTAGTGGTGGCAGTGGAAGTGGCAGCGGTGGGGGAAGTTCACCAAGAGCAAGTGGTGGTGGAAGTCATCATCAACGACCTTCGAGTCCCAGTCCTTCAATTGCTAGTGAGAAAGATAAGGAGTTGGAAAAGCAAGAGAAAGAAGAAGAAGAGCGTAAGAAACGGTTACAGCTATATGTTTTTATTTTAAGGTGCATTGCCTATCCTTTTAACGCTAAACAACCGACTGACATGACTCGAAGACAAATTAAAATAACCCGACAGCAAATGGAAACAATTCAGGGTCGTTTCCAAGCATTTCTTAAAGGTGAAACGCAAATTGCTGCGGATGAAGCTTTTCAGAATGCAGTGCAGAGTTTCTTTGAGGTATTTCTCAAAAGTGACAGAGTTGGTAATATGGTTAATAGTGGCGCTTGCTCGGCACTGGATTTTCGAGAAGTTTTTAGAAACAACATCGAAAAGAGGGTGAGAAGTCTGCCAGAAATCGACGGACTTAGTAAAGAGACGGTACTTACTTCATGGATGACAAAATTTGACGCGATATTTAGAGGAGACGAAGATACGAGAAAACCGCAAAGTAGGATGCAGCATAATATTGCTTCAGAGTTGATTTTGAGTAAGGAGCAACTTTATGACATGTTTCAAACCATCTTGTCTATAAAAAAATTTGAGCATCAGCTGCTCTACAATGCCTTGCAGGTAAATGTCATTCATTGATATTTTATATCATTAGATATTATTGTGCAGCTACTGTATTTATAAAATTAGCTCTTGCCCAAAGTGTCAGTTTCTGTGGGTTATAAAACATATTACGCTTTATATTGGACGCCATGGTTTTATTAATATAATGTTGATTTTAAACAGTTTACAACGTAATCAAGTTTATTTAAGTACCACCGATTTAGTTTCATTTAAAACATTTTTGACGGAATATTTATGAAAGGAACCACATTTGATAAATTACTGTACACGTCTAATAATGTAAGTTTAAATATTGTGTTTTGTTTAGATAAATGAACTAAAACGAAACTATAAAATTTGTTTGAAAGATTATAATTAATATACGGTATCTGAACTACATCTATCAAGCATTTTTATGGCAGCATGTTTCATTATTACCGACTTCTTTAATGTAAGATAGAATTAGTGATAGTATTGAATAATATAAAGTAGCTGACCATAATATTGTCCGTATTAAGCAAATACTGTATCAGGGGATAGTTTAATGTAATCTCGACGTTTCATTGGCTTTACTAACGAGAAATAATCGTAAGGAAAGTAAGACGTATGTGTTTTGATGGCATACAATCATGCGTCATCGTTTTGTAAACTCATCGAACTGATTGAATTCAATAGCTGAAGTGATTAAAACATTTCAATATTTGAATTCATAATTAAATTGAGATACTTACTTGGTAGCTCGATAACAATTTAAAAATACTTGAGTATAAATAAATTCACGAGAAATTTATGTACGGATGTTTATTCGTTACTTGATAATAAATCAGTAAAAATTAATCTATTTAAACCAAAACTCGTGTATAGTAATCATGGGCACTGAGATTAAAATAGAGACTATCGACTGACTAATAAGTTAGTCACGGTAATTGGACACTGCTATTGTATACTGTAATTTAACAGTCATTAGTCAATACATTTGAGTAATCTATTCGAAGGACCTTAAACATTTAGCACCGATATTTTTAAACTAGCGTCGAGTATTCATTACTATACTTTAAAGGTTATTTAAATGATTACCGTTGTTGTTATTCTAATTGGTTGTTTATACCTTTATAGTTTTATTGCAGTTTACTTGTATATCAGTTGATGTAATTTATTAAAAAGTTGCACCTCGTGTAGAAGTATTTGTTGAGGATTAAAAGAAACTCATACTGTAATTCTTGCGATTTTAATAATTAGTGTTATTGAATAAGTGGAACTGAAGGTTACGATGGAATTAACTTGTACTGTAGTTGTAATGAGATTAAAAGAAAACACTAGCTCTAAAGTGATTGCTGAAGGCTGTAAAAATAGGGTGTGGTGAACTTGATTACTAATAGGAATTTTTTTTTATATAAGTACCGTTATACAGTAATATAACAGCGTAATAAACGGTCTTTATAACATGGCTCTGAGTTACATTAGATGTTATAGACAGCATAATATTATTTTTATTAGATATACAGTGCTTGTACTACATCAGCGAGTTTATACTGTATTATTATGCTCGTCTAATTAACTGTCGACACTTGAGAGCTTCAAGTTGAGCAATTCAATATTTATGAAGGTGATATTAAAAGCAAGACAAAATAATAATTTACTCTTGTTAGCCTTTCATTTTAATTAGTTAGCCATTGATTTGGTTTTAATATATGAAGAATTCTTAACTTCTTGATTCTTAATAATTTTCATTTTTAAGCAGAAAAAATATTAAAATTAAATTAGTTAGGTATGTAATTTCATTTGATACCGGATTTATTCAAGAATTATATTTATTTGCTGTAGCTGGATTCTGCTGATGAGCAAGCAGCTGCTATACGTCGAGAGTTAGATGGAAGACTACAGAAAGTTGCTGAGATGGAAAAGGCAATTACTAATTACGCCATTGTTTATTGACGTTTAACACTTATTTTCGTGGTTATGTTTCACAGAATCGTAAACTTATGCCAAAATTTGTCGTTAAGGAGATGGAATGTCTTTATTTAGAGGAATTGAGGGCATCCATAAATCTACTAATGGCCAATTTAGAATCTCTTCCGGTAAATAAAGGATCTACAGATTCCAAGTATGGACTTCAAAAGTTTAAGCGCTATAATAACAGGTAAAATAAACTGAACTAATAAAAATTGATTTATTATGGAGTGCGTAAGAGAAGTGGTCCCGACAAGCATAATGATGAAAGTGACAGGAAAATTAGTCCAATTATTTATTTAAAATATTTTTCTATTTTTTTGAAAAGCATAATTTTTATCCTTTATTTATTTAGTTGCCTTGCGTCACACATCCATTCGATCCCTTTCTTAATTTGAGAACTGAAAACCACTCCTAATACAGTTCCCATTAGATAATAGCATGATTATTTCTTTTTAGTTTTTTACTTCATTTTTCTTATGCTTTAAATTTCATTATTTAGCCGCCGAAGATCTTCTGTTCTCAGGTAAGATATTCGGTTGAAGATCGGCATAATGGAGTAAACTAATTAGCAATATATTTTGTTGTTTTCTGGAAATTATAGTTTTTGGTTCTTTTTATCCTCGTTTTTTTCTCCCTCCTTTTTGAATGCACAGTGCTTATTTAGTGCTGTTATCGTTTTGTAATATTTTTTTAAGTTTTCACTTGCCATGTTAATAACTCAGCTTAAGATTTGTGTGTGATGTGAGAATGAATTGTTTGATATAATTAACTTATTTACAGTAACTTATATATTAACTATATATTATGCCAGACTAATGGCATGTTTGTGATTTTTATTTACAAATTTGTCTCTTAAGTAATTGCTTGGAATTGTATGGGTTTTTCTTCTAATTCTAATTAGGAGTCAAACTTCTTTGAGCAAAACTGAAGGAAGCTCTGAGGATAGTGAAACAGTTCTTAGTCGATTAGATGTTGTTCTTTCCTTTACATTGGAGGTTTGTGGGGATATTTCTAACATTACTAAACTTTCTTTATTTTAAATAACTAACATTAACAAACGTTCTTATTAATATAAATTTAACGAACTAACCTAACGATGTTGTTTGTCTTAATTTTTTAACTAGATTGTTGTCATGGAAGTTAAAGGTCTGAAATCTTTACCTCCTAATCGGATCGTTTATTGTACCATGGAAGTCGAAGGCGGCGAAAAATTACAAACTGATCAAGCCGAAGCCTCAAAGCCAATGTAATTAAAATTTTAATAGTTTGTTTATAAGAAAGTACTTTAATTGATGAATGGTGACTTGCTTTCAAGGTGGGACACACAAGGTGATTTTACTACCAACCATCCATTACCAACTGTTAAAGTAAAGCTCTACACTGAAAGTGCTGGAATGTTGAGCTTAGATGACAAAGAATTGGGAAAAGTAATTAATTTTAAGTTATTAATTTTATTTTGATTACTTTTATGTTCTGATATGTGATTGGTTTTGAAGGTTATTTTGCATCCAACACCGCTTAGTGCTAAATCACCAGAGTGGCATAAAATGATGGTACCCAAAAATGCTGCTGATCAGGACTTGCGCATTAAAATAGCATGTAGGATGGATAAACCTTTAAACATGAAACATTGCGGGTAGCTGCATTTTAATTGGCAAAAATTCTATTACAAAAGAATAATGTTTTTATTTTTTTATAAGCTATTTATATGCCCAGGGGAAACAAGTCTGGAAAAAATGGAAAAAGAGATATTTTATTCTTGTTCAAGTTTCGCAATACACTTTCGCTATGTGCAGTTATAGAGAAAAGAAGTCAGAACCTACTGAAATGATGCAACTGGATGGATATACAGTTGATTACGTGGATCCTATCGTAGGTTAGAAAATATACTCTTTTTAAAGTAACAAAGATACTTGTATCATTAACCTTATACAGTGGGTTTAGTAAATTTGACTTAAAATTTGGTATTGTATTTTCTGCCAAAGAAAATGGTCGGTATCATTTTAATGCCGTTAAAGAAGGGGATAACATCATATTTGCGAGTGAAGATGAGAATGAGTGTCACTTATGGGTTATGGCAATGTACAGAGCAACAGGGCAGTCTCATAAACCAGTTCCTCCGGTTGCTCAGGTTGGGAAAAACTCAACGATTTCAAAAATGCAAGGAGGTATGCAGTTTAAATGGTAACCTTTGTGTTTATGTACTAAGTAAATCTCAACATCAGATGCCGATCGTGCTCGTAAACATGGAATGGACGAGTTTATTACAGCTGATCCTTGCAACTTTAGCCATTCCGAACTTTTTAAAATGCTTCAAACGCTCACATTAGATTATCGTTTGAATGACGCTTACTGTTCTCTTGGTTGGTTTAGTCCTGGTCAAGTATTTGTACTAGACGAATATTGTGCCCGTTATGGAGTACGTGGTTGTCATCGTCACCTTTGTTATCTGTGTGATCTTCTTACAAGAGCTGAGAAAGGGACCATGATAGATCCTACTCTTATTCACTACAGTTTTGCCTTTTGCGCTTCCCATGTTCATGGCAACAGGTAACTATTAAATCAATGATAATTTTTAACTTATCATTTTATTTGGCATCGACGTTGAAAAAAAAAAACAACAGTTGTTGAACTGATTTTGGCTTCGGTTTTTGGTGGGGACAGGCCAGACGGAATAGGAACAGTTACTCAAGAGGAGAAAGACATTTATACCGAAATTAGAGAAAGACTTAAAGTACTTTTAGAATATCAAGTTTCTAACTTTAGGTAAGATTTCTCTTTCAAACATTTGAAAAATATTATAATCATTTCATTTATGATATTTGTAGGTATTGTTTTCCGTTTGGACGCCCTGAAGGTGCCCTTAAAGCAACATTATCTTTATTAGAAAGAGTACGTTAATTTTTTGCTTGTTTACAGTTAAGAAATCGATCAATTAATTTTGCAAACGAATTTAATAGGTACTTATGAAAGATATAGTAACTCCAGTTCCACATGAAGAAGTAGCAATAGTAGTTAGAAAGTGTTTGGAAAATGCAGCATTAATCAATTACACTCATCTTTCAACTGAAGCGAAAATTGAAGGTGAGATGTTCTTTTGTAGTTATTGAAAACTCGCAGCAATTTAGTAATGTTATAGGCATATGAAAGTTAATTAATTTAATAAACGCATAAACTTATGCACGAGTTAAATGATCTTAAATATTTGATTGTAATGTATTCCTTTGCACGCTTGCTAAAGGAAAAGAGCCTGAAAATACTGTTGATGCTTCCATGGATATGGGTAATCTAATTGTGTTCTTGTTGTTACTTAATCATACTTGTATTGTATATAGATGCTGTTTTGATGGTTTTATAAATACATTTATTTTTATTCTTAAGATGATTTGTGTGGGGAAAACTACGTATCTCCAGCAAAAAAATTGGAAGATCTTATTCATTTAGCTGAGTTATGTGTGGATTTGCTGCAGCAAAATGAAGAACATTATGCTGAGGTGAGTGTATAACATTTTACCTTAAAATATAGTAAACGACTAACCAGATTTACGTTGCGAAGTACGCTTAAATTTTTCGTCGCTGCAGTTTATATTATATAAAAGAATTTTAAGTTCACTTTTTAAACGATTTCGAATTTTAGGATACTTTATTTGTAAAATTTGGCGTTAGCTGGCATTTACCAGAATGTGCAGGAATATTAACATAGTTATTGACGGTTTACATTTTTATACTTCTTAATGGTTTAAATGTTCAGAATTGTTTGAACATTCTGGTCAATTATTGTGCTTGCATTTGATATTGTTGATATTGTCCATGTACTTATGTTTGACGTTTATTTGTTCAATGTTTTCAATTATTTTGTCCTTATTCCCCCCAAAATATTTCATGATCTTTCTTCTCTCTCTCTTTCTTTCTTGTAATTGTCTCTGGCTGTCTTCGGCTTTGGATTCGTTGGTTGTATGTGATCAATGGTGTACTTGGTTTGTGTCCATCTGTGTTCAACCCCCAACTATGTATTACCCTCCATCCTAAAAATGCAAAATCACGATTACCCTCAAATGTGCGGCTTCTGTATCATTTGTTGGGCTTCGCAGTCGTTCAGATCGGTGAGTTAATTCGTTGATTGAAATTTTTAGGTTATGTTTTTTTTCTTAATTTTATATTTTGCACGTTATTGTTTTTTTTATTACATAAAATGTATGAATTCAACACAATGCTAACAACTGGTTTTTTGGTGTTTTTGTACTTTCAATTTTAAATAATAAAGGACAGAGTAAGTATATATATCTCTGTTCTATATTTTATATCAATCTTTTTCTTAGTATTTAATTCCCCCTATATGAAGAGAAAAACTAAATGCTTTTGCTTTAATAAATGTTCAGTGGCTATCTGTTAATTAGAATAAATAGCAGGGATATTATAGCAATGTAGTTTACTGGATGAAAAAGTTAAAATAAGTATTACTGGCTGAACGTAGAGTTAGGACATGAAGTTTTTGTGATGGCTTTAAATATCACACAGTTTATAGTGTCATTTATGCTTACAAGTTTTGCTTTTGTTGTGCACAATTCACTACAAAGATTGATTTTTGCATGATGTGCATTATAAAAGCATCGTTGCACAGTGCACATTGCTGTTCACTGCGTCTTACAAATTTCAACTAATTAGAAGCTTATTAATTATACATGCATAATTACTTGCAACACTTTACGAAGCATGCTATAAACAGAAATACTTTAATCGAAAAGGCATTCTTTTAGTTATACATAAAAAAAGCAAGTACAGTAGGATGTCTCTGATGTCTACTAACATCGGATACTAATTAGTAATTACATTATCTGGTGACCTTAGGTTTTTTTTTTTGCAGTTTTTAAGCTAAAAGAGCTTTCTTAATATTAAAAGCGACATTTTATTACAACATGAATAAGCTTATCTTAAGTAATTATTTTGGAATGAAACTGCTCTCTCAAGCAATAATTTTATTGAGTGCATTATAAATTCACCTTTTTCAGCTTTTAATTATTTTATAAATTTTCTATTGTAATTGTTTGGTCCATTATAGTAACATTTATTTTATGATTATATAGGCATTTGCATGGTTCAGTGATTCGCTGGTAGAACACGCTGAAATATTTTGGTCTCTATTTGCTGTGGACATGGATG
This sequence comes from Helicorthomorpha holstii, assembly GCA_013389785.1. Lineage (NCBI taxonomy): Eukaryota > Metazoa > Arthropoda > Diplopoda > Polydesmida > Paradoxosomatidae > Helicorthomorpha > Helicorthomorpha holstii. Next base: position 12,156,764 of record JAAFCF010006680.1, on the reverse strand, counting down.
CTGTTTTGTCGGAGCAACAGCCCGACACCTGGGATAGCTTTCCTTTATTTCAAATATTGAACGACTATCTAAGACAAGATGGTTAGTTTTAACTGTTTGTAGCCGATGATTGTTTACTTTATAGACTGCAAAATATTTTTTACAGAAAATCTGTCAAATGGTCGATTCCATCAGCACTTACGAGATACATTTGCTCCTCAGGTTGTTAGATATGTAGACCTGATGGAATCTTCAATTGCTCAGTCAATTCACAAAGGCTTCGAAAAAGAGCGCTGGGAAATTAAAGGAAACGGTTGTGCAACGTCGGAAGATCTGTTTTGGAAACTAGACGCTTTGCAAACGTTTATTAGAGATTTACATTGGCCTGATGAAGTTTTTGGGAAACATTTAGAACAACGGCTAAAATTGATGGCATGTGATATGATGGAGTCCTGCATTACTCGGTATATATACTCTTGTCTTAATTATTTTTCCTATTTGTTTTTTAAATACTTGATTTTGATTTAAATAATTAGTACTTTAAAAGCCTTTGATCAGTGGATGAAGAAGGGTATGAATTGGGTGAACACAGACTACATTACATCCACCGAAGTATGTGCAATGTTTAATGTCATATTAGAGTCAAAAAATCAGGTATTTGACTTTGGAACTATCGGTATTTTTACACTTTCATTTAAAAACATAATCATAACATCTTTGTAATTTTTAGTCATTGAAACTTTGCGCTGTTGATGGAGTCGATGTGGTAGGCTTTTTTATCTCGTTGAGTTTATATTGAAATATTTACGCTATATTCATGCTACAGCACAAGTATCATGCCAAAGTTGACGAAATAATTGAGAAGACACAAACGCAAATGGTGCAAGGCCTTATTGCTAAAGTAAGTTTTTAATGTTTTTATTTATTTTTTCAAAAGATAAACTTTTAAGTATATTTTACTTAATTTGTTTAAGTTGCGTACCATTTTGGAAGGAACATTGAGTAAACTTTCCCGTTATGATGAAGGAACTTTATTTGGATCCATTTTATCTTTTACTGTAAGTTTAATAACTTCACGTGTTTTTTCTAGGTTATTGTCATTGGTTCTAATAATGTTTTCATTAAATTTTAGTATAAACAGAATGTTTCTGGATCAGGTAAAGAGTTAGGGAAAGCTTACATTAACTTTTCTCGCAACAATTTGGATCAAATCAGACAAAAATTAACCGATGAACTTTTTGTAATCAGCATCTTTGAAGTTAGCATTTTATTTAAAACATACAATAATTGTGAATTCTAACTATATTTGTTAAATACTAGCAATGGTATACTGGCCAAATTAACGATATATGTATGTGGCTGACTGATAGGTTAGATCACTCGCTTCATCCTTACCAGTTGACGGCTCTTCTTCATATGACTAAAGTAATTCAAAATTTTCTAATTAGTTATAACTTAATTTAAAATTTATATGTTGCTTTGAAGAAACTGTATTCAGACTTTGAGCTGCATTGTGTACCTGAAGAAGTTTTAAATACTAAAATGTATCAAACAATTAATAACCGACTTCAAGTTGAAGAAACTACTGTTGCTGTCTCCGAAGGTCGTCCTTATTCAGATTCAGAGTAAGTTCTCATAAATTGAATCTACGTTAAATTAAGATAAATTATTCTGCACTTTTAATTTGCGTAACACACTGTTAATTCAGATAAGACGAAATATTTTTGCGTATGTATTCACCTTTATTATTTATTAGTTTCGCGTTTTTCTTGTGTTGTTTTATTCTCTATCATGATTTGATTTGATATTTTTATTCAGTTTTTGAATGAATTTAATTACGTTATTTTAAGAATATAATTTTATTTTTGTTTTGTTTTTGCATAATATAATGTGGTTATTGACTTATTAGGCATGTGTGCTTCTCTGTATATTTTATTTTGAAGAAAGGCGAGGTTTAGTATTACAAAATATTTGATGTGCATTATTGTAAGATCAAATTTTAATTTCGTTTAGTCTACATGAAACTGTTGGAGATGAAGATGACAGCGGAAGTCGCAGAGCTCCACGAGTGACGATTAGAGAAACGTCTCATGAAGATAGCTATGTGAATAAGATAACCAATGTGACACAGAATGTGGTAGGTCGAATGGGATATATGTTTGGTCGAGGTCTTGGGGGATTTTCCAGCAAGATATCGGGTGGTTGGTTTTAAAGATGTTTCCCTTATACAATGCCGTTGCGTCAGTTCTCGATTAATTGTTTTACGGTTTTTGTTTCAAACTCAAATTTAATTATCTTTTTTTATTAACAACTTCATACTTACCCTATAACTACTGCATTATGCAAATTTGTAAGTTTATTTACTTTCAAAACCAGTAAAAATATTATTTTAACTTTTATCTAGCGTGTAACTAAATGGCTTCAAAATTTGAAGTGATATAAAACTAATATTAAAATACTTTTTAAATTACTTAACTAAATGAAAATTAAAATAAAGCAATTAAAATACATAAAACTATTAGAAATTCGGTGTGGAAGAAAAAGATTAGAATAAAAGTCGTGACCGAGACAGCAAAATCAAATTATTTTATCAATATTAAGAAGATAACGAATCTCTTAGAAACTTAAGAGTAGAGGATAAAGTGAGAAAACTTAATAGCGAGTCAGCTGTCAATTCAAATTCATTCGTAATTGATTATAGTTTTAAATCGTAGTTTATAGTTTAAACTAAGATTATTAATTTTAAATTACAAATTTTTATTAGAATTTTATTTATTTTTCAATTTGGAAATTGATGATTTTTGATTGTTTTGAGATCCGAGGTTTTTGTTATGTTTATAACAGATATACAGTATTTTATTTCCATAATATATGCTTAACATAATCCTAGAAAGAATGATTCCGATCAGCTCTTTTATCACTTTAAAATAAATACAGTATCACTTTTCATCACAATTTTAATTCAATTAGGAAATTACCGTATATAACTTAGTATAATCCTATATTATGAAGTGATATGTACTTTTTCAACTGCGTTATTGTCAAGTGCCTCTACCTAACTTTGCCACAGCAAAAGTTGACAGAGTTCGGGATCTTCTTAAATAATTACAGTATTTGCTTTGCGTTTATGATATTTTGAAAAGAGAAATTTTGGTGCTGAAATAACTTTTATTCTAACACTAAATTGAATAATGATAAGATTTATAAGAGAATATTATTGATAGAAGTGAAGTTAATATCATTGCTTGTTGGTTTGGATGTTTATAGAAACTTTTTGAATATTTAATAATCGTACGATAATTGGGATTGCACTATACTAAGCTTATTAAAGATACCAAGTGGATAAGTTTATATGAAAAAATATCTCAACAGCACACGCATGTTTATTGAAATATTAGAGCACGTACACTCGATTGTTTGAATTTTTCTAACTAAATTGGGCCAGTCTGTTTAATATGGAGGGGTTTTTTGAAGTGATAATATGAATGATATAAATATATGAATGATCGATTTAAATAAGAAATTATTATTGAAATAATAAAAAAAAACATTTACTTGTAACTACAAAAACTTTTAAATAAATTCGATTACTAAGCTAAAAATTCTTTACAAAAATTATTAAAGTTAAAACTGCATGCTGGTTTTACTTCATATTAAAAAAATCTATAATTAATGGGTTTTATTTTTTAAAAGTACAGTATTTCTACTAACATGTTACTCTTGTCAAACATAGCTTTTAATTTCGCATACAATACTTTTATTGATCATCAAATTTATTGTAATATAATAAATTTATTCATAGTATAAAAGAAAAGCTTATCGCCTATTTTTTAAAGGCGTTATATTAAATAAAATAACTAAAATAGAAAGTGAAAATTTATATGTGATGTAATGAAAGTTCTAATTAAGGATATTAATTTTTTCTTCTACCATATCAGCCATTAGTATTTGAAATTACAGACTATTAATATGAAAGTTTTGAAGATAAGATGTTATAAATTCCGTTGATTTGGTGTCGCCATTGTATTTATAATGGCAGAGGTGCATGACTTTATACAGTACATAACATTACTTTTTACGTTATATATATGCAGTATTTACTTAAAAATATGTAACATGAACTTAATTTAATAGCAATTATATGGTTGCTATTATTTTAAGATTTTAAAATTGTAATTTTTATAAACAAAAATTTCATCACTTATTGATTTTAATATAAAAGTACCGTAATCTTTGTGTGGTGCAGCTACAAATAATACATCATAATAATTAGCTAACAAATAGCCATCGTACTTTAATTAATTTTAATTGAAAAATAGAAAATTAATATTTTAAAACGACACAATATTGACTCAATTATTATTTTAGGAATAGGTCATCTAAATGTAATTATAATTTTATTTATTGAAAGAATACGGTATAATATAGAGTACACGATAGGAAATGATGGGTGTTTACAGTTTTGAATGAGATTTCTTAATGATTAATACTATGTTCTATGCAGTATATCTCGCAAATTAAAATACAGTACATACAAATTACAAAAATATATTTCTTGTTGTTGTTAATATAAAAATGGAAAACTCGTTATGAACTAAAATGACTAATATACAGAAAATTTGCAGATGAGCGAGGCTCAGTTCGACAGTAGTAAATTAACACTGTGAAAGGGGCAATAAATTTATTAAAAAACCCAAAAGGTATGTCAAGTACTTGTGCAGTAAAAATTATTATTATTGTCGTATTTGAAATAAATGCATTTTTTCTGGAAAAATAAATTTTGTTAGAAAATATAATATAGTGAAATTAACAATTAGAGACTTTGCAAAAAAAAATTTTTTTTTGTTAAAAATTATTGTGCAAGTACAATTTAGGCTTGTAATTGGCTATGGGTATTCAAATTAGTGATATCGTTTTCATGCAGCCACTTTCTTAATTGTGACCGTTAAAGTTACAATTAAATCTAATAATAATAATGTATGGAACTGTTGTTATCTTATACAAGGTGCTCAAAAAGTGGCGCATCCCAATGAAGACTAATCTTAAAATTAGGGTTGTGCCACTTTATGGACGCCATATTATACATTTACATATTGCAGGTATTTAATTAGATTAAAAAGAAAAACAAGTGTAAATATGTATTACTAAAATGATTAAAATATAACCGGTACCTCATTCGTGAGGGTATTTAATTATGTAATTATAACAGTTATTATTTGATTTAATACTAACAATTGATGTTAAAAGTTATGTAATCATTAGATAAATATTTAAAACAACAATTATATAATGTCTAATAATTATATTCCAGGAGAACAACATAGGGTATGATCTAATAATTATATCGACGAGGTGATAAAATATCCTCTTTGAAAATAATTGCATTTTTGACTATAATAATATTGTAAACGATTAGTAATATTGTGATTAATTGCATTATATTGTTAATTAAAATAATTAACTATGATAAAAAGTGGATTTCCTTTAAATTGCACTGTCAATTCAAACCAAAAAAACGGGTTGATGACATAACATAGTCCTCGTTAAAAAAATTCAATATTTAAAATTTAATAGCACTAAATTGTCTGATCAAATTGTCAAAATAATGCATTAATTTTGTGTAAATTTGAATTAAGATCAGCAATAGCGTATAAAATTAATTATTAGTTGCTGCCTCCAAGCGGTAATTATTTAAACTAAGGGCATCTCACAACAGCTGACTGAGTTTATTTTGGAATTTGAAGTTATCATTGGTTTACTATCAATCTCTATGGGTTAAAGTAACCTTGGTTTGTCTGAGTAATTATAATGTTTTAGATTATAAAATGAATAATTTTAATGGAATTATTACTGAATATCCAAATATTGCTTGTGACCGATTCTGCGGGGATGTTTTAACATGCACAGCCTTCTTTTTATCACATTGTCACACAGGTAAATATTGTAGCAGTTATTTTACAATCTTTAACATTCATTTTATAGTTTAATGACTTACCGTAAATGTATATTATGACGATAATTCTGTGTTTTAACTTGTTGATTATTATGCAGATCACATGGAAGGTTTACATGCTGATGGATTTTTCAAACATTTAAATAGGTAAATTATTACCGTACTTAAATAGTTTTTAAAGGTAATTGCATTGTACAGTGTTACTTTATAGCAATCTATTTAAATTGTATTGTTCTCCTATTACTAAACGACTTTTAATAAGAAGCAAGAAATATAATCATCTTAAGAAAAACATTGTAAGCTTACTAAATATCAAAGTACAGTATTTCATTTTTTATGATTAATAAACCATTTTAATTATTATTTTAGTATTGTTTGCGTTTAGATGAAACTCATTCTGTTGGTATACTAAATTCCATAACACATGAGGTATATTTGTTTATTTAATGAATCATTATGATGTCAAACGAATTGTTAATAGGAAGAAACCGTGAATGTTACTTTTTTCAAAGCGAAACATTGTCCTGGATCAGTCATGATTTTATTTGAAGGTAATGGGAAAGTAGTGCTTTACACTGGAGATTTTCGTCTCAATGGTAACAGCTTAACTTATACAAAAGTGCCACTTTTATATGAGTCCCTTGGGTAATATTAATAGCATTGAATAATTAATAACATAAACAATATTCTAAAACAACATTTATTAAATGTTTTTATAGAAAACTGAAATCAATTACAAAAATGTATGTGGACACAACATTTTGCACCGAAGCTTACACAACTTTTCCATCGAAACTTGAGAGCAGAAATTTGTTATTTGATATAATTGAGCCTTGGATAATATCAGATTCAAGGCATTTAGTTTTTTTGGATTGTCCATACAAATTTGGTTGCGAATACTTGTTTATAGAATTACACAAAAAATTTAACATGAAGGTTTGCAAAATTCAAACAATTATACAAAATATCGAACTAATCCAATTTAATAATTTTGTTTTATTTTTTTTTTGTATAATAATTTTAGATTCATATTTCGAAATCAAAATATGCCCAATACAAGTTAATTTCAAAATTTAAAGCCTGTACATCTCCAATTTCAGTTGGAAGTCAAATTCATGCTTGCTGTTCAATTAAGAAGGTAATAATTTAATAAAACTGTATTGATTGAAATGATTAGGTAACAAATTACAATTGTGTTTTTAGAAGTACAGGAATAAATGCCTGATATTTGCTGATAAAAATGCTGACATTCTTTATATAAAGCTGTCAGCCATGTATTTTGTTAATGGTAATAACGACAGCTGGGTTTCTCATTTTCCAAAAATAAAAAGATATCGGATTTGCTATTCAATACACGCTTCGTGCGAAGAAATTCAAGGATTTATTAAGAAGATTCAGCCTAACTACGTGCATCCTTTGGTCGTGCCACAAAACTCTGATCTCGAAACCGTTAATCGTTTGCTTGGAGTTAATTCAGATCAATCTGTTCAGACAGATAATACACAACGGCATCTTAAATTTGGCCAACTTTGCAATCAGTCTCTGGAAACAGACGGTAATACTACACTAATAACACGCGATAACAATAAGCATTATTTATGAAATCTATTAATTTAAATGTAGGTTCTTTGGAATTAGACGGCGAATTTATTCTAAATAATACATCGTCACCCCCATTAAATAATCCCAGTTCTGAGAAGCAAGTAAACTCTCCTGAGTGGAGTTTTGCATTTTCGCCTTTAAAAGCCTCACAGGAGTCTGGTGTTTCTGATGTTTTTACTGGTAAGGAAGTTAGTGACGTGCAATCAAACTTGAATTCGCCTATTAAACATGACTGTGAGTTACATAAGGATTTCGATGAAATTCTTAAATCTCAACAGCAACAACAAATTGAATTGAAGCTTAATCAAAATAAATGTAGCATATCTGACGATGAAATAGAAATTATATACGAACGAAATGAATTGATAGATTTGACAAATGAAAGCGATCGAGATACGACGCCAGAATTAATATTTGACGAATGAAACTATTAATTCAGTTTTTATTGTTATTAATTTTTATTACAATTGTCTTATGTTATAAGTATTTGGCATAGTCATTGATAATATTATACGATAATCTTTTTTTAGTTGTTAGATTTTACGATAATAATTGTTTTTAATGTAATTAGTCACCATTTGATCCAATCATTTAATACATTGTATAACTTGCCATACTAACTATAGTATTTAGTAGAATACTGTATGGTGTATCTAAGTTGGTGACTTTTCTTTTACACTTAAGCATAAATGTTACGCTAAATTTGGCCAAAAACACACTAAAAAATTTATTTTTCGTGGTTGTCATTAGTAACCACCTTGTTACTAGATGGTGCTACTTCTGCTGTACACTCATTTTGAATTCCCGGATATACGGCACAGTATTATAGAGTCCGCCTTGTAATACCACGTGTTTAGGTAGTTCGGATTAAATAGTAGTTGGTGATCGTGTTAACTGCGTCAAGTTAGAAACATTTAGAACTAGAAGATTTGAAATATACGAAAATGGTGCGAAAGAAGATTGATAATCGCATTCGTGTATTGATTGAAAATGGAGTTCTTTCAGGACATCGTTCTATGTTTGTTATTGTTGGAGATAAAGGGAGAGATCAGGTAATTAAGCATGACTCTTGTACCCACGTTTCACTATACCAGGGGTCTCCAAACTACGGCCCGAGGGCCACATCCGGCCCGCGGACAGATTTTGTCCGGCCCGCGGAGAGCTAGCATACTTGAAAACGCCTTTGAGCGAACATATTTTTTATAGCAAATTATAATTAATGATAATATGGTTTTGGCCCTCGGAACTTACTGGAGTAATCAGTATGGCCCGAAGGCTGGAAAGTTTGGAGACCCCTGCACTATACTGTACTTTAATGTTTGATTAATATTTTGATTTAGGTTGTTATTTTGCATCACATGTTATCAAAAGCCACAGTTAAAGCCCGTCCATCTGTATTATGGTGTTACAAAAAAGAATTAGGTTTTACCAGGTAAACTGCTCAAAAATTATTTTGTTGTTTATCTTTTACCTGCAATGGCGTTTGTAGAAAAACTTAATATCCTAAAATGCATTTTGAACAAAATACTGTCTTTAGTAAATTTAGTGTATAACAGTATGTGTGCAGCTAGCTCACTTTGGGCAAGGCAGTACAATTAATTTCATACATATGAACAGTTTTGTTTGTATTGTGACTTATTCTGTTAATGCCATCGCATGTTTGATCATCATATTTTGGTGCTTTAATAAAGTTTAAATCATTTCCAGTCATCGTAAGAAAAGAATGAAGCAGCTTCAGAAAAAGATTCAACATGGTAAATTAGACGTAAATGAAGAGGATCCATTTGAATTATTTATTGCTTCAACTACAATTCGTTATTGCTACTACTCCGAAACGCACAAGATTTTAGGAAACACGTTTGGAATGGTTGTATTACAGGTATTTTTATACTGATTTTTAACGGTTGTTTGCGATGCTTTATATTTGAATTTTAATAGGACTTTGAAGCTATGACACCAAATTTATTAGCTCGTACAATTGAAACTGTAGAAGGTGGCGGAATAATCGTACTTTTGTTGAAAAGCATGAATTCATTGAAACAACTTTATACTATGTCTATGGATGTTCACAAACGATATCGAACTGAAGCTCATCAAGACGTCGTGGGTCGATTCAATGAAAGGTAAGCCATTTTTAAGTAATTTTAACTGTGCTGAAGTACTGTATTAAATTTTTAAATGTTTAAGGTTTATTTTGTCGCTGACGACTTGTAAAAACTGTTTGGTGATGGACGATCAGTTAGCTGTGGTTCCACTTTCATCTCATGTCTTGAACATTGCTGCTTTGCCTCCAAAATCAAGTGAAGATCCTCTTAGTGAAGAGGAACAGGAATTAAAAGACCTGAAAGAATCACTTCAGGATACACAACCTGTTGGAGTTCTAATAAATTGCTGCAAAACAAAAGACCAAGTACGACGCAATATCTTAACTGATAGTTATAATGAACTTAATATGATTTAAATTGTTTAAACAGGCAAAAGCTGTGTTGAGTTTTGTTGACGCGATAACTGCTAAAACAATGAGGAGTACTGTAACTTTAACTGCTGCAAGAGGTAGAGGAAAATCTGCTGCTCTGGGTTTAGCCATTGCCGGAGCTGTTGCTTTTGGGTAATTTATCCTGTTTACGACTTTACATACGCAAAATATGCTAATTATTTATTTTAAACAGATATACAAATATATTTGTAACATCACCCAGTCCCGAGAATTTGAATACCTTGTTCGAGTTTATATTTAAAGGATTTGATGCTTTAGATTATCAAGTAAGTTTTTGTTGGCTAAATTCGGCTTTTAATATCACATTGTATGCTTTAATATCACGTATATAAATTTAGGAACACATCGATTATGAAATTACTCAAAGTACTAATCCTGAATTTAATAAAGCTGTGATTAAGGTTGTTATTAAAAAGGAAACTCACAACCAACACATTCAGGTATTTCACATAATACAGTACATTAAATATTTTATTATTCAGTGCAATGGTAGTAAATGTCTGTTTAAATTTTTATTTAACAGTATATTCATCCTACTGATGCAGTAAAATTGTCAAATGTAGAGTTGATGGTAATCGACGAGGCGGCTGCAATTCCTTTACCTTATGTTAAGAGTCTTTTGGGATCTTATCTTGTATTTATGGCTTCAACCATTAACGGGTAAGCTAATTTGGTTAATTTTTTAGTAGTATTTGTTACATCGGTATTTTTAAATGAATTAAGTTACGAAGGCACAGGGCGGTCTCTTTCACTAAAGTTAATTAGTCAACTTAGACAGCAAACTGTCGCAAGTGACTCTGCGGCTGCTAAAAAATCGGAGTTGGCTTCCATCAGCGGTAAATTCTCTTATTTATTTTGTGGATAACTTTTTTTTAACTATATTTTTATATTGGATAGGTCGAACATTACAAGAACTTCAACTAAATGAATCGATTCGGTATAAAAACGGAGATTCGGTTGAAGCATGGCTTAATTCATTGTTATGTTTGGATTCAACATTGGTCCCATTTTTACAATCTGGTTGCCCATTACCTGAGGATTGCGAACTATATCCTTTACTTTATAAAGTTTATTTATTTTAAATTTAGCAAAAGATTAACTAGTTATTTACCTTAATTATCACACGTATTATATCAATAGGGATACTTTATTTTCATTTCACAGTGCTTCTGAAGCGTTTTTACAGAGGTTAATGTCACTATATGTAGCTTCGCATTACAAGGTATTATTTACCGTACATAGATAGTTTCTGTACGTTAAATGAAATATAAATATTTTGTTTACAGAATTCTCCGAACGATTTGCAAATGTTGTCAGATGCTCCTGCTCACATGTTATTTTGTTTGCTCGGACCTGTGCCACCAAACAGCAAAGTATTACCAGAAGTTTTCTGTGTTCTTCAAGTAAGTAACTTGCATTTTTTTGTTAATTTACGGGATTAACTAGTTTATTTAGGTGTGCTTGGAAGGAGAAATATCAAAAGCAACAATCATGCAGAGTTTATCAAGAGGCAAACGAGCTTCTGGTGATCTGATACCTTGGACTATTTCTCAGCAGTTTTTGGATAATGACTTTCCCAGATTGTCTGGCGCTAGAATTATCCGAATTGCTACACACCCGAATTATCAAAGAGTATATTTTTTAAATGTGTTAGTTGTAAGCATTTACTAATTACAATTGAATTAGATGGGTTATGGTTTGCGAGCTGTGAATCTGTTACAACAGTATTTTGAAGGAAAGATTCCAGCAATTGAAAGCATTGATGATCCAAAACATTTGGAAGTTGCAACAGTGCAAGATGAGGTTCAAAAATATTTATCATGATGTAAATTGGAATTTCTAAGTTTTTGTTTTGTTATTTAGAGTTTGGATTTGTTGGAAGAGAAAATAGCACCAAGACAAGGTTTACCTCCACTACTTTTAAAACTTAGCCAAAGACCAGCTGAAAGTTTGGATTATCTTGGAGTATCTTATGGGTTAACAGCGGATCTTCTCAAGTAGGTTTTAGTAACTATTTTATTTTAGCTTCGTTTTTTAAAGCTGACTTTTTTTAGATTTTGGAAAAAAGCTGGATTTGTACCTTTGTATTTAAGTCAGAAAGCGGTAAGTATTTTTTTAGTGATTGACTGCCATTGAAGTATCTAATTTGTGTATTTTATAGAACGAGTTAACTGGAGAATTTTCATGTATTATGTTGAAAGCTATCAGCAATTCTGATTCAAGTTGGTTAACTGCATTTTTTCAAGGTATGTTTGTCATTGAAATTAACTCTTAATAAGCATGCTTCACTCGCAACGCACTTTAAAGTTCAATAAGGCAAGTAAAGATGTGATAAGAATAATATTTAACTGGTTCCTAGCCAGTTGTTTTTGCATGGTTTGTCTGCTCATTCTAATATATAAGTGACAACTATTGGAAGTTCGTTTAACTTAAAAATACGTAGCTTAGACTATAGTGCTCGGTACTCTTTTAAGCTTCTGTAAAGCTGTTGCTTGAAGCACTGTTGTACAAATACCGTATTGTTATACACTTTTAACAAGAAAAGTTTACTTTCTTGAAACTTAAACTTGCGTTTGGAGTGAAGGTTAATAGTCAAATTATTAATCATTTTATATTCAAATAGACTTTCGACGCCGTATGATAAATAACTTGCCAGGAGCTTTTCGTGGTTTTGCTACTTCTCTGGCTTTAAACATTCTCTTAAACCAAAATATTTCTAATGAAGAGGATGAAGTTAAACGTATGAAAAATCGAATTTTCTCACATCAATAATCGAACTTTTTAATATAAATTCTACCCTTTTTAAACAAAATTCATTTAGCATTAACTATTGAAGAAATCGAGATGCACTTTACAAAATACGAATTGAAAAAACTAGAAGCATATGCCAAAAATTTGGCTGATTTTCATTTAATCAACGATTGTATACCCACTTTAGCTCGTATGTGGAGTCTTCGTAAATTTAGCGAAGTTGAATTAAAACCGCTTCAATGGGTAATGTATTTTCTGTCTTTATGTAATACGAGTGGAAACACAATCATTTTATTTGTTTGTAATTTTTTAGTCAATTTTAACTGGAATGGGGTTGCAGTATAAAACAATTGACGAATTAGAAAAAGAGTTGGGCTTGGCTGTTTCACAATTGCTTAGTATTTTAAACAAAATTATTTGTAAACTATCGAACGTAAGTACGCTGCAGCTTGCTAAATAATTATTTTTATGAAATGTTATGTTTAATTTATGTTGGTAGTATTTAAGAGGAAAAGTTGAAGAAGCAGTAGCCAAAACTTTACCTGAAGCCAAAAGTGTGCATTTTGAACCAACCGAGATGTCTTTGGATAAAGATTTGGTTAGTTAATTATTTAATTTTAAATCCGGTATTTTGCTGTTTCTCATTCGTAGCTTGTAAACTAACTAAATGTAGGAGGACGGTGCCAGACAAATTGAAGCTAAACATAAAAGGGAGAAACGGTTATTAATGGATGACGAATTAACGAAATATGCCATTAAAGGAACTGAAGATGAATGGAAAGATGCTTTAAATGAAAATGGTGGTCGAAAGACTTTAGTTAGCTTAAAAAGGTGAGTAGTTAATATCGTTGTATTATTTTTAAAAAAATTTATTAACTTTTTAGTCATTACATTTAGTGAGAAGAGGAAAAAGGAAATCGATGTTAGTTTGCAATCGGTTGATAAACCGAAAAACAAAAAGAAATTTAAACGTAAATAATAGTTGTATGATCAAAGTAAACTCAAAATTTCATGATTAAATTTTATGATTAAAATATATGCCTAATTTGTCTGACGCTTAATAAGCATTTTAAAAGCGATTATCGTACCTGTAGTTGCCATGGTAACTGTATTGTACAGCATGGCGGTAAGTTAATACACATTCAGGTTAAAATAATGTTATTTTGTTTCTTCAAACAAATTATGTCTCGAAATTTATAGAAAGGAAAACATACTAAAAAAGAAAAATCCAAGAAAAAAAAAGGAGATGATGATCAGAAGTTGAAAGATTTGGGTATAACATTTTTGTTATGATTCAGTTTTCAACAGTTAAGCATAACTTAATTAGCAAGCCAGAAGGATAAAGAGGAAGACGATGGGAAAGTTAATGAAAAAGAGATTGAATTGGCTCGAATTCAGGTTTAATCTTAACTTCTATAATATAAAAATGTATTAAGAGCTAGAACAAGCTAGTATTATTTTGAATATCTAATTTTAGGCGCTGCAACTTAGAGAAGCACAAAAAACTGAGACAATTAATCGAATTTCAGATGTAAAAAAAATGATTTTACAGTTACGCCAAAAGCAATGGGATGACAAAATGGTTTAGTATTGTCATACTCCAATATTTAGCTTAAATTTAGATCGTTTATTTGTAGTGGAACCGTTACATCTGTTGTAATGATAAACCCGCACTGGATGACATAAGACAACTAAATGCGTTCATTTCTAATTGGTTGGACAATGACGTTACTCAAGAATCTAATAACTTATTATATCAGTGTGATGCAGCCACTGAAGTAATGTGCATTTTGGAAATAATTATCATTGAATTTTGTGGTTTTAATAATTTGTTTATGTGATGTTGTATAGCTTTTAAGAGAAATACAAGAAATGAAGTTTGTTACTGATATTCAAGAATATAAAGGTTCAAACTATGTACAGGTAAAACTAAGCTGTAATTTGCTTTAAATTTTTGTGATTATTGAAAAACAGAATGTAGGTGATTAAGAACTTCTATTTTAAAAGTTAAATTTTTAATAGATTCAGACTGATTTAAAAAGTGCATTAGACATAAAAATCAACATGGCTACATTTTACAGTTTATTGGTAATTTATAATAATGGTATCTAGCCTTTTTAAATAGTCAATTTGATTTTAATAGGATATGAGCAGTACGATCGATCTTGACACTGGAAATTCATTTTGCATGTTTCGAAACGAGACAGTTGTAATGGCAATATGGGCAAATTTAGTTTGCAATCCAAGGTAGACTGCCGTTAAGAAAGTGATAACGTTGGTCTGTTATTTTTTAATGACAATGTTTAAAAGATATAATGGATATAATGTGTGTGACATTGGAGTCAATTTTACTATTCCAAGAGATATCATCAGTAACGAATGCGCAATTAGGGTTATGACCACCTGTTTTGATCACCTATCACCACTTTCAAATAAATATTCTACTTTTGAAATGCTTACATTTTCGCATGATGTTAAAGGTTGGTTATACTGTATCGTTATTTCATTTTAACCACATGGTGTTCATGATGAGTTTTTATTTTAGACGTTGAAACTTCAATACAGGTTAGTGAACCTAATCGAAAATTTGAAGTTGTTGATGATGATTGGGACGAAGGCAGTATCGATTTAAGGGATTTTTTTACGATCGGTCCAATCTTACATTTGCAGTTAGTGGCCGTTCCAACTCAACCTCATAAAGTTAAAAACTGGACAATGACTAAAAGTAACGAAACTTGTAGCTGTTTAAAACTTCAAAGTTCACGTTGTAACTTTAGTTTTAATACTAGTCGAACAGGAACAACGTTTACAATTTGTGTCATGGAATTGCACCTATGTTCCACCGGGCTTGCCCAGTGAAAAAGACGAATCAAAAAAAGATGATGAAGAAGAAGCAGAATTGGAAAAACAACGGGCATATGAAATGAATAAACTTCTATTTGTCACTTGGCAGTTAGTTCCACCAATCACAGTTTTATATTGCTTTAATATTTTTGAAAATCTGATTGATATTAGACTGCCAGCCGACATCATTTATTGTGATGTGCCTCGGTTAACTCGTTGGGACGAATCAAAGCAACAATGGACAACATCAAAAATACTAGACGTAACTTATAAAGAAGGTAAAATTGACTACAACAATCAATAAAACTTTTAAGTATAAAGTTGTTATTTATTTACTCAGAAATACCATCCATTTCTTTTTACACGTCAGAGTTTGGTGTGTTTTCTATTTTGTTGCCAAAATTTGTTTCATTTCCATATCAGCAATGGGATTTAACTCCCATTGGAAATTCGGACAACTTCAAAGCTGTGTTCACTATAACAACAATGACAGGGAGCGTTGAGATTATGATAAAGGTACATTAGTGAATATAAAAATTCATATTTGACATCATTTTGTTAGTTTTGGTTATCATACCATATTTATTGAAAGCTTGGGCTTTGCGAAGTGTATCGTGCTTTTATCTTTAATCGACTGAGATTGGTGAAAGTAACGCAATTCTAACGATTTTATTTTCAATAGGAAACTATGTGCGAATTAATTCAAGTAATGAGTAATGATCGACTGTATTTGGAGCCTCTATATGGATTACCTATGAAACCATCTGCTCTAATTGAGGTCAGTTTAATATTTTTAGCTCTGTTTTGATATTGTATTATGATATTTGAGATTTTCGATGTAGAAGCTACAATCGGTTGGTCTCATAATTACTAGTAATCGAGATGATTATGTGTTAACTAACAGCTTAAAAGCAAAAGTAAATTTAATTGAGCGACTCGTTATGACAATGAAATACACAATCATTATGGCTAATTTACAGAGTCGAAGTTTAGAGGATAGTGTGTATAAGCAAATATCATTAGCCTGCGCCGATTTCTCTGCTGGCTTTGTGTTTAGTCGCTGGAATTCAAATGCAGGCCCTGACAAGATAATAGTTCGTTTACAGGATACAACAATGACTAATCCAAAAGTTAGTTATTATAAGATATCGTAAAAAAAACAATATAAATTAGTAAAGATTATAATTATTACGTTATGTTTTACTAGATGTCACAAACAGTTATAATGGCGACAGAAAGCGAAGCCATGATTTTAGCTATGATTGAATCAGGGCAAACGTTTTCAGAAAAAATAGTGGATAACCAAACCGTAAATAATATAGAATAAAGCACAAAGTTAGTGGTACTGAAGTGTGGTGGTTGGTGGGTTCAATAACTCAAATTGTAATGGTTACCATATTAGGTACAGCCAAGCCAGACTTCAATTCTGCTAAATTAATTCTGCGAAATTTTAACAGCGAAAGATTTTACATGAGAGATTTATTTTTTTATAGGTGTGTGCGGATTTATATCACGTTGTTAAATGTTTTCAGAAAACCAACGAATCAAAACAAACCAAATTGAACGAAGAATTTTACTTATTTGTAAACATTATGTATCAGTTACTGTCAACAACACGAGTATTTTGCTGTTAAATACAGTATGCTAAAATAAAGTGCATTGTTAATCAAATTAAATTTAGTAGCGCAAATGAAATCAAATTCAACTTATTAATGGCGATTACATACATGTAAATTATCGTTTATGTACATGTTTAATACTGGCAAGGTTTTGTTTTCCATTAGGATTTGGCATTCAAATTTAAAAATGTTTTTATATTAAGAAAAGACTCGTTAAACTTAATAAGGCAACATACTCTCAAATTAATTAAAAGATATTTTAAAAATCAGTGACGTTAGCAATTCGTAATTTGATGTAACCGTATATAGTGTACAATTAGAAGTATCGAACTATTAAATTCTTAAAATAACTTTTTCCCCATAAAAACCGCTGATTTATAAGACTATAAAATGTATAAATAAATATTTTAAGGCTGATAATTTTATAAAAATTTTGATTAATTTTTTTAATTTGTTTGCTTGTAAAATCCAAATGATGTTTGTTGTTCTTAAAACAACCAAAAAAATTTGCAATAATCAGTCTTAGAATTTTTAATTATACAAAAAACGTAATGTAAAATCAAAAGTTGTTGTTTACATGTTGGGATTTTTTTAAACATTGAGTATACGACAACGTTATCATAAAAGCAACTTGCTTTTTTCCATTTAAGTTTGTCAGTATTGTGGCATATAACAATTTTTGTTAACATTTTAGCACATTACATTAGAATAGATGCTATAAAACCCAACATTATACATTGACAAATATTTTAGCAAAAAATGGCTTTTTTTTCAACAAGAGTTTTTGTATTAAGGGGTTAAACAATTAATAACATAAATTTAATGAAAGTAGGTATGACTAAAATGTCAAAAACAGTCGAATGTAAATTGTAGTTTAAAATTATAAATTCGTTATTTACAAGTTGAGCTGTTATATAACAAGCAATTTTTCTTTTGCAAGAAAAAAACATTTTTGTTACGGTACAAAATATCAAATAAGATTTATGTGATGTTGAATCTTAAATAATGAAAGGAAAATGTCTAATATAGTAAAAATGCATAATCAAATTTAGGCGTTTGAATAAATGAAAAAAAAATTATTGAAACTTTGAGAGAAAATTTATAAAAGGTTGAATAAAAGTTTACAAAATAAGTTTTTCTTTTTAATTTTAAAAAGTTCATTTAAGGTTTTTTAATTTTTTCAAAAGTGGCAGCATTTAACTACAATAATAATTTTTAGCTAAATTTATAATTGTAATAATTTGTTTTACATAATTTCTAACAAGTTAAAACAGTTGAAAAATTGAGAAGTTTATAAATAGACGCACCCCGTTGCGGAATCAACAAGCACATCAGGATGCTTCACTTTATAAACGTCTTTCAAAAACTCATCACTGTAGATCAAATAACTATCCTAATTAATTTTTTTTGACAATATTAGTTTGACTAAATAGTAATTACAATATCAATGTAGGTACAATACTTATTTGTTTTTAAAAGTTTGAAGGGAATTTTCTTTGGATTGTTTTAAAAGGAGGAAAACGAAGCAACTTTCTCACTTATTTTATGCGGTTTGTGTTTGAGGATCATTAGGTTTTCATGTGGACATTAAGGTTTTGACACATAAAATACACACAAACACGACGATGAGTACATTAGTAAATGTACAAAACGACAATATAATGACGAGAGAATTAATATACACAGTGAGATGTATCCATAATCCAGTAATTTGGATGTCTAAATTAAATGGTCACCACATTGACCTGTTTTATATAGGGCAACACCAATGAAGTTCGTAGTGGAAGAGAAAATAATAACAAGAATGATACACTATTACATGATAAAAAGTCTGATTGACATTGTCTGATATACTGTAATTATTTTAAACGAATTGAAGAATTAATATTGGGACATTTCTGGCAGTGGTCTGCTTAGGAAAATAGTTCTCGAGACAATTTGACTACGTATTCACTCAAATACCTAGATTTTAATTTTTAGAAATTAAATCTTATCACTTATAGTCAAATTTAATGCTTTAAAGGCGAATCTTTTGTCAATTACTTGATGTCATATTTATGTTAAAATAATTTGGTGATTTGCATTCAAATCTAAATACGGTAGTTTGAAAGCAAAATTTAATAGTTTTAGTCAAGTATATTTCGACAGGTATTAATCAATCACTAATAAGCCAAGATAACTATATCTAGGTAGACCACTGATTCCAAAATTAAAAAAGTAACGGAACACATACGTCATGACAGCATGAGCTTCTTTAAAATGTATTATGTCATTATTTAAATGTTTAGAAAATCAACCGATTTTGTTTTAGACGACGGCAGTGTCGAGAGCATTTGGAAATTGTATACAAATTAAGATGAAGTCTTGTTCAAATAACAAGTAAAACAAAATACTATAAGCAATATGAAAAATTAACTACCAACATACTAGATGTTTCATTTGAACAGGATGAATTATTTGCCACAACATTTCAAACTTTATTCACAACAATTATATTGTATTATTGACCAAGTTTGAACATCTGTCAAGTGGAACATCTTGTACTTTCAAAATTAAGGCAAAATCGAAAAATATAATAAATGACAACGTGTTTTGCATTAATATAAATAAAAAAAATGCTTTATGTAATAATTTTTTATAAAAAAAAAACAAAATAATACATAGAAAACTTAAACTTAGATGGATGTATACAATGTACAATTGTATATTTATGTATATATAATGTATTTTATATAGAAAGATGAACAGATGGTGTTTTATGAGTTTGTTTATATCTTGTGAAGATTTTGTTGTTAAGAGAAGTAGAGGAAGTTGTTACTAGGCTTCTTCACCCAAATTACGACATAAACAGATTGCGAATATCATTCCAAATATCTGCAAATAAAAACAACATAAAAGTTCATCTTAAAAGTCAAATGAGTGTAAAGTACGGTATAAGGAATTGAGGATGTTTACATTATTACTATGAACTATGTTACAATGCACTTACTTCTAAGCCGGCCACTCCCAGTCCAACACCAATAAGCAAAGCACTCTCTCTCTTAATCCATTCTTCAATGCTATCTAAGCAGCCCTACAACAAGACCGAAACCAATTTTAAAACATTGAACATTGCCGGGGCCCAGTGGCGTATAATAATAAGATTGTTTATCTTAAACATGCGTCAAAAACTGATTTTGATGAGCTACAAAATACTTTAAAATTTTATGAAATAAAACTTGGTTTTTAGCGATCTAATTCGATTTAACAATGTAACTTTTGTTTTTCAAGCACTAAAATTGAATTTAAGTATTTTAACAAAAAGAATTTGTTAAGACATTTTAATTTTGTAAACTTTACCTTTTGATGCCTATATTTGACGTTGCCTTCCTGACACAAAACATCATCCTTAGGACTAGAGTTAATCCAAGCGTCAGTTCCATTATTTGCCAAGACACAACAAGTTTTGGGTACTTTAGCAGCCCCAATGTCTAGTTCACGAGCCCAGGAGCTATTTTTATATTCACTAGCATTAAGAATTCCACAGCAATTGAACTGCAATTACGTTTGCATTAGCATTTCAATAATTATGTAAATATGAGAATTGTATTTACTTGGTATTGAGTAAAGTCAATGGCAGAGGTTAGCTCAGGGGTGGCATCCATATGGTAATAAGTCTGCAATCTTTTTGTTAGTTGATCACCCAAATTGCTCAGCAGCTATTAATTTATTTTTGGTCAATTGTTAAAATAATAGTTATAAAGTGTACTTTAAAGAGATTAATTACCTGTTCACGATAAATTACAGCAAAAATTCCAACTGCCAATTCACATGCCAATACGACAAAAAGAAATACAAAATACTACAAAATTTCAATAATTTTAATAGATTTTTTAAAATTATAAACTCTCTATATAAATTTGTTACCGTTACAAGCAGACATTTGCTTTCCTGCAGAGCTCCACAGCATCCAAAGAATCCAACAATGAGAATAAATCCTCCAATTCCAACTAATCCAAATGCCAGATATTTCATAATGGCCCATTCGTTTTCAACAGTGATCAAATTGAAAAGGTTTTCTCTTTCGTTGTCGACTAATATCCAGATACCTACTGCCAGTAGAGCACATCCTGAGAGCTACATTACATGCACGAAATAAATCGTTAGTTTTCAAAAAAAAAAAAAAATATTGGTATGCGGCATATTGCAAGCAATCTGTATTTACCCAGAATATCAGATTAAATATGATTAATAACGCTTTGGCGCATTTTGCGCCACATCCAACCGCCATTTTGGACCAATGATTAGTTTCCTTTGACCTTTAAAAAACACAATTAATGAGAACATCATTAATTTTTACATTGTTAGCTGATTCTATGCAAGCTTTGGGCATTTTTTTAATTTGTACATTTCTAGACAAAGTTACTGTATATTCATGCTTTTACACAGTATACTGAAATTTTTAACACATTTATTTAAGAAAATATTAAGATATACAGTATGTCTTAGCTTAACTTTTACAATATATTTCTTCATAGTAATCATATTTATGTAAACATACTCAATAAGGTCTGATAGTTAATGAAACGGTCAAGTGACGAATTGATTTGACCAACTAATGCTTTAAAAAATAGGTTTTGCGTGCATGCCATTTGAATGACAGTAGTTGTAGTGATGGCGTGACTTGAGTTGCTAACACCATTTGACCGAGACTAAATGCCAGACAACGTGGCCTCAAATAAAACCAAACGGTCATTTATGCAATAGATAATAAAACTATTTTTTGTTAACGATAATATTAATAATAGATTTTTATATAATGGGGATTCTATTTTGGCTTAAGATTATTGCCGATTGGCTTATTAACCAACTGACCGCAATGAATAAATTTTCAGTCATTTTTTATTATACAGTAGTTATGCTATGGACAATTTAAACAATGTCTTTTTTTATTCAAAGCAATTTAATTTAGGCAGTGAGGATAAATTTGATTATAGTATTGTATTTTGCCGACAAACACATTGTTAGTATAAAAGTAAAAAATAATAATAATTATTATAGTATGCAACTTACCAATTTCAGTGATAAAGAGTCTAATGACTGTTAATGCCAATAAGCGCCGATTAAGTCCAAATTTATATTTCTAAATTCAGGCTTTCTCAACGTAGAAGCTGAAATTGAAAAAAAAAGAAAACTTAACACACAAACTCTTCTTTTGTTTCTTTTGACATTTATTATAATTATTAGTAACCATTTTAAGGCCAAACATGTATTGCAATTTAAATTCAGTTCTTGTAAAAAAATCCAGGTTTACTATTTCTTAATTCTCAGCGTCATTAACGATAACGACTCGTGTTTTTTATATTAACAACCTTTTTGTCTACTTTCAATTACCATTTTTCTATTCATACTTCAATATTAAATTCAAACCGGCTTTCTGCAATTTTTAAGGTTAAATAACACACTCATATCAGATGAATTGACAGCTGAATAGCATAATAATACAGCGGTGCCAATAGCAACAGCAGTGCAGCTGCCACACACTGCAACTCGAATGCGTAACTTATAATCGTTTACGTTAGTGATGGAATATATAGAAAAACATACTTGGTAAAATTAATTTAAGTGCATAAATTGCGTTTGGGTAACATTATACGATGCACGTTGATTTTTACGACCTAAACTATGGCTTATTGTAACTCGTACTGTATTTTAGTGTTTGAGATACGGTTTTTATTTAGATTTGATAATGAAAAGACAAACTTAAATGTGTACACAGTCAACACATCAAGTGATTAACATCACTTGATTTTTTTTGACACTGCATTTGTTCCAAATTAAGTCATGAATATTACTGTATGTTTGAAGTACTGTACTTCAATTTTAACGATGACTATAGTACATTTTTTGTTTAAAGTTAAACCATTTTGTTTGTATTATTTTCCTACATAAGAACCGTTAAGAAAATAAGAACCGAAATTTCTAAGTGGTTATTATTATTTACAATTCGTTATAAACTTAATTATAAAAGTTAGCAACATGCAATCCTTTTTCAAGTTAAAATATTCTCATTTATGGTTTTGGACTACACTTTCATGCAAATTAGAGCATGTCTCTTTAAAGCCATTTTTACCGTAGTCATTAATAATGTTGATAACATTAGTTCCAGTTTGATGAAACCGATTTGCGTGCGCATGCGTTGAATTTTATTTTAAAACGAGTAATTACTGTTGTCTAATACTCTATAGGTAAACATACAATACAGTAAAGGCAACTTGGAGTTAGACTTTTATGTGACCGATATGTTTTGTTTCTATTGCCTTTCACTGGACAAAACCGCGGAAGTTCACACACATATACAAAATAATACTTCAAAATTGTTTATCTTAACGTTTTTATAAAAACGAAAAATTGTATATAAAAATCAAATGGTAGCTAGAGGGCATCTTAAAATACTGTATATATATATTTTATGGTAATATTACATTGTCATCCGCGTGCAAACATGAACGCATAGGAAATGTGGCTTTAAGTGTCACGCATACAGTATACTATACATTCAGTATTGCAGGATGATCACACTATTGTATATCAACTTTTAAAAGCAACCCCGAAACAATAATTAATTAGACAATTTAATTAGACGCTTAGATGTTGTAACTTTTCTAAGTGATTGGCTATAGTAGTATGGAATATTGTTTCTTATAAATTTAGTAGAAACTTCTACAGTGTTGCGATTAAGATGTTGCGATCAAATTCGCAAGTAACGTTTGACTTATGTTGATTGTATTAATGAATCAGGATGTTAAGAAATAAAAGACACTAAATCGCTGCTTTACGCAACATAGATAAGTTAGTTATTGTAAACGTGCATGAGGTTATGTAAAATGTTTGACTATTTTAGTGCATAATAAATCGTTGTCATGGCGTGTGCCATAATATTAAACACCACTTGACTTGAGAAAATCGCAAAAACTCGCTTTTATGTTATTTTTTAAGATTAAGTTGTGCAATAACCAATTATCGAATCATTCTTCTTTCTGCTTTAAGAAGTTAAATTCATTTTTTTTCACTATTAATTTAATAGCTTAATAGTATAAACTATTTTGGACAACTAAATTTGTATTTACAGAAATATTCAGTTGAGATCTTTCATTTTATATCTCTTGTTTCCTAAACTATAATAAAAAATGCAATGTTATCTTAATGCATTTAGGTCGTTAATAAACATGCTATCAGCTTCATTTCACAGCAGTTTTGAAGCGCGTTTCAGCATATTTGCATGTTCTTCACATTATTTATCTTGCCTGTAATGCTGCACCCCTTCCTTAAGTAATTTAATGCAATTTTAAAAAGAAATCAATGGCACAACATGAAACTTGATAGGTTACATATTCATAGGACATATGAAATCAATAACGATATTTATAATGTATAATTTGAGCTACAGTATTAGCTACATGCTTTTTCAAAATTAATGCTCAATCTAATGTATATTGTATTGCATAGAAAAATATTAAGAATACTATTTTATTACGTCTAATTTGAGGTTAAAGTATCATAATTGACTGTTTTTGTCAAAACTTAACTTTTAAAACGTAAAATTAGGATTTTTAAATACTGTATTAGGTTATTTATGACGCACAAATTCGAATTTTTAAGACACCAAAGTTAATTATTTGAAGCCAAAAAAATGTTTCAAAAAGATTTTTCAGGCACAAAAATTAGCATTCAATCAAATTTTTAACTTAAAAGTAAAACATTGTCTAATGGTTAAATTGGTTCATGAAACTAGCATCTTGTAAGTAGGACACATAACTATAAAAATTCTTTAGCACTGCAAAAACATAAAAAAAAAAATAACTTGAACATTGTACTGTAGTTGAAAAGCTTATATGCAATTTAACAATGATATTGCATTTTATTTAAAAGTGCTATTGAGTTTGTTTATTTACAGTATATACGGTTTTTTAAATTAAATTTAAAGTTAAATCTGCCATCTACTCACCGTTGCAAGATAATTGCGTTGCATTTCAAGTGCTTCGGTGTATCACCGGCGGTGGTTGCGTAGATATGCTGCGGTTAATCATGCATCAACCACGGCTACTCTTATTGCGGTCGCTGTGCGTTGCTCTTACACATAAACATAGTCCACCGCGTATTTCCCTTAACATAACAATTTCTAGTCTTCAATTGGTTGTCTACCACTAAACAGGTTTATGACGTCACGACTATATTTATTATTCTTAAATAACAGAGTTTATGACGTCACTTCGTATGACCACAATGCTACGTACAGTAAGTGTATGGCTACACCCGTACCATTAATATTACAGTATTTATGATTTTATGACTTGTAAGAAAATGACCAGGTGAAGCTGGCAAGTTATCCTTGAGGCCCAGGAGAAGTCAGAATGAGCCTCTTCCTATCAATTTAGTTGAACATTATCACTACATATTTGAAACTCTGAGTAGTTTACTAACATTTATTTTTTTATGTTGAAAGTAGGGTCAACATTTTTAACCCACTTCCTCACAGAAATTAAATTAGAGGTTACCAGATGTTACAGTAAGGGGTCAATTGGGTCTGAAGAAAGACCTGTCTGCAGAATTACTTTCGATATACTGTAAAAGAGGAGCTGATGAAAGGAGCGTATAAAATTAGAGACAGAAGAAATTGAATGCAACTTTCATGGTTGTTATTTAACAAATGGTTGCTACGTTTTATGCAAAGTCTGTACTTGCTAACCTTGTTGATCTACCTCAAATTTGACTATCCAATTTTGTAATGTGCCAATATACACTGCAGCTACCAAACTACAACTAATTTCTTAAACACAGTACAGCTCTGTAATAATTGACCATTTATCATTGTTTTTTACAGACCGTAGAGTATGTTATTAAAAATGATTGATTGTAGAGAGCTATTTTTTAATGCTCTGCATCAATTAATTGAATTTCGATTTAAAGCATCTAATACCTTGCTTTAATTACAGTAGTTATTGATTGACACATAAATGATAATAAGAGGCATTTAAGTGACTCATGAATTATTACAGCCTTAAAGTTTAACGGTTTTAACAAATACTTTGTGTTTCTGGTCATTCACACCATCTGTTTACAGTACCGCACGTTCAAACTTCTTTGTCATCGTGGACATGACCGTATGTCACACGTAAACTAAATTGATTAGTTTATCTGCCAACATTGCCTTCATTCATTTTTTAGGTGGTTGTTATTGTTGTGATGGTTTCCATAGCAACTGCTGTACGTTCGACAATACAAACTGTATAACTGCTTGTTTACTTTTGATTATTGCACTTGTGACAATGAACTTAAAGAAATTAATCAATATATAATTTTGTGAAAGTATTTTACATTCATCGATTTAAATTCAACAACGAACCGACAAGGAGTGCAAAGGTACAATTGCCTTTAAGCCTTGCCATAATATCTCTATCTTAAAACCAAACTTGGTTTATTTCAAGCCATTAAATGGCGCACTGAAAGGTGAAAAGAGGGCTCTAGATGAGCACATTCCGCAATAAATATATGCAAAAATATATACAAAAAAATATTTTTTGAAAAATATGTTGGGATGATTCAGTAAATTTGTATTGAAAACCGGAATCTGACTGACTTCCCGCAACTTCAAATTGTATTACGAGTATTACTTTATTGTACTGTGCTTGTTACTCTATAAAAATAAAACCGGAAATGAGAATAAATGTCGGTCATGTGATTAAATTGATTGAGCATGAAGAGCATTACAATCAATGTGCCATATAAAATATAAAACGTAAAGAGCCCTTTTCACGCGATTTGTTTTTGTTTTTTACCCTTCACTCACTTCCTCTAATCCCTCAAATAAAATGCATTTCCGGTATATCGCATAACCTACATGGACGGCCATGTTTTCGATGGAAATTTTTATAAAAATTGTTTTTATCATTTAAGATTGAATTAAACCATTTGAAATTACAATTTTAATAGTTGCAAACACACCAAAAAAAAAAAAAAAAAAAAATTAAAAATAATAAAATTAAGGCGAATGACCTTTATAAAAAAAATTGTTACTTGTCCTCACACCCTAAATATTTTTACAATTTTTTTTGATTATTATATTTATTAAAAATGTAAAATAATAATTTGTTTTCATTATTTTGCCAATTTCATGCGTTTTAAATTGTTTTTAAATAACTTTTGATTTGGTTTTTATATTAGATTCCGACACTTTTTTCATACTTAAAATATATAACAAGACATTTGTGTTTACAGCAAGTCCTGTATAACACTATAAAATTATAAGAAAAACATATCACAAACTCACGATTACCTAATTGAATAAGATTATCTTCTTACATATAATGATAATGCAGGCATAATTAGCATTTGACGTTCAGTTTTTATAGTTATCGCTTTTGCACAAAAGTAAAATAGCAGGCATTGGCCTGAGCATTGGAAGGGATTTTGTTTGTTCAATATAGAATACACATGGGAGTTTTGCTCCTTTTATGTCATGTTGTTTCATCATGTCATTGGTTGCGATGATAAGATTTCCAATCTCCTCCTATTTTCTCATCACTTATTCACTTGGGATTAATCAATGGTTTTAATTGGACCGCAATTTAATTAGGAAGTTGTTAAGCCTAAAGCTTCCTAAGACGTAAATTAACTCGTTTACTAAAAAATATATAAAGCTTATTCGTGATTATTATCATGTACTGTATGTAGTTTTGGTACCGTATTTAAAAAGAGGGGAAGATAAAATATACCGGTACTTTTTAAGATTATCGTACAATGTAACATGGAAAAAGTCAATGCCGTTTGTGATATTACAGAATATGCTTTCTGCTCTGATTTTAATGCATTTAATATTTAATGGTAGCTGTAAGTAACGGCAAAAAATAGCGCCGTTGACATATAGCATTCAAAATCAAATTTAATTTCTTATATATTTTAGATATTTAAGGCATTTAGAAAACATTGTACAATATTGCTAAACAGTCTAGTTTCTTAGCCACGAGCCCAAATTCGGTTTTATAGTTACAATTAACTAGACTACTTTCAATAATTTCCTAATTTCAGAAAACATGCATGATATACCCCAAACATTGAATTTAGTTATTAGAAAGAAAAAGCTTAAAAGTCAAATTTAGGTGTTGAAAAACGATATGATAAAAACAAAATACTGTACTTGAATTTGTAATATTGTCAAATGATTCTTGTGTTGAATCAGCAGTTCAAATGCTATTGGAGAACTGATACATCAAGCTTCGTGTAATTTACTAACTCTCCTCTTGGTAATGGTTATGGGCAAGTAGTGCCAAGCACCACTAAGTGCTGCCACTGCGGCGTAAATTATATAGTGTTACAATATTTATCATTTCAATTCAATTGCTTAATGGACATGACCTCAATTGAATACAAATTAATGCCGTCCATTTATTATATTATTTTAAAAGTTTGTTTTATTACGAATTAAGTTTAAGTGCCTATTATTCTAATTAATTAGCTGAAATTGTATTCGTGTGTTTTATATTTCATTTTGTAACAAAGCAATTTGGAAATTTTGAATTTCATTTTATGTTGCTGCAGAAGGTGGCGCTTGCTACTGCTGCTTCAAACTTTAAACGAAGCAATGGCAACGAGGGAATTAACGCCACAGCGTAAAAATAAATAGTACAGGGTGATCACTAAGCGCTAAAATAATAAAAAAAAACATATGCCAGCATTTTAATTGACGTTGACGCATATACAGTACAATTGTCCTATAATAGCTAAAAATTAAAAATGTGATGTAATTAATATTGTGCAAAAGAGATTGCGTTGACAGTTAACGAGCTGTTGTACTTTAATGTTTGTGTGTGACAATATGTAGGCCTACAAGTGGCTTTGACGCTAAATCCGCCGCCATCTTTGATGTGTCCACTGAATAAATTGCGCAAAAAAAAGGTCAACATGTCGTTAAGAATGAAAAGCCACTTAATGAAAGCACCCGAAAAAAATCAATATTGTATCTACTGCAATACAATTTTTAGTTTATAAATCTTTGATATTTAGTATTATATTGATATGCATTATTTGCATAATACAGTGAATAAAAAAGCTGCTAGAAATGATGTTTGGATATTATAGAATAAATATTATTAATGAATTTATGAGGCGACTGAGTAAACATGACTGTATGTCGTTTTATATTTTATGACTCAGACATGTTTCAACCGCAAAAGCTTTATTTTGTTATTAAAAAGAATGTGATGGAAAAGAGGCAGCCATTGGCTGATTGTTTTGAGGATGAGGATGCTGCTGCAACAGCCATTTTGGGGATGCTGCAAAATCTCTTTTTTTTACAAAAAAATAATTATACTGTTTGATCTATTTGCAAATAAATCAAACATTATTTTTATACTAAAAGCAAAATAATTCAATTTACAAATACATGAAAAGTATGACTTACAATAGTTGGTAGTTGGCAGTCGTCACAATTATCACAAATAAAATATCCAAGATGATTTGATCAATGTTGTTTTTATTTTTAAATCTTTGGATGACGTTTGTTAGTTTTGTGGTTTAAAATGGTTGATTGGTGTTTCCTCTTCTCAAATTGATTGGAATTAAATTCTATTGAAATTCAAGGACACTAAATGATGCTCGATCCACAACAGGGATGCTGTTGGGATCCACTCGCTTGCTCTCTTTCTCCTCATCCACTTTACTACGAGTTAATCCAAGATGGAATGGAAAAAGCGCGCTCTCTCTTTCTGGGTTTGGCGCCAAATAGAGGAAGATGAAGATAGCGCGATGGATGCTGGGAGTCGCTGGGATCGATCAACTGTCGTAGAAAGATCATAAAGGTCTTTTACTAAGCATAATAGACTACATGGGCAGATGCAAAAACACTTTTACGTTTCATGCATTTATTCATTTTATGCTATACAATCTACAACATGTTGAATAAGGTTACTACATGAAAATTGATTCAATTTTAAAGATGAAATTCTATAATTGCTGTGAATTACTGTACTTTTAGTGCAGTTTTACAGCTTTGCAGTTACTATAATTACGGATCTGATGTTTACTGCAGAATGTAGATAAAAAAATTATACAATGCAGTACCGGTACTGTTTTATATTGTGTTATAAAAACCACTAATACATTACTAGCTTGACTTTTAAAATAAATACATTGCTTGATTTTAAACTATTAGGAATTTAAATTTTGTTTTGCCAACTATTTTAAAAGGACAATTTAAAATTGGATTAATTGGATTTTTAGGATACTATCGTATTTTTTAAAATAATACTGGTACTATATTTAAAAGTGGAAGTTTCTACAAGTCTAAGGTCTATAATTCTAAGCTTAAGTCTAAGATTTAAAATT
The DNA here is from genome assembly GCA_013389785.1 of Helicorthomorpha holstii. NCBI lineage: Eukaryota > Metazoa > Arthropoda > Diplopoda > Polydesmida > Paradoxosomatidae > Helicorthomorpha > Helicorthomorpha holstii. Next base: position 12,126,157 of record JAAFCF010006680.1, on the reverse strand, counting down.
ATTTTTAGACAAATTCTGAGAAATTTAATAAGTCTAGTTGTTAGTTTGAGCTTCCGTGCACTAACTTTTGCGCTAAATCTAATATTCAATTATGACAATCCAACAAATTTTTATTAATTATAATTTAAAAATATATAAATGACATCTGGAATTAAATGGGTTATAATTTGGATTTTATCAGAAGTTTATTTAAGGTTTAATGTGTACCTTAAGAGCTTTTAAAACGATTTAAAAATAATATTCAAGGAGAAAGTTATCAATTAATGTTTTGAATTACCCGCTAGATGACGTTAGTTTCGCACATGAGGTTACATTTCCCATAATTCCGTTGGTGGGAAAAAGCGGCTCTTGTAAATTTTACTGAGAAAATGGCGGAATCAATTGAAAGTTCGTATAAATTTTTGAATTTATTTATTTTGTCTTAAATTTACAACTATAATGCTCAAATACCATGGATAATCGTTGTAAGAAAACCCAAAATCGTTAAATCTAAAGTTTAGTACTAGTTAAAGAGTTGTTAATTATGGTTATAATTGATTGTGGAACGCTAGATGAGGCGTATACCTTTTGTTTATGAACTAAAATGTTGTTAATGAGCCAACTTAACGCTAGTTATTTCAACATTTACGTCACATTTATAGTTCTATAACACAGTTTTAGTTTTTAGAAATTGTATCAGATTAATTAAACATGTACTTTTCGATCATAACATTAACTTGCGTGTTTATTTAACGATTAGGTGACGCTGCTTCAGCTGAAATGTTGCTCAGCATAAAAAATGGACCACGTAAGTGCAACTTCTTTTTACAAGAGATTTTACAGTTATTTATAGTTTGATTTTGATCAAATCCTTTAGGAACTAGAGTACGCACACCTGCAAAGTCCCCGCCAAAACGTGACGTGGTAAGTTTATTTATTATAGATACTGTAAATGATTTAGCATAAACATTCGATGTAAATTGCAGCCTCCTCGAATTAGGAAAAGAAATCGACTATTTTTTAACGACGATGAAGAAACTTCATTTGCCATTACAAGGTCTTCGCCAAGAAAGTCATCTCGAGTCTCAACACCAGTACTAGCTTTATGATAAATTATTGAGATTTAGAATGTTAGACTACTGTATTACTAATTATTTTGTTATTTTTTATAGAAGAAAGAAAAAACTGTTAGTAGAACAAATAACAGTGCTGGAGCAGTGACGGTTGCTGACAAAAAAGCATCGCAGAATGTTTATTATCGTTTAAGAAATTTGTTAAAATTACCCAAAGCTCACAAATGGGTTTGCTACGAGTTCTTCTACTCTAACTTGGATTTGTAAGTATTTATTAATAGTGGGTTAGCATGCTTTCCGTTACTTAGATGTTTGGTACTTCGAATAAGCTGCATTTAGCTCTTAACATAATGTCGGTTCTTTGATGTATCGAGTTAACGACTGCTTCAATTACGATTAATTACAGGCCATTATTTGAAGGAGACAATGAATTCTGTACGTGCTTGAAAGAACTTTTTCCAAGGCTTAAAACAAGAATGTTAACTCGAGTTCAGTGGTGTAAAATTCGGCGAATGATGGGCAAGCCTCGACGGTTGTACTTTGTGACATTTATTAAAATTTCATTTCATTTGTAACACTATTCTGTGCAGATGCTCAACTGCGTTTTTTGCTGAAGAACGTGCTGCTCTTCATAATAAAAGATCAAAAATTAGACTTTTACAACAACGTAAAGTGGTTAATGTTTCTCCTTACAAGGAGCTTCCTTGTGAAATTCCTCTTCCTTTGGTTATTGGAACTAAAGTTACAGGTACATACTGCTTACAACAATGAAGCAAAATTAGTTGAAAGAAATTAAAATTTGTTTTATGATTTAGCACGGTTAAGAAAACCGCAAGATGGGTTATTTACTGGTTCTATTGACGCTGTCGACACTTCAGACTCAACTTACCGAGTAACGTTTGATAAACAAGGTCTTGGAACACATTCAATTTCGGATTTTGAAATTTTGGTTAGTAAGAAACTTGTCAAGTTTTTAACAATTTCGAGTTATAAATGAAAAACTACTAACCGCATTCTATATTTTATTTATGGTAGAGCAATGAATGTCCAGTATCAATGCCATTGAGTTCATTTGCTCAGCCTAATCGTCCAAGAAGCATATTATTCAATCCGCCATCATTTCCAGCAGATAACATCACAACCCAACTTGTAACTAGTTTGGTACTTTATTAAAAAAATTTGATAGAAAATTTAATTCGTTTTGGTTTAATAGCAAGACACTGATCCTATACTTGGCAGCCAGTCTCTTAAGTCGAAGCTTTTGATGTTAGAAGAGAGCACTCTTGGTGGCTTTCCTATTAAATTTTTAGTTCTTGTTGTAAGTGCAAATGATTTTACGTTAATGCTGTTAAGCTATACATTTACTTATCTATGTTTTAATATTCAAATTTTAGGTTGGTTTGTCCAAAATTCTAAACAAAAAGAAAGAAAAAATACGTCTTCTTAGAGATATGAACACACAAGTTGAAAAAATGGCAAAGTTTTTTAAAAAATTAAGTTGGGATACTTTTTAATTTCTAATTGAAGGTTGTATATTTATAACAGAAGTCGTACCAGGAAGTAATTACAGTTGAGTTTCAAAAACGTTATGCTAAAATTGTTTTGGAAATGGATACGCTAAACAAGGATTTAAACGAGTACCTGTTGGATGTTCAAAGATATTGTCAAGAAATTTCTCCTGATCAAACCAGTGAACCAGAAGCACCTGCTTTAACAATGAAAGAAAAATGTCAACAGGAAACGACGGGAATGGTAGAAAAAGCAAACAAATATAAGGGGAGGAAAGCTGTAACGAGCCAACATTTGTTGGAACTTATAACACAATTAACATCAGTGATGCTGCATATGAAGGTATCTATAATGAGCATATATTAACTTTACATGTTTGGCAAAACTAGTATGAAAATACTAAAGTCAGTACTTATATAGTGAATTATAATTAATAGTAATTATCACAATTGATGAATTGCGCTACTTTATTATTTGATCAAAGCTATCCGATAAGAAGCTACATTTAGGGACTACCATCTTGGTTCTTCATTTTCAAGCGTGTAGGGATTTTCTACAATCACTTTAACTAGGTTTTCAAATTCTTTGAGTATAAGTGCAACACTTCTCTTAAATAAATGGTTGTTAAAGGAGTATATAAAATATAAGGTAGGAAATGACAGAAGTATAACGATTTAGAGCTGTCTTGGCAATTGTGGAGGTAATTTAAGCACCAATACTGTAATACATAATAGACATATTTTCATGTCAGAAAAATATGCAAATGTCAAAAAAATGGCAGCAAATGTATAATTATGCGTATATTTTAAGTAGTTTTAAGTCATATTTACGATTTTAAATTCGGTTAAAAGTTGTTGCGTTTTGTAACTGGTGATTATAAGGTTCTAATTTATGTTCTTAAAGCTTTGACAATGCAAGTTAATGACAGGCAACATTTTGTACAGCAAATTGCAGCAATTAATGAGGTTTGAAATATTTCTATGGTGTAAATCTTTAGCTTATAAATTATTAGTGTCCAGCTTCTGATTTTTAATGAAGATTATAAACGATTTGTCATGACTTACAACGTTAATTAGTTTTTTCGCCCCTTTTTGACGTGCTTCGAATTTTTCTTCCTGTTTATCTGCTATTTCTTTTTGCTTAATTTCAAGCTATTTTTGTTGTGATAATTTTGTGCTTCCTAAAAAAATTGTTAATTGTTAATGCGTAGAAAAGTTTTAATAGCATTACCTAATTTGGTTATCTTCGTTTAATTATTACATAATTTAAACGAAGCTCATTAATGTTTTAGTTTAACTATTTAATAGCGAACACAATGTGGATTTGAAAGGATGCCGGCTGTTTATTTTTAAGTTATAACTACTCGCGAAATGTTATGAATTCCCCCTCCTCATTTCTCATTTTTCTACCTTTTGATTTTCCTTCTTCTCACTGCTTCTCCGCCTCTATTTGATATTTAATTGGGATGTTAATATTTCGAGAAAAAAATGTGCAGTAGATTTGACCCATATACGGAAGAAGCAAATTGATCAAAAAAATTTTATAGCTAATGCAATTCGTGTTTTAGTAGTAGTGCATGAATCAAAGTCACGTGTTCTGTTTGATTACAATAAATTTTACGTTTTAACTTTTTTTTTGATGCAATTGCAGACGCTGACTGATGTTGATTTCAATTCTTTTGAACTGAAGTCATTAAACGATTCACTAAATGAAATTCGAAAATCAATAGACCCCAGCAATGTCAGGTAATTGCCATGTGAAGTTTGTCAAATATTAAATGTTTACAACTTTTAAATATCTTGATTTGCTAGTTTTAGTACATTATGAGAATATTTTTACATGTTTTACTTTTCTTCAGAACAATTTGGTTTTAGTTAAGGATTTGAATTTAAGCTAGTTTTTATCAACTATGAACTAAATAAAGCCTGAATATATTAATGCTGTTATAAAGCTAATGACAAATAACTAATAATTTAAAAGATGTAAACATTTCGTATGAAATTGTTTAATTGAAAATGGTTTATTAATAAGACTTGGTTTTGTAGTGTGTTCCAGAATTGTGTAGAAATTCATATTAATCACATGCAGAGTAGTTTAAGTCAAATGGGAAATCTACATGCATTTTCTTCACAGGGGTCTTCAAGTTAATTGTTGAATTAAAGGTATGAATTTTTGTTTTAATTAAGTTGGTTTATCCAATTATTTTCTTAGCAAAATATGTAAATATATTTCTGTACAAATGCACGATAACAATGAATTTCTCTTCTCTTAAATGCTTCAAAATTGGAAAAAAAATTTTTTTTGAAAATTCTGAAGTCGAAATTTGACTTCGCGAGCTCATGTACAGTTATATTGTAAGATATATCTCAGAGCAATGTAAAATACTTTTTGTTTTCATAATGTGCATGCCAAATTTATATGAGGTTGACTGCAATGCTGTTTTTATTATTATTTTGCTTTGTTATTTTTGTGATCGATTTTTTTTACATATCGATAACTGCAAAGCGGAAAAGTAGGGCTGGTCGCGATATAAAATTTTTTGATCGATTTAAAAAACCCAAGCATTTAAAGAACATTTTGTGTTTCGAAAACCAAATTAGCGATCGATTCGCTATTTACAGTACTAATTGTGACACAAAGTAACGAAATTGGACAATATTTGTCATAAAGTAATCTATTTAATATTTGGTTTTTTAGACACAAAGTTTTTTAATGTAAAATTAAGCGATTATATTAAAACTGCAATAAACAAACGAATGTTATTCGATGAAATTCAAAACCCTACATAACAGCTAAACCAAAAACGATAATTTTTACATCATAACTGATTGCGTGTGTGTTGTTGACTACTAAAAATATTAATGGAAAAGAGGAGTCCGTATTTTGAATTATAACTGTATAAAAAAAATCGGCATTTATAATAACCGGATATGTGGGAAAATGTAGAATTGACGGTAATTATGCAATGCACAATCCTCTTCTTTCCGGAGTTTTTCGCCAATTTGAAAAATTGGGCGCTTTACTTTATGACGTACCTCAAAATAATACAATTTTTTTGTATCTTGTGACATTTAGTATAACTTCACATAATAAATATGGAAGACGTTTACAAAGCATTTCCAACGTAAACAAGAGTCTCTTCCTCGTCAAATGATGGTTTATTGGGCGTGTAACTAGATGCTAATTTGGTAACCAACCTTAAATAAACCGCCTAGACACTCCGAGAAAATTTATGAATACTTTTTTTTTTAATTCTTAAACAAGTAAAATGTGGATCGACAATCGAGGGCTGCATCCAAATTTAGCAACGCTAATGCACTTTAATTAAATTTTACTCAGTTTCACATTTTATTTTCAAAGAATTTTGGCATCTATTCTGTTGTAATTAAATGTGAAGGAAAGGGGTTTATCTGAAGGCGACGTTATTAGTTCAAATGAAGTTGCACATGGTATGTCGTTTCAGTCTATAGTTACTCCAATCACAAACTAATTCAGTATTCTTTCATATCTTTAACGTTGTTGTTACTAACATTCTGAATTAGTACTGAAATGTCTATCGAGAATCCTTCAAGCAATTTTTATGAATAAACTTGAGAAGGAATATCTTGGATTAATTTAGTGTACAGTATAATTCTGACGATGATATCTGATTGACTTTGAAACGTTTTTACAAATTCAATTAACTTTTTTTATGGATTTAATTACTTGAATTAATAGGGCAGTCAAAAGTTTACATGTACAGTAGTAAATTCGTTTGTTAACCTCTCAACATAAGTCTTCATTTCCATGAACTTGATTTGGGATATTGGTAAATGTAAAAAGTAGTTTTAGATACAGTAGTACTCGCGCGAATTCTTATTTTCAATACCAATATTTTCAAACCATAGTGAGTTAACTGACATTCCAGTTGCGACAACAGTCAGGAATGGTGTATTGGGACTACACTTAGTTTTAGGCATAAAAAATGATTTTGCATTCTAGAGTTTAAGGGTTAGTTAATATAGCATGTCAAGCAAACCTTGGTTTTATGTGTTTAAAACTGATTATTGATATATCACATAAAAGTTTTGTACCGTAGTTAAAACTACGTTCATCTTACGTTTTATCTCTTTGTTTCAGTAAAAAAAAGTCGTTGCAATTGTTGTACGATTGTTTTGTAAACAATGGACATGTTAAGTACAGTAGTACATCTGGTTTAAATGTGACTTACGAATCCATTTGTGTACAATACTGTATTTGTAATGTAAAACTACGATAATTTTTAAAAACGTTAATGTACGTTTTAAAAAGTACATTTATATTGGTTATGAAACATGATTCTTATTTAGACTACACTAAAGTAAATGTAAGTAACCTTAATATGTATATTCCTAAATATAGTAAAGCCTGTGTTGTAATGGTTTTGTGAACAGGAATAGACAAAAAGCCACCAATTTTGAAGATGATTTAAACGGTAGACATTCGTCGTACAGCTGCCTCTTAAACATTCCCTAGCAAAATTGCAGCATTTCTTCCTCCCTTTCAAATTTTATTTACTGAATATTTTTTTTTGTTTTATTTTTCAGTGTTAACCCTTTGTAGTGAATTTAAAAGTGAATGAACGGTGCTTTTGACAAGAATATTATCTTGAAATAGCAACGTTTTTCTTCGCTCTGATTCAAAAAGGAGCAGGAAATATATGAGCTTGTATTACATATGTTCCTTTGGGTACAACTACTAAGACTTTGCTCATCATTTACACACAAGGAAATAACACTTGTACAAATCCATATGATGATGTCTGTAGATTGCAGACTATAGTAAATGTTGTAACTTACATGAACTGCCACCAGCATTTTTTTACTTAAAAAGATAAAAGACAAACAGACGGAAAAAAATATGAGTTTAAACAAATTGAATACATTTGCCTTTTTGGGTCACAAGAACGTGGCACTAAATAAGCATACAAATTAGTATTAAATAACTTTAAATTTTCACTCTCCAAAAAAAATTACCCACGAGAGGAAGTGATGTATCATGTTAATATTAAAAAATCTGTTTAAGGATTTTTCTTTTTTTTTTTTTAAAAAAAAAAGTGATGGCTGTTAAATTTTAATGTTTGCTAGTAAGATTTTTTGATCATGTCTAGGCCTTTAAAGGTCAAAAGTTAAGTGCCAAGTATTTTTATATTTTTTTTCAATTAAGTAGTTGAGGATTAGAAGTTTAGAACTGCTGTTTAAGAACGATGGAATCACGTTTTTGTTCTGGCAAAGCTGTAATCTGTAAGTTCTGTACTTTAAAGCATCATAAATACGTTGTTTAGAGACTAATTATTTAGTCATAATATTCTTTGATTCAATCGTTTGTGAACATCTGAGTCAATAAGAAGCAATGTAGTTTGAACGACATTAGAAATTCATTCTTTCTTTTAGATCGTTCTCAAACATTTGAACCAAAGTAAGTTTCCTGTACAGTATTTTCAAGAATACTTTATGATAAAATGGAATTTTATCCATAATCGTCGTAACCTGCCACATTGTACTCGTTGCTATTTTGAGGTACTGTTTAAAAAAGTAGTAGTACTTTAGATAAATTCAGTGATACGCGAACGTATTATTATTTTTATTAACGACTAGGAATATTTCTTTAGGAATTTTAACATGTACTACATAAGTTATTTTGTCACATATCACTGGCGCATTAGAATAATTTTGACAAGTTTTACTTAGTATTTACCATAATTTGCCCATTAATACGATTTAACTGTTGCACTTAATGTATTATTAATAGCCGCATAGCAATTTATATTCAAAGCAGAAAAAGGAAATTTTTTCGTCTATAATTTATGTCTTAGTTGCAACAATTTGAAATTGTAATTTTTTTAGATTGTTCATTAAGTGGTTCACTTCAATGCATTTGTAAATCGATGATTAAAGAGTTGCATTACTTTATGAACTAAATTTATCTGGCAATTTTAATAGAGTTATGAGATGACGATGACCCGTTTGTTTACACGTAAAAAATATTAAAAATTGATTGAATGAACAATTGAACAGCAAGCTCATTATTCATCAGGTTGGACAAGGATTGAGGAGGGGGAGCTGTAAACCAAATAATTCAATCAAAAATAATCGATTTATGTCGTGCTGGGCGAAGGTCAAGGGTGATTAATTTAACTTCTGAGTTTCAATTGTCACAAGTCATTGTCTTTTGATTCTCAAGTTATCGTATGACGCACGTTGAATATAGTGGCACGCGTTACAAAAAGTTGTTGAAGGGGGAATTTTAATTAAAATGAGCTGGGTTTATGTTGAATAAGTTTAATTTCATGATTTGACATTTTATTAAGAAGCTTGCAGGATACTGTGTTTAACCTTGAACATGAAAGCAATTTCGCTGTAGAACACTATAATAAATAACAGGAATATTTATGTTTGGTAATTATAAAAGCCATATGGCTTAAAATATATCTTAAAGGATTTAAGCAAATTATGTACTGTAAATACAGTACAGTATGTGGATAAGAATGTACAGTAGATACTGAAAGAAAAACATATTTCAAAAGATTATACTGTCGTATGTACAAAGTTGTTTCAAACAATCCGGTTCACTTAATTTTCGATTGTCCTGTCATAGTTCAAAGCTAAAAACATGTTTACTCTCAAATACTGTACGTCAACGATAAACTACAGTAAGAGTAACTATAAGTATTTTCATTTTCTTACTTTAAGGAGTAAAATAATATTTGTCACCTTATGCAACACAACAAACCAATTGAAAATGTATCACTGTTTCAACTTCCGATAACAATTATACCTTTGAACAATTTTGACAATCGATTGATCTTTTCAAAACATTTAATTTTACAGTATATACCGGAAGATAAATATTTAATGTTATCAATTGAATCTCGCTATTGAAATCAACTTTTATGCTTGAAAACATTCAGTGCCTCAACAATAAACATTTTCTCAGAACTTGTATGCAAAAACATTAAATTATTAAAGTCTAGATTTCTGGAACATGTAAACATTAACTAATTAAATTTTATTTTTAGCATCAGTTACAAGACTCCGACTTTAATTTGTCAAACAAGCTACTATGTAAAAGATTTTTTAAATTTAGTATCGTATCTTCTCTTAATAGGAAAAAAACATAGAACTAATTTTTATGATTTAAAACTACTGTATACATTATTTGAGAAATGACTATTTCCTGAATTGTTAGGCGTTGCAATGCTGTCATAAAAATTTTTAATTTCTGGTCATTATAATTTGAAGTTATTTTGGAATTTGTTAAGTAGTGGTTATCGTTGGACATTGAATAATGACGCTGAAACTTAAATGGTGATTCCGAGAAGCCTATTTAGCAATATGATAGTGACCACGAACAATGATTGATGAGGAGGGGTAAATTTTCAGTGTGGGCTGGTCAGGTGGTCAAATGGAAAGGGTACCGGTAGACTAGTACAAGTACAAGAAACAACGAGTTAAAACAAATGATAGCAGAAATCTGGTATGTCAACATACTGTTGCTAACTTTAGTTAAATCTGTTTTAATTGACTTCATTAATTTTTTATGACAATTTAACCAAGGAGATGAGGGTATCATCTACACCGTAATTATTGCACTTAAAACAGTTTAATTGCCGGACAAATTTTTTAAGTTTTTATTTTTTTGCCGTTTTAGTTAGTTTGTATGTTTAAGTAATTGGAGCGTAGGGTTATTAAGTCATTTTCAATTTTTGTGGTGTGTGATTAATTTAGCTTCTTAATTAACTTATCTGAATAATTAGTTTGCGTTAGCCGTAAACTATTATTAAGTTTTTTACTGGTTAAGTTTTAAGAATTTTTACCTCACGTTTAATTAACTTGTGTAAATAAATGTATGTAGTGTATTTTGTCTTAACAGTTTATAATAGGCCTGCAATGCAATGAAAAAAAAAAGAATTATAAAAAATTAGCAAAAGTGACCCAAATGTTAGCAGAATAGTGCAAAATTATATGTTCATTGGCAAAAAAAATATGTCGAAATTGTCTAAGCGGACAAAATGGCTTCAAGCAATTTGGTTTAAAATTTTAAAATATGTACAGTATAAAAATGATAGTGGATATTTAAAAGGCAGAGAAATTATTACAGAATTGAAATACGTTCACTAGAATGTATTTACTAAATTGTTAGCAAGTGGTCTTGTCTAAAAGTATTTTAAATTGGTACCCAGAAAATGCATTGTAAATTTATTTAGTTATTTAATATTTATTTCTTTTGCCAAAATTCAATTATTTTGATAGTCAAGCAGGGTAATTACGTTTTAATTGGAACTACAGTAGATAATAATTACCAAATGTCTTTAAACTATTATTAAAACTGTTTTACTGAATATCTATTTAAATTTTTACTTCCAATCAATCAGTTTATGTAAATAATTTAACTTAACTGAAAAAATATAACCTCGTTTTATAGGTTAAAATCATTTTTCTAAAAAATTTATATTGTAAACGGAAAAATAATTTTGCTCAACAACTTATTTTTAAACGTGTTTATATTTTGAGGGCTATATACAGTATTAGCTTGAGGCCCGAATGATGACCGGTCATGATCATATTGGCCAATTTAATGATAGTAAGTCCACGATTAATTATTTTATTAAGTTTATATAATATATCAAGAAAAAACTGTCTTGGTTATTTTTTAATTAACTTTTCTGTGAACAGTATAAATTTGTAGGTCATGTATTGAGTTATTTTTTTCTCCACTCGGTTTAATGGCTGTGGCAGTGAGCGAATTCACACGATTATAATGGCTATTAGGACAGATTTAAATCGATTTCCTGATTTAATTGTTCAAACGATGAAAAATTATTAAATCCACAGCTTGAGAGATCTTTATCTTTTGACAGCTGACGAATAATGAAATTGAAAAATATGCGAAAAGCGTTTTGGTTTAGCAATGTGAATTTTTGCTCTCAATCCTTTTTTTTACTATGAAACCAATTCAGCGATCTATCAATATTTTCATTCATGTTTAAGACTAAAACGACATGTTATAAAGATTACAGGGGCGTCCATTGCAGTTCAATTTTCAAATCAAATGACAACCTCAGATAAACAAATTATTTTTATGGCAATGAAAACCAGAAATTTTAGTTTTTATTTCTTGAATTTTGTTTGGAAGTTATCTAAATCATAAATGTAGCCAAATATTACTTACATCAGTTTTAAGCTTTTTATATGACTTGCTGTACTTTACAATCTGATATAGAATGTTTGAGATTGCTCTTTTACGCAACGAAATTAACTAAGTTAATTAAATTAAACTTACAATTATAACTTAGTCATTGACGAGATCATAGCGATGTCTGATTTTCTTACAACTAATTTTTTATTGGTAAAAATTCGTTTTTTAAACTGCCAAATCTTGTGTTTAAATACTAGAAATATGTGTTAAAAGGTATCGTATTCTGGTATTTAAAAGTTAAATTTATTAGGCTTTGAAAGCCACATTTGGTAACTGATATAGAGCTGGTTTTTTGTAACATTTCTAAACCAGCACTTATCTGAAGCAGTCGTTCTCTTATATCATTTATTTGAATAATATTTTTTGCAAATATTTTTTATTATATCTTTGCACTTAGTAAATCTGCAAGAGAATGTACTGTAGTCTGTACGTGATAGAATGTAAAAATTTGTTAGATATTAAATGCTTTACATAGGGAGGGGGGGAGTGGAGGAGAGTGACAGGAGTGGTTAATGTTGGCCCAAGGGTGACCAACATATGTTTCTTATAAGTTTGTTATAAAAGTGCTGATTTTTTTTCTTTTTATATAATTTCGATTTGAACTTTAAAACTAACGTCACAATCATCCAAAGTAGAAAACATTTTTATTATTATTATTGCAATTACTATGTATTTTATTTTTTTTATTCATTATTAAAATCTTAGAAAACCGCTCCTACTAGTATTATTTAGGAATATGCAATTCAGGAGTGGCAATATAATTATTGATGTAGTAAATATATGATTTTTTTATATAAAGAATGATGATATTTGATGTAACCTAAGTTATAACAAGGAAGCCAGCTAGTAAGAAATGATATAACGAACTTTTCTTCATATTGATTTTAATAGATAACAATTTTAGTTAACTATCAACTGAATTGGTTGTTAAGGTCAGATAAGGCGTTAGTGTGACTTTTTTTCAATTTATAAAAACGGCGAACTGGACGTAATTATAAGCTTCATAAAATAGTTGAAACGTTCACCAAAAGCGATTGCACACACCCAACATAACTCAAATTATAACAAACGTGTACTTAGCTATTTAAGTAAGTAAACATCTTAATTGGCTGATTCTAAATTCAGTACACATTAATCGTCTTATGTTGTTAAAAGAAAACATTTAGGTTTATATAATAACTGGTAACTTACATAACGATGTTCCTAAAATCTCGGAATTATTAATTTTGGTGTCTGACGTGTTTTTAGAAGCTTAAATTAATTTTTTAGATGCTAAACTAATTATGTTATTTCATGTACGTCAATGAAATTTCGTTTCCATATGATGAACTAAATATATCGCATCTAATTTAATTTTTTTTGCATTTAATTTTAATGGAAACGTTAAAGCTTAGAGCAATTGGGACATCGAGTAGTGAAGACCATTATTTTAATCTCAACAGATTATCTTTACCTTGTAATATAATGCCGTTGCAATTTAAGACAAAGTATCAAATAATTACATTGTAATAATAATCATTACTTTTGACGACTTAATTTTATACTACTATTCAAAACTAATGCTGGTAGTTAAGATCTTGCTATTCTTCCATTATTTACTTTTCAATCTAGAACGGAAATTGACCATTAATCGAGAGACATTATTAGCGGAAATTACTTTGATTTTTTTTATTGCTATTCATATTAAAATCGTGTTTCTTAACCTGAAAGTAACGTACCGCTTTTGAGATGCATTGATATTGAGTCATTTTAACGACAAGGGGTATTTTTTAAAAGAAATTTGATCTTTAAAGAAGACGTAGACTCGAAAAGGTTGCGAATCACTAACGTTAAAAAAATGTCTTCTGTAAAGATTGCAACATAAGATTATTACGAAAATGAGTGCGTGTTGGGTTGGTTGTAAATGTTGTAATTGATGATGTAAGGGAAGGGAGGGGTTAGGTAAAAAAAAACCTCAATGAGAATAGTTTCAGTTTCATATTTTTGCGAGAAAAAAATAAGTTTTAAGCGTTAAATTTTTATGATGTTATTTTAGTTTATGAAATGGGTTACAGCACCTTAGGCTTCTGTTAAATTGAAACTTTATTCTTAACATTGCCATAATAACTAATAAAAATTGTTTTAAAAAAGTTGTACAGAGTGAAACTCAGCGGTCTAACTGGGGTATGACCGTATGGCTTGTGCCAATTGAAAGGGGAGTCAAACAACTGGCCTAGAGGCTCTAATTCTGGCTGTTAAGGGACATAAAATTTGGTTTATTAATTAACTATGGACGCTTTAGGAAGTTTATTTAAATGTCGAAAGGCAGAATTTTTCATTTCGTCGCTTTATTTGACATTTAAGACAAAAAAATTTGATTTTTAGTGATTTAATTAACAGTATTTTTGGTTTATTAGATATTAAATGTTTTTGTTTTGAGTAAATATAGCCATCTTAGACATTAACTATGTCTTGTAGAGTTTAATATTTGATGGTGAATATGTTAAACTCTTACTGTACATGTTGAGCCATAAATTTCGCTCATTATCACTTATGGTTATCGTACCAGTATTTAGAAGTTGTTTTATTGTGAAATACCCAGGACAAACGTGATTTACTAATTATCTACCTAGTATGAAAAAAAAACCTTTATTTTATTATGCTTTTAAATTTATATTTTATTACGTTGTGAAATTTGCATTAATTCAAAGATTTTAGATTGAGTAATGATGCCATAATACTTTGCAACATTTTATTAATTAGTTGGATTTAATACTAATACGTTAACCAACCTTTAACCGCTGCTGGACCAATTTGTTTTACCTAAAAAAAAACTAGGTCTGCGTTATGATTTATTAACAACTACATAAAATACTTTATAAACTTTGCACAATAAATTATCACCAAAATTTGAAAGAAAAATGGTTTTCAAAACTAAATAAAAAAACGATGATGGTTTGCGTGCCACTAACTGTTAAAGCTAAAAAAAATTTGGCAAAATAATAAAAAAATAATAACTTGCATGAAAGTTCATTAAAGGTTGTTACAAGTTGAAAATACCTTTTAAATCCAAGCTAAATTCGATTAGGAATTGGCAAGAAAAGTCACAAAACTTACTTAATTATAGATAAAATGTACTAAAAGATAATGAAAATTTAATCAAATTGATATTTAGGCTAAACAGTACCACAATCATTTAAAATGTGCTAAATTGCACTCCAATTGTTTGAAACGATAGAATTTCTGATGATGGTATGTGTGCCTGTATTTTTTGATGGTGGTTCAGGACTATGATACTTTAAAGTTATTCGCATTGTCCTAAATAATATACTGTATTTAGGCAATTTTGATAGGCGGTGATTTGACTTTGTTTAATAATGATTGCTTAGTGGAAGCAATGAATTTAACTTAACGATTTTCATTCAATCACCACAGGAACTCGTTTATCCATTTTATTTCACACGCTGTTTTCATTTAACTCAAAAATTTAAGACATTTTCGTGACCTTTACTGCTAAACCTATAATTTCCCTCGATTTTAAGTTCCATTACTTACCTACACTATATTACCTGTCTATTTATATTTTATACAAACACCACTTTCTACTGCTTTCAACAAAAATCGTTTTAAACAAAAGAAGGAACAACTCATTTTAATACAGTAGAGTACAGTAATTAACTAAAATTCGATTATTTTGTATTTAGTAGCTAAAAACACGCCATTTTTGGCTTAGTGCTGACTTTAATTTACACTTATTTAGTTGTTATTAATATGTACTGGCAATTTTAAATATTCTTTTAGTGTTATTATTTCTCTAAAATATACAATGACTATTTACATAAACGTGCACCTAGTAAATATTTAATTTCAGGAAATGTTGTTGTCAATCAATTTCGGTTAACTTCGTCATTAAGTAGACTTTACTAAATTATAAATATAATTAAGTTTGATACACAATTGACATGTTTTATTCTATATGCAATGAAATGACAAACTTGAGAGACATTGATACCATTTTGAGAAAGCCGTAACTAGTCAGTCTTGTTTCTAACACCATAAAAAGTTAAAAGCCCAAAACGATAAAAACAATTTCCAAAAGTTTTCTGCCTCAGATTGATTATTTTTTTACATCGAGAAATTTATAATAAGTAGCATCATATCTTAATTTATTATTTTCATAAAAACAAATTTGCAATTCAAATTTAAAAGATTAGATTACATTAAGATCTAAATTACTTTTATCAGCCGAGATTTTATTATTATTTTTTTAATGTACAGTAAATGTAGAAGAATTTGAAAGGTGATTTATGATGGATGACTGGAGTGCAATTTACTTGCAGGAGTAAAACACCAGTTAGTGACATTATTTATCACACAACTATTCAGAAAAAAACTTTGTTGATAGTAGAAATTATTTTTTATATACGAGAAATAGAGAAGGGTGTGGAGATAAATAACAAAATAAAAAATATTAAATTTCCTTCCACATCAAATGGCTAAAACGGGTTTTACGTTCAGAAATTTGAGCCACAAAAATAAGTAAATAAAAAAACAAAAACACTTAAGAGTTAAAAGTTGTAATTTTTTGTACAGGGTGATTATATCACTACTTTATTTGCGATTACAGCGTTTTTCTAAGATTGAAACTTTTTAAATATGCTTTTTGAACATCTTAAATTGAGAGTGCTCAAATGTTGGCAGAAAATAAAGTGCTGTAAGTCAGTTTACGAAATCTCTATCAAATTAGATATGAAAAACAAATGTTAGAACTTACTTGAACCCACTAAATATAATTATGAAATAAGTGACTAAACAGTGGGGAAATAGACTAAATTAGATTAAATCAATTAAATTTGAAATAATACTGGTAAAGGTATAAGCAAAATCAACTTCCTTTTTTTAATCTTTGTGAAATATATGATTTTTTAAAACTTAAAAGATACAGTATGTAGACTAGAAACGTTAAGGAAACTCTTTATATGAAAATCGTTATTACGATTGTAATGGGCATCCTGTACTATAAAACATTTACTATGGTAGTGTATATTAAAAAGCTTTTATCTCTGTTTATAATGTAATACTTTTGCCACAGTGCACATTAGCGGCTATATACCAAACTTGTCTTATGTTGTTATTTTTTCTATTACCAAAGCCGGCAATGTTAAAGTTGCTAATTTTTAAAGGTTAAAGAAACATCTCTCTCACTCATTTTTTTTATTCAAGTTAAATTTGAGGAAGTCAGTCCATTTGAATATGGCTTCTTTTTCATCTTCGTCAACGCTGGTGGTTTCTGATATACTTTTTTTGTATTATGTAAATGTAGAGGAGCAATTTAAAGCAGAAGTTAATTACACTCTTGGCATAGGGCTGACTTCAATTATTATTGTTATTAGAAACGATGGCTATTTTTATGCATCGATAAGATGGAAAGGGCGGGTCAACAGTATGATTGGTCACCTCAGGCTCCAAATTCTCAGACGTTTTATAACAGCTAAGTGATAAATAACTTTGAATATTTAAATTATTATGACCACCTTTAGTTAGTGTGGAAATCACCCATCTTTAGTAGCAATATTCACCTTTAGAATTGATTCTTAATGAGTGACTGGAGATTATAAAATTTGATTCAAAATTTGATGTACCGGTACTGTAAGTTATAATGTTCAGTTTTAAAAGGTAAATTAATAAAAGTAAATTTGTATAGTAATAAGAGTTTTAAATAGGCCTATAACAAATCTGACTAAATTGTAGCCTTTTTTATTTCATAAATTTGAACTTTTTTTTAAATTAAGACTATTTACCATAGCTTTGGTTTTTTTATAATTTCTAAAACTGTTTTAATTTTTTTTTGGTCTAAACTTAATTTTACTGCAACCATTCTATTACTGTGTTTTGACTATTTTACTAGATATTTTCTACTTATTTTAACTTTAATGTGACTTAGACGATTATTTTTGATCATTTTTTTTTAATTCATTTTTATTTTTATGTGCTGTAGCTACTGGCATAACATGTCGGGATTTTAGTTGTTACTGTTTCTTAGTTGGATCATGTTTCATAATAATTGAAGTACCCTCATTCTGATCGTTTACGACATTTCTTTTACTACGCTTATCTTTCGACCATCGACAGTTTGCTACATTTTATGACAAGTATGATGAAATTTAAATGGTCATATTTTAACCTAAAATGTATAACCGGATAAATCAATAACAAATTTATCAAATCTTTACCATAAAGTACATCAGATTTAGTGTCAAATTAAAATAAATGGCTTGATTTGACATCATGTACCTATAATACGAAGTTGTGTATAATTGGCTCATCCTAGATTACGGAAACCCAATAATGACCTTCGAGTAATAACGCACTGTCTGTTGCAACAACTGTTTATGTAGCATTTAGTCAATTTTATTTTTACAAAGTTGAAAGTGAAAATTTTTTGGGTTTGTATAAATATTATATATGATAAAGATTGTAGTTTATTAGTTGTAATGTTGGCAATGGTGTAGTATGTGTGATTAATAGTGAAAAGTTTACATGTCAGCGCGTGTCAAAGTATGTGCCAACAGTTCAAGTCAATTTCGGCAGCAGTAAAGTCAACGAGCAAGCAACAACCGTTCATGTTTATTTTAAACGTGTAAACCAGTTCCGTCATATCATACTGCAACATCATTGATCTGGTAATTTGTATTATTTGTTTTAGCTTAGTGTGTAAACAAGCAGAGATTCTCATTGTATGTGTACTATAAATAGAGAGAATTTGCTATTTCAGCCTATTTGTATGCTGTACGTGTCAACATCAGAAGAAGAAGGGGGTGGTTGGGGGAAAGGACGCTAATTCATTGCACGTAGCAGCAACTAGAAAGCCGATTTAGTGTTGTTGGGTTTATTTTGTGTATTAATATTGGGCCATTTTTTCATTATATCAGATCTAAAATCAAAGTGGAACATGAGAAACAATAACTCAGAGCGATGATCTTGAAAACTGCTCAAAGTTTCACACACACACACTATAAATTTAATGTGCACACAGTAAGTACTGTAAATATAAACGCATATTTTCAGAAGTCTTTATTGACTCTTATTGCGAAAGAGATTTTTACGATAATGTGCATTATGGATTTATGGGAGAACGTGTACATCATTTTTGATTGACAATTAATGAAATTGTATAACACAGTGGCTCTTAAACGGTGATGCTATGGCAATTCCACTACTACTGTAGATCGATGAGCACAATATGCTTAGTAGCAATTTTCAGCAGCGACATGTTTGATTTCAGCAAACATTTACCAAACTTCAAAATGATAAATGTTACCCTACTAAAAAGTTTTAAAGAAATGTTTGCAAAAGAATTGTGTACCGGTATGTGATAAATCACGAAAATATGTACGTTACCATAATCGACATTATTTGAAAAAATTGTGCTAAAAAGCCAAGAAAATCCAAGAATGTACTTAATGTTATGAACTTTATATTATGACAGAAAATGATTATCTGTATTAATTAGTTAGGTTATATTATGCTAGGAAGTTAGTTGCATACTTACAGTATATATGTGAATATAGTAAAATTGTAAACAAAATGACAAAATAATTAAAAACTTGGTAATTAGTGTATAATGTACTAAAGATCCTAACCACAGTTACGTCAGTACGTGAGATTTTGTAAAATATGTACAATTCTATTTGTTTCATTTTAGTATACTCTACAAAGTCCTTAAAATTTAAAGGACTGGCAATATAATGCAATAATTTACTTTAAATGCATCTTAAATTATCTAGCTTGGACATCACTAACCAACAGTTGTAAAAATAAAAGAGATGTCAAACTTTTTGAGGATGAAAATATTGAGTAGTTCGAACTTAACCTAAATGTCAGGAATTTCTTTTAATTAGATATATTTGTTGAAATTTTTGCGTTGGTGTTAATCATTTTTGATTTACGTTTTAATAAGTGTGCTTGACCACCACCAGCTGAGCAGCATTAATTTTGTCGTCGTTTTTAATTAATGGGATGCCGTTGTGGTGAGATTAATTTAGACTTCGTTTTGCTGTTTGTCATACAGTAGTTTATTGCGTGTCGAGCTGGTTTTGAACTTTTTAAGAAGATAAAATATTGTGTATAAAGTTTGGAAAAAGAGTTAGTGACAACTTAGTGGCTTTGCTTTTAAGATTTAATTTACGTTGTGTTTATATCGTAATATTTTTTATGTGTGTAATATCAACGTTAATCGCCCTTATAATGAAATTGCCATTCGTTTTTTTTATTTACCATTACAGAAGTACGAGTATTATGTTTACTTGTGTGGTCCAAAATGTTATCATGGCCTCGATCCCACCTTCATATGTCAACGAATCGGCTGCCGTGTTTTGTGCTGTGGGCCTGGGCAAAGACAGCGCCACCTGTTCGTCAAAATAAAGTTTCTCTCTTCAAAATAATTTATAATATTAAAAAGTTTTACTGGATGAAAAAGGACGTTGAACTTTCGTTAAAAGGATGAAATACAACTTTAATAATTTGTTGACTTATTACTAATAACTTATAATTTAAGTAATGAGTTAAGTTTTACACAGTATTGATAAAACGACGACGCTTGGATACGCTACGATTTTCGTGTGTTTTACCTACGCTATTGCGGTGAATCAACGGGGAGGCCTTATTTACGCCGCATTTGTGTGCCGATTCGCGGCATGACCGGTCTAATCGTGAAGCATCATCTAAAATCTATTAAATGAAATAAAAACATCGGTGAACACCAGAGAGATAGAATTAGATATCTGAAGTGGTGAATTTAAAGTGAAAAAATTATTTTTTATCGTTTTTTCAAATGAATTATATTTATGCAAATTTTTTTGGTTGATTTATTTAACTACATATTTTCATTTTATATGCAAATGAGAATCGGAAGTGACCCCAACTGTGCTGTTTACGTGGATGAAAACGCGTGTTCATTCCGGAAGTGCATGTCAGAAATGAAACGGAAAAAAGGGAGGCGTTTCCCAAAACTTATTTTGTAATAAACATAAAATAATTTTTAGCTTAGTGAAAAGTAAGAAGACTAATAGTGAAAAAAAACAACATCAAATCTATATAACTTAATGTATTTGAAATCGCGGTGTGTATTGTACACATGAAAATCATTGAATTGTGAAATTTGGAGTTTGAAAGTGTTGAAAAAGTCGTGAAGACAGACAAACCATGTTTACAAGTAGACATGCTTATTGGATCAGCTGCTTCGTCTTCTTTTATTTTAATTATTATTACAATAATTATTATCAACGCTGTTGCTGAGGCAAATAATGAAGTCTTAACTCAGTTCAACGATACCGTGTTTAAACACAATGGATCTTATTGGATATTGCCAGTGATGCTAGATGATGACGATGGATCATGTATGAAACAGTGCAAATGTCTTTTATATGGACGAAAGATGAGAGCCGGATGTGTTGGACAGAATAAGGATAAAATACCAGAACTTCCAAACAACGCTCCTCAATTGGTGTCAATGTAAGTTTAAACATTTTTGTAATTATAATAGTTTAATTACCTAACCAAACTTAGTAATACAGTGCGAATTTGTTGCTGTATTGAAAATGTCACCGCTTTGTTTTATGTGGTGATTGAACAATCAGACAGTTGTTAACTGATGGTAAATTGACTTGAAGTTGCTAAGTTTTGAACATTTTAAAACTACTGTGCAATTAGACACTCCATTATCCAGTAGCTATAAATCATAATGTACTGTGCTTTGAAAATGTGCTAAATTCTGTAGCTATTTTGGTTTAGCTTGCAGTTGTCTGTGATATTTAAGTGATAACTGA
Source organism: Helicorthomorpha holstii (assembly GCA_013389785.1). NCBI lineage: Eukaryota > Metazoa > Arthropoda > Diplopoda > Polydesmida > Paradoxosomatidae > Helicorthomorpha > Helicorthomorpha holstii. The sequence goes on along the minus strand of JAAFCF010006680.1, from coordinate 12,104,574 downwards.
TATGACAAACTTCTGGTGCGAGTTAGGAGATTTTGACAGGAAAGTACATAATGTAAAACATGAGCTAGGTTAAATGTTTATGTATTGATTTGTATGGGTTTTAGATGTCAACATTGAATATTTGTTTGACTGTCAGTAACAAACTACCCAGTTTTTAAAACTTAGTTTACCGCTAACAAATCGGAACTTACAAATTTCTATGATTCTGCAAAGTATCAATGAACTTTAGTGTGCAAAATGTTACAGGTAACATAAAAATCATAGAAAACATCACATTAAATGTAATTTGCGCATTTTAAAGCTACCGTATGTGTTTGACGTAATTAAACATCATTTTCAAAATATTATTTTTTTCGCAAAACAAACAATATTACATCTAAGCAAACTATAAGTTATTCCTAAGATGTGATTAAAAATACATTTCTGCCAATTTTTTAAAATGTTATTGCTAAGTGGATTTTAATGGTTTAATAATATCTTAATGTTAGCACATTAAATTTCTGTAATGAATGAATAAGATATTTTTAAAATTTCTTGGCAGTGAATTTTTTTTTTAAGATTAGCAAAACTTGAATATTGCCAGCGTTATCATACACTAATTTGATGTAGCAAGTTAGCAGTAATGTGGGTTACAAAATGACTTGAATTTAACGACTGAAAAGAGCTAAGTAAGTCGTTATAATGTAAGTCAATGGCATGAATTTTAAATTATATTGGTTAAAGATTATTAAGTAAACTGTTTTTTTTTTTCCTTAGTATATTACACCGTGAATAGAGTTTGATTTATGAGAATTTTTTTATTTTTGTTTTATGAATGGGAAACATGCGACTATCTTCGTTTCCTATATTTCCCCTTCTATTGTAAAGTCAAAGGATAAATGACTTTACCAACGTGATAATGTGTAAAATATGTTTAAAAATTATTGTTGTTGATGCTGATCTACTAAATGTGAGTTAGCAAATTGTTCAGTTTTGATAATTTATGGCGCATGCGTGTGATAATTGGTGGTTGAAAACCGGTTCAACCAATCATTCATCATCTTAGCCCGATTTATTTTTCCATCTACCCATTTCTCCCATTACCCCCCTCCTATTCTCTATTGTCATCGATGACGTTTTTTTCTCTGATCAAATGTATGGAATTTGAAATCAATGGGCGCTTGTGTCAAACGTTCAAGTTGAAAATGTGATTTACAACGTTGATTTTAATTATTATTTACTCTCAATGTTTTGAAAAGAGTTGAGTTCATTTATTTACAATTGTTGATTTGGTTTTAAATTGCAAATCTTTGAAATTCCATTGGCAAAATATTTGTTAGCGCTTGTATGTGTTAATGGCAATCCGTCATATTGACAGCTGAAAGGATGTCTGGGAGGATTTTTTCTAGAAAGATAAAAATGTCTAAATTGTCTATAGTTGACGCCACACTGTGTAAACACTATTAAAATTTGTTTACTTTTTTGTTGTTGCTTTGTTAAGTTAAAAAATCTATAATGGTGTTTGCTGTTAGAAGAGTAAGTTATTGTATTCGATGCATTTGCATGGGCTTGTGCTCAATCTTATCAAATTTCCATTAAATTTAGTCTCTTGAAACTATTTTAAGATTTAAATACACAGTACATGATATACTGTACTTTAATCAAAGCACATTAAAACGATATTTTGTTCTAACTTTAAGTTTTTGCAATAACGGAATTTAGTTGTCAGGAAAAAGATGATTTTTTATGATTATGATTTTCTTTGCTAACAGTTAAAATGCTTTGCTATGTTATTTGTGAAATTGTGGCATGTTATGGACGACAGTCACTTTAGATTTTTAATTTGAGGTATCAGTGTATTACTTGGGTTATTTCTCTGGATCATTTTGATTTTTTTTGCGACAAAACGTTTTAAATTAAAATGGTATAAGTATTCAATACATCTATTTAATTAACTTATTATTAGAATTGCCATTTAGGCTATTTTATTTTGAGTTTAAATTGTGTCTTGTTTGAAAAATCTGTTTGTTGAGATCTGATGTGTATTTGATGCTAGATTATTTATGGGTTTAGGAATCTAATTATTTAGAAAATGTAATTATCGTAAAAGTACTTTAACTGTAGGGTATAAATTCAATTTACTATTGATAAAGTTATAAGAATTGTCTGTAATTCATTTACATAACTGTCATATTTATAGCCACTTATTCAGTTTTAAACCAATTGGTTTCATATTTGATGGCATGATCTGAATGGTTAAATCTAATCTATGCTAATATTCTGTTTAATTTACCTTGAATTTTAAGTGTTAAAATGCAGTTTTGGCAGACGACATTCTTTGAAATGGCTTATGACAATCTAATCTGTTTTTTCCTCTTTTGACTTAATTAACGACATGAAATGGCGTCGTTAATATTTCTGACTTTTGTTTTCCACCAATTAAGATTAGAAAGAGCAGTCATATAAATTATGGGCGAAAACAATTCAGCCACTGGAATTAACAGCGTCAACATCGTAAATAAAAGACTGTTTGCTAAATAAATTTATCAGCACTAAAGTAAGGAGGGAGAAACCAAAGTAATTACGAGCGTAATTTAGTAATTTGATCTCTAGAGGACGTAATAGTAGAAAGGTCAATTGATAACATAGGAAATAATGTATAGTATTTGAGGAAAAATTAATTAGCCGTTTACACTGATAATTTGCGGCAATTTTACGTTTAATTTGCTCTCCATAATCTACTGTACAGGGCGCAAAATTAAACAAATTGTTTACTGAGCATATTAAATTAATGGTTTAAGTTACAAATTTATAGTACAACAATATTTTGAAATGTAGTTTTAATGTTGTTTCATGCTGTGAATATTTAAATTTACAAAACGTTGATTTTTTAAGACTTAAGTTTGGGCCTTGGGATACTGTAGTTAATTTCGATTTTTACAATATTATTCTAAGTTGTTTTTTTAACGACTCACTGGTTGGAAGAATGGCGTTGAATTTTCGATTATTAACTTGATTTGAAAGTTAAAATGTGTTTAGACGTTAGTGTTACTGAATAATTGTGTGTAGACAGATGACCTTTGATCTTTAGTTATCCCGCTGTGTTAAGATGTATGTTTGACGTTTGGATTTATCATCATCTATTGTAGTAGTCGTACTTCCTGGGTAAAACCATTTTGTTCCACTTACTGTATCTGAATATACAAACTAGTTCCAGCGGTTTAAGTGGGGACATTACTAAATATCAAATTAATTAGTACTGGTCAAGTGGTTAGTATAATATAAAATTCAAAAGAAGTGGGATATCAGTTTGTAAGAGCCTCGTGACGCATGCTCAGTAGCAGTTGAAGGGTATTTGACCGCGATGATCGATGATTATAAAAAAATAATAACAAAAAATTGTGGGTTGGTAGGGGGTGGGGTGGGTGGAGGTGTGTTAAGTGGCGTTACAAGTTAACAGCTGAAGTGGGATGATATGGAGGACGCTGCTTAAGGCAACATAAATGTAAATATTTTTAACCGCAAAATTGCCGATCGATTGCTCATGCGCACTCAAAAACTTTTTTAAAAAAATAAATTTTTTTAAATAGAAAAGATTAATTACTATCTTATTCACGTCATAGCTACTAACTTCTAATAGCTAAATTTGGAAATACAAACACGATTAGCGGCGGTTCCCAATCTTAAAAAGGAGGGTCGAATTGGCCAATTAGATTCAGTTTTAATTATCAGCTTTCGACTTTGCAACTAAATTTTGATACAAATTGCTTTTTTTTGTTTTGTTTTTTTATTTTTTTGAAATTTTTGTTTGACTTTTTAAATGCTTGACGTTTGGGCTGGCTATTTTAGCTGACTTAATCTTGACTGACTTTTTTGCAAAATGTTTTGAATGACAAAATTGTTAAATCCTTTTATCTTTCTTTATGTGGCTTTATTTTGCCGCCATGACGTTTAACGCTGAGCATGCGTGTTTTTCATGTCCATCGAGAGCATTTGTTTCTCTTTGATGTTGTTTTTATTTATTTAGATTTTGATTGGACGGCGATTGCTTTATTATTTAAAATTTGAAGACAAAAACATAGGCAGGAATTCTAATTGACTCGAGGGCTTACACATTTTTTTTTACTATTATTACATTCACACTTGACTTGGTTTTTAAACTGGTCAGTCATGTACCTGTACTTACAAAGTTACAATCATTCTGATGTCATTAAGATTTAAAAAAAAAGTTTATTTAAATAAATGAATACACTTGTTCGGTCAATTCAATTTATATTTTTTACTTATATTTACTGCTGGGATTCTCAAATAGCTGTAAATGAGCGGTTACAATGATATCTCAATTGCCAGTTGGAAGTAATAATGTTAAAAGTGTATATGAATAACGTAGCTTAAAATGTGGATGTGTTCTTTCACTTGTAATGATTTAAGGTTCGCCGAATTAATGAGCTAAAGTAAAACTGTTGTTCTCCTTTGATCGTAAAAAAATTAATTCATTGTAATAATATACTGCAATTTTTTTTTTTAAAAATAACCTCAATTTATATTGTTGGCTGTTTATGATATTATATTTGGTGAAATTTATTTATTTATTTGGCCAGCTAAATTTGGTCGGAACTATAGTTTAATAAAAATTGCAATTGACTTAATAAAATTTGTTTTGGTTTGTGGTTAAACGTTTCAGTGGCGTCGGTCGTTTTTATTGGTTGACGTCGTCTGTTTAACGTCCATAACAGCTGCTACCACAATATCATTTACAATTGAAATTCACTCCACTCTGTCGCCACACACTTAAACTTAACCACATCCTACCAATACGCACTACAAACTGAATGGCATAATCGTTAACTGCAGCTCTTCTGACTTATGCTCAACTTCCATTTTAATTAAACTCTGGAGATTTATAGATTTACTGATTTAACCTGCATTCCAACCCACAAGTTATTCCAACTATTTTATACAGCTATGACGTCAATCGTTGCATTTTTCTTAATAAAATTTTGTTATGACAAATTCAAAATACCAGTCGCTCACAAATACCACACTTTACGCTGTGCTATTTCGCCAGATTTACATATTAAGTTATCTACTTATTTTTTGAAGCGTTAAATTGGACTCTCAGAAATTAAATTTGTACAGGTGAAATCGTACTATAGTTTATTTAACGATTTTTCTTGCAATGAAAATGCTATTATAGGCACTGAATTTTTTGGTTGTGGAGCATTAATTTTAAATATAGGACTTGTTACAGAAATCCTAACGTTGACACCGTAACGCATACAGTATACTAATTTAATTCTATACTTGGAGAATTTGTCATTTCACAAAATTTATATTTTAGTATGAATGTCTGGTTTTTTTAGTTATATGATTGCGTCACCTTATAATCGATTGAACTAATAGAAATCGATACACGCATATACGGTAATGTTAATAACACTAAAACCGTTTTATTTACTTGTTAAAAAATGTCAGCAAACTACAGTACTTATATTAGCAAGTGCTTTTTTAACATAAATTATAAGATTCAACTTATTAATAAAAATTTCCATTTGTTACTTGTGATGATCCATAGCGGTATTTTAGACGACAATAAACGGCGGCACATGCTCACAATTAATTAGATAATTAATTAGTTGAAAAGCATGTTGCATTCAGGTCATATGATGTAATAACGCAGATCACGCTACTTTTGTTATTTATTCAATTTTGTCACGTGATCTCAACACCATGTACTATTTATTTTTTTGAAAACGTGATGAATGATGATGTCATGCGGATTAATTTAGTCACGTGATACTACACGTGGAATTTTTTAATTTAAAATTTTCAATTTTTGCTGTTTGTGGTTTGCTTTGAGATTGTGAGCGGAATAGCAAGTGTATATTAGTGAAAGGGCTATTTAGTTATTTGGCCTTAAATGCCATGGGCCCCTTCTTAAAAATGATAAACTTTTTATTTTTATATAAAGAAGATAAGTTATACGTCAAATTACGCCATCATGTTAGCTATTATGCCATATCTTAAAATAGCTTAAAATAGATTTAATGTATCTTTTGAATTTTTTACAAAATTTGGTTTTAGTTAATAAATGCAGATATTAAGTTGCATCATTTCTATTTTGATCTGTTACAATTTTTAAATTTGAGCTAATAAGACACCATAATTTAGTTCTATGTTTAGGTTTTAATTTGTTTCGTTTTTAAAAAAAACTAAATTAGTCATTTATAAACGCTGGATTGGTGGTTGAATATAGCACTTGAAACACTAGACATTGTGAATTTCTAATTTTGGAAGCTTAATTAATCCTTTGAGATATAATAACGATCTTTTATAGGCTTTAGTTTTATCATAATAGTTGCGGCTCTGAAACAAAAGAGATACAATTTTTTAAATCCTATTAAATTTACTGTACATGTTTATCTCAATTATTTGTTGTACTTGTTATTACGACGTTCGATTACAGTTGGGTATTTAAAAGGGGGCCCCTAATTGTGCTTGGCCCAGGTGCAATTGTATCTTCTTTATTCTCTGACGTCACTTAGGTTATATGCTCTATAATTGTCCGTTGGCGATCCATTGAAATATGGTATAAACAAAAATGTTGCGAAAAGCAATTCTATTAACTAAAGTAAGAAATTCCATTGTCTAACCTCATAAAAAATAACAAAGCAAAAAATAAAAACAAAGTAGAAGAAAGACCCAAAACTTTTAGGCAGAAAATGCATAGTGCATGTGCTGTATAATGAAACATGACATTAACTGATATACCCATTTTTGAAATTACAGTAAGTTCTAAGATTAATAGTAAGATTTTTGTCCATTTTTGATGGTTTTCAAAATTTAAATGGACACTTGCACAAAGCATTATTGATGTTGTTGAACTTCCTTTATTTTTATTATTTAAAGAAGAAAATGCACTACCATATTTGGTTAATGGCTGAGAATTGAGGTCTATAGACTATATTGTATGTTATGTGAATGGTTTGTTTTTGAGTATCTAGTATCTGAGAAAGAAATAAAAGACATTTAGTGTGGGGCTACTCATCCTTTACTTCCTATTGGTTGAGTGCTGCGATCTGACGCTTCATATCAGTTTCACTAATTGCTTCATTGTGTTGCTTCATCTGTGTGAGGGTGGATGTGACGTCATTCACACTTAATCTAACGACTTAATCGTCGAGTACATAAATTAACGTTGCTTTTACGTTAATCTTTGCGTGATTTGTCGTTTTTAGACAACTTGATTTACGCCTTGCGTGTGCGTTTGAGCATGCGCAAATAATATTGGAGAAATTGGTTGAGCGTTTACTGTTTTTGTATGAATGTTTTTTGATGGTTAATTTTAAGGGGGAGGGAAGGTTTCTGAGGAGTCTGTGGAGTGCATTAGAGGTCTCATGAAATGCAACACACGTCTGAATTTTATTAGGTTTTTTTTCTAACAGCTATTTTTGGTCATTGTGTTTGTCTTAAATGTTCACTGTCGATGGAACTAATGGTGTTTTTCACATTGGTGTTTTTCGGGATGAAAATAGCATAAGATGAAGGTATAACATACTGTAATTGGGGAATACCAAAACCTTATTTTAGGTTCATAATTATTGTTGATTATGGTGTATGAACAGTATGATTATTGTCATTCGTGAATCCATTAAGATTTCATATTACGAGGCGCTATTTAATATTATTGACGCAACTTGTCAATGTAGCATATACTTTTATTACCTCTTATTTGATTTTTTTCTTTTGAGTTACAACGGAAAATGACTAAACTGTGTATTTTGCATGTTGACTCGTAACTGATGAAATCATCGTGTACAAATTAAGTGTGACATTTTGATTAGGATGAAGAAAAGATGACTAGTTTGTTTTGCTTGGATGTGAAGTTAAATTTTGAAGATGTTTGTTGAGCGGAAGTGTAGCCAAAGATGCCTTAGAATAAAAAAATCTTTGCAACCTTTTTATTTATATATAATGTCAAGAATTTATTTCCGTCTGCTTATTTTTTTCTCTCTCTCTTTCTCTTCCGTTAGCGTCGAGAGTCAGTGCAATTGATAAATAACGATTTCACATGTTATTTTTTATTTATTTTTTTGAGTAAGCAGCAGCTGTTGGCGTCAGGTGGACGTTGATTGGTGATGTTGACATGAGGGAAGAAGGCGGTGGCTCTGACGTCACAGAGCTGCGGTTGGCAATATCTTTTCGCCTACGTACCCTTTGGAGAGTTCATTTCCAGAAATAATAATTCTTAACCGACGCTTAATATTAACAATATACAGTAGGATGACAAAATTAAATTTGAACACTTTTTGCCAATTTTTTAGTGAAACCAAAATTTTACTCTTTTTAATGGTTTGTTTTGAAAATAATGGATGATTTGTCTAGTTCATATCAGATCTGATTTTTTCTTCATTTTACCAATTTTAAAAATTTTATTTTTATACTCTAAACGCACTGTAACCTTAATGGTCACATGTGCCACTAGGTTGAAAACCGCTGTTATTCATGAATGATACAGCGCTTAACAACTGCTAAGCAACTGCTGAGAAGGATTTCTATGTAATTTCTAAGAGATTTTTTAACGTTTAACGCCACCGTATTACGCCAATGCCACTGTTTGTTTGTATGTGAGGCTATTGACACAGGGCCAGTACACACACGTGGCAATTGGCAACATTCCAAATAAAAAAATTGGTTTTTAAAATTTAAAAAAGGTGCACGTGCATTTGAGGAGTGCTACTAGCTGGTTGTGAATGTATTTGGGAATTAAAAGTAGCACGTGTGGATGGATCAGTCAATACAATTGATTCTTCTGCTGACAATACAATACTCATTCAGCACCATCACAGCTTTTCACTGTCCTCAACAATGCATTTGTAAAGGTTTATCACATGTCACGCGCGTTTACTGCAACCAAATTAACGTTTTCCCAGTTCAACTTGAAGTTACTATCAAAAAACTGTAAGTAAAGTATCTCAATTTTGTTAAGCGTCGAAAAACTCAACAATTTCGAGTTATAATAATATTGTTACTTGTGGAATATTCATGTCATAGGGATTCTTTAAGTCAAAACATTTTTTTTATCATTAAATTTAGTTACTCAAAGTTTAATTTTTTTTTGTCTTAAAAACGCCATTTGGAAGTTGTTAAGAGGTCTTTATGGTACATTGTCTTAAAGACAAGTCTTAAATGAATTATATAATGCTATTTTTTAAGTTTTATAACCAAATATAGTAAAACCACTAGAGCATTTTTTAGTCGGAATTATTTTGGCAGTGGATGTGAACTGCACTTTTGTATTCCAACTGTACATTGTAATTGCTTTACCTGGTACATACAGTAGTAGTTGAGGAAATGCACAGTATGTAATCGATTACAGCTGCTGTACTTTTAATGATTTGGCGTATACATGTAGTAACTATCCCACAGATGGGTTTACTCCTAGTTTATATTGTCGTTTTATCCTATAAACTCAGTACATATACATTGATGTTCTGCAGCTGTCAGCGATTCCTGCGGTTCAAATTAGCTTACCAGTTTATTGATAACATTTATGTTTCGTTTGAAAGTAGGATTAGTTAGACATTAGATTAGATTGCTTATGGAATATTTAATGTTTGGAAATGTCAAACTGTGTGACGTGTTTTGATAATTCTGACGTATTAAAATATATTTGACTATTTTAACTAAAGTTTGAAAACTTTCATGTCATTTTAACGTTATTTTGAAATTGTGTTGAGCTAAAAATATACTGTAATTTTTTTTATCCTGTTTTAAAATGAAAAAAAAATAACACCTGTGAATCTCATCTTTTAATCCTTAGCATAAGCTGAGTGCTGCATGCACACTTTTAGACAATATATTTAATCTATTTTTTCAATTATATTCGTATAAATTTGCGTATTTTAAGAAACTTGTCGATTTTATAAACGTCATATTAGAGTATTTTATTATAGTTTTTTTTTGTATTTTACACTATTGCCACTTAGGAGTGATTCCTATTTTAGGCTATGTCAATACTCCTTTGCTTATTTTGAACTTTTAAATTTTCTTTGCTTAGTCGTGTTAAATTCAGTGCTGCTTACTTTGTACTATGGTCAATAGTCAGTGGTCATTCATGCTGTACCAGGAAATCCATTATTTATTTAAATTATTATACTTATGTGTTTGGAAGGGGCATCTCGTTTTGGTGTCTGCGAAAGGGAACTTTTATGCTACCATTTTGTAGTGTGGACTTTTTTATAGTTCAAAAGTCAAGCCAAGCGATTTTTTAACTGTTTAGTTGAGAAATTTTAGAGGCTATAAAGATTTTCCATCTCATTTATGAGCTCTTTCACTTTAAAAGTTTATTTTATTTCAATATATGCGGTCACATGTTGAGATATTTGTTTTTATTAAATCGAATATTTAATACAGAGCTTTGCATCGATTTTGTCATAAAAATATGTTTTAAGAGGTTTGTTAACCCGCCATCTTGTTTCCGGTCGAGTAATAATGGCAGACGAAAATTTTCTCAATAACTCTCGATAGTAAATCACTTGGGGTGAATCGCGTGCTAAGGCTATAGGGATTACAAAATGGCCACTAAGCGCACTTCTCATAACTTGGCTTTGAACCGTCATAAAAAATCTCATCCAGTCTCAACGCCATTTTGCGCTGGATTAAACGCAAAATGAGCGCTTTTTAGAGTTTCAGCAGACAAAATTGCTTTGTCAAATGATACAGACATGATTTTGTGTGGGTGTTGTGGGGTGAATTAAGGAACAACAAGAAACATCTGGGCCGAATCGGACAAGGGGGCCTTTCTAAAAAAAATATTAGAATTTTTAATATATTAAATTTCTATTTAAATTATTTGAAGTCAACTTAGTAAAATAGTAAATGATAAATAGTATTCCTTAAAATTCTAAATTTCAAATTTTGTTTTTGAAAATTTAAGTTTGGTCATTACTTGCAAAGTTTTGTTTCTGATAAATAAAACTTAAGTCTCCAGATGTAAAACCGACTAGTTTAGGGACTAGATATCTAAATTTATTTTGTAAAAAGCAAGCATGATAAGTAAAAGAGTCCTCTCCTTAACTTAATAGTGTGAATTGGGCCCTTCAATTTTGCTCCTGGTCCCATAGTATCCATGGCACGCCACTGAGAAGAAATTTTCAGTTGAAAACCTAAATAGTCATATCAAGTCATTAACTGTGATTAGCCGGAAGTGCAATTCACACTAACGTTAAATAAGCGTATATTGAGAGTAATGATGACACCAATTCACACATTTTCTTCAACTTTAACGCATTTAAAGCTAATAATGTCATTAAATGACGGGCACAGGACACTTCAACGACCTTTGAAGTGCCTTAACAACCACCGTAATATCAACTTTTATCACTACTAAACCGTCTTGTACTGTACAACATCAAACCGTCGTTGAAAATAAGTTACTTCAAAGCATCATTTGGTTGTTTATGAAGCAATTAAACTGCTTTTCAGCGTCCTCAACTACCATTTTAGCATATCGTAATTTGGTAGTCATCATGTAACCTTTGACATAATAGAATGCTTCAAGTTTTTGTTGTGCGCCGGGTTTTGGATTCGACAGGTTGACCCTTGAAAAGAGTGTCACGTAGTAGAGTATGAAATTGACTTACTAAATTATGCTTTTCAGAAAATAAATTTGATCTTCACCGATTAAATTTAATCAAAATATGGTAAACACTATGACGTTTTGAAGATGTACAGTACGTATTTGGTTTTACAGTAAATGTTTAAATATGATGACTATGACATTTATTTGATTTGTATGTCGAGAACCTAAATTCGTCATTTTGGATGGTTTTGCAGTTTTATATGTTAAGATTGAAACGATCTTTACGTATTGTATTTGCTTTTAACATCTTGCAGTGCATCGCATAATACTTTTACAAATAAAAGATTAATTTCTCCCAGCGTTATTTGGGGGGCGTTTATTGATATTAAATTTGTTTCACCGCACTTTTTAAAGTATCATGAGAACTTTAGAAAGCACCAGATGTGTGGCAGCATTTGAACTGTAAATTTATATTCATGTTGCTTATGCTACTGAATGTTTATTGGAGACATTTTTGTTGTGCTGCTGATTTTTTTTCTGTACACGATACCGCATATATTTTTATGTTATGTTATTGTATTGCAATGTTGAGTGAGCTCCATAATTTACGCTCAAACGACGTGAAAAAGCGTCGGATATGTAAAATGTAAACAGAAAGAAATTTATTATAGTATTTTCTTCAAGCGATTTATATTCAAATCACTTCAGCATTTTCAATTACAAAAACTAACAGCAAATATTATTTTAGCGGTAAACACTGTACGACACAATAAACGATTATATATGTTTTGTTATTTATTCATTTTTTTGTTAAGTGTCATCCTTGCAAACAATATAAGAGTCAATAAATACAGTATATTTCTTATGACATTGAAAATGCATTGTTCACCATTGACTCTGATCTTTTTTGGATCGTGATCAAATGTAGCGTTATTTTTTTACGTTAGCGACGTATAATGTCATATGCTGAAAGAAGTTTCTTATTTCTTAAGTTTTTCTTTTAAATATATTAATTATTGACTTTAATGCACATGATTATGTTTTGGAGTTTTTTTTTTTCAAGTTAAAACTTTCTTCTGTTGGACTTGCTATATATCTATTGCTCCCGGTTCATCATCTCCTGGATACCGTATTTACTTCATAAATAAGTTATTAATATTTTTGGCACTTTTTCTATTTGGTTGACAAAAATGTGGAGTTTTTAGCAGCACCCTTGTGTGATTGATGGACCAATTAACGCTTGGCTTCCCACACCATAGCAAGTCTTATTCTATAAAATTTTAATAAGCTCCACCCACAATTTCAGTTCACTGAGCATAACCGTTACGTCAGGCACACATCAAAATCATAAATCACACATTTTGTCTTTAGCACGCTATAAATATGATGACATAATTATCGATATACAGCAGTAACCAATTGTAATTGCTTTAGGAAGTATAAAAGAAGATATTAAAATTTGTCTTTTAGCATCACCCTATCGACGATTTTAGGTTGATTTTGAGCTACAGTACATTACACACAATTTATGATGTGCACTGTAAAATTGCAATTTCTATTTCTGAAAGTTAATTACTGTTGAAGATTGCAAAGAGGATGGTTGAATGCTGATAAGCAAATAATATGCCGTTTCTATTTTACTTCGACCTTAATATTATATCCTTTTACAAAGTTTATCTTGGCTTCATACGAAATACAGTGTGTGTTTACCCAATTTGTAAACACGTTTCTTAGCTACCGAAGTTTATAATATGGTGTCTAACAAATTTCTGAAACGAGCAAAAAATATGGAATTTAATTTGATAAGTTTTATTTTGCATATGTAAATTAGAATGGCGAACTGATGGCATAGAATAGAGAAGTTGATTGCTTAAACTTACTCAAACCGAAAATATAAATGTCGAAAATACAGGACGTGCTAAAAACGGCAATTTTAGTATAAATGACAAAAAAGTGTATTGGCAACCATTAAAGATGAAATTTAAAGCTTTAAAAGACACGGTTTAATGCAGTATTAGATTTTAAAGATGGCTGCTATTTTTATTAGTGCTGTCAGTCACAATGGTCCTTCAGCTACTCTATAGGAATTATAGTGAGATAAAGCAATGTTCTTAATGGCTTCCTAATTTGTGGCTATTGTCACATGCAACTAAATGTTTTGATTTTATAGTGAAAATTGTTATTTTCAATGTGAAACTCAATTCTCACGTAATAGTAGCTTTAGGTTGAAATTGTAAGTAATTGAGATGGACAACCCTGTAAATTGTAAGTAATACAGGTAAACATAATGTGAATTTAAGAAAGCACCACCTGCAGGGGACATATTTTTAGATCTTTGCCGACCGCCATCTTTAACGTCCATTGACACCGTTTTCACTTTTTGCTAGAATCAGCATGAGACTCATTGCAAAAGAAAAGAAACATTTTTACTCTTTAACAGTGTTTTGGTCCACACCTGCTGGCTTAAAATGATTAGCAAAAAAGATTTTAAACACTGAACTATTTAATAATTATTTTTAACTAGTAACTATATTCAAGTCCATGTTAATGGGTAACCATTTTACATTTTTTGTTGTTATCTTGTAATTCTGTATGAATAATGTGGTTTTTTTCCCTATGTATGCTTCAATGAGCAATTGGATATAAAAAAGAGTTTTAAGTGTAGGTTTGTTTTTTCTTTGTTGTTAAAATTATCTGATTAAATATGAATGAAAATAGTTTATTAAAGTGTTTCAACGTCGATTTATGGGTTAGATTCAGTGTTGTAGTTAGAATGAGTTATATTTTGCAAAGATTTATTAGTTGATTAGCATAGAGGAAGTTTTCTTCATTGTTTTTGTGTGTTATATCTGAGAAGCTATCGATTACAAAATCAATTTAACAACGCTTATCCACATTTTTAAATTAGAGGAAAGAAATTGCCAATTTTTAGCATTATTTAGTGCACTATTATCACAAGTCATTTTAACTGCAACGATAAGTACATTTTAAGTCATTTTGCCATAAAATTATTTTAAAAGCATTGTTAAGTTGCTTATTTGGAAGTTGGTGCAATGGAGTGCACGGTTTGATTTCTAATGGTACTGATTAAGTTTAGTTTCATAAACTAGATTTGCGAATATAAATTAATGTTCTCTTTAGTTTCTAATTACTGTACTAAATTCGATTTTTGGGTTCTAGTTTTGTGCTTTGGAAAAGTTTAATTTTGCCCCTATAGGAAATAAATTTAGCGCTTAAGGTTTTCAAGTACTTTTGAAAACACTAAATTCGACATTAGAGGTACCGGTACGTACATAAACATAAAGTTGTACATAAGACTGTTGTACAGTAATTTATTACTGAACGTTGCTATTTTGCTGTAAGAGGTGTTTAATTATAATTTGACACGCCTTTATGTATGTAGAATCAGCAGGGAATGTTATTCGATGACACTTAAAGGTCTAATTTTCTCCATTGAATCATTGATTAATGTAAAATAATTAGGTAAACAATTGTAAAAAAGGAGGAGGTAGATACTGTACACTATGTTTGTATGTGGGGTTAATGACACCACCATATTTTACTCTCTCACACACTTTTCTATCGATGAGGCTTAATTAAATCTTCTTCTACTTTATCTTCTTCCGCTTCCTGCACTGTAGGAACACACCAACTGGCTCTACTGTACTGTAGCGTTTATTATACTTAATTAGATATCGCTTGCACATGCGCACGCCATTTTATTTTATGATCTCCCATCATTTATTTGCTATGGAATCTTTTAATTAATACTTTTGATCAGCAGTTACATTGAATGACCATATCAAAACAATATAATACGGTGTTATGTATTGTTTTCAAGAGAAAAAATTTAATTTGGTTGAATTTAGCGTTAAATTTGAGCGCTCAGTAGCGGATATAAAATACTTTTTGGTGGATGAAGTTGATGTGGTGCCATCTACGAGCAATTGGAATACTGGTTTATGCGTTGTTGGAAAGCGCTTCTATTGTGTTTGTTTCAATGCAATGCGGATAGAGGACGCAGTGGAGTGGATTACAGTGCCATTCCTTGATTTCAATGAATCTATTTTAAGGAATAGCCGAATACTGATAATCAATTTTCCATTGGCTAATTTTAATTATGACAAAATAGTCTTAAAAGGTAATGACAAACTAAGGTTATGAGAATTGAAATGGTTAATAGTACAATTGATTTATTTTAAATTATTTTACACAGTTTAATCATTATAATTTCTATTTTATTTGTACTATTAAGATAGCAAATAAAAAATAACCAATTTAGAAATGTAACTAATTAATAACTTATTAAACTTTGGTAACGTTAATAGAAACTTACTGTGCAATCATGCTTTACTTTAAAATTGTAATGTGACCAGATTTATGATTTAGGCTCTAGTATTTACCCAATTTATTTTGTATCATAGAAAATCTTGTTTTTAATTTATTTTAAAGTAGCGTTTGTTTCCATGGTGACATTTACAATTTTGATTTTAATGTACACCTATTATTAATGCAGAAAGTTTTGTAATATTGTAATGCATTGCCATTCAATTTAATTTTCTTTCAATTTATTGATTTGAATTATTAATCACCGATAATATTCTGTTTATCAGGTATGGTGATATATGTTAGGAATGGTAGGAAAAGTAGAAAATAAGCTTGTTTTGGCTTGTTTGAGATAATGGCAGGTGTCACGCCATTTGACTCGTGTTATTTATTCAACAGCTATTGAAGCGGTGTACTATAAGGTACTTGTATAATGTATAATAAGAGTGCATATCCAAAATTGGATTATTTATTATTTAAATTGCACTGGATGATTGATTGAATTGGGCAGAAATACTGTAGCAAACATTTGAGGTCAATTTTGTTTGAAAGACATCGTACGGTATACTGTATCATATTGATAGTAGGGTTTAACATATGCTGTAGGAAATATAATATTATTTGCTTTAAAAATCTGAAATAATAATTAAAAAATGACTATTACAGTAATGACTGAAAATTAAAAATATATTTCAATAATATAGTTTGTGTATTACCATAGTAATGTTTCGTCTGTGAAAGTTTTAATGAAAAAAATCGATTTCTATTAGAAGTTTTTTTGTTTGTTGAGAAACAACGTTAACTCTTTCATAGCTGCCGATTATATCTTTTTTCTGCAACGAAAGATTTGTATTTAGAAATTAATTTTTTTAATATTGCATAAAGAAATTTAATTCTTAGAAACAGCATTTTAATGATTTAAAAAGCAATTACTTTGTTATGAATTCTTATTAATTTTGTTAACTAATAATCGATATAATGAGCAGCTTTAATAAAAATATAGTTATTCTTGCCTCAAAATGATAATGTGAAGAAAAAGCACTAAAAGCCGCAAACTACCTTGTTAATTATAACCTACTGACATTATTTTTTCAGCGTTAAATTACGCTGTGAAATTTTAGTATTGTGGTTTATTTCAGTAGATATTTAACGTCGTATTTACGTCATGCTCTAGCGTCATTTGATTGGACGGGATGAAATTGTGCGCTATATTTGACGACCAATTGTGATTGGTCGATATTTTATACATCGAGTTTAATAGCGAAGAGAGAAGACGTTAACGTCAATTTCGACTGAGAATGGACGTAAACATAGCGCAATATCTTGTACTGAGACGTTTGCTACATTTCAGCTGCAATAGTATCAAATGCAATTTTATTCTTTAAAATAAATTGTGTTCCTTCATGCAAAGGCATTCTTTTATAATTTGTGACTAAGATTTAAAAAAATGTGCTTGGAAATTGAATGGAAATATATTGCGAAGAAAAAGCTATTTACTTAATGACTTTTAATTAATGTGAAAGCAAAACGTTTATAAATCACACTGGAAGACATTTTTCACTTAATCATTTATTGTTATTTGGCAAATTAAATAACAGCAATGTTTTGAATGTTAGAAAAAACAGTTTGAAGTTTTTCTCAAGGCACATTATCTTGGTGTACAGTTTCTGTGATGTTATGCTAAAACAGTACTGTATCTAAATTGAGCTTCTTAAATCTTCGATTACGAAAATGATCCAAAAGTTCAAATATAGAAATATTATTTTTATTGCTGAAAATCAAGTTGAGAATCTAGAAATATTTAATTACTTAAATTTAGATAAGCCGGAAGTTGTCAGTTTATTTCCTAGTGGAATACTATCAAATTTAGTCATTTTATAACTCATTTTAATTCTTAATATTGTAAGTTGGGCATAAATTCACATTGCATGACAAATGTGTGCGACACAATCGGTATTTACTGCCTGAAGTGCTATACCATAAATTGTGAGCCCCTATAGTGGTGGAGCCCATTTTCCATGAACTTTGATTACATTTTTTAAATGGCTTTATGGCATATTGGAATGTAATCGAATTGATTTGTGATTGGTTGAAGGAATGTTGCGCATGCGTGTTATTTCTCTGATGTAATAAAAAAATTGCTTCCCTACTTTATCTTTTGTTTTTGTTGTTGAGAGGCGCATTGCTTGTCGTCGATTGAAAACACGTGTTAGCTTAAATACACAAATAGCAACAAACTCGAAAGAATCCTATTAGAAAAAAATAGACTCAGCTTCAAAAACTTAAAAATATAAGAGTCAAAAATAAGTTTGTTGTTTATATTAATATTCTCAATTGAGTAAGACGTAGATGTCCAACCAGTTAAATTTATTTTAAATACAGAATTTTTTTTAAATTAAAAAGTTTATTTAAAAATAAATTGTAAATGAAGTGAAGTGGTTCCCCCTGGCGTGTGGAAGTGAGCTGGTCCAGCCCACTGTGGGAAGAGTTTTGTGAGGTTCATACACCGACCGCCATTTCTACGTTTGGCTTTTAACTGACGATGTCGTCACCGTTGTGTTGTGGTGTTATATGAGGAATGCAATTGTTATTGTTATTAGCCATTGCAAATATTCTGCCAATTGGACTGCCAATATGTGTAGCAAGTCAGCAGCAACTATTATGCCCATTTCAGTGCACTTGTCCAGCCGACGGAATAGTGCAATGTACTCGACTTCAGCTGGGACAATTGCCGGCAAATATTCCAACTCATATAATCACGTTGTAAGTTCATTTAATCAAAATATTGTCGTTTGTTTAGAACTAGTTTTATGGTCTTTAGGAGGTTTTTTTAATGTTAAAATTAAACCATTTTTTTTGTTTGGTCATTCGCATAAAAAATTGAATGGTTTTTAATCTTAAATTCATTAAACCGTTAAATCATGATTGTAGAGTACCGTACTTGAAGGACATTTTTATGTTCCACAATTTTATTTTATGTTCAGTTCAGTATGTTTCACTGTTTGATACGTTTGATTAATCTTTTTACTACAGCGTAAATCTGTTAGGTCAACTTTGTGAAGAGTTTTGTAAACTTTGCAAAAAGATGCTTTAACCGAAACTGATTTATTATGCTTTAGTTGCTCACAAGCTTAAATCAAATTATGAATTATGAATGCCACTTAGATTTAACCTCATTGTGAGCTTTCACTAATTGATTTTTTTATTATTTTTTTTGGAGGTACTGGTCAATATGGGCATGGTCACGTGATGACTTGTCATTTAGGCGCCAGAGGGGCTTAAAGGCAAAATAAAACGTTTCCACTTGCATGCTTGAAGGAATTAGCTTTGTTTTTAGTGTTGATGCGAACCGGCCTTCAATTAGGTCAGCGGCCCTCACAGCAATAACAAACTACAAAACTATGCTTGTTTATTTATTTATTTTTATTTATTATCAGTTATTTTATCATGTAACGCTAAAGCGTCAACTATACGTACAATAGTCCACTGGGTAGACGTTAGTCGTTCAGTATGAGCTTTTATGACGATACAGCATCCGAAATTTATTCATTTTTTTATTTAATATATTAGATTAGTGAACACTAACTTTTGGTCTTGTGACCGTTAAAAAATATAAAAAGAATTTTATTATGCCATTTTAGAGCTAGTTATATCAAAGTTTAGGGCATGTGAACCATTTTCAAAAAGTCATATGTAAAAATATTTTGTTTTTTTTAATATTGATCTAGCTCAAAGCGTTTTATGTAAATTTTGACAGTTTTAGGGGATGTTTCATTGTTGAATATATTCATAGACTTATTTTGTTTTTGTAAGAACTGTTCGAACTTGTATCTTTTTAGATTTGTGCCTACTGAACGAATGTAATACTCGCGACACACAGATTGTCAATCCCCTGTTTTAAAGCGAGAGTTATTTTATGTATGAAATTGAGAGGGGGAGAAAGTTGAATTTAATCATCGCAGTTGTTTTTCAATTTGGTTCGGATTATTAACGCTGTGGTTACGACAAAATTATGCCGGACTAACGCATAAATAGCGTCATTACATTGGCGTTTGACTGTTTCTCCATCTCCCCCACACACATTTTATTTATAGTTCAGAGTTTCGTTTTTATTTTCCTATCATAACATTAGTAATTTGGCAAATGCAAGTCGTATTTATTTTATTAAAAATTTCCTGTTTCGTTCTCCTTTTTTTACTTTTTTACACACATTTTTTCATGTTTCATCGACCCAGGAAAAAAATAAAATTTTTATTATTTGTTGCTTTGTGGGTTGTCGAGGAGATGGAAAGAACTAGACAGACTTAAGTTATATCTTTGTCGGTGACATAACGAAGGAGCAACTTGGGCGATATAGTGTGAGAAATAGTGTTTAATTTGGATATGAACTGTTAGGTGGATTTAATAAGAGAGATTAAGTGGGGTCGTTTGTATTTCCTGGGAGAGGCCAGAGTGATGAAGAATAATGTAGAAGGGAATTACGTAATGTTTTAGGACTAGAAAGTCCATTAACGTGGGTGGTTGGTTTGATGTCATTTTGCATCTGGGAACATTTGGAAAAAAAGGCACAATAACGTAATAAAACGGCTATTTTACGACTTGATTATATTGTCGCCGTTATTGTCAGTGTAGGGACAATCATAAAATTTCCGTGAAACTAAACCACTGCACAAAGCTTATCATTTTACTTACCAAAACTTGTAGCATGCCTCCTTAACTTTCAGAAACTCAAATTAAAATGCAGTAACTTTTTCGCATTTTGAAATGTCTACCATATATATTTCTACTTGGTTTCGAGAATGGTATTTTAATTAAAGTGCTTTGGGTGCATTATTGTTTTGTCCTTGCAATATATAAATATTTTATGGTAATTTGATGACTAAATCTGGTGCTTTAGAAGCACTGTGACGTAATTTCAGGCATTTGGCTATGCTTTTAAAAGTTATAACATTGGATTTCTACTACATTTGCCTCTTAAGACTTTAAATTTGGGTGTAAAACATATTTTCAAAACAGAATTTGTCGTTTAGAATGGTCATTGATGTCAGAGTGTTGCAATTCGGCTGTTTAAATATTCAACATAACATGCGTGAATGGCGTAAAGGCTGCAATGGAACATTATTGAAATGTGATACGAACTTTTTTCCATATTTAAAACTGTTTTCTAAATTGAATGTGGGCATGTGTGGCATTTTATATGGAGCGAGACTATGTGCTATGCTATGCTGCTTTTGAATGGCCGCGCAATTTGTTATGTGTGGTTTGCTCACATTCAGAATTGTAAGGGGCAGCAAGCAAGCGCAATTTTTTATTATAAAAAAAAAATATATATAAAAAAAATGCAAAAAGTGATTGAAAATGGCTGGTTCAGTGCTGTTTATGTCATTGTTGCAATCAAATTTTATTCGGGAGGAAAAATATCGATGGACAAGAGCGATAAGAAACATAAATAAAACATAAAGATGGATCAGAATTTTTTTCTTTCCCTTTCCTTATGTTTTTGAAAGATTTATGAAGATGGATGCGTTCTGGCTGGAACGAAAATGAAATGGCGGGGAATTTCTTTGTCTTGTTTGGCAGAAATCTAAGCAGTAGTTTTAATCCCTTTTTTAAATAACTTGCAGTACTATTATTTATTTGCTGATATGTTTTTGTATAAACATGTTTTTGAAAGCTGTAAATTATCTTTTCTTATTTGTGACGTGGTCTGATTAAGACATGAGCATTTTTTTTTTAAAAAAAAAAAAAAAAGAAAATAAAAACAAAGAAGAATGAAGACGTTTTTAGATAAAAATTTAGTTGTCATCTGTTCTGCTCGTATTTTATTGCTTTTATGTATTTGATGTGAATGTTGACCTCATGAAGAATAGCCAAACACGCTATAAAGCGCCTCCAACTGTGATTGCTGAAACAAAACAGCATCACTTCCGCATTCACTTTTTATACAAAAAAGGGGAAAGCCGCAAGTTAATTTATTGCTATTTAAAATAAAACACAATTTTATATGGCGAGAAAATTGGATTTAATTGCGACTATGAGAATGTGATCTACTGTATGCACTCTTACTATTCAGGGCTACCGATTTACAGTACATAAAAACCAAGAGACGCATAAGGGGTTCGGTCTGATTCCAAATTTTATATTGTTGAATTAAAAAATAGTTTTTTTTATCTTAATGCTGAGATTGCGTGTTTTTAAAAATATTTGTCTATTTTCAAATGTCGAAATTAATGTCTACTCTTATATAAATTTTTAGAGGATTATTTTGTAGCTGCATTTCTAATATAATAGTGTTTTCTAAATTTTTTTATTTTTTTTAATACAATTAAAGATTGTATTTTTTTTTGCTGTGTGTTTATTGATATCTAAACTGCCAATGCCTTTAAGGTGTTTAATCAATATTTATAAGGCAGTGAATGATTGTTATCAGCTTGTTTTACTTTTTCTTTGGGTTCAAAATACTTTTTTTACTGTGTACATGAATCTTTCAGTTAAATTACTTTCCTTCACATTTTCTATTGAGCTAGTTGGCGCAGGGCCAAAAGAATTCCAACCAATCAAATGAATAAGAGCTTGCAAAATGGTCACAATCTTATTTAATTGAAGTGGAATAAAGCAGATGAAAAGATTTGAACATGATAAAGGAAGACACACACCCGCTTTGTCACACTTCATCACAATGTCATACAAAGATTTCATTCAAAATCACACCTAGCAAAATCGTGTGCGGTAATCTACATTTCAATCTTTCCAACTTTATTCAATTACTTTTTAATGTCAGCCAAACCCGAATAACGATTTTTGAGAACTTCTTTTACCGATTTATAGAATTTTATTTAGTTCAAAGCTTGATTTTTAGTGACTAAAAACTACATTTCTATTGTCTTAAGTTGGTGATTAAAATGCGAAATTTGTACGTGTATTTGTTAAATTGGCCTCATATGCCCAGGATTCTAACGTTGAATGTCCTAACTTGTCAGTTGTGAATCCTGAAATTAATGTCAAATGTTGAGACATGGGGCGAAAAATCAGGGTTTTCCGCGGATTTTAGTTTTGCATTTGTACGTTGAATCAACGTCTTTTTAATGCAGCATTTACGGCCTAATTATGCGTCCCATTTGTCTCATTATCGGGACTAAGGTTGAGAACGTTTAACAAATCTTAACGGCCATCTCGAAAGCCCATATATTTATTAAGTCTTTTTTTAAAAAACTGTTTTTCCACTTTACGTAATTATCATATAAATGGCGTCATATCTGTTTTTCAGCTTGAATTAAATTTAAATAATGCGCATGCGCTATTGTAGATAATACATGTTTCACCCATAAATATCATCATGTAAAAGTCTGTTGGCTCTATACATGTTCTATTATAACAAATTAAAATGAAAAATGACGGCTCTTGTCATATCTTTTTTTTTTTATTAATGTTTTTGAAATACGCGTAATTAACGTCTTAGTCCTGCGGCCAAAATGGCTGAATGTTTGAAAAGCAATGTGTTATCATTGTGAATATGCCTGCTTTGAGAAATGTGCCTGCACTTAAAAAAGGCCACGATATAGAAAATCCATATCTAAAACTTTCGTTTCCGTACTTTTAAGTTTCAGTAATATTGGCTGAAGAATACGATTTTAATTACGGTACTTGTTGTACATGGCTAAAATGCAAAACAAAATTAATGCATTAAAAAGACAATTGTTAAGAATTAATTCGGTAGAAATGTATTGAGGGGTAAAAACAGGCTTGAAAATATGCCAAAATGTATTAAGAATTGTTTAAAGTGTACACAAACTCGCTAAAACAGTGTATTTATTATTTTTGCTAAGGCCCAGAAACTCATAATGCCAGTCCTGATCATATGACGTTTATTAAAATATTGCGAGTACATTAAAGTTTAAGACCTCTTATTTATTAGTTGGAATAAAAATGGGGTTTTCGTGACTTGAAAGAATTACACTGACATTTTCTCAGGTATTTTTTTTTAATTAAGTAAACATAGCGTGTGGCTAATTCACCAAGTATAACGACAACTTAAATGGTTCAACGTCAAGTAGCAACTTTATTCCGCATATTTACACCTAGTTGACGCTAATTTTATATAGCTCACTATTTCATGTGCAAACGACAGCTTAAACTGGACGTTAATGTATGTGAAATCTTCTAAACCGGCGCAAATGTTATTTTATTAAGCGTTTGTTCAACTTTATTTAATGTCACCGGCGTAAATGATCACATCGTTTATAATTATACTCAGCCTAATAAAGGTTAATTACGTGACGCCACATTAATTAACAAGCCGAATTAACAATGAGCAAACGAAAATAAAATTTTAAATTAAATTTAGTAACATTACTTAACACACAGTATAATATAGATCTATTTTGAATCGCATTTTATGTAGATTAAAATACTCGGCGTAACGTTATCATCTAAGTCTTCATTGTCTCATTATCAAGCGTCAAATTTGCATAATGAGGCGAAATAAAATCCCGTTACAATGATGTGCTTTTGTTGGTTTATTGACACTGTAATAACAATAGAAATTTAAAGGATCACTCAGAAATTAGACCAAGCTAACAATTTGAAGTTTGGTATCATAATCCGTTTTATTTTAATTGTTGTTTGTAAAATAAATATAAACCATAATTGCTAAATGATTATAGTATATTTACGTTATTCACTTAGCTATCGATTTAAGCATCAAGTCGTAATAATTATTACGTGGTTTTTATTTTTAATTTTAGCAAGTTTAAAAATAGTTTTATCTATTACGTAGACGTGTGAGAATGAGACGAATGAGAATGTAAAATGCCATACTCAATCTTGTAAGATTTTATTTGAAGTAAAAGTGAAATATATTGTGTAATGGCGGTTTGGATTATGGGTGATTCTGTACTCGAATGAAATAGATAAAATTTGTCAACTTCAAGTTAAATGAGGCAAAGCTATTGGATAGCCAAACAAAATTGTTTAAACGTTGCAATTAACTATTAGGGATTTCCTTTAAGGAAAAGAAAAAAATACTAAGAAATCAGACGGATATTTGTCAAGTGGAATAAGTGTCAGTCTGGATAAAAGTTTGAGCTAGATTGCCATTGTCATGAATGAACTATGGCGGAAATCAATTGTGACATTACACACACTACTTATGTCAATCGCTTTATATTAGCGCATTTCACGGCGTAACTGTATATTATAACGTTATTCTTAAGCGTACCAGTGCCACACATTGAATTTCATCTTTGAATCTACGGTTTTCAACTTGAGGTACGCGGTTTTCATGATCTACATGTATAACCTACCAGGAAAGTCATTTTTTAAAATAAAATTTCAAGTAATAGTGGATATAAATTTTAGATTTTTAAAATTGCGAAGGAAACTTTTTTTAAATTAAAAGAATGAATGATATGTAATAAGTTGTAATACAGCCAATAAAAGGTTGGGAATTTCTTGTTTTATTACTGTACTTGTATACAAGAACTTGATCTTATTCTTTTTACAAAAAAAGTTAACGATTCTTCATGTTGGCGCCCTGCCAGTCACACATGGCGCCCCTTTATCAAAATAAAAACGCTAGGAAAAAGGAGGAGTTTCTACTGAATATCAAAAATATTTTGAAAATACTAGACTTTTCCGTCAACGTAATTATTTAGTCGGTTTGTTAAACGTCAAGCAAACACAAACAATTGCTGCTTTTTTTTTTACTTTTGTTGT
Organism: Helicorthomorpha holstii; assembly: GCA_013389785.1. Classification (NCBI taxonomy): domain Eukaryota; kingdom Metazoa; phylum Arthropoda; class Diplopoda; order Polydesmida; family Paradoxosomatidae; genus Helicorthomorpha; species Helicorthomorpha holstii. The sequence goes on along the minus strand of JAAFCF010006680.1, from coordinate 12,078,971 downwards.
TAAGTGAAGTGGAGTTAATTTCAAACAGTAAAATATACATTTCCACACAATTAAGCAGAAAACTTTATTACCGTCAATGCTCCGAATTTAACGAAGAAATTCGATAGGCGCCACAAGCTATTACTGTTCACTTCATTTTAGGCATTTATACACTTCTTACTGCAACACAAATCACATAACTTCAAAATAATGCTTTATGTCAATATTTTAAAAAAGTAATTGTCTTGAACTTTTTTTTATATAAATATATGGATTTTGTTTTTTATTACTAAAGTATAATAAAACGGTACAAGCTACAAACTTACAAAGACGAGCAATGTTTATTATTAGTTTTGTGATGTGAATTCTTAAACGTGTTTATTACTAATTTATATTTTCGTTATTCTGTATTTATAGAGATTTAAGTCGCAACAACTTCACCAGTATTCCTGCAGGCGGGTTTACAGGCTATGTTCACTTGGAAGAATTGTAAGTTTATGTTTATTTCACTGAATCATTTATTTAAAAAACAAATAAAACAGTGTTGGTATCATGATTAACTCTTTAATTTTATTTTTGTGATGTTTTAAAGGAATTTATCTTACAACAACATATCGTCTTTCGATGACCAAACTTTTGAAGGACTCGCCAAACTTCGCATTCTGTAAATCGGTTTTATCTGATATTTTCTGTTATTGCTTTTTTTTTTCGTGTATACATTGTCGCCATCTGCGTTTATTTGTATAGAAATCTTCGAGCCAATAATCTCAGTGTCGTCCCTTGGCAAGCGTTATCATTTTTGGATTCATTACAAGAACTGTAATTAATTTTTTACATGAAATACCAAAATTCCCAATCGATTAATATTCATTAATTGTTTTATTTTTTAGGCATTTAGGCTTTAATCGCTTGCACCATTTGTCAGTAAATGATTTCTTTCAGTTGTCTCAATTACATTCGTTGTTTTTGGAAGGGAATCAACTGGCAAATGTACCGGTTGATGCTTTGAAGCCGTTAAATCAGCTAGAAATTTTGTAAGTTATTTAATTGCATTTAATTAATTGTTTAATTTGATTTTTTTAATTTATTTGGGACAGGTCATTGGCTGACAACGACATCAGTAATGTAACGGCTGAAGCCTTTGTTAATTTAATCCGTTTACAAGCTTTGTAAATATCTTTATGGAATTCATGTACGATTTAAATGTAATATTTAAATGTTTTATTATTTAGAAGTTTAGCCAATAATAACATCAGATTTATCGACGTTAATGCGTTCGTTGGTTTGGATTCAGTAGACATTTTGTAAGTGTAATTGTTGTTGCTTTTTTTACGATTTTTGCATTGGAGTTAAGTTTGTATTTTCTTGTAGAGAATTGCAGCACAATAATTTAAATCAAATCCCAACTGCTATAAGAAATCTTTCAGCATTACGAAAATTGTTAAGTTTTGTCAGCACTGTTTGATCGTTTTCTGCATGCTAACTGTATATCGTATTTGTATAGATCAGTAGCATTTAATGGGATTCAGCAGATATTGGGAGATACGTTTGACCAAAACCCTTCATTGGCTCATGTAGACCTTTTAGGAAACCCAGTCGTTGCTGTAGAAAACAAAGTATTCACAAATCTAACTGAGCTGAAAATTTTGTAAGTAATATTAACGATATTTTGATAATCGAGAAATATATCTAGTGAACGAATGGCTATCATGGCTAGCTATTAACCTTCGACACCACTATTTAAAGGAGAAACGTTCTTCTAAATACCATTTTACTATGAAATGTTTAGTATGGTCATTCGATGTTTTTGCATAAGATGCAATGTCTTGGCTTGCCATGAGCGCTTTTTTTTTCTCCTAGATAATACTCTTTATTATAATGATTATGATAACAAATTTAATCACTATACAAATCAGAATAATACCAGAAGCCAAAGAATTATCAGTGTTTCCTGATCTTAATGGAACCTCTTCTTTGGAGTTTCTTCGTATTGACAGAGCCAGACTGACATATGTTCCGGATGACCTTTGTCATATTGCTCCAAATCTGAAAACCTTGTAAGTTATACTTGCTATAACTATAATAAAAAAATCAACTGCGAGTCTAATAAAAGTTTGAATTTTATTACTATCATTATTTTTGCTAGAGATTTTAAGTCGAATTCCCTGACAACAATTGTCAATTTGTTTCAATGCGTTGAACTTCGACTATTGTAAGAATTGTATATTATGTTATATCTTGAAATTGCATTATTGCAGTAAAGATTTAAATCTTTTTAGGCAGTTGAGTGGAAATCAGATTCAGTCGCTAGAGGGAAAACCATTTCGTAATCAGAGTCTTCTTCATGATCTTCTTCTAAGCCAAAATCAAATTGAAACCATACCAGCAGACGCTTTTTATGGACTGGAAAAGTTGGAAATACTGTATGTAACCTATAACCGTAGACGCACATAACGTAAAACTATTAAACTACTAAAGCATTTTTATTTTAGGAATTTGATGGGCAACCGCTTAACTTTTATACACCCAGAAGCATTTCTTCCAATGAAACGTCTCGTATACTTGTAAAAAATATTTCATATACAACATCGGTTTTATCATTTATATATTTTTGTGCTATATTTTCTGTAGAAATGTAGCTGAAAATTATTTTCCGCAACTGCCTGGGAAAGGGTTGGAGCAACTGCGACATCTGTTAACTTATGGCAACGCAATGTTGAAAGACTTTCCACCTCCATCTGCTTTTCCTCACGTTCATACCCTCAGGTTGTCATACGCTTATCACTGCTGTCAGTTTGCCTCCAACTCAGCTGATGGACGTGATGTTTCCGCTGCAACTTTATCATTACCAGCTGATATGCAAGAGACTGTATTGTGGCTGCCAAAAGAGAAAGTTGATTTGAGTTTATGGGTAGGAAACACTAGCGACTTATGGCCAGCATACCGTAAATAATCAACAAATTTATTCTTAATTGAAAAAATTAATTTTGGTTTTGTCATTAGACAATATGACTCACAAGTTTGGCGAATTGGCTGAGGATTTGTGGGGAAGCCTTAGCCCTGATTATGTTTACCCATCTAATTTACCACAAGTTGTCGAAGATTATTTTGAAGAAACTAAGTCACATGATTATCAGCAAAGGACAGGCCAAGTTATCACATGCACACCTCAGCCTGGTAACTTTAATTTGTAAATGTTTAGTGTCGTATTTAAGCAGAAAATCACGGTATCATTTGCATACATTTATTCACAAATTGAACTTTTTAAAGCTTAAATGACATTTCTGATGTCACTAAAAAGTCGTTATTAAGTACAGAGTAAATGTTTTAAACGACTATTATCATCCTTCTAAGTTAATGTGTTCATCGAACCGTGAAGCAATTCCCCTTAATACGACATTAAATTTTTAAGGCACTTTTCTTAATGAAAATTCAAATTAGGTCCATTTATGCCTTGTGAAGATTTGTTTGATTGGTGGACGTTACGCTGTGGTATTTGGGTAGTCTTTTTATTAGCTATGCTGGGAAATGGAGCTGTAGTTTTAGTTTTAGTGTTCAGTCGAACGAAAATGGATGTCCCACGATTTCTAGTGTGCAACCTAGCATGCTCGGACTTTTGTATGGGTATTTATTTAGGATTTCTAGCGGTTGTAGACGCGTCAACATTAGGGCATTTTAAAATGCACGCGCTGCAGTGGCAGTTTTCGGCTGCTTGTCGTATGGCCGGTTTTCTTGGAGTGTTAAGTAGTGAACTTTCTGTTATAACGTTGGCAGTGATAACATTAGAGCGTAATTACGCTATAACTCACGCTATGCACCTAAACAAACGTTTGTCGTTGAAGCACGCTGCGTATATCATGTTAGCCGGTTGGTTATTTTCTATATTCACTGCCTCACTTCCGTTATTTGGAGTTTCAGACTATCGAAAATTTGCAGTTTGTTTACCATTTGATATTGAAGCTCCCATATCGTTAGCTTACGTTGTATTTTTAATGGCTGTTAATGGTATAGCATTCCTAATATTAATGGGTTGTTATTTGAAAATGTACTGTGCCATTCGCGGTTCTCAAGCCTGGAATTCCAACGATTCGCGAATAGCTAAACGTATGGCTTTATTGGTGTTTACTGATTTTATTTGCTGGGCACCAATCGCGTTTTTCTCACTCACCGCTGCTTTTGGATTGCAGCTGATTTCACTGGAAGAAGCAAAAGTATTTACTATATTTGTTTTGCCACTCAACAGTTGTGCAAATCCGTTTTTGTACGCGATTTTAACTAAACAATTTAAGAAAGATTGCGTGCTTATATGTAAAGCAATTGAGGAATCGCGTGTAACGCGTGGAATTGGCAGATGCCGACATAGTTCCAATTTCTCAAACAGGCAAACACCTGCTAATACAAACTCAGCTGTTGATAGGCATAGTAACAATGTAGCATGTAGCTGTTCTAGAGGAAGTAACTCAGACGCTGGAGCCATCGGTACTGCTGGCGGAACGCATGTGGCTTCAGCTACCAATGTTGGTCTGGTCATTTCCACTAACGGTCAACCTCAAGTGAGCACTTTAATTCAACCAAATAACCGTAGATCGCGTCGCTGGCGGCTGAAATTGCTGTTTTGTGGTGACGACGATAATGGTGCTGATTCAGCCAACGAATATGCTTACGCGATCGCAGAAATTCAGAAAAATCAGCAAAAACATTCGAGAAACATGAGCGTTTCTAGTGATAATTTTAGTTCTTCGCGTTCTGATAGTTGGAGGCAGAAAGGAACAGTTGTTAAAGTTATGGGAGATAAAAATAGGCGGAGTTCATGGACCATTACGCGGAAGGCTTCTCAGGACAGTAATTTGTCAAGTAGTCGAAATGACTCATCCGCTACAACTCCTTCAACGTCTACGTGGAGAGTTTCACGTTCAAGTGTGAGCAGTGATTCCACACAACGTTCAACTTTAGCTAATCTAAGAGAGCGTAACCCAACTAATACCAACGTTGCGTCTTCATCGTCGACTCAAAATAATCACTCAAACAACACTTCAACAACTCATGAGCAAAACTCAGGAAGTGCAACAACAAATTCAAATGCAACAACGACAACTATGGTGAGATTTAACTTACAACCAAAGATGAATCACGAAGGTAACTTACCATTGTTAACAACTGGTGGGGTCTTAAGAACTGCAAATGTCATGCCATTAACCAGTGGAAGACCAAAAGCAAAATTGAAAAGACAGACGGCTGTGACGGATGATAATTCGCCAAATTCAGCACTGAGGTTAGATTTTTAAGCATGTTTACTGGTGCATTTTGATTACGACTTAGCTAGGTTCTTAACGTAACCCAACGGATGTTATGCTGCCATTATAGTCGGTCGCATATATAAAAAAGTTTAAAGGTTTAATCATTTGAAACAATATTTTTTAAACAATGGTAACTAGTGGCAATGGCATTCTATACTGATGTATAGTATTGTAGAGTATTTCGATTTATAATTGAATTTAATTTTCTTTGTTCAGATTACACGAATTGGCATATGCGTTTGAGAGATGTCCAGAGCTGAATTTTACTCCACGTAAATTGAGTACAATAAGTTCTAACTCTTGCAGTTTAAATCAAGAATCTTGGAGTGCTCTTAATACTATTGTTAATGTTCCTCCATCTACTCAGCAACCTTTAATAACTTCTGATCCATCGACATCAGCTGCTACCAAATCTACAGACGAAGAACGGTGCTACAGTTTAACTAACGTTAACTTGGCATTCAGCGATCCAAGACGCGTTCATTCCGACGATTGTTTTAGTAATTCAGATATCAAAAGCGGGGTCAGAAGTGGTGCAAATGTCAATAGTAAACAAGACGATGGTAATCTGTGTCCAAGGTGCTATGGAAGAAGAAGCCGAATGTACCACAGCGATTATGTTTTAAACAATTGGTGGAAAAGGGCGAGTGAGGCAGCTATTAAAGACTCTAGCGGTTCTGGTAGTTCTAGCGATAATGAAGAAGACAACGAAGAGCAGTGCCGACTGTTAGACGAGCAAAAGAATCAGAGAACCAGAATAGAAACAAAAGACGAGAAACGACCAAGATATTTAGAGCATGATGTTTAAAAGAAATTTCGGTATCAATTTATTTTGAGTTAACACTTGCCTGAAAGTTTTCAAATTAGGTAAAAATTATTTATTGATTAATATATGAATATGGATCGATTGTTTTTAATTGAGTCAGTGTGATATTTGTGCCAGTTTTATGAAATTAAAAGTTAACGATTTTAAAGTTTACATTTTTATATAAAAGAAACTTATTTTAGTTTCAAGAAAACTAAAGAGAACTAAAGATGACGGTCTGATTGTTATTTTATTATCTTAATATACTTTGATAAGTTCTATTTACCAGTATTTATTTTCAGAGCCTGTAATTTTCAATCAAGACATAAGCTGTTTTATCTGGCTTGTGAAAATGATTGTTGGCCTTTCTCATGAAACCACAAGTTAGCAACTGCAATGTAATAAATTATAGTTCTATGATCAAAAAATGTCATTTAAGACATTACCCCATTTAGTTCCTGTTACAACGGGACAAGCAGCATGCAACGTTCTATAATCTCCACTGCCATCTTCAAGCAAATTTCTCCAAAAAAGTACTGATCCCTTTAATTACAAAATTAAGTTTAAATTTGTATTTGCTTATTGTCTTATTTTTGAAGCGTTGACAAATATTTACTTTAATTGGTTTGACTGCAATTCCAAGCTCTGGAAATACAGTGGATCCTCCAGTCATCACATTGTTCAACTACATAATAGTAAACAGTTTATTTAAGTTTTGACAAATTTAACGTTGCTATTTCCAAATTAATTACATAAAATAAAGCTGTGGCAATGCGATCTCCTGTTGGCAGAATTTCTCCTTTCTTTTTATAACAATTTGATTAATATTGTGTCTTATTTTGTCTGTACTTACAGGTTGACTTACTTTATTGGAATCGAAAAAGTCCATGTGAATTTCGTAATGACCTCCCAAACCGTAATTAAGTACTTGAAAGTCTTCAGCTGATTCAACTTTCAATCCAGTAATTCTTTGCATTCTCCAGTAAATACTATTTACTAGATGATCAGTCAACGGTGAAACCCAAGCCCTAAAAAATCAAATTTTAAGTAAGCCATTTATGATTATTGTTGTTATTGGGATTTTACATTTGTCCTACTCGTGCTGAAGACATTTCCGTTTTTCTATCTCCAAATCGGTGAGTTTTAGTCGCTTCCAACTGATGATTGATCATGTGATTTTTTTAATAAACATGTTTGCTTTTAACTATTTAAACGATTACCTTTCTAGCAGCTGCACTTTTCAGTTGTCTAATTTCATAATTGCTTATTATTTTATGATAAATTAAAACTGATGGCTGATTAGAAATCGTTTCCACAAGTATTGGATGATAAGAAAACAATTTACGTTTTAGCAAATAGCACGTAAGTTTTGTTTCATTGACCTGTAAAAAGTTACTGTTTAAATTATTGCTACGAAACACATACAGTTACTCATACCCATGGTGGCTTTAATCCTGAACAAAGTAAATTACAGTTGTTAGTCAACCTATTTTTCATCCGTAAAATATCCGGGTTTTCTGTAAAAATTATATCATTGTAGCAATCCATAATTTTGAGCGATAAATGGATTAATATTACAGTACCTGTTAAAATTGTAAGGGCTGCTCTACTGAAATCTGGATATGTCTTTAAAATTACTTTTAAAATTTCAGTAGATACGGAATTGTTGCCTGAAATCATATTTCGCTAATTATAAAAGCTAAATTAGTACAGTTCATATAACAAAATATGGCAGGCAGTGGCATATTTTATGCTTTCCAAAACAGATTTTAGAATTAGTTATCGAACGAAAACGTAATTTTAGTGCTTTGTTATAGGTTATAAAACATTCCACTGAGTAAAGGTTATAGTTAAGGTTACATACTACTGATGAAACTGATTTTGCCAGATCTTTAACTATTTTTCTTTTTGCTATTGCCATGTTATTAGTGCCAATTTTTTCTCGTTGGTCGGATAAATGGTTGTCGCAGTGTTGGAGCCACCGTTCAGCTGCTTCCAATTGTAAGTTGAAAAACGCTTGTTGAGCAATGAAAACACAGTCATCAACTAAGAGCAACATAATGTAAAATTGTCATTAATTAATAAGGATGTTTTAGGTATGTAAAGAATTTCCAATTACAATTTAAACTGATGTTGCTGGAATAGCCATCAAGTTTTCCGTCGATTATATCTCTAATTTCCAAGTTATAAACATCTTGAATGCGAACTAAAGATAAAGCAGCTCCTTTTAAGTCGATTTCATGAACATTTCCACCTAAAATTTCAATTTTGTCAATAACATTTGAAAAACAAAATCGAACTTTTTAAATCGTTAATTTAGATTTCTAGGTGTAGAATTTATAACGGCTGTATTATTTATTTTACAATTAAACTGATTTAACTGTATTTAATTTTCCAAAATACTTTTAGCAAATTATGTAGATATGTTAATTTATTTTACCTAATTGCTGGTTTAAACACTTGATAAATGCAAAGGCAGCCACCGGATGCTCAGAAACAAAATAAGGATTAAAATTTTCTCGACTAAAGTACTCGCAACTAGTAAAACAAACAAACAAAAAAGATTGTCGGCATTACGTCTACTTAGTTTAGTTTTAATTTAAATATTTCTTACTTGTGATTGTTGAAGCTCAATTTTTGATATTCCAATAGCTTTTTTAATTGAAAGGTGCTAGAATACATTTGGTCACATTTTGAAGTCGAAATCAATGTTAAGATAAGCCAAATTTGCAGCAAAATTGAAATCATTTTTAATTCGAAATAGTTATAACTGCTGTTTAGAAGAAACAACTCTTTTACAGATAGACTATGGAGAAAGCGGTCGTTGCCCTTGATGTCTACTACAACTCGGCATTATTAGCACTTTAGTGGTAATTCAGGTAACTTCCTATTTGATATTTACCTGAATCTTTAAACACGTTAAAACTGGTATAATGACATTGTACTGTATGTACAGTATCTTCTTTACTCACTGGTAGTCTAATAACATGTAATTGTTTTGCCTCTGCTGCATATTTGACTTTCCCTAGTACGGTAATTACTTCAATTAAAAAAAAGAAAAATACAAACAAGTTTCATACGAATATTTAGTTATTTAACATTTCTCACCCTACAGTATGTATATAGTAAGTACTGCATGCTATTATTTGTAAAAGGCTATAATTAAACATTTTCTACTCAAAATCACAGGTGAAATTTTCGTTAAAAATAGAAATTCTGAAGAACATCTCTGAAATGTTAACTGGCGGTTTTTTCCCAAAATGTTTCATTATGAGACATTGAAAACCTGCAATATTATAGTAATGCAATACAAATTTCCGGTAACCAGTTTGAATTCCCACCATAATAAACCAATAAAAAATTGAAATAGCATATAAACGAAACCGGTATTATTCAAGTTTACAGAGTCCCTTCACAAAATTAATGTTTTATTTAAATAATGTTAATATTATTATATCAGGTCCATTATTTAGACAAAATCTGACTGCGGAAAGCTAATTTTGAGTGTTTTCTTATGCTTTTTAATTAATAACTTCCAAATAAACTTCTCGCTTAGATGTATTACCGTAACAACAACGAAAATGGCGTCTGTGTTGTCAATCGTAATAACCGTAAAATATGAATTTCATTCCTTTCGTTTTAATTAGGTTAAATTATGTCAGGTTAATTTAGCAATTTTTCAAAGTTAGGTTAGTTATTTTATTGCTATTTCAAGATGTCATTTCATTTTTAAATATAAATTTATCACGATTAGAATAGTCATGAATCCCAGGCTTCTGCAACACGGCCATTTCAGTCGTAATTTTGTTGTTCCATTGCATTGCATTAGACAAGAAGTTTAAAATTATAAAAACTAATTAAGAAATGTAATTAAATTCATGAAATTAAATTTCCGCAACTGGATTTTAACTATATAATGTAGTTAGCATGATAAAATGGAATTAAGTTAAACATTTATTTTGAGAAGCATCTCCATAAACTTGAAGAACTCCACGAAACCTGAAGCAGCTAAATTTCACCTGGATATAACTTAATATTTAATCAATAAATTTGGTTGCTGAAACTTTATAACGCTAATTCTCCAGTGCAAATGAGAAATGACTTCCGATGGGATACCGTATGTCTCTACGTTCTTCTGATGGGTCCTTTTTAATTTAAATTTTTTTTTCCTACTATACTGATTTAGTGTGGAGAGTAAATTTATGTTGTATTTTGCAGAGCGAAAGTGTGTGAAATTGTACATTAATGTGAAGATTCTTGGAATCTGCAGCTGAATGTTTCGATCAAGGCTTAAAGGGACATTTTGGAAAATGGTAATTCAAACGCGATTTGATTCTTCTAAATTAGACAAACTTTAAACTGTTAACGATTCAACTACCTTTTTGAGTGAAATTTTATAACGTTTACTGGCAAAACGATAGAAGCACGATAAACATGTTATAACCGTTTCATTATGAATGGTTATTTTGTCGTTATAAATTTAGTTATTTTTGTAATTTTGTATTTATTCATTTTATCACATAAGACTGTCTTTCGTGACAGGTGTTGTCATATAAGTTTCCCAACAAATACTTTATATATTAGTCTCTCTCGTTAAAAAATGCACAATTAATAGTTCTTCCAAGACATATTAAGACAGTTTGATTAAACTTTGTTGTGAATGATATCGTTGTTGTCGTTTACATTTTTACGTACTTTTACTTTCGTCAATACTTTCGTTAGGCTCTTTTAGGTGAATTATAAATCAATAAAGTTATCAAGTTTAGATTAAACTTAGTTGTAAAAAAAGTTTTGCGACTTTAATGGAGAGGAAAATGGCCCTAATGTCATTTCTCATTAATTTTTTATTTTGCTAGGATAGACTAGTAGTTTAGTGAACTAGACTGATGTGAATAGGTCGTAGCTCAGTGCATGAGCTGGTCGCCAGTAAGCGAAGGGTCCTGGGTTCGAATCCCGGTGTAGGCAAAAAAAAAAATAGTATTTAAAAGGCATCGTGGTTCAGTTGCAGTAAAATGGAATGTAAATAGGGGGGTTTTGCTGGGGGAGAGGGTGCCTGGGGGTGGTCCCGTGATGGGGGGAGGGGGGGCCTCCC
>JAAFCF010006680.1:11672144-12057798 GCA_013389785.1 Helicorthomorpha holstii | reverse complement strand
ATAAAATGTAAAATGGGGTGCAAGTAACGAAACCGTTACTTTTAATTCGGAAGTCCTTTTCTAAGTGCCCCAAGCATGGTCCTAACAGCTCCCAAAACGACGGCATAATGATCTACAGCAAAGAAAAATCAATAAAATTAATAGCGCCAAAATTCAAATATTGCAGATGAATTTAACTCAATAAAAGTCGACTAAAGTCGTTTAATAAAATAGAAAATAGGGTGCAAGTAACGATTTCATTGATTTCAATTCGAAATCATTTTCTAAGGGCCTCAAAAATGGTCCGAATAGACGGCATACTGAAAAATAATAGCGCTATAATTCAAATAATACTGAGGATGAATCGCATTTTTGTTATCACCTTTTGTCGTTTTATTTTGTTCAAAATTAAAAACAGGTGTTTTAGTTGTAAGTTGACCTGAACTTTACGTAGGTGATGTTTTTAGACCTCCAATAAACCTTCAAAGTGCTTCAAAATGGGGACTTCTGACAAATTAAGGTAATTTGGTTTTTTTTTTTTGGCTAGTAGAATTATATTTAAGCTTGTTGTCATTCAATAGATAATTTCATACTGCAAGTTATTTACTCGTATATTTGCTTTAGTTATGCAAGTGCTTCGAAATGACCTAAAACAACACTGTTTCACCGAAAAGTGTAAAAAAGAACCGGAATAGTTCTTAAAGCAGGAGAGATATTTCATAACTTCTAGCTGATAAGTAATAAGATACCATTTATTTGCTTATTTGATTCTTGAATTAAATGCAGTAATTATCTAAATCTCCAACAAGAAAGTACACTAGTTTTGACCGCTTTGCTATTATGTCGCGGTAACGTTCTGTTTTATTAAACGTTTTTTTTTATTAAATTTATTAAATCTTTCATAAGGCTTGGAATTGCAACATATTATATTAATAAATTTAAATGTTATATTACCTTATATTAGTTGCTCTTTCCAATTCATGGAACCGAATATCGAGAAGTTTGTAATCTGATTAAGTAGACGAATAGTCGCCACACTTCAAGTCTACAATTGACAAAAGAATTTTTAAAAAAGAAATTGACTGGCCAAAGTAGGAATAAGCTACTACAGTATAAATCAATTAATAGCATCGGTGTTATTAATTTTAATTAATTAAGGTTCAAACTTTAATTAACATTGTAGAAAAAAATTTAAACTTTTCGAACTTTAGAGTTTATATCACTTTTCACAACGCAATGCTGAATGCTTTGTTAAAATAAACCGATTTTTACAAATTTAAATAATACCACTACAATTTGACATCTTAAATGATTTTTTATGTTGTAGATATTACAAAAACAAGCCACAATATGCTACTAAATAAATCAATCGACAAATCAATCTCAATGCAGTCTAATGTTCAAACTTTCAATTGAATACCATTATTAAAAGTCAATACAGAAATTAACGTATGGTATCCCTATTACAATATATCAAATTCAACTCAACGCGAATTAGGTTATTTGGTCCGGTTTTTTGCTAGTAAATTTAAAGTCTATTCTGTCTATTCTGGCGAGCAAAAAATTTTAACAAAAAAAACCTACGGCGCTCGCCTACAAAATCAGGAATAACTCGTAAATTATTAGAGATAACTCAAAACTTCCAACGGAACTGGAATCCTCGCATCATTTTATATCTAAATCAGTCATAAATACCATAATATGTTTAATAATGGCCATTTTTGAGAAAAACGCAAAGGCTATCTCACTTTTAGCACTTTATAGCCTTCTCACTTTTTTGAAAATACAGTAGCAAGTTTCTTTAAAAAAAATTAAGTTGTTTGGAATTTTAAAATAAAAGCTGTTTTAGATGTAAGACGACGTGGGCTTTACGAATCTGATGTTTTTAGACCGGAAATCAGACTCAAAGGGCCTCAAAATGGTCAAACACAACAACGGTCCCTTACAAAACCATGAATAACTCGTAAAATATTAAAGATAACTCGAAAATTCTAACGGAACAAGAATCCTTGCATCATTTTACATCTAGATCAGTCATAAAAACCATATGTTAAATTTTGACCATTTTTGAGAGAAACATAAAGGCTACATATAGCCTTCCCACTTTTTCCTAAAATCGGAAAAAAATCACAGGTTCTTAAAAATGGACTAAAATCGTTTAATAAAATGTAAAATAGGGTGCAAGTAACAATACCGTCGCTTTTAATCCGGTTTTTAATCAGTTACTTTGTTCTCACCTTATTACAGTACATGATTCGATTGATCCAAAAATGACGATTCTAGTGATGAAAAACTGTCATTAGCACTTTTGAGTCGCTTTAATTCTTTTTCGGGACTGAATGTAAATGACGACAAGTTGCCAACATTGTTATCTCGAAGTGGCAGTACTTGAGAAAACTGCTGAAACGACCAGCGCATGTCTGCTGAACTAAAATTGGGTTTTACGATTATCATAAAAAACTTGTATAATTATATACGGTGCATGTTAATCTCAAATAAATTTAAAATCTTTAAACACAAAATCAAAAAACTGAATCAATTCGACAAGATATTGTTATAAATTCTTAATTCCATGTACTGTACCTTCCAACCAACTTGTGTACAACTCCAAGACTTTCGGATGACTTTGCCTTAATCATTTTTAATCTTCTCATTTTCCAGATATCATCTGCTGTTGAATAACTAAAAATTAATAAAATAAAATTTAAAAACAGTATTCAAACGACAAGAAACTATATTTTACTATACTTCAGTGTGAATAAAAAAAAGATAACATTTTACCTGAGCTGTAGTGGAGAACGAGATTCACTAACAAAACGAACCGATTCGTTCATAAATGATGAAGCCAAATTGGTATTTTTCCCAATGCTTAACCCTTTCATAAAATTTTTCGTCAAAATGTTTTCTGTAAAGTATTACATCGATATAATGACTTTCAAATAAATTTGAATAGTGAAATAACCTTTAATTGACTTTTTCTTCTGACCAAATTTTTGCTTAAGGCCAGCTAAATACTTCGTTAATCCCTTAGAATTAGTAAGCGAATGAGTATCTGAGAATTTCGACAGCTGAACCTGAGCCTCTTGTTCATGCAATACAGCTGAAATACTCTCAACTTCCCACATACCAACATTGACTTTAAATACACATGGTAGCAAAGCTGATCGTTGTGTACTAACAATGTAAGATATATACAAAAATACTAGCATGGTATAGTGCATATAACTTAAATTTAAAACAATAATTTTAAAAACCTACCACTGCACTGGAGGGTTTTGTAACTTGAGTATTAAAGAGTTAACGTCTGTTTCTTCTAACAAATGACTCGTCATAGAAATCATTAAACCAATAGCTGTCTCAAATATCACGGTAACTCCACGTAGAACCACCATATCCCAAATTGTCAAAACTACATTCCAATTTGGTAATGATGTGAATAAACACATAAACCATGGAGTCACATACATAAGCGGAACGATTCCAGAGGAATCCTAAAAATATCAAACAATATATTAAATACGTTCACCGCTTTTAAAATTTGTCAAAATCCACTACATTACCAAATGTTTCCATATATCGGACTGCCTTTGCTTTAAAAGTTGATCAAACACATTGGCATGACGTTGTATTCTTTTAAACAGTTAGTTAGTTCACATTTTAACGGAATGGATTTAAAGGAGGCACTTATATCGCATTATTTTAAGTCCTATTTTAGCTTTTATGCTTTAAGGCACTAAATACGATTTCAAGCATTAAATTTAGTGTTGCTTAGGCTAATTTAGCTTAATAATCGATATAATTTTGAGTACCCGACTTTTTTTTTAATTTTAACTTACTTTTCAAGTTTGTTGTCAAAGTAGCCATATAAATACTTTGGTTTTTCTAAAAATACAATGAAGCACCAAAATGCGTCCAATTCAGACAATATCATAGACAGCATTCCAGCAATGAATGACATTCCCTGACAGTATCCTGTGGTCGGATTATATCTGGTATATGCCGCTAAAATGCGAAACAATCTTGCTCGACCTTCAATGGCATCAGAAGTATTGCCCATAAACTGTTTATGAGTGGAAAATGTTCTGCCTTTTGTAAGAACAGTATTGTGGTTATAAAGCTATATAACATAAAAAAAAAATTTTCTTACCAACGTCTAAAATTATTTGCTTGAGATTTAAAATTTCAGTTTCGCTTATGTCAAATTCTTGACATTCATCCACTGTCACACGGTTCAGGACACTTTCAGCTCGAGCTGTATTAAATTCAGTTAATCCCAAGCAACTTAGTTGATGTCTCAGTTGATCGATATTTTCCTATTGTATCAATTATTATGCTTTAATAAGTTTAAAAAATTAGAATCAAAATCTCAACCTCATAATTAAATGTTGATGATGACTTTAAAGCGTCTGTTTCTAAAATACTTTGCCATAACCAGCTCCGCAATTCGTCAGGAACTCCTCGTTGAACTAACTTCAGAAGCTGAAAAACATATTGCACATAAAAACTTAAATTTCAAAATACTAATAAGTAAAACATCAAGAATAGAAGTAACACTGTAAAAAGTTAATATCGGTTTAATTTAGCTAGTAACAATTGAATTTGGTTCGGTCAAATCTAGCCATTACGAATTGATTTCTACGTCTTTATAGTCAATATCGTCTACTAGTCAATAATGTATTTCAATTTACCAAAAGCTTAATGTTGTCTTGCAAGAAATCTAGACTTGTTTCTGGAAAATGTAATAGGTACAGAAAAACAAGGTGTTCGATATTATTTTTGCTAAATTTCTATTACCGTACCTTTGTGCTTGGTCCTCTCTTATAATATCGTTTCCAGTTGGATAAAACTTTATGCCACTCGTTTACTAGAGTATCTGGCAATGTTTGTTTCCTTAATAAAGATACCATACAGTCGTTAAGGTCTTATTTTTAAATGACAAACTAAGTTGCTTACGCGACAATAAAATACTGATTCTACGAATAGCATCTCATTACCTGTTGGTCTTCATATCGTCGTTAACGAATTGACACTCCTTTTTAAACACCGCAAATCCATAATCATCAAAGTAATCTACTACATCTTCCATATTATTAATGTCTTTCGTAATTATACTGTAGTTGATCAAAGTGTTAGCTGATGTTAGCAAATAAAACCGTTACCTGACACCTTTCCGTTTCAAAAATTTGAACTTTTCGAACGTAATAATCGATTACTCTATCAACTAAAATGGCCAATATATCGATAGTAAAAATTATATCATCATAATACTGTACTGTAGTGCTTTGCAAAATCGATTTTATATAGTATTGCATCGATGATACTTATCACTTACCTCATTTTGATGTAACTTAACCCAATCAACTGCTTTATGTAACGGCCATTACGTCATAGAGTTATAAAGATGATCTCATATGCAGTAGTTTATTATGTTTACGGTACCGATACCTGTAGATTAGTAACATACTGTATGCTTTTGAATCATACTGAAATAATAATCTTACATTATAAATGTACTGTAAAATGTAGATATAATTGTATACGGTACTGTACTATAAAATTTTGAATGTTTAATTTCACCTTAGCACCAATAAAAATTTAAATAGTAAATTTTGCCTTATGTACCGTATTCATTTATTTAGAAAGAGGCAGGCAAATAAGCTTTGTCTCTAAAACTATTTTTTTACTCCAGTAGATCTTCAATACACTATCAAAGTATTTTTTATTGCCCATCGAACTCCGATAAGTTTTTGCTAAAAAGGACAAAGATAGTGGTGACGACCTGTGGCAGTGAGAAAAGCCTTAGACAATTACAGTACGTATTATTATAATTATTCTATGGTACACTTTATGGAATTACGTGATTATTTATATGATCTTACTATCAAGTTTTCATGTCAAATGAAAACAAATCATGTAAAGGTAACTTGTAACAACTTGAAATTCTCCATTTAACCAGTAAACCGTATTTCAATAATAAATTGTACTTTTAATGTTTGGACGGTTTTCCAAGTTGTTTAACCCAGTAGATTTTGCAGGTGGGTTTGCCACTTTAGTACTAAAGTTGACTTCGCGACATGTACATGACGAAAAAACCAAGTACCAATCTTAAAAAGTATCATAAGTACCGGTACATGCCAAAATTTGACAATTTTATCGAATTAATAGCAATAGTTATATAAGCTACGAACCATACTCCAATTTACGTTTTAAACAATGCTGGACTTTATTTGGAGCCATATATTTTCAATATCAGTTGATATACAGTACTACACATAACTTAGTTCTTGATAAAACTTAAAAATGGGGTATAGTCTATAACTTTACATTATACAGTACTTGAATTACATCACAAAGTACTCGTAAATATCTGTAATTGGTTCATTATGGCTAATACAATGTTTCTCTTAACAATTGGCTGTCAGACGCACCTAGAACATATTTCAACTTGTGGTACCTGTAAAGAAATATTAGATGTGATTGATACCATACATGAAACAATATACAAACAAAAAGATACATCACACTTGGAGTTTTTAATGAATTGTTAATTACAATGGACTTGAAAAAATTAATTTTTTGATTTTACGCAAAAAATGATTGAAGGAACATTAAACGATTGCCAACTAATTCATTAAATCAAAGTGGAAAAACTTTGCTGAGATTTAAAAATTAAGTTTTGTTCATGAAAACACTTGTAATGTTAAAAAAAATTATTAAATGAACCCTGATAAACAGTTACAAATTAATAATTACAATTATGATATAAGTTATATAATATAAAAAAATAATTAAAACAAAAAAGTTATAAAATGAAAGATAATTTTACCTGAGATTTTTACGGATAGATTTTTCCTTAATAAATCTTCCACAATTTATTTTTATCTTTCAAGTTGTTTTACTATCAATTATTGTTAGAATCAAGCAATACTTGCAGAAAAGTTATTTTTGATAGCAAAACAACAATTTCACAAAAAAAAAAACTTTGTACAAAAAACCAATGGTAGAAAAAAAATAACAAATATTGAAGCAGAATATGGAAATATTATACTACGAAAAAATTATAAATGAAAATCCTAACTTACAATTCTTTATTTATCCCAACCGCACTATTATTTAAATTTAGTTTAAACGTTCAATGAATTCCTCTTAACAAAATTTTATATTTAAAATTTTAATATACTGTATTTTAACACTTTTGTGTTTCGATCATTTTAAAATAAAATAAGGAAAACCATTGATCTCTATCACCGGTCATGATGGATGATTAGATCACCAGAAAAAAAAACGATTTTATCATTATAAAAACATTTTTCATTACAATTATTAAAAGTTGTAATGTTTATGATGAATTAATAAGTTTCTTGTTTAAGAAACCGTTACGGGAATTTCCT
Organism: Helicorthomorpha holstii; assembly: GCA_013389785.1. Classification (NCBI taxonomy): domain Eukaryota; kingdom Metazoa; phylum Arthropoda; class Diplopoda; order Polydesmida; family Paradoxosomatidae; genus Helicorthomorpha; species Helicorthomorpha holstii. The sequence continues at coordinate 12,050,428 of JAAFCF010006680.1, read as the reverse complement.
GGTCACATTAGGCACCACAACATTGTAAATTTGCATAGTAGTGGCTCAACTTGCAGCTTGATTGAGCTAAAAACGAGACTCGACATCAATTAAAAACCTAAAATATTATAATTGTTATTAAATTGATTTAAGTTATGCAAGCAAGCCTGTAAAAGAAATAGCAAAATAACTAGAAAAGCAGATAATAAACGAGAACAAAAAATATTAAAATAGGTTGAACTACAGCAGTAAAAGCAGCTTAAATAAATGATGTTTAGTGCCTTTTGCATCTTGTTATTGATCTCAGTTTGCAATGCGCAAGCAATAAAAATATTTGATTGAAGCAATAGCAAAATATGGAAAACTCTTTTCAGTTAAATTCACCGATAAGCAACAAAAATACCGTTGTGTTATATAACATTCACTTCATGATTTACCATTCTGAAAGACGAATTTAGAAGATTCACATACAAGTTAAGTAACCGAAACGATAAAAGTAGTCATTATTTATTAGAAATAAGTACTGTTCTAATGGTATGCATTAAACAATAAAGCATAGGCAATTAAACTAAAATTAAGAGCCTAAAGAGCAATTTTAACTTGTTGAGATACAAATATAGCATTCCAAACACTTGATTTTGTCATACAAAAATTAAACCATCTGTTCTGAAATACTGATGGGGCATTTTATTCTCAAGCTTATAAAAATACTAATAAAAATGTGACAGTGTTGTTTGTACACACGCAGTAAAATGCTTGCCATAATTTTTTACATTTACTCTGTGTCCATTACGATGGAACGGGTTGCAATTTATCAAAAATAAATGTTCAGAAAAGCGAGTTAAAGCAAGCGTGAACTGAGCCATTACATGCCCCTGAGTCCTTGCTAAACGCCACTGTGAACTTACTTAAAATTTATCCCTATGGAATCTCAATTGACATTCATGATACCGTACTTTTTATACCTACTGCATACTGCTGAAATATACTGTAGTACATTAATAATAAAAAATGATAATCAACTGCCAGTAAGAACAAATTAGTGTTTGTAAAAATGAAAGTTCACCTTGAGCAAACATCTTCAGTGCACTGCCTCTTTGTGTATACAGTATTTATAACTAACTTTAAGGAAATAAATAATATAATGTAATTTAAGAAAATAAAAAAATAAATAATTACGTATGTTTATTCTGCTACAGATGATGAAATTCTACAGTGAACTTGTTTGCATATTTAAATTTTCTATTCCGCATCTTTTATTTATTATTTTCCCCAGTGGATCTCAACAAAAAAATAAAAACCTTCCTTGCTTAGAAGCAAAATGATATTTTTTACGTCAAAAATATATATCGTATAATGCAAAAGTAATAAAAGCGGATTGAGTCACCCACATCAAAATTTAATTCACTTTTTTTTTCCTTGGAGCTAAAAAAATCGATGTACATTTCCTCCCCCCTTTCCTCTGAAAACTAGAACTGTAGTACCTTTAAGTAGCTGCGAAAAATTATTACATAAATATTTCTGACATATTGTGATGGATTAAAAATGTAAGTGACATATTAAGATTTTATAAAGAGCCAATAGAAGTCAAAATAAGATTGGAAAACATGATGCCTCATCTTATTTGTGATTTTTTTTCTTGTTATTTATGATAGCCATAAGTTGATATCGTATGATTACAGTTATTTAGAAAAAGTTACTCGATAGGGGTTCCTAAACATACAGGAATCCTTTACCTGTTCAAGTAAATGACAAACTGTAGGGATATTAGAATATCGGTAGTTTAGGAGAATAATGTATCTGCCTAAAATATATTGACTCTCACTCAACTGACAAATCATATTTCAATTCGACTTTCTCAAGATTCAAATAAAATACACCTATCCAGTCCATTACAGCGTTATAAGTTAAAACTGTGATTTCTAAAGTCCATTTTAGCAAGTAATAACCTAATTCGAAGCTTCAAAAGTCCAATTTAGTAAGATACAATAACATTTCAGTCTTCGATTGATGTACAATTTAAAAATGTGTGGTAGTTTCTATCAGATAACCCATCCCAATCGATACTTGAGAGTAAACTTAAGAGTTGAAAAATCCCAGCCCTTTGTTTTTGTTTTCCTTTTGTATTTCACCTCTTCAATTCCCTTAAGAACCCGTTTAATTTGGATGAAAACATCTTAGTTGATATCGACATTCTACGTCGTACTAGGCCCTTGAAGAGAGCATGCCGACTTTCTTTTTAACTCAAGACTTGTTTTTACATTATCCGATTTTCTTCTATACTGTAAGCTATTCTGATACTCTTAAAGAACATCCACATGCGTACTGTATATCACTATGGAGTCGATCAATTAAAATGTTTTTCGCTTTCTGATACTTTTACCCCTAATGGTACCCATGGTGAACCACATTTCATACATAATGCATATACTGTAATAACGTCAAACTATTTGTGCCTTTTTTCTATTCAGATCATTACACTTAAGAATGTTAAGTTCGCTAAATAAAAAATGTATACAAAAAATGTCATCTAGTTGTTTTTTTGACTATAATATTAAATTTGCTATAATTGTAGGAAGATATTTTTAAATTACAGTATGGTAAATTTGTTTAGGTGTCAAAAATACAAAACTTTTAACTGCCGCAATTCTACATTCAGTTAATTTTAATATTTAAAGTACAAAATGATGTTACTTAAAACCTAATATTTTGTTCTAAATGTCCAATTTAATCACAGGAAGCCATATTTGATGTTCGGAAAACCTACAGTATATTTATATTTGACGCTCAAACAGTCTAAACTAAATCAAAAACCAAATCTTTTTACCTAATGTCAAAATGTAAGCTATTTTGCAGTGGTTTTCTCAGTCCTAAATGTCTCTGTACGTGTTGAATTAGCTAACTGTTGTTGTGGGTTATGTTATATAAATTTTGTATTTTTGTTGAAAGGTTATTTTTGTATTTCCCCGGTTGTTTAAAAAGATGCTTCTTTTCTCTTATATCTGTGTGTGTCTAGGGAATTACGATTTTCTTTCTCTCTCCCTCAACTCAAAAAGGATCAGACTTACCAAAGTAACATCTAAATAGCCACATACTGAACTATGAGAAAGAGATATAGAGGAACTCTGACTGCAGTTCTCATAATGTAACAGCGATGCTGAGACTGATGGCTGATGGTAGTGGGGAGTTTAATGGCAAAAAGAAGAAAAAAAAGAAATAAAAAGAGAAAGGGATGGTCATCATGATAGTTTGAAAGAAGAAAAAACCCAAAGGAAAAATCGATCTTGCATTTTCTTTTCACTTTGATGGAAAAAAAACCCACGAATATTTTTGTGTTTGCTGAGTGAATGAAAAAAAAGAAATATTGAGTGAAAAGGCATTTTCAAGCATAAGAAAAAAATGAAGACATTCAAGAAAACAAACGAGTCGATCTAAAGGTCTAACAATTCAATTAACAAATTAGTCACTGAGCATTTTGATTCAAGCGCAATCGGGAATCCGTGCAATTGCAATTCAATATGAAAATAAACATTCATGTATATGACCACTGTTGTATGTTATACTCAACGGTCACTCAGATGCTGAAATGAAATACAGGAGTAAATATTTACTTACGTTTTTTTTTTGAAAGTAACCAAGAATTGTATGTAGAAGAAGTAAGGAGAAGACAGAGGATGATTTTGCTTGCTATGTAGAAAATATGAAAGAAAAAAACAAACAAGAGAATTAATCGATAAGAATATTATGAAGAAATTAAGTTTCTCAATACACTCACATATCGTACGCTTGTAGAAAGTCCATGCAGAATGATGTCAGGGATGAAAATTAAAACCTGCATTTTCAGATCTTTTTGCATTGATATAATTATTAACCTAATAGAAATTATAACTATCTAATTCCGTAGTTCTCAAACTTTAATGCATTGTAGCTATGGTATGACATAATAAAGAAAGACATTAGAAATTTAAGGAGTAATAGAACACTGTAGTTGAATATTGGAAATAATGAACTAAAATATGCCAAAATATTAAACAAAATAAAAAAATTAATAGAAATCGACTGAAAAATTTATTAATAAAACTAAGTCTAAGAATTTAAATCGTATCAATAGTTTGAGAACCACTGGACGAATCATTAAAATGATGTGATTTAATAACAACACAGTTTTAATATTCGAGATTATAAACAACTATACAAACGCACTATACAAAAACGAATTAATTTTTTTTTTGCTGTTTGTCATAAGAGAAAACACAAAATTTTGTAGATGAAGAAGAAAAAACAGCCTCAATACTTCCGCATATTTAAGCTACAATTTGAAATGGTACTTAGTTTATTTTAAAAAAAAATTTCGTTTAACAGATATAGTATATTGACGTCATGTCGTCTTTTATAATCACTTATACGTATAATTTTTAATAGGACGAATTTATGTATCAGGTAAATTGACGTGGTAACGTTAGTGTTCCAATACCAATTCAATTACATCAAAGAGTCATTAGCGAACAATTAAATATGCCCCACACACTTAGTTAAAATAACGTCGCAATCACATCCAATATTAGCGTTTAGTTAACGTTACGTACCATCGGTATCGTCAATGCGTGCATAAACTGCCTAAAATTTAAAATAACCGTATACGCACGCATTTACGTTAGTAATGTTGGTTGTTAGTAAGAATAATAGGCAGTGGCGTACCTAGGGAAAAATAGCAATCATGGCAATTGTGTTTTGCGCCCCAGTAGGCATCCTAAAAGCTTTATAAAGTATATTTCATTGCTCAAAGCACCAATAAAACATCTGAAGTGTTTGAATTTTGACAAATTTAGCAATGTAGTTAATTGTGGCACAATAAGCACACATATTACTTTAAAGTACTTAAAACTAAAATGTAGTGTTTCAGATGATATTTTAAAGCTTTAGAATTCAGCTGAAATGCAAAAATATATAAAACTAAAATTTTGTTAATAAGAAAATTAATATATCGACTTAGTATCGCTAATTCCGTTTTAAAAAGCTAAATTTTGTATCTCAAAAGTTTTCTGGTCCATGTCTGCCATTTTATAGATACACCACAAGTAATAAGGCAGGATTGTTTGAATTTCAAATTTTGAGAGGGAAAAAATTAAATTTCACATTAATAATTAAAACAAAAGTCTAGTTAACTGTTAATTCTATGTATGACATCATCCCTGCTACATTAGTCTCACTTAGGGATTGTAAATACTAAGTTATACATCTAGTATTGATGAATAATAAAAATGGTATTTTTTGAGCAAATACAAATGGTTTTTCTTTAATTGTACAATAGTTGTCAAATAGTTAGAACCGAAAAAAATGTGTTTATCAAGTTCGTTAACAATTTGAGAACCGATGTAAAATATTAATACAATTTTGTTTCTTATTCTTTTTAAAAGATAAATTCCACTCTATACAAAGCCCATCATTTTCAAAGAGAGATAAGTTTATATAAGTTTTTATTCTATTTGTATATAAGGCGAATTAGCGTTTTGTTAACTGTCAATTTACACCAAAAAAAAATAACTGACCATAAACCAAAACAGTAAAAATTGTTTGTAATTTAATCATTTTAGTTAACTAAATAACTTAAAACGGTCTATACGTATTATTATACCTCCCATTTTTACTTAATTTTTTTAAAGCCCAATCCAAATAGATAAAAAAATTCAATCCCTATAATATAGCTTCTCCCAATTTTGTTCCTAAAGATAAAAAGTAGGTGAAGACATTATCAAAATTTATATACCGGTATATAGAAATTCCTTTGGGGGAATGGATATAATACGATACCATATCAAACTTAATGGTCCAAAATATCTTTGAAGAAAACAAAAAAAAATTTTCAAATCACTGACTTATAAATCCCTAATGCATTTCATACAAACACAATCAGATGCAGTTCCACCAAGTTTCATTCTCAATCTAACCCCCTCCCCCTCTAGATAATCAATAACAACAGGCTCCAATGGACCAAAATAATGCAAAAGCGCATCAAAACTTTTAGGTCTACCCTACTTTTATTTAACTATATCGGAAATTTTTTACGGCAACTTATGCCAATAGATAAGCTCGAATTAACTACCACACAGTGAATAAAATTCCCTTAAAATGTTTAACTATATAAACCTACAGTACATAAAGAATGTTTGATGTACATCAAAGAAAATAGTTTGATTACAGCTACAAACTTTTTTTCTATATCTAATTTATAATAATTTGGCAATCATTTCAAACTAAAAAACCATAACACAAAATTTCCAGAAAGCATAACTACTATTGAAGAAAATTTTAATTTTACATTTTTTTTAGAAATCTTAAAGAATTGACCAAGCTGTTAAGTCAACAAGTTTACTCTGTTTTATGTGACTAAATTTGGACTGAATGCGTTTTCTAATAGATTTCAAAAACCCCTATTGTGTAAAATAAAAAAAAATATGTATGGACTTCACAGTAAATTTCAATAAATTTTTCATAAATGGTCACTTCATTAGTGTGATAAGCTCATTAATAGCGCTAACAACGCTATGTGCAGTTCTCGTTTCCTATATTGATCTCGTTTCGTTCCTAGTATACAAGCAAATTAAAATGCATTGAGCAAAACTTAATTCTGGTTAATATAATTTTTCATCTCCGTTACACCTTGTATACTATACAGTGTATGTCGATTACCGTTTTAAAAAAAATTAAGTGCTGTTTACGTTCTTTGTTTTTTTAGAATACCCCAAATAAAACTAATTAACGAACACAAAGTGGTTTTAATAATAATAATACAAATAAATCATGATAAAGCATAGCAAACACAAATAAAAAGTAAAACTTGAGGTAGTCTTTAGGTTGTATGCTGATTTTTAACTAACTTTTTTACTTCATCAAAAAAAAAAGTGACTAGATCGATATTTAAAACATTAAATTCGATATAACCACCCACACTGAAATTCGTCTTCATTTTGGTTTTAAATGATCAGATTTACAAAGTGTGGGAGTTTGAATTTTAATCAGAAAGTATAAATAATAATTTAACTCCATTTAAATAAAATTTCCAATTAAATGTACAAATCCCCACACTTCCATTCTAATCTTTCATAATATACATAATAGCATATAATGGTCTAAATACCGACAGTTTTAATTAAACTTATCGGTTATTCAGTTAATCACACTGTTTTTGGCCAAGAAAAAGTACAACTTAATTAAACAATTTTAATTAACTCCCTTTTTTCTTTAATTAAATTAAAATGTTTTATATAATTGTAGATATTAATAATTAATTTATGCTAAAATGTTGTTTATCACGTCGTTACATTTCATATTAGATGTCTTTACGTATATTAAGGATTTGTAAATTAAAAGTAAAATCTAACAAAACTTTTAAATATAATTGTACAAGTTGATCGGAAAATAGATTTCGCCGTTAATAAACCACAAAAGAAACTGCATAAACTTGAAATGTGACATACTCCATTTAAAAAAAAAAACCACTAACTGTATTAGATCTGTTATCATATTGATAATTGGGCAGAAATTCCCATTGCCAATCGCATTAACTCTTATCTGCAGCGCATCTTTTTTTTTTGTAGAGTATTGGATAAGAATACCATAACAATACGAATTCCAACATCAAATACCAAGATTAAAATACAGTTAAATCCTAAACGGCCTTACGTAAAAGGATATAATGAGTGCCAAATTTCAGGTTTACGGAAAATTTAGTTATTACAGTATATCAACAAGCTGATTTTCCGATCTCTTAATGTAAATTATACTGTTTTCCCTTATTCAAGTCGGTGAATTACAAACACATACAGTAATTTTGTTTTCGTGAACACATAGTCAATATTATACTGTATATACAGAATGACATACTAATAAAATGCAATCAAAATGAGCAACCTATTTCATAATCATATAGGTTTCTGTTAATAATATAGTGAATCATACTATCAATGACAATTTTGCTAGGGAATGTTTTTAAGTGTGCAAGTTTCAATTTTTCTATCAAAACGACAAAAACGTTGATGGTATAGAGTACAGATAATAGAAAAATGCCAAAACGAAATGCTATGATTTTTTAGGACAAAGTTGTGACAGAGGCCATATCGGTATTAAATATTACTATAAAACTTTGTTGAATAAAATGACAATAGTGACCTATATTATTATGTATTTATACTATGGTGTGATAAGTTCTAAAAAATGTTTTTACGTATAAAAACCATCAGCAAAAAATTTGTATTTGTGGATTTGGATTTCCATAGAAAAAATAGAAATGGAGTTGTAAGCTCGTGCTCGACGTTGTAAAAGTGGTTTGTTTACCATATTTTTTTGTACTCTTGATAAAATAAACAATGTTTACACTGTATAATATCTTAGTATTGTATTTATCATTTTAAAAATAAATTTTAAAAACCAGCTGACTCTGCATTAACCTAACAATGGAATTAACTGGAATTAAAACACCCATAAAAATCCGGATGTAATCATAAAAATATCTTCATTATGATTCTGGCAGTTTGTTACTCAACACTATTTCAGTATTACTAGTAATTGGAACAAAATTAAATTTTGCATAGGTCTTTGCGAGTCATTCATTGTAAGCTTATATCAATGTATTTATGTAAAGATTGGTAGAAAAATGACAACTTTTTATAAAACTATGAAATTATAAATTAATCACGTCAATTTTGCACGCTTTCTTGTTTCTCCATCTCTTGACTAATGTTAAACTGTTATCTTTTTCTATTCGATTAATATTGTCCATCAACGTTTGTAACGGTCAATTAAATTTCCACACATTCGTTAATACAGTATGATTGTCCAACACTTAACACTTTTGTAAACAAATTCAGTAATATTCGTTTAATTGATGTATTGTAGATAATAATCTGTGTTAATAAATGATTAATTCAATGCCATTTCATTACTTGCAGTAAAAATAGAAACACCACTGAATTTTTCTAATCTAAACAAGAAATTTAAAACAGACATTTTTAAACATAATGCCTAAAAATATCAGTAGTTTATAGAAAGTTATAGTAAATGCTTTAAGCAAAAGTTGACTTAAATGACCGAATTTCACTTAATACTGTAATGTCGAAGTCACAATGAACAACATGGCATTGAAAAATCACACCATCATCATAATTAACAATGAAAAATGTAAAAAAAGTTAATGGATTATAATCTGTTTGAAAATGTCAGAAGATGATAATACATGTCTAATGAAAATTTCATATCTTTTATTTTTGATGTTTATAGCACTAAATACAGCTTCATATCTTTTCGTGTGTATGTGAAAATATTTAGATATATAATTAGTATGAAAAATGGTATAGAGAAAAATGTTAGTACATTAAATTCTTAACTGTGCAATGTGTTTGCCAAATTACATATTATGGGCTCATGCTTAGTGCGTAAATTCAAAACACGCACAAAAATACGTATATAAATAAGTGGAACTTTTTATATATCCTTTTCCTCGGTAAAGTGTTTTAGTAATTAAAAATGCCAAGTTTAATTTTTATGTTCTTACGTTTGTTTTCATTTCCGATAAACAAGTGACCAGTGACGTAACCAGTATTATAGCAAGTGTAAACAGAGACAAAATTTAGTCAAGTTGATGTTTTAAAAGTCATTTTAAAATTTAAAAAAAAAAACAAGTTTAGTCATTTTAATTTAGATTTTTCATATTAACTTAAATAACATTAACTACAGTATATGGCGAGTTGTGGTGCAGATTGTTATTGGGGATACTAGTCGCACAATTGCACCTGTATGTTAATGATGACTGGTTATGTCACTGTCAGTAGTACCCCCATCTCATCACAACAAATAAAAAACACAAACTTTAACACTCACACACAAACGATACACACACGTTAAATGTACTTTTTTTTAAAGTTAAATGTGGTGGCCATTAAATTTCTATCTCATCCAAATTAATCAAAAAGGATACGATTACAGTACCAATCTTAACCTATTATACTCCCCTCTCCATTTCCCTTCCCCATTTTCATATACCCCTTCCTATAAATCATAACAAACGTTATCCCAGTATTAGAACTTATACATTATATGGTAATAATTATTGAACACTCTGTAATGTTATGTATATACACGTAATAAAAAGTCATAGTGGCTAGAACCCTGACGGAGTTCACTACAGAAATTTACTTTTAAGGAACTTTAGGTTTTGGCTGTAAAACCAATCAACATTACTAAAAAAACAAAAAAGTCAAACTATGAACAGTGTCAACAAAAACAACGGGCATTTTAATTTTGCTCTTGGAATTTTAAACTCATCAAATTGCTTCAACTTTGAAAGTTTTAGCAGGCACCTTTAAGCCCTTTATGAATATTTAGCGGATTAGTAACAGTAACCAGTGGCGCAGATACTATAAATTGTGCCTGAGAAGATCAAATCAGCTACTAAATGCACAAATTAAAGTATCTAAAATAGCCAACTTTTGTGCTAAGTTATTCAAACATGATGTAGCTGCCACTAGATAAAACTAATCCCTTTAATTAAAAAAATATCAAGTTTCGCTGCTGCTTTAAACTGCTGCAATGTTCAACAAATACTGAGTTAGCTGCGTATACTAGAAAATATTAGCAAACGAATGGACCAACTACCGGTATTGGATTACCAGTGTTAAATGTCTGGTCAATAATAGATTTCAAATGTTAATGGCTAACATGAATATTGAACAAATTGGTCTTGTATATAGTATTTATTATTTTAGTTATAAGATGTCCGTTTGCTTCAATTGACTGTATACATACAGCAGTGAGTTGGAAAGAAATAGGTAAATGTTGAATATAGAAATGTTTTCAATTATAATATTATAATATGGTACTTTCATTTCTCATCAGTTCAAATCGCGCTATAAACTGCAAATATCGATTAACAATAATGTTGGTTGGTTTGATTTGAACACGGAGTGGGAGTAGATGACTAAAATAAAATAGGGAAAGGAGGAGGAAGTAGTAGATAAGACAAGAGAAAATGGATAAAATCGAATCAGAGATCAAAATATAACATTTTAGTCTATTGTGTGAAGCACCGATTTCCATGAAAAAGTCACAAGTTGAAAAATGATAGATGTGCGTGCGTTTCATAGCAAACAAAAACACAGAACAATTATTAAACATTACACTGTTTCCACATCTGCAATTTACGATACAATAAAAGTTTGATTATCACAAATGCATCTAAAAACCGAATTTATATTAGTTCAGCAACTTTCTCTCCCAGAAATAAACTAAAAATTAACCAAAATTGTCTTATAACAAACTAAATGTAATGAAAATTATCTCAAATACTACAATTTGAATTCGGCGGTTTAGCAGCTTTACAATTAATTAATCATTTTCTTAAATTTTTAATTTAATTTCACGAATTAAAAGTCTCAATAATAATAAATGCACAAAAAAACCGCGCTGTAAAAAGGTGCATCATACCGTGTACTCTTATTATATTTTTAGTTTCATATCTTTTATTTTTGGATCTAGAAATAAACGATGTATATATAAATGTAAATAATTCTTTCATGCGGAAATAATGGATATGACACACAAAAAAAGAATACACACGTTATGCCAAGCATAAATTACCCGGGCAAATATATGAACACCTGTTTTACAGTGCTAAAATAGGAACTGCTTGATTGCCTTGAGCCTTTCAATTCGGAAAATGTCAAAAATGTTATTGATTAATAAACCGACTAAAAATTATTTTAACTACAGATGTGGAAAAAAATGCCTATACGTTTTAAAATATTTCTGTTTTGTTTTACTAATAAATTTCAATGATAAGTGCCCCTATAAATGTGCAAGAATACAAATAATTAGAAATTAGTTTGACTATAATTAATAAAAAATTGGGGAAAAATTAGATTCATTTCGGATTCTTTAAATTTTTTTTTGACTTTATGTTCATTTTCGTGGACGCCTTTTCACAAAAAAATAATTTAACAATAATAAACATAAAGTTAAAAAAATATATTAAGTTTGGGCTTAAAAGTTATTGAACATAAACAATAATAACAATAATAAAAAGAAAATAAGACTTGTGTTTGACTGTTTTCATATCCAAACCGAATCTCATATACACAATAACATGAAAACATTCAAAATGATAAAATGTAGTGAAAAATAATTCAAGAAAAAATTAAAAAAAGAAAAAAAATACGATTTCTCTATTCATGTACATAATATATCAATTTATATATATATTCAAAAGTCTGAAAACAAATTTTAAAGAATATTTTTTAAAAAAATGGGTTTTTTTTTGTAAAGGTAAACTTAAAATTTAGTCAGCGTGTGATTTTTATGGCAATTAATTTTTTCTTGTGTACTATACGAGGAAAAGTTTTTTTTTTTTTTGAATTTACATAAATTTTAAGGTTGATATTTTAGTAGGTAATATCGATCAATTCCTTTTACATTCGTAGACTGATTGACCAAACCAACAGTTTTTAATAACAATAACAAACACAAAAAAACCAATTTTCCCTTCCTCCTTCACCTTATTAAAAGTATGTACAAAATTTTTCAATTAACACATCTTTTTTTTACTTCCTTTCTTCAAAATTTAATCTTAATCTAGCAGCTAACTCTTTACTTTCATAATTATCTGCTGTTGAAATAAATTCGATGACTTTAGTATGCTTAAACTTTGCTTGATGATTCCCTGACTTCGAATAAGAAAAACATCTTCACATTAATGAAGATTTATTTTGATTTAGCCCATTTTTGTGATTTGGGGGAAAAAGTAAAGCACATAATAAAGTAGAAAAAATGATTTTTTTTCAACAAGCAAAATAAAAAAACCTAAACGTTAAAAAAAACTTTGTAATAAATACAAACAAAAACCATTTAGTTCTATTAACTGGTCAACAGTAACATATTTAGAGAAAACGAATCGTTGCTAAAAATTTAATGTAAAAAACATTTTGCGATTGGAATAGCAAAGTTAGTAAACTAAAACTCAAATGAGGTAACTTGACTACCAAATCAGTCATTAGAACGTTTGAACCTTAAATCAATATCTAATTAATAAAAAAAATTTCATGGAATAAACTAAATATTTCGAAAGTTTCATAAAAAGCAATTCAAGTTATTGCTATTACAAATTAGCAACGTTGTCTTTAAAATTGTTGTAACACAGTAATAATATTGTTTTCGTGTCATGTTTATGCGCATCATTTCAATGGCGTTGGTACTGCGGTACGTACACGATAAGCTTGTAACCCGTACACTCAATGATGAACACAAACATAATCATGGCAATAAATATTATAGACCTACAATTATCAAGTTTTGACTATGTAATGGTTTCTATACTCCTAAATATGCCACTGTTGACCAAAAGTCTTGTGTTCAAGCCATAATGCATCACCTAGTAAATGAAACAAAATCCTGAGTTGAATTAGAGGGCTCGGATTTGTACAATAAATTTCCTGTCATCTGTAATATTATTTTGTGAAAAGTAAACTTTTTAAGATATAGAGCTAGAAATGGTATTATAAATCGAGAATTTCAATACTGGCCCCCGGCAAAATTTCTCACACCATTTTCTAATTAATAATTTACAAACAAATCACATTTTGGAGCCATCAAATTGTAAACTGTAAGTATACTTTTCATAGTCAGAATGAGGTAGAACTCTTGTTATTTTGAGATTTGACTAATAAAAACTAAAAAGGAAAAATTACCCGTGATTTAAAACGTAAAACGTTTGATGAATGCGATGATTAGGGCAAAAACATAGCTAGGGTGATGAAAACGTGAAATAAAAATCAGAAATAAAACCCAAAAAAAAAAAATAATAAAAGAGTGAGAAAAAGATTTCGTTATCTCATATCGTAAGATTCAAAAGAGAAAAAAAAGACAAAAACTATAAGCCTATACAAACATATATGATAATATAATTAGTTAATTATAACGTGAGTTTGTCAATGATACCACCATGTTTATCAGTTGCAACTTGACATTCAAACTCACCCCTGAGTGAAAAACATAAAAACTCTATTAACATATACTTAGAGGTAGATGATGTTCAACTATTCTAAATTTCTTTCTTTTTTTACCTAATTTCATCTCTGCTCAATTTTTAATATATGGCAAAAAAATTTATAATATACTTTGTATATAACCTCTTTCAATTTTTATAAGGGCAGTGACAAAAATAAATGGGGAAAACAAACTGACAATATATAAGCTTAATGGCAATAACAATTGGTCATCAACCACTTCCAACATACCACTCAAATGTTCAATTTTGTGCTTAGAAAGCATTTCCAAGTCATTTGACAGTGGAAATTTTAAAACTTTTGACAATTAGAATCAACAACGTAGGACATGTGTTGATATCTTTAAACAGGGACAAATAGTTTCAACATTTTCCAATATTTACAGAGACTTCCGCCATTTAATGGTGGAAATATCATATGACTGAATTCCATACTTTCTTAACACATACTAATTATCCTCTCTCTAAGAGTGTGATGTAAAGCATTTGAGTTAAACATAAGCCATTTTACTAGATTTATCCACAATATTGATTAGCAATCCTTCATCTGTAATGATTGCAATCTTGTGGTTAATCAATGACCACTAGCAGTACCAAGTACATGTTTATCACCGTTATTAATAATTGACAAAAATTAAAAGTGAGCCTCGAATTACTTTGAGAATGCTTACGTCAAAATAAATTATCGCTATAAATGCAGTAATGAGTTTAGCATGTATAAATCAAAATTATTATGATTACAGTAAATCAAGTTCAATTTTAGCAATTCAACAACATTTTGGGTATCTCAAATTAAATTTATAGTTACATTAGCCAAAATAAATTACTACAGAATCACGTTTTTAATAGCATTTAGCGACAAATTTATTATAGACTAAAATAAATAGTCTTATCGAATAACTGGTTGCAATTGCAAATCGAGGCACCACAATTTTCAAAACTGTAATGATAATGAGGTATATTTGTTGAGAAAATTAGTTTTAAGGTTTTCAGAAAACGAAAAAACAAATATCTTTTTTATGTTAGTTTTGGCTGAAAAATTCCATTATGTTCATAATAATGGCCTCATGTTACTACAAAATAAAAAGTGAATGTAAATATTAAATAACTATTTGTTATCTGTGTGACATGGAACAAATCAATAAAAAATAGTTTCAAATACAAAATAATAAAGTTTGGAGGTAGATAAATAAATCTAGGTACCCGTATGTAGCCAAGACTGAGCAAGGTGGCCGTTGTAGTAGTTAGCAAATATGATGACCAATAATAAATCTGCTTGTCCATTTGATATATTTCTCTATTTCCTAATAATTTTTTACTTTCCCAATTTCATCAATAATCATCGTCACCTCTGTTTCATAACTAGTAGTCTTTCAAGTCTTCCGAATTAACAAAAAAAAAACTCCACAACAATTTAACACGTCTTCAGGCTCTTTATGAAAAGTCTTCACCATGTCCATCTCCGCTTGATCTATTCTGTCGCCTTAAACTTCCGCTGCCGCTTAGCTCCATGCCTCCAGTTGTGTGAATACCTGAGAGTTGAGGTGGTAATGGAACGCTGACTTGTAGTGGCCGACCACCATAACCTGCGGTTGCCGCCAATAAATGTCTCTCCAGAGTCCCCCGATTAGATGTGGCTCCAACACCGACACCAACAGGATGAGAAACCGCACTTCCTGCTCCAACTACAACTAATGACTGATTTTGAGCAACAACGTGATGAGCTGATGGAACAAAATGATGAGAAATTTGTTGTTGGAGCTGATGAAAACGATGATGAAGTAACATCAACCTACTTTTGTCTCCCCCATTTTCACAATCCGGACTTTTTATTCGTTGATTTATGTCGTTTGACTCGGTGTCTTCATCGTCGATTCGTTGCCGTCTCAACATTATCTTCACGTCGTCATCGTCTTTCTCATCTCCATCTTCATCGACGCCATATATTGCTCGTCGATGATGAAGATGATGATTGTCAGGACTACTGTCGTCATCATCATTTCCACTACGCTTCACTTCCATTCTTCTTAATGCCAAAGGTCCACAACCACCACTGTCACTGTCCATGTTGTCTTCGTCTTCCTCGTCTACTTCCTCTTCTTCGACCATTGCTTCAGAATCGCTGGAACAATCGTTAACCATCCCGGATCCACCGTTATCTACTAAAGTCGTTGGTGCTCCCATTAGACGGCTCATATTTAACCCCAAACGCCCGCAAGAATTAATAATCGATGATTGATGATGAGAAACAACCGGGGGTGATAATGGTACTGAAGATGACCTTAAATGCTGTTGCGAGTGATGGTGATAATGGTAAAGCGTGGATAAATCTCTTCTAGACTGACGATCACTATTATCAGAGCCGTGAATGGATAGATCTTCCGGTTCTGTCTGTTCAGGTGTTGAAATTGGTGGTGGTCTTGGTGGATAAGACTGCATTATTGGTGGATACTGACTACAACCGCCTTCTCCATAAGCTCCGATTGAAGGCAATCCAACTTTGACAATTCTTCTGGTCTCTCGAGACTTTCGTTCTCGTTTAGGCCGATCAATTGGAACTACAGTTGGCAAAGGCCGGCTTGTGTCGTCGACAATTGATAAAGCTTCCGAAGATTTTGGTCGTCTGCCTCTCCTCGGTTTTCCTATGTTAGTGTCATCTTTAGGACATTTGTGGTGCATGAGATGGTGTCGTCTTCGAAATCGCCCCAAACAATTGGAACATTCGAATGGTTTCTCTCCTCGGTGAATTAATGTATGCGCTTTCAGCTGGTTGCTATCTGAGAATTTGGACGAACAAAGATCGCAGTGATACGGTCTTTCACCGGTGTGCACACGCAAATGACGCCTGAGGTTGGCCACTTGTACAAACTGCCTGTCACAATGCGTACAGTGATACGGTTTTTCCCCTGTGTGTAGCCGCATATGCGTTTTTAGATGATGGTCCCGAGTAAATCGCTTGTGGCACTCTTTGCATTCAAAGGGTTTTTCCCCAGTATGGGTCCGTTCGTGATTTTGTAGCACATGTTTGTAGCCAAACTTGCGATGGCAAATACTGCAAATGAACGATTTATCACGTGATGAAGTTGACGAACCAGTTGTAACTTTCCTTAAACTCCTTGACATTCTTCCACCATTACTACCACCACTGGTATTATTACCACTCCCTCCCCCTGTACCATTGTCCGATTTCAGGCTTCTATTATCAGCATCATCGTCGTTAATGTCATCAATAATTCCTCCACCATTTCCACAGTGATTAGCCGCGTGAGCCACCGCCACTTCAGTTCCTAAAGCGGCCAATGTAGCTTCAACCTGCGACCTGCACGTACTTGTAACTGACAATGGTGACGCCAGAAAGGGGGAAGTGGAGCCCATACTGGTCGATGTGATGGAGGGAGATGTGCATGATGTTGGACTGTTACCATTGCCATTTCCATTATTACTACTGTTGTGTGAACCTGCGTCTGATTTTTTACATAGAGCAAGCGGAGCGTCTTCCTCAGAGCCCTCTTCCTTCATTGTCCTCTAACGGTGCTGCTGTTGCAACTCCCACCACCCCAGTCCTCTAACCTTTAAAAAAAAATCGTTAAATTAGTTTTAGCTCAATTCTCATTACAAAATAAAAGAGTTAAATATCACTGGAATGGTGAAACCATCTGCACCTTCCAAGTGAACATAAAACTATACTCTTATTAAAATTCACCTGCCTCTAACCATTTAATATTAATTCAATACGTTTGCAATGTTCAATTTATTGGTGGAATATTTTATGCCTGTGTTTAAAAACGTTCGATAATAAAAATTGACTGTCAAACTAAGTCTTTAAATCTGTCAAAAGCCAATTTCTCAATATATTACAGCTGCTATAGTCCTTTACTAAAAACCATAAAAGTATAATAATTATAATCTTTCTCAATTAAAACTATTAACTAATCGATTTCAAAGCCTATTATATTTATCTAGTAAAAACTTTGTCTTATTTTGTAAGTATTACAATAAGACAACAAAAATTCACTGCTACCTAACGTCACCTAGGCTCATTAAGTCAATTTTTAAAAAAAGCTTAGCAGAAATGATATTTCCCAAATTGTATAAGCAATGGTCGAGTTACAAATAAAACAACCCAGCGCCCCTTTCAAAGAATTATACTCTCTCAATAGCTCTAAATCAGTTAAGGTTAAATTGTTGTCAATGCTGTGTCACTATAAAAGGGGTCAATGTGATCGTGATAGTCATAATAGCAACAATGATTGACATTTGCAACTCAAGTCCTTGCAATACGATAAAGCAGTTAATAACTTACAGTAATATCATACATTTATGTAAGATTACGAAGAGTTCCCGGTGTGAAACTATTATCTCAAGGTTGCATTCCATAGGTCTCAAAGTAAAATAATAATCAATGAGTTCGTTTACAAGTCACAAGGGTTATGACACCACACAACTCAATTTTTGTTTAAGATTTAGCAGATTTCTAAAACCCCCTTAACACTGAAGCTAAACAGCAATGAATGTTGATTATATATAAACTTTTAAACAACACAATTTTAACTAATTTAAACGTTTAGGACCTCTTAAATTTCATCTTGAAATTCATCAACATTCGCAAAAAAATGTTACGAAATATCTTCGTATTCATAACTTATTGTCATATTTTATATATTTTTTTAAACTTATGTTTCTTGGTGCATCCGGTATTTTAAATATATTTCAATAATTTATATCAACATTTTGTACATTAAATTTTGGCAAATCTTTAATGCACTTTATAGTTATATTTTATTACATTTGGTATACTATTTGCCAGTTGCTAAAACATTCTTCGCAAAAGGAAATTTTTTTTTAACAAAATGCAATTATTTCCAAGAGGGCTGGGATATTTGCCCCCAATACCACCTTATAACTTCAATTCCCCCCTGTTGTAAGCAGTCATACAAAAAAAAAAAAAACACATTTTGCCCTATGCAAACTTGCACAAGGAGAGAGAGAAAAAAAAATGTTAAGTGAAGTAACAGCTGAGCTGACCTGTCTGCAAACTAAACAAACTGAATTGGTCAAAAACTTTATCTGAAGGCCCTATACGAGGTTTTGTGATTAGGCTAGGGGAAGGGTCACAGGGTTATAGTCTAACAAACTATGATAGAAAAAAATAAAATAAAACCGACTGTAACGAGGCGATAAAAAATGTTTTCTCTAAAAAAACAGCAGATGTTTTTTTTAACAATAGAAGAGACTCCCAAACTATTTTTTTTATCAGGAGGACATAAAAACTTTCAAACAGTAGGGCAAAAAAAATCAAGGTGTCCTAAAGTTAAGCACGTTTCACCACTGAAGTACCCTTCTTTTGCGATATTACTGGACGTCTCGCAAATGGCCAATAAACCGAAAACAAGGGAAACAATGGCAAACTTTCAATGTCTTTTGAACAAGCGTAATAATATTCTACCGCAATAGTAAAAAATTTACTTACTGGTCTCAAAAAATGGGTTTTCAAAAAGCAAAAAGTAAAATCCTACACATTTTGGATATGCTCCCGTACATTGCTCAGTAGACTTGGTAAATGAAAATTATCAACAAAAAAAAAATGTTTATCAAATGCCATGTGATGTTCATCAATGGAAAACATTCATTTCTAGATTATTCTTCTCTCATTTTACTCTTTTGAACTATATTGAATATCAGATTTTCTAATTGAAAGTTTCTAAAAGTTTAGCATGGACTTTTTATTGTATTAATTCTTTTTTTTTTTTTTTAAAAAAAAAGCTTTTAGAAGAGAAAAATGTACAGTATTATTGGGAGTAACTGGTCAATCCATATAATCGTAAACTTCTTCGATATCATGTTTTCATTAGACTATTTTGACTAATTTTATTAATGACATGTGCGAATATAGAATTTTTGCGTTATTAATAAAACACACACACATACTGTGCATACAGAGTTCAAAAATCTACACTTCAATATTTGTCATGCATGCCTATTTCACAAAATCAATCATACAAGCTTAAACAACAGAAATATCCCAATAACACATAGACCTAAACAAATCAAAACATTTTAATCTAACTCCTTATAAATACTTAAGATTGTGAAAGTTCATTATAAATATGGCAAACGTTGACTCAAATAAATACAAAATGTACTAAAAATTGACTAAAGTCGAATACATTTTTAAGAATATTAAAAGCCCTTTAAAGACACGAGTACATATTTTAGAAATTATACTTAAGTAACCTACTGGTCTGTTTTAGTTATTTCTGGAATTAAACAGACAGATGCAGCTTAAATTATAGCAAAAAAAAAGTTGGAAAAAACCCACCCATCATTGCCCAGCATTACAGTGGAGAAGAAGAAAATTACAAAATAACGATTTCTACTTTCCCCCATCTCAAAAATTTACACTTTAACCCCATAAAGTGATGTAAAGATGCATTACAAACAAAGTATATAGGAGCAAAAGGAGAAAAAAATGGCCAAGGTTACAACAACATGAGAAAAAAAGAGCTTTGAGAGAAACAACAGTTTCCTGGTTAACGTTTTTAGGTCCCATTTCCTTCTCTTTTCCATGCTTACATTATTCCCCCTCCCCCCCTTTTTTTCTTATTACAGTCTTTTGCAAAATCTTAAGTTGTGTACATGATGCAGCACCCCTTTTTTCCAATGTTTTCATCCTCTCTTTCTCCTGTTATTGCTCTTCTTCCCCTTTTTTCTTGTACACCCAATCTCTTATAGGATTTATTTTAAAAAACTGCGCATTTTTACTTCCACAACCCCTTTAACCACAACATAGTGTTACTGGACATATCCCATATATTATGTATGTGGTCGGTATGCGGGTTTGGGTAACACCCAAAATGGCGGCAATGTATTTTACTTTGCAAGGTCAAAATAAATCAAATGCAACCATTTTTAAGTCTTTGTTTCTCTGAATATGCATCAATATTTCATTCTACAGTACTGTATTAAAATCTGATGATTAATAATATCTTTAAATTGATTTACATATACTGTACATGTTTTCCAGTAACATCCTTAATTTTGATATTTGACGCATATGTTACTCAAATGATAACTGAATTTGGGTTTTAAAGCAGTTATTTAATTTAGCAACAATATTTTGTAATCAATGATTTTATCTAACATCTGAAAAGCAATTGTAAGGTTTCAGAAATTTAGGTTTTCATAAAAGTAAATTAACAAAAAAAAAAAAAACTAAGATTGGTCCATCATTTGAAGTTCGCTCTAGATAGATTAGTCAATTACTTTGTAAATACAGTAAAATCTCAAATGAAGTTGAAAATTATGAAACATCTACTGTACAATCATCATAATCATCGAAATATCGGATTGTGTATCATGTTAGCTGGGGTTCAGGGCCAAACCTCTCAAGTTCTCCCCAATTTCGTTTTCAAACATAAAAAAATAATAATAAAAAAAACAACCCCTTCATGTCAGTAAGTTGATAAGTGATAAGATGACGCTAAATTGGAAGTTTTAAAAGCTGAGTTAATCATTGGACCTTTTATCTGGGACAAAAATCAGCCCTGACTCTACTGTAAATTTCCCCCTTTTAAAATGGTTTATAGCAGGAAAACAATAGTTAGCAGGCAATAATTGTGCCATAATACACTTTTTAAGTGATAATCGTGTTTGTGAAAAACGTCAAAACCAAAAAAAAAAAGATAAGTTCCTGTTATTTAGGACGAATTTCAACAAGTAGTTGCACCCTGATATTTAAATTTATATTAAATTTTCTCCCCTTTTCGACATTTTTATCTGGTAACATCAATTTTGCAACAGATATACGCAATGGTAAAACTAGGAAAATATCACCCATAGCAAGCAATAAAAATGGTCATGCGTCCCTGACTAATAAATTGAGTTCTCGAAAACGACAAAATTCAAATGTACTGTATACGGTTACAATAGTAACTAAATACGAAATATTAAAATAACGTTTAAAGAATTAAAAAAAAAATTACAAAAATATTAAAGTCTTAATTTCAATTGAAGTTACCTAAAGTCAGATAATACCAAGATGCTAGACTCAGTCACTAAAGACAAATCACTTATAATAAAATTATCTTAAAAGTCAATCATATTTTTAGACATTAGATGCCAATAAAGCATTTTAAAATCCATGCTTAAGTCACTAGAACCAGGATTGTAATTAAAAAACTTTATAATTTTATAAATCAAAATGTAGTGTTTTTAAAAGGGATTTGTTGATGCCACATTAAGTTTAAGTGGTAACTAGCATGTAATAATTACGATTATCCATGGTACTTCCCATGGTTAGCACCATAATACGTTATACTCTAAATATTTGGCAAATTGATAACTGTTGTACATTCAGTTGTAAAACTGCGTTTACTATAGTTATAATTTATACCATGATCATATTCTGTATTTAAAAAATTGAAATTTGGCTAACTTAATATAGTTGAAATGATATCAAATATAAATACAATTATGTAAAAAAGTAATTGTAATAACTTCCTGTTCGTATACCTTAGCTACGTTGCGTCTCCCTTGGTGCTTAAAAATCTGTACTTAAAACCATAGTAACCACGCCCTCCCAAAATCAAGGAGCGACAGCCTAGATGGCACCGGCGAAAACATGGTTCGACACCGGCAGCAATGATCCCGGTTTCTCGTAACTCACAGCCGTAGTTGTCGATAATTTTCATTGCCTCCATCGATACCATTCATCAAGTGTAACAGTAGCACCGACAGCGTAGAAACCACAAGTCCTCTTAATACTCATCACCACTGCTAATAACTAACGGGATTTTAATAAGTTTAACACGAAATATTTTGCATCCTTCCTCAAATATTTATGCCCTCGAGCGCCATCTTGTTTCTGGGGATAAACGCACAGTCTCATATTGAACAGGAGAAGCAAAAAAAAATTATAACGGGACTGATAAATTAAAACGGGAAACGAAGAGCGAGGTTGCCGCTTTCCTCCGCCTGTTTACCCGCACGACGTTTAACCCTACTTCGACTTACTCCACTTCTCTGTAACACACACCGCACGCTTTGCACATTCAGCCGGCAAAAGTCGTCGTCTACCCCGGCATGTTCAACCTACATTTCATTCGCGTAATAGTTGCATCACTTCCGCACTCTTCGCACAGCACACGCCCCGCGTCTCGTTGGCTAACGCTACTACTGATACCACATAACAGGGCGCCTTATGCACAATTTACACAACATTACGTCGATTACGTCATGATAAACATGCGCATGCGCCATTACATTATTTCCACAAAAAAATTCACATCACCAAAAAAATATGCAGTGCAGTATAAAATACCAACAAATCATAATGATTAAAACAAACTTTCTGAACAGAAATAATACATTTGCTATAACTGTAGTTCAATGTTTCAAAGTTAAACCTTTTCAGTTTTTCAATTTGTTGGTAAAATAAATTTCAAACACTTTAATGAGGTAAAAAGTTATAGAAATTAATAAAAAAAATATAAGTAAACGGGAACTTTTCTATATACGGTAATATTTGTTTGACTATACCGTATTTCATTGTTATACCACGTGCCAGTAGATAGCATATTCTTACTAAACAACTATAATATGTCTATAAAATTTATAATATCAAATAAGGCTGTATTTGATAGGTATGGAAATACAATATTTGAAATTGGTCAGTTGTATACTGTATTCATTTGACAAAATACAGAAATAGATGAACTAAATTCTAACTTGAATTACGATTCACAACTAAAGCCGTTCATTTAACAAAAAACACAATAAAGTATTTACAGTATTATCCACAAATATAAAAATTCACAATAAATCGGTTGAAATTTCCGACCCATATTTGAAAAAAAAAATCAAACTGTCAACACCATATTTTTACTTTTTTTATTTAGTTTACCATCTTACTTTAAAACTTTCTTTTATATATATATTTCAGGGATATATTTTTAAAACTGCATTTAAATTCACAACGCATAAACAGCATAGAAATCGCTACGTACAAAGAGCAAATACAAAAAACTAAAGCAAGCAAATTGATTCGGAGCCAGACTACATGTATACACGATATAGTCCTTACTCTCATACATAGAAAATGTAAAATAAGAAATCACTATTAAATAAAATATAGATGAATAGCAAATTCCCAACTGTCGTTGCTTTTTCCTTTCATCTCTTTTTTTCTCTTATTTTTTATTATTAGTAAAGAAGAAAACAGACGAGAGTCATGTTAGAAAGTTGCCATGGAAACTGCTTAGAAAATTTAAATCATCTCTGCAGTGTGCGGGGGTGGAAAAGCTATATAGAGGTGGGTGAGGGTTCATCATCCTTGTTTACAACCCCACAATTTTTTAACCCCCTTTCCTAAACTTACACCCCCAACCACCCACGTAAACAAACTCTCTAAAAAAATTCTTTTTGCCATCTATTTTTTCGTATATATTTTATTCACATCATTGATAAAAAGAATATTCAAAAATTCTCTTTCATTTTCATATTGTATTTATAGATATGTTTTAGGGCTTTACTTGTTTGTATACATTTTTTCAACAGGTTTTTATGTTTGCATAATATCTATACATGTACACATTTCAAATACAGAGTGTTTCATAACTACGCTCTCAATTTAGTATTATAGCGAGCAACTTATAGCACACCATATCTTCACGATTCATGAAAAAGTACTGAACAGTAAGCTTATGGACACATTCATCGAATCCCATGTTAAAGTAACTATAAAAAACAAATTTTTTTTGCTAAGACTTTGCTCATAGACTTTTATACGGCCGAATTCACTTGATTTCTGCAATCGTATACGTTCCCTTCGTTTTAGTAAACGATTACAAAGCACCCTGTATAATATAGCCATGGATATGATACCGAGTACAAAGGCAAAATAACCGAGAGAATCTGCTTACAATTCTGCGACCCAAAATTTAATAATCTTTGCTACTGTACTCTTGAGAAAATTCAGCCATTTCCATTTCCTCATCCGGTATTATATGAATTACATTACTTCCAAATAGAGAGGATCCTTCAATGCAGTGGTATACCATAAAAGCATCTAATACTATTTTTATAATTATATTCACTATCATTTTACTTCAAAAAAATATTTTGTGACCCTTAAGCATATAACTTAGCTACTGTCAACATTTCTTCACCAAACTGTTTGCGGTAAGGACTTCAAAAACTTACTTTAAATGATTTTCAATAGAATGGCATTACTTTTAATTTGAACATAAAAATTACACTGTCAACAAAGTAGCACAGTTTGCTTAAAATTATAGAAGAAAAAAAAATACTGAATACCCCTGTACTAAGTTACTTAGAGTACTAAGTACATGAAAAACAGAAAAATATATGCCTCACTCTAAATTTACATGTACGACCCTCGTATATATACACTATCATTAACCTCATCAATCGTTTTCATTATTTTGCTCGACTTCATCTCATTCCCGATATCTGCCTATACATCCCATCCCATCCCATTTCAACCCACCCCCACCCTACCAATCCTCTTTCTTTAACGTTTAATTCCATATATAAGAACGCCGACATCAATTTCAAACATGTTCTCGCTAATCAATTTTACATTCAAAAAAAATTGTAGAAAAGAAACGACGATGTATAAAAAATTATATAAATACTATATACATATATAAATTCTTTTGGTTTTTGTTCACATTCAGAATAGAAGACATTGCTAACTTCATGTATAAAACGCACTGCAATTAAATAAAAAAAAATTATGCCGCTGAAACATTCAATTCCAGATCAATCAAAACATAACAACCGCGGATGGCATCAATAATAACGGTATGTACAGTACTATATCGGCTATAGCTATCCAGAAACAGCAAACAAAGCAAAGTCAATAATCAATAATAATCAAAAAACCAATTCAAACTGCTTCCACTAACCAAACTCGTTAACTAACGTCACAATATTTAATTTCGTTGGAAATAGCGTGTTCATTAATCTATGCAGTCCCATTATAAACACCAGAAGTTTAGAAACATTAATTTGGAAACTAAAAACTAATATTCACACAAATCATTATAAAATAGCCTAAAAAAGGATACTGAGAATGAAACGCTAAAAGTAATAAAGTAACACCGCAACTCCGCAAATTCAATAAATTAGTTTTACTCGTTTGCTTAATTGGAAAATACTATGACCCAAATAGACGGATCTCTTTACATTTTCAAATGACTATATTTGAATTTTGAGATGTGCTATAATACTGGTAGCCAAACAAAAACACACGTGTCACATTGCCATTATAACAAAATAATGCTTCACTGCACACATAACGCAACATCTACACTATAAATATGCTTTACCGGTATAACTAATTAGTATTTAGTAAGTACAGTAATAGTAGGAAAAAAATATAAGCTAGGGGAGAAAATAATAACAGGTGTTTTTATATTGCTATTTTACAGATAAAGTACATATGGTAATATTTCTGCTAGGCAACAGATGATTCTTAAAGTCGGGTTATTGTTAGAAACAATTGCTTACTCAATGCTTGACATTGTCACACAAACAACCAATTAATTATTACCAAAAAAAATTGAATTAAAAAAAAAAGCAAAAAATACTTTTTTCACTTTCATAACAGTTTAATTCGCAAAATAAAGTTCACCAATTAAAGTGACTTCAAATTACCAAATATAACACTCCTGGTATATGAAAAGTTATCTAGAACTACGTAAATCTAAAGATTTTGTTAAATAAGTACACAAAAAAGCAGCAACTCTATAATTCCATACCTAGAAACTTAAATGTTTTATGCTCCTTTAGAACTATGACTATACTCTAAATGCTCTAATTAAGCAACTGTTTGTTTTGTTAGAAACTTTGTTACATTATGTCCAGTGTTACGTTTCCATGAAAATTCTCCACTAAAATACAGTACAAGCTAATATCAATTTCGATTATCTTAAGAATCGTATTCTTCAAACTCCACTGAATTTATAATATGATCAAAATGTTATAAATTTGTAAATAAAAGTTGTAAAAAGTTTGGTTTTAGTGAAGTATTTGTGTAAGCTATTGAAGATGGAGACTCTTTCCATTGCAAAACAACAATAGGAATCGAAAGTAAGGAAGAACAAACTGCAAGTAATAAAATGACAAACATTTAGTTAAAGTACCGGTAACGTAAAGAACCACCCAGTTTTTCCTCCTCCCCTGTATAATAACATACAGCACTTTTCTATTGAAAGTTGCGTGCTACTGTGACAAAGATGGTTACCAATATGTATACTACAGTAATATCAACTTCCACCCATTTCACTTACAATATATCCACCCATTTTACCCCACCGCCATCCCATTCTAAAACTAAACAAGCACACGTTGAAGCCACAAATAATAAATGACGACTTCTACCGGAAATTGGTATGGGTTTTAAAATCGATTTCAAAATATAAACTTTCTATAAGAAAACTTCGCAAAGTTTGGTTTTATAGGCTCAAATAATTAAAGATAAAATTTTAATTGATTGAAATTTTAAATTAACGATTAATTTTCGATCAAAAATATAATACAGGATTTGCTAGTTAAGTTATTTTTGATATAAATAATTTTCAAAACGTTTTACCTTGTATATATTAGACATTCCAAGCTGTACAATAATTCCATTGAAATAAAAATTTACATAACATTTATCCGGTAATTCATTTACTGGTCATCACATCAATGGCCTGATGAATTAAAAAAGTGACAGATAAAAAAAGAAGTGACATGACACAGATTGCTTAGCGGTAAATCTATTTTCAACGTCGTCATCAACATCCAATCATCAACCCACGTAAATAGTAAATACATATTCAAATACAAATAAAATAATGTTTTGGTACAACGACAATCGACAGTTATACACAATGAGAAATGACTGCATTTGAACGATACTACCTTGTGTGAAACGGCACTTGTAACGTGGCAGTGGCTGCCGAGGATTAGGGTCGACCATTTCATTTGTCCCACATGTCAATATTTGCGAATTTTCCACTGGATGAGAGAGTCCTATGCACGCACATCCAATGGAATATACACGTGCCACCTGGCACATCACAACCCTCAAAATCCATTTTCACATTAATTCAACACATATCCATATTATGCAAAGGGAAAACATAAAGTATCAACAAAATTTTTCTTCACCTATGTACAGATTATACTGTATTATAAAATTACCATACACTACTTTTTTTTATTATTATTTTTTAGGATAATATGTTTTACTTCCTGAGGATGTGAAAGTGTCCGTTCATCATCGATGATGCCATGTCACATGTATTGGTTCGCATTCGTTCGAAATATCGGCATTACGTTGTATGCACTGTATTAAATTTTGCTTCCCCATAATTTACCCCCAATCCACCCCACACCAAACTTATTGAACATTAACGATAGCGTTCACTGTTGTGTGTGTGTGTATGTTGTATATTGTGTGTTGCAACTAGAAAATAGATGCCATATGGATCTACAGTACTTTTGTCAATCGAAGAGTGGGTCATGACCCTTTATAGCCTTGACTCTTTTATATTATGCTCGCATAAACAATAAATTGATGGATGCATGTGTTCTGTACAAAAATACAATGCAATAGTTTACGTAAATGACATTTGGTGGTTTTCAACCTAGGTGTACGCGTACACCTTTCCCGACAATTCAATTGTATTTAAAATGCACTAAAAATAAATCAATAGTAATACCGATACGTAAAAATAAAGTAGAAAAAATCAAAAAATGTAATGATATAATTGATAAAATATATTAAAATCTTGTTCTAAAAAAATCATCTACATACGATAAATAAAACAATTGGATATAAATTATACTAATAATCGTTAAAAACTGTTTACAAACAAATAAGTAAAACGGTCAATAAGTAAATATAATAAGAAATCTAGTTTTTGTGAATGCATTGGCAAGGGCAGAGCAATTGAAAAAACGTTGAGAACCACACAAAATAATATAAACTATATAAAAATTGAAATATAATAAAAGCTTTGTGGTGGGACTTTCAATAAGTGTAATAACTAACTGGAAACATTTAATGATAACAAATAACCCGTTTTTTATGCTGCAGAAAATATAAAAAACTAAACACACATACATATAGTAGCACAAGTACACATACATATAAACTTACTCGATGCTATGTAAATTAAATTACTCGTTGTATCGAACAACTTTTTGTGCACGAATTGAACAAATGCAAACAATAATGTCAAACAGTTCAAATAAATAAAATGAGCTATCGGGTTACAACCAAATAATCAATTTTGCTACCATTTTCATGTTTAACATGAAACACTTTATATCGATTGCTTATAATATTTTCTTGGAAAGGTCAGCAAAATAAATATTAATGATTTTTTTAACAAAATTAAACAGTTGCTAAATTGATGTTTAATAAATACACAAAGTTCAAAAATGATAATCAATAGTAACTTTTATAAGCAAATAGCGTACTCAAAATTGCTAATAATTTTTAAATGAGTGATTATTTAAATTAGAGGTTGTCAACCGGCAAGCATTGAAAAAAACATATCGTATAGGAATCAACACATAAAAGATTCTATTATTCAACTAAAACAGAATAGATACTAAATTTAAAGTCAATAATTGACATGCGGTTGATTATTTTTCAGCGTAAAATAGTGCGCAAAAAGCAATTCTGTCCGCAGCCAATAAATTTAAATTCATAATAAATATTTGCATCTAAAATAAATACGGTTTAATATTGTACAGGAAAATTATAAGTACTGTATTTCAATACAAAAACATTTTGAAAATTTTTGTTATCACTCGTCGAGTTTTATCGAAAGACCATGGCCTAATTAGATGCGCGACAGTTCGCTGGTGGCTGCCGTTGAACGATGATTATTTCGCCGGGGAAACGTTTAAAAGCCTTCGCTGTTATCATAGTCGATTAAGGCCATCGCTAATTGTTCGTACAGCCCCCTAGTGGCCAATTACGCTACCATACGTAATAAGATACGTTAAGACAAACAAATCCAGACAAGGTGCTTTGTAGGCGACACTTTTTTATTATCATAAAACTTTTTTTTTTGTTAAGTGTCCGGTTGGGGGCTACTGTAAACCCCGCCTACCTTTATTAGCAGGACGTCCATTACCTCAATGTCTGTGGTTAGGTCTGGCCAAAAATAATAAACTTTTTTTTTTTTTTGAGAAAAAGACCAAGAAGAAAAAGAAAAGGTGTGGTTAAGAGAGAAGGAATAAATAAGTGGGTTGTTTCTTGATGTGTGTTGGGATGGGGGGGGGTTGAGGGGGAGAATGATCGAGAGAGTATAAGAAGTTTTTAAAGGGAAAGGGTCAGCATTTGGGTCATTGGAAAGAGTCAGGTTGCAAGTCTGAAGTTCCTAAAGGAGGGAATATTTTCCAAAAACGCGTAAACACGTATTCAGAGTATATTTTCAAAATACCCTCATGATTTCCTCTCTCCCCAAATTTATTTTCCTCTTTCCTTCACAATTTTCTCTGGGATTTTAATCTGTATACTATAACGGTGTAGACATTTGCCTTTTATCCTTTTTCTTCTTTTTTTTCCCTTTTCTTCCACTTATTGTCCCCCAAAAACATAGGTGGACCCTGGAGTCACCCTCTGGTTACTCAACCACCTACAACTCAACTAAACAACCGACCCATGGGAAAAAACTACTTTTAGAGTTTAGACCCTTTCAATTCAAGATGGACACTGCAATGTAAGTATAAAACGGATGTGAGAGGATAGTAAAGGGCAAAGACTGGTGATCCTTTGTGATTACTGTAACTGACCAGAACCAAGAAATATTAGAAAACTGAAAAACACAATGCACGTCCAGACTGATACAAATAAAAAGGGTGAACGAGATCCAGACAAACCATAGAAAATGCAGAAGAGAAATATTTTAGCCAAACCAGTCAAAGTTAACAAACACTCCAACTGGACAACCAATTTTCAGTGCAACTTGAAATAATTTAACATGCTCAAAATTTTCTTTTACAATGAAACCCTCTTCAGAGTAACATACCATGACATCATGTAATTAAACGTGGACCAAACTGCTAAGGTGGTCGCTTCCTCTTTAAAAAATTTAAAGTATTTTGAAACACAGCAATAAAATCAACAAAAACAAACTTTCACAAAATGATGTAACTTAAATATTCAAAGAAAAACGGTAAAATTAATTAAAACAAGACTTAAAGCATTAAGAATTCATATTCAAAATAAAATATACGAAATACTGTAATTCCGTATAGCGGTTGCTGTTTTTCTCAATGCCTTTAATCGAGCAGGCGCATATTTTAGTTTATTGGTTTATTTGTTTACCGGTTATCGTACATAAAACTGTTCAATGAGTTATGCAAATACATTTCAAAAGTTGCATTGACTTTATATTCAACATTTATACCTTAAGAATAGATCCCTTCCCCTCTCCTATAAATAACCTCGTGACTAATAGGGTGTACCTACAAAAGTTACAATTTATTATTGGCTATGATCTATTTTGAACGTCCACATAAACCAATTGATAGCAACTAAACAGTATGAATACATGTTGCTTTTATCTGCAATGTTATCTACACTACAGAGAACGACATAAAATATTATTCGCTACTGATAACTTAGCAAGTGCATTCAACTGTTTAAATAAACACCTTTCTACTCTGGAAAAATAAAAATTTCTCTCCAATTCAAAATCAGAGTTCAACCAGAATAGCTTCTCAAACTACAAATACCCAAACTTCTTACTGGCAAACTAAAGATATTAATTTGCTTTTAAACTTGATCTTAATAGATTATAATTACATAATAATTTAGACAAATGACCTAATAAAATTTAGTCCGTAAAAATGCATTGTACAGCGACAGTGTACATTACTAAATTTTATTTCTGAACACTCTAAGCTTACTGTACTGTATATAGCAATAACTACCGTATTTCTTTTTTTTTTTTTTTAAATCTTAAACTTACATAAGAGTTTAATAATAAAATTTTCGAAAATAAAATACAAAGAGGCACGCAAGCAAAGGAAAATAAATTGAGAACCTCTAACACATT
The DNA here is from genome assembly GCA_013389785.1 of Helicorthomorpha holstii. NCBI lineage: Eukaryota > Metazoa > Arthropoda > Diplopoda > Polydesmida > Paradoxosomatidae > Helicorthomorpha > Helicorthomorpha holstii. The sequence goes on along the minus strand of JAAFCF010006680.1, from coordinate 12,018,310 downwards.
CAACAATAATAAATCTTGAGGGATTTGAATTATCTCATAGTTGTTATTTGTTAACGGGATTTTGTGCTACTACTCTCCGGTCATTGACCATTGGGCAGTTTTAAAATTTGAAAAGGCCCGATGAGCTTCACTGATAGCAAAAGAAGAAAAATATTTTCAAAAACGTATCCAGTATATAAGAACAAGTTTGAAAATTTCTAACAAAAATGAAACCAAATGTGACCCTTCCTTTCAAAAAAAAATAAAAGTTCAGAGGTCACGGCTGGTGACCTATGAGTATACAAGTACAGTATAAGCATTAAGCAAGGGGCTTTTCAGACGTAAGAAAAGGGTGTTAAAGAATATTGGACAAGACGGAAAAAAGATTTAAAATAGTCGACAGGAGAGGGTAAGTCGTCCACAAGCACAAAAAGAAGCCATACATAATCGAAAATGAATCCACCCCCAAAAATGCCAAAAAAAATTAAAAGGGTCTCTTTTTAGTCCTTTTCCTCCGTAAATTCAAGTATAACTCTCCTCTTTTTTCCATAAAATAGGAAAAAGCATATGCACATATAACCTCAAAAAAAAAAAAATAATAATAACGACGTTTGTGTAATGGCCAATGTATGGAGGGGTTGCAAGAAGGAATCCCATCTAATACTTTATAATAGAAAAAAAAAGAATCTTAATTCCTCAACACATACGGTTACGTTATGTGTTGGCTGGCTTGGGTCCTACATACACACATTACACAATAGAGACTAAGAGTCTGACGTAAGGATAGGTAATGTCATAAAGAAAAAAAATAAAAAAGGTTGGGGGATCAAAGGGCACAAGGACCCTTACAAAAACCTCTTTCAGTGTATCAGTCTCAGCTGCAAGCAAACACAATAAGCGCTAAATAATATTATATATTGTGAAACGGTGCGGTGGCTGCCACTGCCACTGAGTATCACTGTGGTATCTCAGTCGTCTACTTTTAAAAAAAAAGTTTAAGTCTGTGTTATTATTTTTTTTAAAGGTAAAAAAAGAAATATTTTCCGTGAAAGTGGAGACGACCTTGTATACTTTTGGGGGAAATATAGACCTATCCTTGTGTCTGATGTATACAGACTGTAGCAATATTCAGACTCAGAGGGGTAATTTTTTTTTTAAAAGTGAAAACCCATTTCTTACTCAAGGTTAATTTCTACCCCCCAAAACATACATTCACATTTTCACTATTATATAAGACCACTTTCTCTGAATTTATCAATGATTTTAAAGACTTCTACTACCTTTATATCAAATAGATCAGACACATTTGATCAAGGGGAATTCACGAGTTATAAACTACTGAGTACCAAAAGTGGTCCTACCTCATAAATTAGAAATATTTCAGTAACGTCCCCATAAATATTCAGCTGTTACAGGAGTTTCCATAAATATGGAAATGCGAGACTATACGATTGTTAAGTACTCGATAAAAAAAATGTTCAATCATTTTAATGCAATGTCTCACTTTTTGAGGTACCACTTTTTTTTTGCACTTTTACCTCAAATTCTTAACTTTAAATCCAAGTTGACACATTTCAGTGTGGCGCGTACCATAGTTTGAAAATCACTTAATGCAACTTAAATAATCATTATAATATAAACTACCCTTGTGTTATATTAAAATCCTGTCATAATGTCTTCAATCTAAAAAGTAACATACAGAATTTCTTGTGAACTCATACAGAAAGACTGTAAACAAAAGTTGCATTACAAATTCACACAATAAGAATGCCAATTTAAAATGGCATATTATGATTTTACAACGTTTATTTAAAATTTAATTCATCAACACTGCGGTGTTTATTGGCAACCTACTCAGCACGTTCTTCAGCATACGCAAATAAAACAGTTGATTAATAACAACTGTAAAGATTTCGTAATTAATAACAAACAGTTCTCAATTTCTACGAAATTTTATAGATATAAATAATGCCATACAGCTCATAAAATATGACTGACCTCATTAACACTGCTTACACGGCTTAAATTTGAAAGTTAAAAAACAAATTGGCAAAATAAATTACTGATTTGCCACTGACATCTAAACTAAATACTTTATGTCTACGCAATTATTTAGAAAACCAAATCAATGTTAACATTGAATTTTTTTATATCACTAAGTAATAATTTATTACGTTCTAATTAACTTAAAAGTGATATAGAATTACGGTAATACTGACCTAGACTTGATTCCTCGGTAAACTAGTTGACCCTGCAGCCACCGTCTACGTCGTCTGCTCAGCTCAGCTCTTCCTCCGCCCAACTTCTTCATGACCTTTGCCTAAAAATACATTTTAATTAAATCAATTAAAAATTCATTAAACAGTCGTTCAATTAAGAAATGTTTTTGCACTTATGTAGGTGTACTTTGTAAGTTGAGTAACTTATGATTTTTTTTTTTATTATAACTTAACATTGATTAGTGAATTTGCCTATTGTCGATTGATATTTACGCAATTTACTCCATATGTATATCAATTCTTTTTTCATATCAAATAACCTGATTAATAACCTAGGAATTAAAAATCAGTTCGCATAAGCCAAATGCTGTTTTTATTCCAGAATAATCAGAATTAGCTACTCAAAGCATAAATCGACACCGTAATTAAGAATCTAGTCTATAGCAGCTGGTTCAAAAATCGATCTGTAAACATTATTAGTACAGTATTGAGGTCATGAAACAGAAAATGTATTTATGTACATGCTAATGCACACAACAACCATCGAATTTTGTTAGAGTTGACTTTCAAAGTTTCGATTAATTGATTGAAACGACAATTTTAACATTGTTTAATGAACTCTCTGCCTTTGGGCTCCAACTGTCAATTAATCAATTTCAATAACAAATCACAAAATCCAAAAAAAAAATATATATATATATAATAATCATAACGCAAAACCATAAGTGTCATTGTTATAAAATAATGATGTCGGCTATTAAAAACCTATAAAAATTGTGGTCACTTTTCACCATTTTAATAACGAAATTATCCGGCCAATTTACCTATTAAAATGACAATAGAAATATTTTTTTAGTGCCAGTATTGTTTTCAATTACACTATATTAAAAGCCACATACGCTTTATCCCAAACAATTGCTATAATAATCACTCATGTAACACCATTTTAGCGTCGGTGACAACCGGCATTTTAGAAAAACTAAAGAAATACTGTAAGCATCCAAAAATGTTTATTAGAATAGTATTCTGTGTCCTAAAAGCCCAATTAGGTATACTGTACATGTAGAGATGATGCTTTTAACTTCTAAAAACACTTAAGTGGTCATTCGAGCGTTATGCTTATGTTATGCTCGTTTACTGTACTAAAATAGTGTTAAATTAAAATAATACATAATCTTTTCATCTAAGTAACTTCTTAAAATTATTGATAGGTTCAAGCTAGTTTCACTCATATCCACAATAATATATAGAGACAAACATATCGGTTAGATGGAATCTTAAAAACTACTAAACATATTTTTTTAAATATTTTTCACCAAGTGTCCCATACCTTGAGAAACCTTGATTTAATTATATCGTACTATCGACTAATATTATCGTATAATAGACTTGTAAACTAGATTTTTTAATAGACTTCCATTGTTTTTGATTCAACTTTTTAAGTACTGTACTGTAAAAGCCACCTATGACTATCCAAAATACAAATTTAGTTGTTCAAAGAATGTTTTTAGCGCCCCCAAGTGGCACTCATAACAAAATGATTGTTTTTACAATCATAATTCCTCCCACTGGACCATTCAAAATTCAAACGCTAAGCTCCACTGGAACAAGATAATCTGGCCAATACAGTAGTTTAACCAGTTAAACACATCAGCCATTGGTTAACTCTTTAATAAACAAGTAGGCGGGAAGAAGAATTCGGTTAACTCCTTCAAGGGTAACAAAAGGTCACGACAGAAAGCACCTCTATTAACAGCGCTAGTATCAATGACCTCTACTCAACAAACTTCACCTGAATGAAGGACCGCCGGATTTGCAAAAAAAAATAATAAAAGTTATACTTCTAAAGAAACCACAAAAAACGTTTTAAATTCAACGAAGCGTCAATCATTCAAAACTCACAAGAAACAAAAATGCAAAAGCGTAAAAAAAAACCGATGTGTAAAGTTAACATTTTAAAAATTAAAACTCTGCAACTAATGCTACAAACTTTAGTTCTGAACATTTAATTTTCAAACATAAAAGTTTCAAACACAAAGTTAAGGCAAAGTTTTTTTTGTCCATTTCATATAATATTCATAGAAAAAAATCAAAACACTAGTTTGTAGCTTTAAACAAATAAATTTTAATTAAAAAAAAAATACTAAATTACAAAACAAAATTCCAAGAAATGTCATTTTTCTTATATTCCTTTCATTTTTTTTCTTCCTTGTCCACATCTCAAACTGGCAGTCTAAATACCCCACCAACTACAATATAATGCAATTTTTTCTCCATTTAAATAATTTTTTACATTTACAGTACTCAACATAGAATTAGATAATATAAAGCTGCCCTCAAGCTCGATGATTGGTGTCAAATCCCCCCTCATCACATCATCAAAATTATCAAATGCATACACAACATTTTTTGCTGTCTGGCCTCAATTTTTACTTAAGTAAACTTTTAAGCGCAAAGAGTAAAGTCTAGTTAACATTTGTCAACACATCCATCCGCATATTCGTTAACTATCACCATTGATATGGAAAGAACGTTTGTAATAACGTACAAACTGCCCATTAAAATAGCTAAAACATTATTCTGTATCTTCAATTTTACAGAAAAATCAAATATGTTTATCACCGAATTAATGAAACCATGATACTTTCGATAATTATTTTGACTAACTCGCGCAAAATCTAAAAAGATGAAAAAAACTAAATTCACATACTAATTATACGTTAAATGTATTCTAAAATATTCAAAAATGACAAAATTGTAAATACTGTATTATAATTACTTATTTATACAACGAATTGGAAACACTGAAAAATTGAAATCGGTTTAATATTTATTCATTTTAGCATATTGTTGTTATAAAGAACATGTTTGTATCATGTATAAAAATACTTAAATCAAGCTCAAATAAAATTAAGTAGTTCCAGAAATTACAAACACGATTATAAAATGCAGAATACAGTAATTAGTTTGTGTACACAGTACATATAAAAATTTAATTTGAAATTTATGATTTAACAGTCGTAATTATGTGCCACCTCAGCTTTTCTATTCTTCATGCTATTTACACCTAAGCGAGTTTTTATTTTTCCTGTTGCCGCGCTCGATTGCCACCTCTGCGGCAGCTATCACTAACTTGCTAGGCCGACGTACAGAAACAACTATGGTTAGCGTTATTTGAGCGCTTTTTCAATTTGTACATCGATCGGTTATTTTTTTAAATTACGACCTCACACGCACATTATCCCCCTTCATCCTCTTTTTTTTATCCCTCAATCCAAACCCCTACTCTTATGGACGCTTATACAAGTTCACTAGCCCCAAATGGCCTACATAGCCAGAGCCGATCCCTTAAGAGAGTATTTTGTCTCGCTCCCTCTTCGCTCACTTTGCCCATTCGACCCCTCTCCTAACAATATTTTTCAGTCTCTTATTTACCCCCACCCTCCAACACACGCACTTTGTTCCCTCCCTTTTGCTTTTTGCTCTGACCAACCAACAAATCAACCACACATTTATATGCTTCGACATCAAATAGAAAAGGAAAGACCCTTTAGGTCCTTTTACAAATTTTCAATTACCCAAAAACCACCTTACCTGGTCTATAATAACACCCCATATAGTTTACACACCCCTTTTGTAAACAACAACAATAAAGAACATGTTACCCTAACGTTAATTTATATTTTCAAGGGCATTTGGTATAGTTCTAAATTTATACAGTACAGTATTTTCAACAAAAAAAACCCTCAAAAGGGTTGCTGTTTACAGCCTGTTTTATTTTATTTACCCCTTGTTTATTCCTCTTTACTCTCTAAATAGATCTCTAGATATAACTTCCCATGTTCTTAAAATGTACAGGGACCAAATTAGAAACTTGCGACTGCTTCCTGTGTTTGAACGGTGGTGCCACGTCCACCATCGCGTTGTAAAAATAACTAACCCCCTTAGATTTATCAAAAAATAACCCCAACACAAAACCCTCTACTTCCGGTACAATCTATAAAAGGACCTCGACAATACCAGGTGTACTCACGGTACATACTGTAGTTGACCATATTTATAAATTCTTTCCCCCCTGAAAATATGTATTTCAAAATAATACATTCAATTAAGTCAACTTGTATATTTTTTGTCTTCCCTCGCCCACCACTCCCTCCATGTTTATTTCCCCAAACACACATGTGCTATTTCCAGTCAAATAATAATTGGGCCATGTTATTTTATTGACACATCATCAGTTTCAATTCATCATCATATAAAATACCACACGAAAACAACTCCTTCAGAGTTCAGCTGATGACGTTAAACGGAAATAAGTTATTACCCCCACAATTCAACACACATAGATACACATTAAGCGAAGTTTGCAGTGCAACATTCCGAAACGAAGTAATAAGCAGAAGCAAAAATTATTCAGCATGTATGAAACGGTTTGTAAAGAAATATATTCTAACAGGCAAAAATACGAGTAAAATACATTTAAGTGACCCTTATAAACGCATGTACTGGGTACAACTGTATTATGACATACTAATTATGTGATGAAACCACGCATTTTAAAATATAACAAAATACACAAAATTAATTTTTTATTAAAATTGCCTAAAATAAGTAAAAATACCCTGAACGCTGACTAAAATACGAAAATTCACACTTGATTGTAGATAAAGTTTCACAAATAAAATTACTACTGCATCCGATTTTAGCAAACATAAGCATTAAAAAAGTGCCCCCCTCCCATTCTCTTGGTCTCCCGAGGTCTTCATAACTTAGTAAGCTCACTTAGACAATTTCCAAGAAAAAATAGTTTTACTGAAGAGTTGTTCAAGAGGTGATGTTAGTGGGAGGATAATAAACATCCTTACTTTCTCTTTCACTACTATTGTATAATGTCTACATATAACTAAGGTACCGCCTCACTTTTTTTTCAAGCAACATGGCATGGCGTACACCCCCAACCTTTAAAAAGCATTTTAGCAGAAAAAATTACCCTCTCTATTTCTTATACCAAAAAAAATGGTTTGTTTTTGGCACTAGATGTTTCCAAGAAATTTTAAACGTTAAACACTAAATGCCCTTCTTGCACATGATGGTCCATTGTCAATCACATACAAAAAAATAGTAAAAACATCATACACGCATTTATTACATCAGTTAAACATTTTTGTTACTTACACTTTCACGACTTAATGATAGTTGGATTACAACTGCGGGTAAAATAATTAAACGTCTCAAAGATAACAATAAAAAAAAACCTCACTCAAAAACAACAATAATTTATACCATTATTTTTCCTCTTGAGGACAGAATAAAATGTTTAAAATAGTCCTAAAAGAAAAATGCTGCCTAATTTAAATGTGAAAGAAGAAATGGGCAAAAAAATGTTTAACCATACAAACTATAATAAAACACGTCGAGTTTAGTATATAAGGTTACAGACTTATTCGTATAGGGCGTTACATCCTGATTCGTCATACATTGATTTTTAATTTTATAGTCAACTATTATCATTTTTAACTCAATCGACTTAATTTGATTCAAAATTAATCTACACGAGCTTGCGTGATTTGAAAACTATAAACAGGGAGGAATTTTTTTTTACCAAATTAAATATAATGAAAAATTACACAAATGAAAAACATTTAAATTTTAAACACCGTAGCCCTTTTGTTTAAAAGCGCTATTTTATTTTTAGATAATACCTTTAACACCTGCTGCGCATGCGCAACCGGATATGAAATTGTAAACGATAATGTTTTTCCTCCATTAACGTGTTTACAAACTAAAATTCAATTGCCAATAGCAGATTTCCGTCGTTTTGCGAAAACAATAAAATATCCCTTACAACTCGAAATTGACAATCAACATTTTGCCAAATTTGCATACAATCAATAGGTTGGCAACTGTCCAATGCCCTAGCAGCACCAGTGGGGCATTTCAGGTATAGATTACTCCACCAGGCCATTACGTAGGTGGGAAATAACGATAAGCCTATTTGAATTCAACGTAAAACAACGCCAATGAACGACATAATATGGGGGGAAAGAAGGGAAAAAAGCAAAAGACAAAAATCTTAATTTCCGGTTTCAATTGGGTAGTGTGTGAGCTGACAAACAACGTGATTAAACTTTCGATTTGGCAATGGCGCCATCTAGCGTTTTGTCTCCACTGGAACTATCATGTCTATGCCGTATATTTCAATTGGCGCTGTCTGAAACAAAAAATATTTCAAACCAAGGACACAAGGAGTAAAACTGTAAAAGCCACCAAGGAAAAAGTGGAAAAACAGCTAAAAAAAAAATAAGAGAGGGGGTTATAATATGCGTGGATATATAGATGAAAAGCAAAGTAAAAAGTTGGAAGTTTTATCTTTGGCCTTTTGGGGTATAAACGTACATCGGGAAAATGTAGGGGTTAACGCTCCAGCTTTAAATAGGATGCGCATGAAAAAGGATGATGACGTGGAAGGGGAAAAAAGGAAAATGGATAAAGAGAGAAACGTGAGAGATAGGGAGAGATGAAAATGGTGGTTGAGAACTTTAACAGCAGCAGAAAAAAAGGAGGGGGATAAAAATTATCACACAAACAAAATGGAATAATCCATATATCTTAACACCAGATCAGTAAATAACTCAATAAAATCCAAAAATTTTAACGCAAACTTCACCTTTTAATGCAATTGTACCTTGACAGGACAATTGCACCTTTCGTAGATAAAAAGTTTTAACTTTTAGCGACATTTTGGTCCATTTGACTTTTAGATAATGTATATTTGCCAATGACAAGTAGGGGGAAATTTGAACTTTCATTTGGATTGCTAATCAGTAAACAAAAATAGATAAAAAAAAGTTATTTCCATCCAAATTACAGCTTTTAAGCTACAACTGCAAAACCAAAATAACCACCAGTTTTGACCACAAATAACATAAAACTGAACATATAGTGTAACTGAATTGAGAAATTACTATATTTATTGAAATTTCCAAATAAACGTACGTACTTAATCGAAATCTTAATTAACACAATTAAAGGCTTAAGTTTCTGCTTTTGTCAAAATACTTTAAAATTGCTTATTTTTTGAATTTTTCAATTGGTTTAAGGTAATTGCAATGCCAGACAGATGATCCTCGGCATAATTTGCAAAAAAAAAAAAACATCAATACTACCTGAAAACTACATTTAAGTTACATTTTTACAATTACGCTAAGGCAGCTTAGCAGATTAATTTAAATGGAAACCAAAAGACGCTTTTTTATGAAAATTCTCAAATTATAATTATCTAAGATTCTAAAATTCCATGTAAAAGTTAATCGGTTAACTGTGAAGATTGTTAAAACGAACCAAAACGTTAACAGCAATAACAAAAATATTCTCTACTATTTAAACCACCCCCACATTCTTATCTTTATTTTTTCTATTGTTTTACTCGTTTTTATGTATATTATTTTATTGTAGACCAGATAAGAATTTTTTATTTTTTCTTAGCTTCTCGTGTTTGGTTTTCAACTTTTTTACTACAAACTTTCATCGTTCGTGTCTGTTGCAACGTCAAGTCTTGGAAAAACAACCAAAAGCAATTGCCTCGTCTAACAATGCCACGTTCAACTAAATAGTTGGAATTTTCAATGTATAGAGATAAAAAAAAAGTCAGTGTTTAAAAAAATTATAAAAAAGAGAGGGGGATAAAGCTTTTGAAGTTTTGACGAACTGGTTTTAACCAGGTGCATTTAAAGCATACAAGTCAAGTATGAAAATTTGTATCAAAATTAAGTCTCTGAAGAAACAGTGAAAGCCATAAAAAAAAGCAGAACAGCTAATGTAACTTTAACAAAATGTTGATAAATGAATGTAATGGGCTAGAAACTCCCAAAATGTACTTGAAAATAGTTCAGAATTTCAAATGATAATTGTAGTTTAAAAGCTAACAACAATCGGACAATAGTCCATTTTAACTATAAATTTCAAATACTGCGGAATTGCAAAGTATAGGTCAGTGTCACTGTAAACAACACTTTAAAATAAGAGCAACTAGTGACTAGAGGCTGGGTTAAGCAACAAGTGACCCAAATGTGCCATGTAACCAACCATCGAATGAAGAATTTTGTTTGTCCTTCAACGCTCAAATTATTATTATGACCACAGGACCTTTTAACTTTAGTCTTTGACCATCAACTCGTAAAATCACAACATGATTACAACATCTTTAGCCCCAAACTCCTCCTTCTCCAAACTTCAACTTTAACCAATGAACAACTAACCCCCACAAAACACTAATTCTTGAAAGATTTTTACCCCCATTAAATTAATTTCGTCCCTTCAACCGGTTCAAAGGCTGACCGCCATCAACAACAAGAAGGAAAATGTAGGAGTCAGGGCAAATAAAAGTTGTTGAGAAGTTTATGCTTTTCACAAGGCAATATCCCCCATCCCCCTTAAAAAAAAATACCATGTAAACCATTAATTTACAACGTTCAATTATCAAATTTTCAGTTGAAAAATTGTCCGAATTTACGCATCAATAATAATTGCAAACATTTCAAATCTAAAAATTCAAAAAAAGTTTAAACATGAAAGTTTCTATGATGAACACATATACACAATTACAAGAACCAACATAGCGTAAGGATAATCATTTGCCTTAAATGTGGGAAAATATAATACTAAAAACAAAGTTAAAGGGCATCACTTTTGTCTAAAGCGTTTAAACATTTACGAAATTTGACTAAAACTGTACAGTATTACAGTGATGAGGCTAAAACTCACTAAAATACCAAACTTGACTCAAAATTATGTAAGCATATGTATAAAAAAACCTGACTAGAATGTACCATGTTTTATTTTAAATATTTCTTTTAAAAAAAAAGTAACTTAAAGCTCTATAAATAAAATGCTTCTCATGTTATTGAATGTTAATGAACGTATACAATTACAAGAACCATGATGGCGAGAGGGTAGTAATTTTTTTCCCCAAAGTCAAAATTATGTGATGAGGATTGAGGAAGACAAGACGATTGTCGTGTTTAAAAAAATAAATAAAAATGTACATTGTAGAGGTGGGTTGACAAGGGATGGATAAGAGAAGGGGGAGTTGTATTTTTTTGGGGGAGTGGGGGAATAGGAAATATTTTTCGTTATCTTTCAGTTTGTGTACGTATACACGTTCTACGTTCAACCCCACCCTATATATGGATAAAGCTAGTGATGTCATTACCCTCATTTTTATACCCCTGCATTGCAGCAACGCAAACGATCAAGTTCAACCCCTCAAATAGTAAATTACATGTTGTTTCAAATCCAAAGCCAACTTGTTCAAGCACAATTGACAAACTAAAGAGAGAAAACAGGAGAAAGAGGGATATAAACCGACCAAACAACATTTACCCCCACCAGTCAACCCATCACTACACGTAATACCACCTACAGCCATTCTGAATATTTAATTAATCCCTTCCAAATTCTCAACGTCTAATTAAAAAAAAATAAAACTATCAAGGTGCTCACAATCGTATTGACAATATATATAATTTAACAGCAATTGTCTGTGCGTGTTCAATTACATCTTAGTTTAATAATTAAGAGCCAAACACGAGACAAGAGCATTTAGTCAGAAACATTATCAAAATTTGACAAACAAGCCAATTCTGTAATGTAGCCATGATGGCTTTATATCATTGAAAACAAAAGCCCCTAGTATTTAAGTACCGATACTGAAAAAAAAAATATCCACTGATACTCATCTAAAATGTAGAAATACTGTACTAAATAAAACTCTTGCTAAAATAGATTAGAACCATAAGAATTTTTAAAAGGCAATAAAGAACTGAATATCCTACTAATATTATAGGTTTTTCTTTTTGAAATTTGGTGTCTTGTTTTGCTTCAATTGTATGTTCAAAAAGTTAATCCAGTACTTTTGTACACCAATGACAATAACAGATAAGGTGTAAAACTGCTGCCAGACACAGTTTGTCAAAATGGTATTGTCCCTCATATTTCGTTGATTTTTTACTGTTTAGGTCAATTACCTTGAACGTAGTGTCCGTTAAATGTTATTATGCTATTCAAGTGCATTGTGTATTTTATATAGTAGCACGTGTGCTAACAATTTTTGGTCATTTAGTTCCATTTACACAGCCTATAAAATTAGCTTTAACAGCTTAAGTAATACTATTAAGGCTTAACTGTGGTTAACGTTTAACGATGTTGTTGCTGATTGGCTTACATCATCTCCCAATTGGAGACTAAAGTTTGTTTTAGGTTCAAAATGGTTTGTTCACCTCTCCTAACATTTGTGTTTTTTTTTTAAACAATTGCGACTTTCAACTATTGATCACCACGTATAACATTATCATGCGATTGTTTCTTTTGTATAATTAGACAAGAGGAGAAAAATTACGCAATTAAAATACAATAATAATCAAATTATTTAATACCAATCTTGCCTTCATAATCAAATAATTACATGACATCACAAGCTACAACAAAAACAGCCAATGAGGAAAAAGAAGAGAAAAACAACACAATAAACAGGTGTTTTTGTATAATCAAAGGTTGACATGACCGCTAATGGTGCCATGGGGCCAATGGTCCTTTGTCAAACAAAGTTTAAAACGCAACAAAATTTCCAACATTAAAAATTAATAATTCAAAACATTACATTATTTAAATATGCAAAGTACAGACGGTAAACTGCTTATTAAAATTAAAAATTGATTTTCTATTCACTTTTTTGTGCAAGGAACATTGTCCCACGCAACATTAAATTGAAGCAACAACAATTTTCTAACTAATGTTAAATAAATGGACGCTTAAGTTATACTGTACATTAATAACAACTCTATTTAAGTCCTCTTAAAAGTAAACAATTAACCGTATAGTTTTTGAACTCAATTTTAGTAATTCCTTAAAAAAAATTAATTCGGATTTTAATTTATTAAGTCTGCAATTCAATATACAGTATACTGTACTAAAATTCCCAATTAAATATTGACATCAATGCATTTCCCCTTCCTCGGGTCAATTTAAAACGCTCAAGTTATAATTAGCTTTCCCTTTCTGCAATTTACTCCTTTAGGGCCATTTACAGGGAAAGTATTTTTAGTTAGTCATCTGAGTTGAAAAATGATTATTCTCCAATGACCAAAACGCAGAAAAACACCTGACAAATAACTATTTTTCTTTTATTCCCCTCCATTTTTAACCCCCTCAAAATGCATACAACAAAATAATATCCCCTCTCTATTTACTAACACCTACCTACCTTATCTACTTTTAACTCCAAGTCATTATATTTCTTTTAAAATTTAAACCACTCCTTCAATCATTCAAAGTAAAATATATTATCCCCCACAGCCACTACTACCCCTACCTACACCACACTCATCTCCATCACTTTCCATCGCAATTTTTTTTGGCAGACAGCGACAAATATTCTTAATCCCCCACCAAGTAATACGATTATACGACCGACGCCATCTTTAACAAACAACCCACACACGTACAAAAACCAACAGTATTAAATAATGTCAATTCGAAGCTTAGAGTGTTATGAATATTTACACCCACTTGCAAATTTTTATTTTACTTAATAGGCAACTTTACCAGAGACGTTAAAGTTCAGGGTAAGGTGAATGGTCTTAATCAGATTGCCAATGCCAACGATTCGTTTTTAAATAATCATTCTAATTTAATACTTTTTTTGGATATACTTTTATGTTAGTTTAATAAAATCGTTAACAAGAAAACATTCCCACTGAGCACCCAATTTCAGCGCTGCAATGCTGGCTTTTAACGCTGGGTGTTTGATTTCATAAGATACTTTAAATTATTGGCTGTTTAAGCGTCATTTGTATTAATTTTTCGAGTTAACGCTAATCAATTTGTTTTTTTATTATTACTGTATTTTAAATAGAGTGGGAGACAAGGATTCGAATTGAGTCCTTGAATTCGAAAACGTGTAAATTTATCTTGTGTTTTTCTTCATCTTTATCCCTCTCACTTTATTCCCCCTCTCTAGATTTCCTCTTTCTCCCTAGACCTATTTATGCTAAATTTTGCCTTTTAATAAACAACCAAAAAAGATGGCATGGGAGTGAGTGGGGGCGATGGAATGGAAGAAGCTGTTCAGTTAATATCATATCACAAACATTTGTTAACAAATTCCAGATTCATTCCTCACTTCACTAACTTTTTATCACCTCCTTTTTTCTTTACAATTGTGAACCCTTAGCATTTTCGTTTTTATACCCCCTCTCTTATCCATACAAATGACCTTTGGCTTTATACTCGTGTGATGTGACCTCTTATCTACATTTAACGCAGAAAAAAATCTTAAATTGCGTCCTGAATTTTATAATCGCATGTAGGGCTAAACAAACTCATTATGTGCGCATCATTAACGCAATAGCCTCTCTGATATGTTCAAAAACTTGAAATTTGGACCATTGAAATTAGAATGTGTAATTATAAAAACGTGTGAAATTATTATTAGAAAAATGGCCTACCGACCGTGGTCTTAAGACCGACGGCGACTGTCCGTCCTACTGGTCAGGACACACGCCGATGGTCACTCATTTAATCAATCGCCCCATGTTCTCCGTCTATACACACAAATATACACAAATTAATTAGTCACATGGATGGCCGGCGCATGTGCAAAGTAATTATGCCCTAACCCCTTTCCTTATATTTGAACATAGCCCGTTACTATCAATACACAATTCACATTTATGGCCAATTAAACCAATTGTCCTTGTAAAATATTGTCAAGAAATGACTCAAGGCAATCAATAAAATACTAAAATAGCCCAATACAGATGAGAGCTACAGTATATTATTAAGACACGATTACATTTATAAATTATCGATAATCAAACATCGATATAATGAAGTTTGTAAACTTCAATGCTCTGTACTTGTTGTACTTGTAATGTGTAAGCGTGGGAATGGAAACCAGATAATAAGTTGCAATGTAATGCCATTGTAAATTAGACAAGACATGTTGGACGAAACAAAAGCAGCTTTTAATTTGGTAAAAACTAACAAAAGCAGCCAATAAAAAACATACGGGACTAGCCGTTTCCATTACACTGGGATGAAGCGGTTAACATATTAAAAACTAAAATCATCTCCTGAATGGTCACATGAGAACTCAGTTACTCAAAACTACAAACAAAATCCCAAAACGTACCAAAATATACAAGTTACTAGCAACTACAGCCAGTGCTAGATTTCACTGTCATGACGATAATTATTTTCTATAGTTTTCTATAAATAATAATATAACCTATAATATAAAGTTGTAACAAGACATCAAATAGAAGGGATAATATGTTGCTTTACGTAGAGCCCCATAGTATAATTTTGGTCAGTTGTTTAGGTTATTGGGGACGCAGGTCTTCGCCTGGCTTTATTTTAGTACTCGACTACTAATACGCAATAGTTAAAAGTCCAATGGCCTCAAAAGCGCCTAAAAGAAATCTACCTCTTTCTACACAATTGCCCCTTATGATATAAGGGCTGCACCGGACACGTATACAATTGACGCTTATAGACACAATGCAAAACATTTTTTTCAACTGTTATAAAAGCAATAGTGAGGGGGCGAACGAAAAAACAGCTACATCACGCAGTAGAAAAATTAAAACTTTTTGTTGTCTTCCGCCAACAATCTCGCAATTTCCTCTCGCACTCTCCCTTGCCCCCTCTTATTTCACACATAGATGTAACAGACTTTGAGGAAAAAAAACCACACTAAACCCAGACAAGACGTTAGAATCAGTTAAGTCAGTCAGGTGAGAGAACGGCCTTGGCGATATTATTATAACATAAGCATAATTGTCCCACAACATTATGGACAGTGTGGTTTTGTGAAACCAGCGACACCCACATTATTGACTTCAAATAAGTTTTAACGCCCAATTGTAGTAAATGGCAGATTAGAAATTAAGAATAAAAAATGCAACAATAATCATAAGTCGGGGGTTAACATTTTAAACTTTTTATATTACTTCAACAATTTTAGTTGATAAACAGATCTTAAGTGCATCCACAAATTGACAAGAATAAATTAAAATAAAAACATAACACAATTTTGATAAATCATGTGAAACTTTTTATTTGTACTAATTTTTTTTTAAAAAAAAAGTTTGTTTTTTGTTTAAAAAATAAATTTAATTAAGTATGAAGTGTGCTCTAAAATAATGACGACTTGTGTAACGTATTACATTATCTGTGCCATTACTATCATTATTTATTACTTTCTAAAACGCCCTCTTTCTTAAACATGTTCATTAAGCACTTAAAAATATGTTGGATGTATGCATGGATATACACAGTTAATGATATCTGATATTTTAGAGCATGCATATTTAACTTTAAACCATTATAGACGTGGACTTGGAAGTGTAATATATTAGTGTATTCATTACGTACACAAATGAAAAAAAGTCCCTATTCAAATATAACTTAGTTAGAATATAAAAAAACTTAAATTTGTGAGAAATATATTTAAACACCAAAAACAGACTCAAAATATTGAAATGAATGCATTAAAATGCGGTACTTAAACATTGAAATAAGTTATGTACAATTGGGTTGCTTGCTTTATTTTCCAAGCAAACAAAATAATTGCATAATCGCATAAGCTCATAATGCTAGTCGTGGTCCATTGCAATATTACAACTATAAAAAAACAAGTGAACAAGCTCTTGCGCATGCGTAGCCAGAAAATTCCATGGGGAAAGTTGTTAAAAATGGCATCATAAACTGTTTACGTGGTAAAAGGGAATTGCAAGACTGCAAGTTGCTCAATCTTCCAGGAAATGAGCCGGTAGGCAGCGCCGTTGTTGTCAACAGCAACGTTGTGAAATGCCGACTACACCCACTTTCTCATGTCGCTTTTAGTTTTAATTTTTTAAATAAAAATATAATATCCAAAACCCAAACAAAATGCCAATCGATTCCAAGTCTAAAGAACCTAAATAAACTCAAAGCCATTGACACACTGATCGATCATTCAAAATAAATTGCATGTAAATTGTTAACAAGTGAAAATAAAAACGTCGTTTAAACTATAATACAAAAATTTAGATAAAATAATTGCAACGTACAATTGGTACAATTAAGTGTATAATTTATTATTAAGGTAAATCGTATAAAACGAGAGTGCAAATTTACCTGCCACGGCAATGGCGATTGTGGTAAAGATCCCAAAAGTAAAATGTCGATAAAACTAACTATGCAACTTGTTTACGAGTTAAGACCGTTGAAACACCCAATTGTCCCCGCCTTCCACATCAACAACAATTAACCGTCGAATTTTTAACCCACACAAACACATTTACACACAACAATGTGTCAATTAATAATTAAAACTAAATTGTCTTCACACACAAAAATACTGCAATGACTGTTTCAAGTTGCAAACGATTGAAACTCCACGTCCACAGTTAATAATGGCCGCCAATGCTATAAGTTTAAACAATATTAAATGAAGATTCAAGACACTTTCACTTTTAAATGTCTTTTCACAATAAAGTTAACAAAATAATCGATTGAGAATTGAATTCACAGTTTAGTAACACGTGCTATTGCAGACACCATTGAAGTTGGTAATGGGACATGTTCGCATTGAACAGCAGCAAATGAGTAGGAAAAATTACCCCCAACTTTTTATCCCTCCTCCTACTCTTACTTAAACCTCCTCTTCTCTTCTTCACTTATCACATACACACCCGACGACCTATGAACTCCTCCATTTTGACTCTGTTAAGTCCCTCCCTAATTTTTTTACTTTAACCCCCCTGAAATTTATTTTCTAACAAACAACAACACGCCATGTTGCATAGCCTGTTTCAACTATCATACAATTCGTCCATTTTTGCAACACTGTTTTTTACCACCCCGACTCCCTGTATCCTTCTGCTTATATTTAACCCCCCCCTCCCCACACACACACGTTCAACATTCCACAACCTTTCAGCTTTACCCAATACCCCTAGCCCCCCTCTTCTTTCCAAAATCCCTAAACAACAACTTACTACACAACTCAAAAACTTAAAAAAAAAACTTTGCTTATGTCTTTAACCCCCATCACCCACCCTTTCCTCTAAAAACACCAAACCCCCTTCTTCCTTAACCCCTCATCCTTCAAATGTTTAAAACCAAGAAAAACCCCCACTATTTTTTTTCTGCGCAGACACTATTACAACGTGGCCATGCACCTTTAACCAGACGAAATAAAAACAAAGATGGCGGATGAGAACATTGTAATAACTCAATGCCATTAATAAATTAATAAATCAACTAAAACTAAATGGACCCTTCACAGCTAGCTTTACGGGATAAACTAGACAAAGTTGATACAAAACTATTTTACTGACATTAAACAATAAATAACACAATCAAAACAATGGGGCCCTTTTGTTATTAAAAATGTGTTGCGACATATTTAGTCTGACAGGAAACTTAAAAAAGTGGAAAGATTACAAAACATTTCAATATAACAATGTGAAAATGTTGGGACATTTCATCCCAACGCCGAATTTCAATGTAACTCGCTTATACGAGGCCTAACTGCACAATGAAAGTAAAAGTTTTGAAACTTGCTACTGTTAAAATACCTCTCTCCATAGCTACAGCAGACTCGTAAAACTAATCGAAGAATTACAGTAATAAAACTTATTATTGAACTTTGCAAATAATTTTGATTTAATTTTACCAGCAGCAATGGGCATCGATAAATGACTACAAATGTTTTAAAATATTAGCATATGTGTTAAAATGGGACTTCATATACTTTATAGCGAAGTGTACACGTGGAAAAATAAAATCCAAAATTAGTAGATTTTCCTACACAAATTGTAGCATTAAAAATGTCCTAAATTTTTTAGAAGCCCATTATAATCCAGTTACAGAAATGCCATGTCTAACAATTATTGTTCAATTACGTAGAAATTCACAACAAACACTAACTATTGTATAACCATTACAAATATATCTTTTAACTACAGTACTTCATTTCAACGAATACTTATGGGAGTACATTTCTAATTGTCTCTTAATTATCCCCACCGGTTTTTTTAAGCTGTTAATAACATTACAAAGATGTTGTCCAATCATCACTTTAAGCGATGCCCTTACCTTACCATAAAGATTTCATTCCTCAAGGGAGTCGTTCATCTTTTTGTTTGTGAACTAATACCTCTTCTCGCTCTCCATTTAAGTTTTAAAATAATAAAAACGAGAAAGAGGGGGTTATTAAGTGGAAGTTAGGGGTTAAGTTAAAAAGCAGGGGGTAAACCAGAGAGAAAAGGGGATGTGTTAAAGAAGGTGTCCTCATTTTTGCATTATGTCCCTCTCCTTAGAAGGTCAACGTACAAATTGTGTTTTGGAGACAACAACGGTGTTTGTTGCTCAGTTACAACAGACAATGTCTAGGTCATAGGTCAAACCCCCAGTAAATAACAACCCCTACTTTGTATTATTCCGTTTCGACGCGCACATCACTACTTTTGATTAGTCCTGATTGATTACGAGACATTTATTTGGGACATTTGCCAACTTCAACTGCCACGTATCAAATAAATAAATTCCGTAATAGCGTGACGTAATAACCCCTATTTTCTCTCTTATGTAAACACAAATTGTCATCGCAAAAAGCCAAAAACAATCGTCTGCTTCTTTTCCTACAATACTATTGCGTATAATATTTATTAATAAACACCTGTCATCAACGTTTAAAACTTTTGATAAAAAGAACAATAGAAGTATTTGCATTTGTACGCATGCGTAGACGGAAAAAACAAATCTGAAATGTCGGTTGATAAAGGTCATTGTAGAGAGTTCACAAATATTTACCCCCCTTAAACCAGTCACCAGGCGCAATGCTGAGATAAAGGGCAACCATTGCATGAGCGATTTAAAGTACCAGACATGAGGATTAAAATTTTAAATTATAAACAAGTTCTAAAAATGAACTAACACTTGAATAAATTTTCGATATTAACATGTCCAAAAATGTTGGACAATTACAGTTTAAAAAATAATAATGTACAGTAAATCCAGTACTACTTTTCATAAAATTTAATAAAACTGGAAATGTTCTAAAGTGTGGAAAATTTGTCTAAAATTTGATGAATTTCTGTAATATTTTATACTGCATATGTGCTAAAATATTGATTGATGGCATTTTTAAAAACTGTTTTTGTGTCCCCTTTTCCCCGACATTTTCATCATTGACCAGGCACTTTAAAAAAAAAACACCCATCATTTACAGCTTTATCCACATTTACAGTATTTGAAATCAAAACGTTCTGGTCCTTCTATTAATAACACAACTGATAAAATTGTCAAAGTAGGACATCAGGCGCATATTGTACAGTAAATGTACATACAGTACACGAGTTATCAATAGCCACCATTAATAGACAACAACCCCTATGTGGGGGTGGGTCATTACATGTCCTAATTTCGTGGGAAATGTTGTAATATTTGCTGATAATATTTTTTTATTTAAAAAGTTGGAAAAAATCAGTTTCAAATTTCACAATATTTCAAATAAGATTATACAACTTCAACAAGGGTGTTAGATAATTATCAACAGTTATCATCCGGAAAGCCGAGAAATTTTTTTAGAATTTAATTGTCAAAATTTAATTTTGTAACACAGTTTCTTTTAAAACATTAGCAAAATCGAGTAAAATCTATCCATTTCTCCAAAAATAATAATAATAAAAAAAAGATCTTAAACGACACTGAAACTGAAGGAAAAAAAATTGTCTTCTCTCGAACTGCACTAAAGTCAACGAAAATACAGTAATTGAAATGCGTTAAAAATTAATTCCAATTGCGTTTTTTGAGAGAAGACATAAAAACCACATTGAAGATGAACCACGTATTCAAATACAGTACTGTATATCGATTGATTAAAAGTATCATACATGAGCCATAATGTTAGCTACTCCTAAACGCGCATCCCTATGGCAATTCAATCAATTGTAGAGACATTGACATAGAGAGCAAGCAAAAACGCACAATGGTAAAACAAGGTTGAAACCATAATCAATTACTGGATATCGTCATTCGTCAATTAATGCTAATCTATTATTGAATTGGCACCCGTTACTTACAGCATGTCCATTAACATTTAAAAAAAAAAATCCTTAAACTTACCCCCTCAACATCTAACACGCTGTTTTCTGCTTGTTCAAAATAATATGCTATCCAAAGTCCAGATTTCCACGCAAGAACAAAAAATAAAAAACGAATAATTTAACAAAAAAGAAGATTTGCACAAAGTTGTTTTCCAATAGCACAAAATTATGAAATTGTTTCAGGAACTTGATACCGACTATAAACACACATAAAACTCACACAATATACAATAAAATTTCTTTAAAATATTTACTAAAATTTTTATATAAGTATCGAAATAGTCAATACAAAATATAGGAACTTTTTAGTCGTTTGATTTCACAGTTAGTTAAAGTAGTAGGAACTTTGATAAACTATTTGCCACAAACAAGTATAGGAACTTAGTACCGATGTGCTTAAATGAACGTGTTAAATCAACAGCCCATTTTCCCTGAGATGTCCATCACCGTCCCGGTGAAAATATACCAAACACCCGCGCACATCACCAAAGATTTGTACAAAATGTTTTACATAATACTGTATTATCATAAATGTCCAAAATGGAAGTCGATTGAATCATCCGCTCGGCGGAGGCCCATGTTAGCGAATGAACTGAGAATGCAGCAGACACCCTTCCTTCCTTTCTACTATCCCTTGTAGAAAAAATAAATAATATTACTCAAATCCCTAGGTCCTTTTTTTAAAAGGTGGATACATAGCAAACCCCCTTTATTCGTTCATACTGTATAACTAAGGGTCATTTTTTAAGGACCCTAATACTCGTACACCCCCTTCTTTTCCATTCCTGACAAAAAAATGAAGCCTCATTGGTCCATTCGCCATTTTTTCTGATGACGTTACACGGTCGTATGCCTTAACTAGCCCTATTATTTTTCGTTACACCTCCCACACCAGTTACGTCTCTCATTTTTTTAGCACCCCTCTTTCCTTTCCAACATCCCTCTTACGCTTTTTTATGTATAGCCAGTCGTCTGCTCAATCCCTTTCCTTCCTTTTTTAACAGCCCTCAACTCACTGTGATGACGGTGGCCTCCACTCTTTTAACTCTGACAACCCAACGGCCACCTTAGCACCTTCAACGTTACTTTTCATTACACGGATATCCAGTAATATGGAGCTTATATCATGTTATATTAATAATTCTTATTCCCGCCATAACACTCAAAATATAAAGTGGCCCAATGAAATCGACCCAGAAAACTCTTTTTACTTATTTGCACAATTTAATGTAAATTTCTTTCACCCTTTGCAGAAAAATGTAGTGTCAACCTAGGACTGATTTACGTAAAAGGAAAACACATTTTGATGTCTCCAATGACAAATTTAAGCCCCGTCAAACCAAAAATGTCTATAAAAAGTGAAATTTGATATAAAACGTGAGTTCCGAAAGCTAAAATTATAACTTAAAAATCAAACTTTAAACTGATAGCCTAAGCCATTCCAACAGAATACGAAAACTATGACCAACTAATTTGACTTTTAAGAAATAACATTACATTTTTAATAATTAAAATAAATTTTTAAAATGTATAATTTGGTTACTAAGAGCTACAAAAAATGTCAATATTTTTTATAAAAGTTTGGCGAAAAGTTTGATAAACTTGTATTACCCTTAAAAGTTCCGAGAACTAAATGGATGAATGGAATTTTATCAATGAAATTCGGTTTGATATTGATCGAGCATTTTTTATGAGCCAAGTAATAATATTCATCTTTTTTCCCTGTTTTCTAACATTTTACTATTTCATTTTTACCTTCAGTATTATATTTTTTTTTCTTCATTTAACCCTCCCCCTGTCCTTCTCTAAAATCTAAATAACCCCTACTTTTTCACCATCACATCGTACATATGGGTACACCCTTCACCTTACTTAACTCAATTCTTTATCACACGGCTTTTTTATTTTTCCAACCAGTCAAAATTTTAACTAAAAACCCAACCATCTGCACCAAAATTTTATTTCCCCCCCCCTATAAACCGTTTTTCTCTTCAATTTTTTCTATCAGAGGGCAGTTTTTGGTTAGAAAGGACCTACCTCCCCTTTTTTTTTGCATTATACTCTCTTTTTTGGCCATTGAAAAATTATTTTTGGCAAAAATCTCATTTTTTTCACTTTATCCATAACAAATAATTTTTTTTTTCTTTCCCTTCTTTTTTTCACGTGTCCCTTACGGTCCACCACCGTTGTTGGGTGACGAATTGTGAACTAGAAGTTCAAAGGTCATTGGTCCTAGAAGACCTAAACTCTCCTTAAAGCTTAAACTCTCCCAAAAACTCAACAAAGTTTCTTTATATTAGATCTGGGCCCTGGTCAATACTGTTATTTCATCGATGGGAAAAAAAGGGTGTGGAAAAACGTTGGGAAGCTCAAGTTTTCATGAAAAAAACCCTAAGGAGATATTGTGAATAATAGATTTGTCCAGGGCAGTTAAATAGAGGCAAACTACCTCCCCGAATATACCCTTAGTCCAAAATACAAATCGCAACTGGACCCAACTAACCCGAGACAAAACATACTTCCATCGGGGGTATCAACCTTTTTTTCACATTTTTTTTTTTTTTAATTTTTTTTAAAAAAAAAAAAAAAAGTATTTTTTTCTTCTCACAATGTTTCAAACAAAAGATAAATAAAATACAGTATAAAATCAGTAATTAAAAACAAATCATGAAATTGTACTAAATCAATAACCAATAACAAGTTGAACATTAATTAAATCCAATACAATAAATAGCAAAAAAATATGCACGTTAAAAGTGTAATGCATTTAATGATGGCATATACCTGGTAAGTCAATTAGAAATGTATGTCTTACATCAAGCTAATTGCATTTGCAACCAAGTGAAAAACTATTACTGTAATAATTATTACTCGATCTAAACTAATCGCCAATCCCTCCAAACTGTACAGCAATCACCATAGTAGCTAACTACAATAATTCACTGATGCTTGCAAAAAAATTGATAAATGCTTTATGAAAAATAATCATTTAACAAGAACAATTAAAAGTTGACGAAATTTAGCTTCCGTCTCGACTTCAATAATTGTTACTAAATCGCAATAATTACACTGCTAAAATTTTTTTCCATAAATTGTTTTCCCCTTTGTAATGAGCTAGATGCAACTACTCAGTAATTGGTGGTCAGTAAGAGAAAAACAGGATGGGTCTACAATAATTAAGTGTAGTTAAGATCATAATGCCACTTGTAATCGAATCTCATATGATTGTAAAGTCAAGGATAATATGAAATCGTGTGCAAAATATGACTAAAAATGTGATTAAGTTATCAAAAATGTGTTGTTTCTAATTCCAAATTAGTTAATTGTTTTCCCCGAGACACTAATTTAAGAGTTTTATCTTTATGTTGATAAAAACAACAGTGGCTAAAGTCAAACTGATTAAGTTATTAGTCAGCTTAGAGAACAACTTGTTGTTGGTGCTAGTGTACAACCTAACGACAGTGTAAACCGTTCACAATCATTATTTTAGATGCAATTTAAATCAATAAAGAAATTTATTAGGTGGATCGTAGAGTCCATGTCAATTTCTTGACATACTAAACATTGCCTCAACAAGCGATGATGACCAAATTGACTACATTGACCAAATTGTATACATTTAAAAATGAATGCCTAATTAAATAAACCAAGTAATGCATATCGTGAGTTCGTGAATATCCAACCAATCATTCATCGGGGAAAATTAACGTTAGCAATGTTAATAGACAGCGTAGATTGTTGCAGTGAATTTTTACGTAAATTAAACAGTATCACAGGCAATCAAGAACTTCAGAAATCTTTTAAGGAACTGAAGAATCATAATTGTGTTTAGAAAGTAATGCGGTTTCTCGACAATTAGTCCCTAATTTATATTCCCTTTATGTAACCTAGTAACTCAATTAATTCATCATCAAAACACATTAACAATCAAAGAATGCATTGAAATCAACCAAAATTAATCAGTGACGGTTTTTTCCCCTTTCAATCTCTTAACACAAGGTTCTATTTTCTTATATCCAGGACAAGGGGAATTACCCCCGGATAACACTCAGTGCATAATATTAATTGCTATGCCTGGCAAAACACTGTATATAAATGAAAAATCGAGTATTAAGATCCGTTATTATTAAATCATCACACATGGTGAAAATAATTTTGCCAAAAAATTCTCCCCTACAAAAAAAATAAAGTTTCAATTTTTTGTTATTATGAGAATCCCAAGTTTTCACCCCAACACATTCAACATATTCGTTCAATTTGTGTAACAATGTGCTTAGGAAGCGGTCAAAAACGAGGTAGAGAATTCTGAACATGACCCTAGGTTAAAAGGACTGCAGAAACTGAATAAAAAACCATGAAGAGCTAGCCAAGGAACCCCATAACAAAAAAGCCCCTATATGTTGCATGTGTGGAGGAGGAATAGAAAAAAAAGGAGAGACACAACCCAACCAAAAAATACAAATAATAAAATATAAAAAAGAAAAAAAAGCACCCTCAGAGTCCGAAAATTCAGTGAATAAAAAGATCAGGGCAGAAGGACGGTGCATAGACCCTATGTACACACTCATTCGGATGGATTTTTATTTTATATGTGTGTCTGGACACAAAAGACCCCTCAAAAAACTTTCAATCACGGATGCTAAAAATTTTTTGTCATTATTATTATTATTCACTTCATAGTCATACAGTACTATGCTTACTGCATGTTGATTTTCATCTGTCCACAATTGGCTAAATGCGATTTAACCATAAATTATACACAGACTGTATATAAAATGTCCATAATATATTTTTATTTTTTTCATGTTCAACAGCTACACGTCCACCCACAAAAAAAGCTTTGTTCTTTCTCCTGTATAATATGGCCAACTGCAAATTTTCAGTTAGTTGGTCTTTCCCTTTCAATTCTTCATTTTAACAATGAGAAAAAAAATAAAAAACCTCGGAATTAAATGTGGAAAAAAGGTGTGTTAGAGTTAGGTACATGTTTTTTTATTATTCAGATTTCATCAAGAGCGTTTTTATCCAAAACTTACAATGACCAATGTCCTCTACTTGAGACTGAAATTATTAACACTTCATAATAACATAGACACAGATGCAGAAATTGAAAACGTTCAATGTTCTTGTCCATCCCATTTCCAATAAAATACAGTATTACCATCCCACCCCTTCATCCTACATAGGTAACAATCATTGAAATTAACAATGATTGTCCAATGATTGTTACTTAATACACAATGCAATGTGGACTTATCATACATACAGTACTTAAACTGTATAAACACTGACATACTGTACATATCTAAGTTTCATTAAAGTTTTAGCAATGCAAATAGCATCAAGTAGTTTTCAAAGTTAAATACAATTCCGGGAAAGTATTGTGTGTGGTACTGTACATTCATGGACGTCGCGTAAAGTTTTTAATAAGGAGAGGACATAACATTAACTTGATTTGCCAAAAAAAAAAAAAAGTTATGTATCGATACTAAGAATTATTTTTTTTCATTTTCGATTGATTTATTAACAAAGTAAAACAACAAATCAAAGCATCTGGTGAATAGAGCTCCCAAATGCCAATCATTTTGCTTTTAAAAGCCATATTTAATGATAAATTTAAAATCGAGTTTTATTTTGAGGCAAAAGTAAAATATTCATTAAACTGCTTAATTTTGATAAAGTAAACACTAGAAAATCTCAGAGAAAAACTCAAAAGCCAGCCCTCCGAACGCCCAAGGACACAAAAGATGTATTTTAAAATGCATTAAAATTAGAATTATTATGTCAAATTAAAAAAATTACAAGATAAAATAAAATTCAAAATGTCATCAGTTTGAGAAATACAGTAGTTAGCTAATTTAATACAATGTAATACGCTATCATGAATTAGTTGCCTAAGCAACCAGAGAAACTTGATAACTCTGGATATTAAAATTCTACACAATTATTGCAAGCTATAAACATCAACTAAAACTCATTTGACAATAACTTAAAAGTAATTTAGTTTAGTAATTAAACTCTGAAGTTACTAATAAAGATTGCTTTTCTGAATGTCCTTACCCCATTTTTAGAATCGAGTAATCGCAAGTGCCCTTGATAAAGTACATGACACTATCACTTTTCAATCGATGCGTCACCATAGTTTTCCATGTCGACTAAAAGTAACAAAACTTTCATTTTCAACAAAAACAATTTCAAAAGATAAAAGAGAAACCGTAAATTTTCCATACGAATTTCTAGTTTACACTTTTAACTCCAAATTTAATCGCTTTTATTATCTGACCTTTTACTTAATTAAAAATATACTCGTACATTCCTTTATCAACAGCCGATAACCATGCAGCTGTACTACATCCAACAATACTGTACTGAAACCCGATTAACTTAATTCATACCCATCGTTATTTATATACAGTAGAAATTAAATTATCATATAATTATTAAAGTCTGTTAATGCTATGGCACGCATTAAATCGCTCATTTAGAGTTTATCTAAAATTCCTTTTTTAATCCATCAGTTTTCAATTTTTATCATAACTCTTGAGATAAGTTAGCATTAAATAGCCATTTGTAGAGTAGTTGTCTCAAGTTAGTTATAGGCTACCTACAGCCATTCAATGACAATAAAAAAACAAATAATCTAAGAATTAATTTGGATAATAAAAATACAAACCGGGACATCAATAATTACCCAAACAGTTCAGCAGAAAGATCTGCAGTAAAGCATTATAGATTATTGACACTCCTAACCCCTTTGACTATATTAAGATTTTCTACTTTGCATACACATTGTTCAATGAATAATGTTAAGTAAAAAATTTAAACAAGAATTTCAAAGCTAAATAACTCATTTGACTCCAAGATCATGCCAACTTTGGACTTTGTTCGGTTTTCCCCTGTACTCTTCGTTTCATTTCATTTCACGATTTAAATTACAGCCCAGTATAACACCGCACTTTTTTGGAATTGGAGGGTTTCCTGCACTTTAATTCTTTGAAATAAGTTTGATATCAGTGAAGATAATATTTATTATAAGAATATGGCAAATCTTATCAGTAATCTCACATCCGTGACAGAGATGGAGAAGGTGGTGAAATCTACACATTGTAAAATTAAGTGGAACTTAACAGTTACTCGTTTTAATTAGAATTTGTTACATTTTCCATGACGTAAGCCCAACTGTTTGTGACGTCAAAATGTATGGAAATAGAAAAATGGCATTACAGTAATAGATTATCTGAAACGATGAGTGCGATAATAGTTGGACTATCAACCCCTTTTTCGTGACTATGCCACTGCGCATGCGTATATCAACACCATAATTATTATTACTACAAACAGGGTGCTTGATGTTATTAAAGTACACACAGAAGTAACCGACACAGTACCGTCATAACCGTATATACAGTAATACAAATGTGTTGCAAATGTTTAACAAGAATATAGCGTAGTAATGTGTAGAACCTGGAGAAAATTACGCCCATGACAAGCATTGATATTACACACATGTACATTGTCCATACATCAAATAACTACATCACAGCATTCTTGTAATGGCTTTTCCAAATATCATAACACGTATGTTAAGCTTAATACAGAACCAAATCTCAGATTCTAAAAATCATCATTTGTTTTTATTATCTAAAATGCCAACTGAAATTGTCAAACATTAAAGTAAATACTGTACAGTTAAAAGAGTTAAAAACCTACAGCTCTACAGTGCATGCAGTACAGCTATACAGTACATGCAGGGCCGGGTTCAAAAATTGAAAAAAAAACATTTTTTTCTAAAATTTTTCCTAAAAAAAAAAAAAAAAAAAACGCCATTTCGTAGACCGCGGGGCCTCTCCAAGCGCGGGGCCGGGTTCAGGGGAACCCTTGGAACCCGCGTTGCGCCGGCCCTGAGTACATGTACTGTACATTTTATACACCATGACTTTTTTACATTTAATATACATGTACTGTAATACAATTAAGGCAAACTGTTTTGCTGCTCTAACTTACTAACGCCAACTACGTCATTCTTACAATACCCATTGTCACAGATGACCATTAAAAATTAAAACTTTACAATTTGTCACCCAAGTCAGCAGGAAGAAACCGGTAACGTAGCTACCGTACCACATAAAAACAAGCTTGAATTATGCCAAATGAGACCAACTGCTTTTTTTTCTTTTTTTTTTTTTTTAATAAAGTCATACTTTTCAAAAAAATCTGCACTTCCCTTAATTTGTCAGCAAAATCTAATTAAAAAAAAGCAATAATGGTAAGTATTTCACTACATTCAAGTGAGATTCGATTAACGATTATACAGCATATATAGCTTTGGGCAAAAAATACAAGCTTAAGTGCCCAAAATCGGTTGTTATGCCACAGCAACAAATAATACGACAGTTAAGTAAATAAATAACAAAAAATGCTTTATAAGTTTTTTTTTTCAAATGCCAACTTTTTTGATTTTATAGCCGAACTATTTTTTGTCGCAATCATTATTTGTATTCTGACGTTATATTATTTTCAATTGCAACCTAGCAACTTTTTAAAATTTATGTACTTGTTATATAATCTATAAATAGCCTACATCATTTATTTTGTGAAGAAACAAGACACAAACCGGCTCTGCCATTAAAAATAAATTGATCAGTATTGATTCTTTCCTTCTCCCCTTTTAATCCATAAAAAAAGTAAAGTTATCATTTTCATTTTCAAGGTTAAACTTACAAAAGCCATTTCATTTGATTTCTGTTTTTTTTAGTAGTACAATACCGTACAATTCTACATCTGTTCACTACACTTACTAAACACGTGAGTAAAAAAACCACTCTTTTATCCCACAAATAACACAACGATGTCAATTTGCAATAAAAGAAACATCGTTATTATTTAACAATGGATTACCGTTTTACAAATAAACAATTTTTTTCAATGATACACATTTATACAATACCTTGTTTAGACCAATTAAAATTGTAAAAAGTAATGATGCATTTAAAAGTACTAAATATTTGCTAAACTGCAATTAATTACGCTATAAAATACTGTATTTGTAAAATGATAAAAATATTGTAAAATATATGATGACTGCAAATACAGAATGCAAAATAGCAAGAATATTATGTAAATACACTCGTAATAAAATATAGTATGCACTAAGAATGCAAAAAATTCTATAAATATACAGTACCACAAATGAATTTGTTCAAAATTGACAAAGATGTGCAGTGTAATAACATCAGAAAAAAGTAACTCAGGCCCTTATAAAAAATTAAAATTCAGAATTTCAGTTTGCATGGTTTTTTCTCTTCAAATTTGCATTGTAATTTACATAATAGCAACTACCCGTCTATGATGCTTTTATAGCTTTTACTACAAGGAAGAAAGAAAATTCAACAATTTTAAACAATTTTCAATATTAACCGTAAACGATAAACAAATTAATAAACTCCAGTGAGTGCACACAGAGCTATTGCAATTTCAACTTATATGAGTGACTTACATGTCAGTTGACTTTAACACCTGTTCAATCCACATTACACATTATAACTGCAATTCTCCATTACTAAAATCCAACATAAAAATATCGATCGTTGCCACGTAAGTTAGTTTACACATAACTATCAATAACGATCAAAAGATAGTGTCTATTATAGGTCATAAAACTAAATAATGATATTTATCTAAATACTGTACCGTACTATACGTCATATTATTTCTGTCAGTTAAGCGGTTTATACGCACAAAATGTCAAACATTCTATAAAAATACTGATTATTTTTATTGAACTTGTTGATGAATCAGTCATCAACTCATCACCAGTCAAATGACCATAGCCACATCAATTACAAACTCAAAAACTAAATAGGATAGTTTTCAGATAGGTAAACTGAAAGTCGGGTCTACGATATTTTGAAGAAATTATTTTTTATCGTAAATTAATTTTGTTTGCTGTCGTGAAACGGTAAAATGTCATTGTCACAGTAAAGTTGCTGATAAAACCTCAACGATATCAAATCTGCCAATGATACATTTATCTAGATTAAGTGATATAATTGTAAAAGGCGGTTTAAATTAATTTTACAACATATTTCAATTATACCCTTTCAAATGTAGTGAATTTATATTTCACTGCATTTTAAGAGGCAATGACAATATCGCACGACTTTGTCGCCTTGTAAACAACTAAGGAACTGTAGCGCCATCATTGTGAACTATTAGAAACACTCTTACTATTCCATACATTTACGCAATGATACATATTCTATAATTCTAATTTTGTATTATAAATTCGCATATTTTTCAATGAAACAATTGGTCTACAAGTGCAGTATAGATAATTAACTGTCAGTGATCGCATGTCAGTTAATCAAAATGTCAATTTTGTGTTAAAATTTGATTGTCATGTCAATATTAAAAGCTATGCTATGTATGCCTACATTATTCCCAATTTCCCACCCTTTTCCTCGACACATATTAGCGAAATGATGTTAAGGCAGATGACAATTAAATCAAAAAAGTAAATTCTCACCTGCACCTGTGAAGATAGGAAGGTTACGGTGTGACCATTCAGTCGTAACCAGCCAGTCATTTCCCTGGATAAAAAGTTGCATGAGCTTTTCGCACTCGTTACATAACACAACAACAGTTGCTTTATTTGGCTTGCAAACAGAAACAGCGGATATGGCGCGTTATAGCCGGCTAATGCAACCCCCCGCCTACTCATTAGCTAGCGATCCCGGCTGTGGTGATATACCGCACATCAAACTGCTTACTACTCATGCGCAGAAACATTTCTGCTTACAGTTGCCATGACAACGATCAAAATCAACTTCATTATACAAGTCTCCATGTTTATGAACTGCAATATAAAGGGCTCATATTGGAAATTTAATCCAACTCTGTAAACAATTTCAAAATCGATTTTTTTTAATGCAAAACATTTATAGTAACAACAAAACTTATCATTTTCTTCGTGTTTAAACATAAAGGTCTTTTCCTCATTTTTACTTACTTTAAATGTCTAGGGTTATTATAGTCGAATCTTAAAATTTCAATTAAACGATTATGTCAAATTCAGACTTGTAAAGATTTGCAGAACAATGTTTAATGTACACAACAAAAAATGGCGTATTTATAATGTAATATGTTACAATTTAAACAATTAAAACTTAAACGCTTAATATGGACAACTATATAATATTATAATATTGATAATATACATATATTTTTATTTGATTTTTAAATCAGTAAGCTAGTTGCACAAATCGTGATTTAAAATCAACTTGTAAATTGTAAATTCTAACAAGTAATTGCTATCATAACGAGTTTGGTCTTCCCTTTCTTTATTGTTCATACACTTTATATTTAATTACATAACAAGTTATAGCTGTCTTTCCAGACTAATATCATAAAATTTGATAATTACGACGTTATAAACGAACAGTATTACTATTTATTCAGATTATTTCGTAAGCTATATTTTCTTTTTTACTATTATCAAGATTTACCCTCTCTATATTTCCATATTGGTCATTTTACTGTAAGAGCCACCCAAAATGCTACAAACAAATTTATAAACAATCAAAAAGTTTCTTAACTGCAAAATGTACACTGCTAAATTCTAACTTTAACAGCCATATAGGCTATTATTTTTGTAATTTAACGTCATAAAATTATGCCTATATTATCAAAATGAAATGTTTAGAAGACAAATTAACAATTTAAATGTTACCGCACACTCATGGAGTATAGCAGTAAAATACCAGTATTTTAAAAGTTTTACAACACCTCTGTTCTCATAGTTACGCATAATGATAATACAGTATAATGAAGACAGAGAAGTCAATGAGCTTAAATAGCTCACATTAAAAGTGTCACAAAAATTAAAAACACTGGCAATTTATTGAATAGTGTAGCCAATTTTTCAAGCTTAATAAGTTAAACTTTGCGCACCATGGGTAGTGGCTTAATAAAACTTAAAATTCAATTGATTATTAACTAAAATATTTATAAGAGAACTATAAGAATGATTTAGTACAGATAATATATTTTTAAAGGAATATATAACTGATCGGTTGTCAATAAGTCTTGTCTATTAAAATCATACAAAATTAGATTGTTTAATACTGTATATTAAAAACATAGACCAAGTAGATACAGTATTAAAATTAACGTAATGGGTGCATGTAAAAATTAATTATGAGTATACTACAAGTTGATTATAATTCGCTAAAATTGACTAAATATAAAGTATACTAAAATAGCCAAATTGATTAAAAATTTATTTGTTCATACCTGGGATTTTCAATTTATACTAAATAATAAATTCTTACTAATATATGCTAGAATTTACTTAATTTCGCTTAACAAAAATGTTTAACGTACCGTATAAAAAAGGAAATAAGAAATGACCAACTTTTGGATAATTATAAATGTTTAAAAGAAATAAATCAATACAATTTCTCGCATTAAAAATTGCTCAAATGCTCTACCAGCACTATATTTGATCAATACTGTACATCTCTCATGTTGGCATCAAAGAAATTAAATTTGTTGTCAAAAGTTAGTAAAACATCACTTTTAAAATTTCAAAGTCATTTATGATGTCACTACATATTGCCAAATTGTTTAAAAATTAACGTCTTCGTTTAAAAAACAAGCCCAACAAATTAATAAGTAGAATCACATTCTATAAGATAATGATTGCGATGTTTTAATTTCATGTATAAAATTAATGAAGCTAAATCGGCGTTATCAATTTATAAAATAAACTCACGCACTCAAAACTTGGAATGCACTCAATATAATTATAATACTGTAAAATTAAAAACTTAACATGTTAAAATACATTGTTGTTATAGATTTAAATGATTATAAGAATCGATTGAAAGCTAATCTGTGGCCAATTTAGTATTGTGATTAAAAACAGGGTGTGACTATGTGCTAATTGTATTGTAAACTGTTAATAGTATTGTAACAATGGCTGTTAAAATGTAAACAGTACTGTATTAAGATTTTTTTACCCTCAAATATTGCACTGGCATAAACAGTATTGTTCACAATATCTTACATTATGCAGCATAGAAAAGGCAAATCACAATGTTTACCAATGATTAATCTAAAAAACGACAATATAAATACTTTTTCATTAAAATCTGCTGTTTAAGTCAGAAGATTTTCACGTTGCTGTATCAGAGGCAGAGGGTGATCCGGACTCAAATCGTCCTCGCTCTTCTTTTTAGCAACCTTTGGAGGATTTTTCATAGCTCTAGCTGCAAATAGAAATCATTTAAGATGTCACTAATAAAATATAAAGTATACAAATTATTAATAGTTTGCTTAAGATTGTTATTTGCCTTCACCATAGAAATAAAAAAAGCATTTTAGTTGCAATAAATCTAAGCAAGTTCAGCAGCACCACCACCGTAAATGACCCAAAATGACAAAAAAAATCATTGAATCAAACCTATATGACTTCATTATAATGAGAAGAGCATTATTTGTTATCCAATGGACTTGTAAGAGAGGCTAAAACAAAGAAAATTATATTCAACCTTTCAAAATAAATCGACGTCATTACTGAAGTTTCAAAGAAAAAACATAACGGTTACACATATTACCTAACATTTAATAGTATGCGGTGACAAAGTTTAAACGACGGAATTAATTAATTGATGATTGGCAATTAAGCTACACTTTGTCTCAGCATTGCGGTTTTATTTTAATAATATTCTCACCAGCTACGGCTTTGCTGCGCTCCATTACTTCTTTGGCAATTATTTGATTGAGAGCCAATAAATGCTCTCTCTGTTTTCTTTCTGCTTCGAATTTCTTCTTCAGAGTTGATGTCTGGACTTCAGCTGGCGCATCACCAAACCTTCAAATAATTATAATCGTAAACTCGTTAAGAATTGATCAAATGTTTACAATAAATCAATTAATAGTTACGTTGTTGTCTCTGAAAGCATTTTCCTAATCGACTCAGCCTTCTGTAGGCGATGAAGCTGCTCTGCTGGCGAAGGTTCGTCAGAGCTTTCCTCTACATAGCGTTCTGGAATCACAATTTTTTGTGGAAGCCCAAGCTAAAACGAAGCATAAAAAGCATAATCTTAATCAATGTAATACTATTAACATAAATAACATTAACGTCTATATTAGAATAACATAAATAAAATTAAAATACAAAATACAACAAAACACGTTCATAGTGTGGGCATAGAAGTGAATCCGCATTAAATTCTAAGCTAAAACAAATAGATACAGCTGTATATATAGATAATAAAATAAATATTTGACATTGCAATAATAATTTTACCTCACGATCGATGGTTGACTCGTCAAACATGTCATTCTTTTTAATGGTACTTTTAACTACATCAGGCGTGTTCGCCGATCTGAGACATTGCTCAATGTCTAAATCGTCTCGTGATCTAGCATGAACCTGCATGATTGTTCAAAAAAGAATTTTTAAAAATCAACATTTTCACGCCTTAGTAGAGTTATTTCATATAGATATGTAAAAGAGAGACATGAAAGTCTACAGCGCTTAAATGAAATGCAAAATGTGACTGAAGAGAATGAGAAAAATTGACATGAAAAAGTTTTTAAGTTATATTAACTATGAAGATTTATGTAGATTAGAACTTGCCATCCTCTGCATGGTGGATTCCAAAGCTAGTGGTTTGCTACTAGAAATTGTATAGGCCCTTCGTTTCTGCCTTCGTTTTGCACCATCAGCTTTATAATTATTGCCGTGCGTTTGCACTTGACCAAAATCAAGTTCACGCTCAAGTTCAGGTTCTCTTTGCTCAGATTCTAACATTGATTCATGCATATTGTGACCATTGTGCTTACTAAGACTTTCACTAGCAGCTGTCTCGGCCACTATTTTACGAGCAGTCTCGGATTTAAAGGTTGGGGTTGTCATGGAGGTAGGGCTACTACTGAAGCCAGTATGTGGAACATTTGACGATGAATATGAAGTAATGGATGTGGTGA
The DNA here is from genome assembly GCA_013389785.1 of Helicorthomorpha holstii. Lineage (NCBI taxonomy): Eukaryota > Metazoa > Arthropoda > Diplopoda > Polydesmida > Paradoxosomatidae > Helicorthomorpha > Helicorthomorpha holstii. The sequence continues at coordinate 11,981,964 of JAAFCF010006680.1, read as the reverse complement.
TATTGGTAGTGGGTCGACTAATGAACTGATGATCACGGAAGGTGTTGGTAGTGGAATAAGGCGATGATGAAGATGAAGGCTCTGAATTTAAACTCTGTCATCAGCAACCGCGCCACATCACCAGAACGTCAAAAATAATTTAAAAAAAAAAAAAAAAAACAAGCACTAAAATATGTAAAACTTAAAAACAAAACTTAAAATAACTTAAGTATAATTATCATGAAACCTAAAAAACGAACAGCCAAGTTAACATTGTTATCTACTAACGCTAATAGTCATAATGAAAATAAATCATGCATGGAAAATCATAAACTTTTGAACTCACCGATAAACTCGGAGTTCGGTAATAATAGGAAACATTTTTGCCACTTGTTGTTGAGCCTGGAGTTGAAGCAACACTAACACTGTCATGTGTAGAAGTATTTGATGATTCTAACTTTAAGCCCAATGACGATTTATTCAAATTTGAGCTCGTCATTGATTGCCCAAAATTTCTTGGTAAAGACATTGTGTGGCTAAACGGAATTTGGTCTAAAGAAAATAATGTTACTATACAATACAAAACATTTCCAGACATTACCAAACATTTTATAAAGTACCTTCAACTACTTCAACTGTTTCAACATAATCTTGTTCATAATTTTCTTCTCCTATTTTCACTAGTACTCCATCACCATCTAAATCACTCTTTCGTCTATCTCTCACTTTACTTCGTCTTTCTGACTCTCTTTTAACAATTCGAACTGTTTTTATTTCAGCTGGTTTATCTCTTGGAATTAAGCCGTAAAACCGTTTTGTACGATCATCTGCTTCAACAATATCCTGCGGCTCATAAGCATCACATTTTAATTGTTCTGAATCTACTGAACTATCTACGTCTTCCTATAATTAACAAAAAACATTAAATAACAATAACTACAAAATCTTAAATGCTTTAACCTTGACACTTCCAGCTGTCACCGATATATCATCAGAAGCATTACTGCTAGCGTATGTATTTACGTATAATGCCAGAGGTTCTGACTTTTGTTCACTGCTTTGACCGATATCTCCACGTTTCCAACTTTCAATAATGTCTTTCGTTTCCATGGTATCTAAATCAGTCTCTAAGTAGGTGCTACGATGATTTTTCCGACTTGGCAAAGACACCGACCCTTTCAAATAAAATTTATTATATATATACAATGTTTAAAACATATGCTACTTTATAATAACTTAAAGTTACCAGCTACTCCAGTTGGACTGGCACGTACATCCGCTAACAAAGCTTTGTTTCTATCTTTTAATTGTTCAAGTGCGCCACTCAATTCTTTTCTTTTCCAGGCTAAGTCTTCCATGACATTTGAAATTCTAGACAGTTCCTTCTCCAACTGCACTTTCATATATGAAGCTTTACTCTACATTAATAAAATAACGATGTAGTTCAGATTTCTACTCTTAGTTAAAAAGAATCTGCTTACTGAAGAGTCATTTCCTAAGCCTTGCATTATCGAGCTCTGTACTCTTTCTCGCAACATTCCGATCTCATTTTCAATTCTAGCATTATCAGCAGCTGTTTCTTCAAGTTTCTATCATTAAATTAAAAATAAAATTACCATTACATTAAAAAAAAACTTAGCATCTCAATGCAATACTTGAGCTCCTTGAGACAGCTGATTGCGAATTTTTAACAGCTCTTTCTCGGCAGTTCGAAGTTGTTTTTGAAGTTTTTCTAGTTCTGCTGGGTTTTCTCGACAAGTATTTAACTTTGATCGTAAGTTTTCTATAACTTTTTCCAACATATCCTAAAGAACAAAAATGAAAAAAAAAAATTCATTTAAATATTTATTCGTCAAATTCGCAAAATTAATTTACTTTATCTTGTTGCAAATCTGATACCGCATGTGATTCTTCCAGTAAAACCGAGTCTAACTTACTGGCTTCTTGAAGCTTCTAATATACAAAATTTACCAGTCAGAAAATATACCAATCAAAAACATTATTGTTATTTATTACCTGCTCTAACTGTTGCAAATGATACCAATCACTAAACTGATTGTCGCTTTGAAGTCGTTGTTCTTGAAGCATTCGCGAAAATTTAGAAAAATCGCCAGATGTTTTCTGCCATGCTTTGGCATCTTCTGAGTTTCCATATAAGCTTCCTAATTTCACCATGTTATCAACTAAATTCACTAACGGTTTCGTCAGCTCGTACTAAAACATGTAAAACAGTTTTATTATGCCGTACAAAATAGTTGGCTAAATTTAAACCTGTTTGGTCATTTCTTCATACTGTTGAAGCATTTGCTTGTGAGGAGCTTGATCGTTAGTATTGAAAGAATTCCTAATAATATCAAAGTAATCTATTAAATTATTCATTATGACTTTCAAAATAAAAGGCATACATCTGAATTAATCTTTGTCTCGAATCTAATTCCATTCGACATTTATTCAGTTTATGTTCCAACTTGGCTTGATCGCGACGCAATTGAATAAGCAATAAAACTAGTTCTTCGTGCTAAAAATGATAATTATTAAATCCAACCATTTAAAAATTTCAATAAAATACTGTCTTACAGATCTTCCCAACAAATCACCCGATGAAAGATTTAGTTTCATCTTTTGAAGTTTCTAAATCGTTAAAAAGAATTTAGAAGTTAGTGACGATAAAAATAATTATTAAAACCTTTTGAGCATCCAATAAAGATTCGTTTACATCTTGAATACTGTTTGCTTCAGGTTTATTAGATGAATTTGGCTGAATCGATGAAACTTGCTGCACTTCAACCGCGTTTGGAGATTCACTGCGATATTTGCGTTTTGGTATAAGCCGTTGTTGTGATGATAATCCTTGCTGTGCCAGCCAATCGCGTTTATTATGCATTGAAGACCAAGATTCTAAATTTATAAATATTAACGTTAAGTAATAATGGTCAATTTTAATATTTTGAGACAATAAAAACTATTAAAACTTATATTTAAACTTCATTTTTATTTAATTAAACTGTATTTAAAACTTCATTCGTAGAATGTTTCGGCATCAATAATCACCTGAGTTTAAATTTTGTTCAGAAAATTCCTGTATTGTTTTAAAATGTTGATCTACTAAACGACTGTTATCGATATCTATAGGATCCCATGCAGTCGTAAAATTCTGCTGAGAAAGAAGCAAATCAGTCTTTTCGTCTACTAATGTTTTACAACTATTTGAATGGTGTTGATTTACTAAGCGTTCAGTTTCAGATGTAGACGCATCTCTTTCTACATTTGAATAAATGGAATATTGTGAGGTTGTGGGTTGCGCACGAAAGTTGCTATCATCATTTTGCGAATGTCTCCCATCTAAAAAATAATTTCTTGAACGATTCGTTTCAACTACAGGCAACCCGACATCATCTCTTGAATGAATACGCGGGTTAGTTAGTTGAGAATTCCATTTTATTGTGGGCGATGCAGCAGCAGTAGCACCATCTTCACCATCGCCAGGAAACCGAACACCTACTAGAGACACTGGAGATCGCCTATTGTGCTCGTTATTTTGGCTATTTTGATTTAAACAACTTCCAACGGACACTGCGCGGCTCAAGCTTTGATTTGACCTTCCGTGATAAGTACCGACGAGCTCAGAAACTGGCTCAGGCATATTTGGTGAAGTCAATGTTAACGGAGCATCAAATAAAAGCCCCTCTAAAGATCGTGACCGTTGAGTTAAGTTTGTATTAGTGTCACTAAGTCTTGGAATTTCTCTAGCTAATTTTTCAGTTAAAATCCCGTGTGGATATAAATTTCGGACATCAATTCCACTAGGCTCAATCGGAACCCTGACTCCTTGATTTGAGCTACGACTGTCTCCGTTCCAAGCTCGTTTACGTAATGTATCCGATTCATAAAAATTGTGTTCTGTTCCGCTTAATTTTTTAGCTTCCCAGTAAACAATGGAATCAGTTAACTGGTTTGTAACTGCTGCAAGTGGATCTGCTACTTCAGAAGAGTTTAACTGCACTTGACCAGCCAATAAATTTCGGTTCTGAGCTAATTCAATGTTGCTAACTTTTTTGGTATAATCGTCAGGTTGAAAACGTAACTGTTGTTGTTGGTGCATATTATTTAGGGGTAGGGATGGTGACGTTAATGGTCTAAATTGGCCAGAGGAAGTTGATGCTGGAGGGGAAACAGTTGGAAGTGGAGGTGGAAGTCCATCATCGTCTTTGAGCAAATCAGAATAGTAATAAGGAGCAGAATTAGGTGAACGTTTCGTTAAGTTTAAGCTACTTCCAGAGATACTTTCACTTAGATTTGATTCCAATGTCGGTGTTGTAATCGATGAGGTCACAGGCAACTTCACCGGTGTTGGAGTTGCACGTTCAACATCAGCAGTGGATTCAAATGATCCAGTAGATGGCAACTGAGTCTCAGCTTCTTGAGAATTAAGAAAAGATCCTTGCATTTTGTGATTTTGCAAATCAGGTGGTAAAACCACCATTTTACTCTCATCTTCTTGAAGGTCGTCGTGATCGAGTAATATACTATGCAAAGATACTGACAGTGGCTTCGTGAACAAATCATTGCCTGACCGAAAATCATCTTCGTAAACTCGATAATAAGAATAATTTAAATTTGAATGCAAAGGTGACAATGGTGGAGGAGGATTCAAACTGGAACTAGAGATCGATTGAAAATTAATCAAACAGTTCAAATGATCCAAATTGTCAGCAGTAATTTCAGTAGGATCACGTTTATCTTGGTTATCTTTAACGATTTCTGGGCAAATATTAGTTTCATTTGTCGATTGATTATCATTTATTGATGTTCCAGATGTTGTTTTTAAATAATAAGATGCCGGTCTAAAAGAATCTGACAGACTAAATCTTGGATTAACTTCTTTACCACTACTTTTTGATGCTAATGATGGTTCCGGTATTTCAGTAGAACTATTTGATTTGTCACTATTTAAAATAAATTTCACCATTATATTGTTATTTCTCTGCGGCAAAGTCGGAACAACATCTTCGGAGCTAAGAGTAGTTGATGACATGGCCTCGTTATTTTCACCTTGAGCACCTGGCTCTGCGTAAATTGGTTCCCACACACTACTATTTATTTCACCAGTACTAGGTTTACAAATATCTTCAATTTGATAATAACCAAAATTATCAAAACTTAGAGAATCACCGTGAAACTCAGTTGGTGATGCGGTTGAACTGATCATATTTTTCGATGTTGATTTTAATGTCATTATGTCATCATTCATTAACCTCTCATGTGGAGCAAAAACTGATTTCGGTGTATTATCCATTTGAACGTAAATCGCCTCATCGATTTCATTAATCAATGGCGATCGACGCGGTTCATTATCCAGAGTAAAAGATTTAAAGTCAGAAATCGTAGTAGAACCGTTTATAGAATTTCCAGCGTTGGTGTTAAAGCCATTTCCATTCATAGGCAAATAATATTCTTCAGGCAACATCTGAATACTATGATGATCGTCATTTTCACTGTTTGCCTGACTTTTTGATAAACTTTCCTGATGCAAGTCAGAATAAATTTCGTTTAGATTAGGCTTACTAAATGTTTGTGTTTCACTCAATCGAGAACCCAAAATCTCTGACTGAGCCTCAAATATCTTAATTCGGTTTTGAACAATATTTTTTGGAGAATCGTCCTGTTTGTCGGAGTCATTGCCTTCATTTTTTCCAATAACAACAGAATGATTATTTTCTAATGCTTGATTATTTTGAATTTCATTGAATCTAAAGAGTGATTTTGGCTGCTGACAAGGTGTCCAGGCAAATATACCATCCGAAGAGTCCATAGCTGGGCTTCTAAATTGTTCGGGGGGTTCCAACGCCAAATCTTCCCCGTAATCGGCTGTCAAATAATCCAATTTTTTCGTAATGGACTTCCTCTCACGATTTCCAGAACTTCCAAAAATAAGATCGTGATACATTCGATCTTTCATTCGAAATTCTTCAATGCTGCTGGCATCATCTTCTTGAACTGCTAATGGGCACATCAACCTATCATTCACTTTGCATTTGTTTCCATCGACTTGATTAATCGTTTGCGTTGAACCATCTTGAAAGTATTTAGACTCAAGTCGGTCAATAGTAAAACAATCAGGAGTCTTTGAACGGTTTAGATAACTGCGATCAGCAGCGTTTTCGTTGATTGATGACTGATTTTCGCTTTCTGTATCCGCGTGATTTTTATAAAGAAAATTAGGCTCCGAATGACAACGAGATCGCATGCTTGGTTGGTTTACATCGCTGTCATGAAATCCAAGTAAATTGACATATTCAGGATTTCGGCATTCGTCTTCTGGTTTATTAGAATTATGATTAAATGAGGTTATGTTGACATAATCGACCGTATCTTGAAAATTCTTTATTTGCTTATTAATACTGGATTTGCTGGACCCAATTTTAACGCTTTGACTTCGGGTAAAGGGCATTTCGGCCAGCGGTCCTTTCAATTCGTCTTCGGGAAAAGATAAATTGTCAAAATTACAAAATATTCAACAACAGTGAGCAGTCATCAGCCAAATTTTGAAGTGGCAAAGTCGAAGAAAACCCGAAAGAAGATCCAAATATTTCTCCACTCAAAAATAGACATGTAGACATATTTGATATAGCCATTAATATAGTTCAGTGCAAATATGCCTTCAAATGAACCCAGCAGTGAAGGAAATAAAGACAACCACCACATATATTAATATATTAAAAGAAGCAGAAGATAATTGATGAAGAACCCATACTGTCAGTTAAAATGTGTTAAATGTGTTAATAATAATTTACTATTAGTTTAGTCCACGACTAACTACAAGTAAAAAGTCAGCATGCAAAGATATGTAATGAAACGGTTATAAAAAAAATGTAATCGCTATAAAACTAAATGCCAGTCACTAATCTGAATGTATACCAGTATAGTGCAATCAATTCACTGTCAAGAATAAAACAAGTGTAAAATGTACACAAATGAAAACGTTTTGCAAGCCATAATATTGTAGTAAACTTTAAAATTACAAAATTATCGACTTGCTCTTTGTGTACAGTTCATAAATCAGTGACATACTGCGTTAGAAATGACATGTTTAGCAACCCTCAATTTAACTTTTTTAATACATTACTATAGCAATTTCATGTGCGCTATCTAAAAGGAAAGATAATATATTAAGCAGTAAGAAAATTCATTCCTTAGAACTTAATATTTATATTTTAGCAACTAAATTTTTCTTTTAATAAACACAAATATAAATTTATAGAAACAAAATTTGTATATGTCCCCTAAGTTAACACCGAGCAGTGGTTGTGATTGCAACACTTGTCATTGTCATTTTTCTTTTATATGCCACTGATTACGTCAATTCTTATGATTTAAATTAATGTTAACTTACCTTCGTCGTCTGAAGAATAACTGCTGTAAAATCGATTCAAAGATGAAGTTGAACGGCGATGGTCTAAATAAAAAATTAAAACACATTTAGATCGTTAGCGCGAAAATTTATGGAGTGATAACCTTAAATAAATTTAAGCATTAAACAAGAATATGTATCACGCTCCAAATTACAAATAGACTAATTATTAACATTAATTATTACCTTGAATTCTATTTGATAATTTAGACGAAGGTTTCGTTGATGCCAAAGTGGCCGTCTTATTAAATCGGTCCTTAAAAGATTCAGATCCTAACCTCGGGTCCAAATCGTTAGTGCTTCTCTGATTAACTTGCATGGCTGACTGAGTTCTTGGGATATGCTACAATAATATTCAAGTATTAGAATATATCAAAGTCAAAATAACTTAAAACAACTTACAAATTCTTCGCCTGGTAAAAAGCGCTTTAAATCAGCAGATGGTTGAGATAGACGATGTTTGGTTTGTTGGCGACTTTGCAACGTCTCCATCGCCGAAATCATGGTTGAAGATGGAGTTGTTGCTGCTGATGAAGCCATCAAATGAACTTGCTTCTGAAATGTGCTAGTACTGTCACTCTTTGGAATATACTTTCTCGTCAATGGAGACTGCAACATTCGCTGCTTCCATTCAAGCAGTCTTTTCATTGATTCTTCTCTTTGTTGTGATTTTAATGTTAAATTGTTAACCGCACCATTTTTATTTACATCATCAAATTGACCAGAATTTTCATTATTATATCCATCATTTTCTGCAGCAGAGTATGATGATGACGTCGGTTGGAATCTAGCACTACAACTGCGAAGAAAATTCCGATCGCGAGGCAAAGTACAATTGGGATCAACTTGGTTCCAAGAGGATGGCGATGAAGCCGGTTGCTGCGTTACTCTATCTAAAGTTGCAGTTGAAGGAGATGGAGTCACTACCATTGTTGGTGTTAATGAGCGCTGAGTAAGTTTGCGAAAACTATCGGTGGATGTGGAAGCAATGTTATTAATGATATGACTATCAAACGATTTATTGCCAAACGTATTTGACTCTGGCGTTCTTCTTGATTGATCTTTCTCGTAAGAAATGTTAGCATTTCTTCCTTTTTTCATATTTAAATTTGTTTTAAATCGATCGATATCGCCAACAGAATCACTGTTATTGTCGTTTAATTGCTCAATTGTAGACATGGGACGCACTACAGCGTTTCTAACATGAGTTCGAGGAAGTTGTTTAAATTCATTGCCACTTCCATCAGAATAAATGTCAGTTTCAAGAAATTCAGTAGATTGTGGTCTAACGCTCTGTACTCTCTGTTGAGGATACTTCCGTCCATAAATTTGCGATGGACTCTGCAATTCATTGTGGGGACTTCTAGCGTGCATCTTCCCTGCTACCGCTGCAATTGTAGCAGCATATTCATCTTCCCTATATTGTTTATCACTAGCATCATTTTGCACATGTTGAGGAACTGTTCGAGCGTATGGGTCTGGCGTTCGTCTGTGGGAAGAAGGAACCGTTGAACTATTCTGTTGAAACTCTTCAGGAAGTGCTCGTCTAGCTGGAGAAGCTAGATCAGTAATAAATTCTCTATTTGGTCTTCCTGGAGAAACTGAATACTGCTGCTGTCGGGACACTTGTGAAGCTGCTGAGTGATAAGATGGAAGTGGTACAGCTTCAGCATGACTTTCATAAATTAAATCACGATTGCTACCCATGCGTTTTGGTTTAGGTGGAGCATTAGCATACAAAGGATGTTGAGGTCGAGGAAAACCAGACGAATCGTTCAACAGCATACTCATTGATAAATTTTTATTTTCTCCGTAATCCATTGCATTGGGATCGCTGTTTTCGTTACAAGCATATCGATTGGCGTTGTTCATAATATAAGTCTGATTCGGGTGTAAATATGGCACATCATCACTGTGAAATGAGTTCTCAACGTCATTCATCATGTAACCGTTGGGATAATCATTAGAATGTCGAAGTATAAGAGCTCCATCAGGTGGAGACATTTCTGTTAAACGACGATGCTGATACGGAGGATATAACGAATCATCACCGTCTCGACGTTGATGATTTCCGTTCATTTCTTTACTTACACGATCTAGACTTTCATCTACATTAGAACTATAAAAAAATAAAAGCTTATTTTCAATTATAATATTAACAAATAAAATACGTTAAACAATAAACACGATATAGCATCGTAACTGCCGCTTAACGATGTGCGTATTAAAAGTTTTATACTAACATATTATTAACATGTCATGCTTTTTATAGATAAATATAGTAAGGATTAAAATAGTCAAAATGTCTTATAAAACAGACGAAAGAAAATAGTCAATTAAATACACGGTACAACCCTTCCCATGTCAATTTTTTTGTAAAGCATTACTATTAAATGAATGTAAATAAATATTTGTCTTACGTTTGGTTCTGTAAAATGGAAGCCAAAGACAATGCATTCATCCACTGTTGCATTTCCTTCTTATTTTCAGCCGCGAAAAAGTATGTTCTCATATTCTGATGCTCAGCCTGCAAAATCAAAATAAGTTATATTAAGGTACGAGCATGAAAAGGTAACACCTAAGTGTTGAAACCAAAAAATAACTAGATCAACACATTTCGAATAAACAAATTTTAAGCATCTTAGTTTAAATTTTATGCACACCTTAAAAGCAAATTTCCTGTAAATGTGGTCGATTGAATCGCACGGCGTGATAATGTAGCTAGGTAACAAAATGGAACCGAGAATTTTATCTTCTTCCGGACCTGCAAATAATTGAACAAATAAGTTGTCACGGCTGAAAAAATGCTGCACAACTTCATAAGCAAGTTACAAAAAATGCTTTTTAAACATTAAAATAACAATAAGAAAAAAAGGCTGTCACAAGTAGGTCGCACGACTATTATTTCCAATAAAACTAAAGTTCTTGTTTTTTATTTACCTTTGTAGTAAAAAAGGCAGTACTCTGACAAAACGAACCATCGCTTCTTCCACAGCATTAATCCATCACTTCCTTGTTTATAAAGCCAGCCTCGAATGGTTACAGGAGACTCCACGGACCGTTTGACGTTGGGGGAACGTAAAGTTGCACCGCTAACACTTTTTTTCTGCAAAATGTTTTTTTTTTAAATCATGGAAACATTTAGAGTGAAACAAGTAAGCTCAAATAAGAAATACTGCAGTTAATTGGTGACTGTCAATGCAAACATAAATGTCACTACAGTCAACTAAGCGTCAAGTATTTCGTACCAGCTCTGACTTGAACGTTTGTACAGCACTTTTAAACAGTCAATTACCATTTTTTCCTGCTCTGTAGCGATTTCACCAGTCCATAGAAAAGGTTTATTATCCTGCTGAACTAGATGAACCGGCTCTTTAACTCTAAAATAAAGAATAATCAACAAAATTAACCTTTGTTGACATTACGTGGTAAGGTCAGGTCATTTTGCAATCTGCACTTAACGATAAGACCTTATCTATTAATCTAAGTTTAGAATAAAACATATATTAATATTTATACCCACTATGCACACTCTGCATGGTATGCATTCGCCAACATTAAAGCAAACATTGGTACTGCACCAAAATAATCAAAAAATGCAAGTATAAGAACAGACCAGCACAACTGGTACTTTACTAAAGTACAGGAAACGCAACATACCCACCCTACTGTAAATTGTAATTTAAAACACACTAACAGTAAACATTATTGCTATCGTTTAGCATCTGTACTATTCAGGGGCAACAATTTAAAATGATCGCATTTACAGAGTAATAATTAAGACAATTTAAATTTACTATTGTAATTTATGAATGTCCTCAAGTGTCACACTTGGTTCAACACAATTACATCCGTCCTTATACTATTCATTAAATTATCATTAATAAATTGTTCAGTCAAGTATGAAGGACGCCTCCTAAAAGAAAATGCGATAACATGCATAGCGTATTATAACCACTATTGTTATGACTAGTCCCCAAACAGAGACACGGTAGCTGATGTAATGATAGCTAAATCACCGTTATGTAATGCTCTTACGTTATCAAACTATAAAATAAACAGTAATAAAAATAATTGGGTCATATAATTACAATAGATGTTACAAACTTGCAATTAAATATTAACCTCAAATACAGTAGTGTACAAGTATAATCTTTCGGCTTGGCGTGCATTCAACTAAATGAAAACAATAATCTTGATCATAAAAGGTAATCAGAAGCACACTAAGTAGCTGGCCAATGATTACGGCAGTTTTAATAAGATATGAGAACTACTTTATACAAGAAATAAACGTCATTACTACTAGAAAAAATAATAAGAGTTGCAGTTAAGTTAAAGTGCTCATCAACAATAAAATTTCTCAAGTGCTGCTATAAAATTAAATGTCAAGAATTACATGAATCAATTACTCCTACATATTTAGAAAAATTAATAAATTTCATATGAGTATCTCAATCATCTTTACACAATACGATACATTGTCTTGGACTGTTGGACCTCAGTTAGGTGAACGAAACCATAATACAGTATTGTGAACGCTCAGCATCTTAACTGTACTATTACTTAAGTTATTTGTATATTACTGTAGCCAATCGTACATTGTTAAAGTTAATTAAAAGAAAGATAAAAAGTGGCTATTGTTGAAATCGTGATAAATTAAAGTGAGTGCAACATTCTGTTCCTTATTAACAGTATTAAACTATGTCAACAAATACAGTACCGGTAATCGGATTACAATGATTACAAGTTTAATCAAATAAGACTAACTCGTTACTCAACAAATCGGTACACGATTGCTAATGTGTTCACTTTAATACATATAGCCAATGTAATATTAATAATAAAATTTACTCTGGCATAAATAAAAAATTGGTTTGTATTCCTAATTAAAAAATACCGAAGAGTAAGATGTATAATCGACGTTTAACACGTCAAAATGCAAGATTTAGTACGGTATGTCAAAATGCAAAATTTTATATTTTAATTCTACCGGTATTTAAGCACTATTTTTCAGCTTCCAGGAGTCTTAATTCATCGATTACCATATCCCGATGAAACTACATGTTTAGCGATTATTCTACTAAATATACAATTAACTTTATTCCTTGAGAATTTACAAAACGAGACTGCACATGTAAGCTAGTCATTTTCAAATGTCAAAACCTCATGTAGTAATGTGCACCATTTCTCAAGGACTGAAAACTTTACTTTGGCCGTTAAAGTTTAGTAAAGAACAGTAATCTCTGTACAGTATGTCATTTATCAATTCCTTCAAGTCCCAAGACTTTAGTTAACGACATGTCAGCTGAAATTTAGTAAAGCATGACGTGACAGACCACATTCCCATGGCTAATAAAAGTAATCTCTACCATCGCTTCACATTTTTACTCAAAAAGTGAAAAAAAAACCGTTTTTCTATACTCTTCCGTTACAAGAAATAAAAATGTATTGCATTTCAGTGAAATTTTCTCCTTGCATATGCAAAGTATCCGGTCACAAAAATAAAGGTTTTTTTTGGGTGTAACGTTGCGTCAAAATGTCCACACATGACTCGCCATGGTACAGTATATGGAAAATGTCAACATTGAATACAATGAACTTGTAAATAACTTTCAAACGTTTACGGCACGACAAAAAAAGATATTCAAAAAATGATAGAAATTCATATTCTGTGCAGTATGTTGATATTTTATGCATTTTGTTCATGCACCATTGCCTTTGAATAAACGTATTTATGCAGGGTGTAACGTAAAATTGTTGCAACCGCAATTAAGTACGTTTGATATAATGAAGAACACCTTTTTGTTTTATAAAAAATTTCAATAAAAGAGTAAATTATATGCCATCAAACGCGTTATTATAAACGACAGGCCATTTTATCATGTAAACATGAAATAACTGAAGCTAGCATTCCATCATATGATGAAAATGACCTCTAAGGAATTCACGTCTGTCCTAACCTCAAACAAACGTGCCTTCAATACACGTACTTTGTTTTGTTTTTCTATAGTTTAAAGTTTGAAGAAAATATTACCTAATTATTTTTTGAAGTGCTTTCTCTTAACCGGTAACACAAAACAAAATTATATACAATTAGTTTTATCGTTTCACTGTTAATGATTTATAAAAATAATTAGCCCCACAATTAAATAAATCTAGACTTTGGTTTTTTAATCTAAGATTTTCAATGATGAAAATCATTAATGTAACGCTCAATGATGTATTGATAAACAAGTTTCGTGTTGTAAATGTGTAAACCCAATTTTCAGCTTCAAAAGCTAAATATGAACACTTGAGGTCTAATTTTCTTTTCAATTTAGTTATTTACAGTAAATCTAAATAGCAGTTACTAAAAAACAGCAAGAATTTAATGGAAGACTAATAGTAATTGCTGTACTTTTCTATTTAAACACTTCAGTCGTTACTAGACCCAAATTAATTCGTAATTTTGGTCTTACCTAGTTCGTAAACAACAAACAGCGCACAGCACTTGCATGGGAGTATATGATCCCGCATTAGGTGAACTCGCAGCCGCAGCAGCCGATTCGGTGTTTGTAATTTTATTAACTGCGGCAGTGGCTTCGGTCACTGGCCGCTGTTGCACCAACAACCCCTCGTGATATGAAGATACAGGATAAGTAAGAGCAAGAGCTCCACTGTTATCACCAGGTATAGTATTTAGAACCAACTCAGATCCAGCATATTTCTCGACAATACTACTGCTATTACGATATTGTGTAGTAGAGGGGCTATTTGGGCCATACATTGGTGACCCAGCATAAAGATAACGCTGGTGTTGTTGAACATACGATGTCGAAAGTGGTCTTGATATAAGACATGATGAAGGACTTTCAACGATGGGTTTAAAATTCGACGTCTGAAATGGTCCTTGTTGACGAGAATGTCGGTAATGTATAGGCTCAATATTATAATTAGTTTGAACATTTAATTGAGTATTTGATGATGATGTTGGACTGAAACTTTGCTTATGAAACGGATTCACGTGGATCCGAGGTTGAGATTGCTTTTGTTGAGGTGCTAGTTGCTGTGGAGTAGAAGTGGTGGTGGCGGTACCTCCTCGTTTTAGGTGGTAATAACTTTGTAGTAAATATGTTGACATGTTTTGCTAAAATAGAAACTAAACTACCTTCGATTCCAGTTAAAAAACCAAAAATTTGAAAAATTCGGTTAAGTCTAATTGTTAATCATAATAAGATTTTCCAATTCAAACATCTGCTTCACATACTCTTTCAAAAGTTTTCCTTAAATTTTTCTCACAATAATAATTTGAATTCATCACCAACCTCAATTTAAGAATAAATGAGGTCAAACGGAAAATCGAAGATGATCGTAAAAAACCATTGATGAGAAAACACACATAACCGGATTGTATAACAGCTTTAACAGCGCTTCACAACGAATTGTACATAATATCAAATTGGATGAAAACAAGGATGCTTATTTCATTGGTCAATTAATAAAATGTTCCATATACATCACTGTAATGTAGAAAATATCAAGTGGTGAATGCCCTGCTCTAATCGATATTTGGACGTCATTCCATTTCTACAACCACTTTGCCCACATTTTAAATTTTTGCTACACGCTGATATTGTCAAATGATAAAATGTACAGTCAACCAAATAGCATAATTAACTTATTTTGTTCTTGTATGATATTATGCTGTAAATGTATTCATGACGTTGTAGATGGTCAAGCAGTTAAAAAATCAATGCAGCTGTTATTGGTAACGGTCATTTTAATTTTAATCACTCCTTTCAATTGGCAAGACACAGGTTATTCACTAACTATGATGAATTTCATCTCGTCATATTTACTGGCGAAATGAAAACAAAAATGGCCGAAAATACTTCATCACCATTGCTTACAATGGTGTTTAATACTTAACAAATTGCAGTTCACATCCCAAATAGCCATTGGAAATGTCCAATGCAATGTCACAAACACACACATAGATAAAATCAGAAGTGTTCGGCTTTACAGACGTTCAGTCGGTCTTACGATTATTTTTCAGCCGCTGACATAACCACTGAACGCAAAGACGACGATAAACGAGCGTACAATTTCTAATGGCAGTGCACAGCAAACGATGAGTGTGAGAATGAGAAGAAAAAAAAATCCCGAGCTAAAATCCCTCAACTGGTATTTGAAATTTGGTTACCAAGACAACCGTTTGCACTTTTCTCAATCGAAAACACTGCGTAGAAAAATCGGCATTTTACCCAGCGAACATTAAGCTGCTCGTGGCATTTTGTCTCTCATGAATAGCACGATGTACTGTGGATAACTTAGCTACATCATAACGTAACCCGTTCACATGTTGAATGAGGAAGCAGTCGATATTTCCTCAAGCAAATTATTCGACAACACCCAACAACAACTGACAGATAAACCGTCACGAAACATCTTTTTTTTTTGTTTTTGTAATGACATCTGCGCTAAATATTGTACAAGTAGACTTCAAATATTTTCATTGTTAATTCATAGTTGAAGATTAAGTCGCTAATCGATTTCAGCCTTATGCAAACTGCTGCAGGATGCTAATTGCCAGTAATAACGTTCAATGTAACTAAAGAATGCGCTTTATACCAAAGCAAATCCATTTAAACCATATAAAAAAGTCGTTTTCGTAGAAAGATTGCTTAGTGGCAAATGGTGATGCTAGTGAGCTGAAAGTACATCGCTTGACATTAAGCTGTTCCCTATTCTGCAATAGTGATGTGATCACATGGGAGTAGTAAGTGTGGTAGAATCAATTTAGCCCATGAAAATAGAGTAGGATTGATTAATGGAATTGCAATTTAACTAATATTAGACAGCCTGTTAACGTCGGTACGATTGAAATTTTCATCAAAAGTTAAATTGAACTTTAATTAAATGATTATACAGACTGCATAACGTTGGCACAGGTGTGCAAGCAAATACTTAGTAATGAAATATTTGTATATATATGCCCCAAAACTTATTAAACTCACATATACTGTACATGATTCAGTTTATAAGCTAAACGTAGTATACTTTTTTTGCAAACAATTACAACTGCATTTCATTATTAAAAAAATGTTAATTCAAAATATATTAAACGTTGATTATAATGCCGATATAAAGTAAATTGTACTGTACTAAACTGAGCAAATATCCAGTAAAAATGAATTATAATTTAGAAATTAAATTGCAGAGAGATAACAGTAGGACAAGTATAATTGCATAATTATGGTTCTTTACCGTTTAGATTCTATTTTTTAAAAAAACCGGTATTTAAGTAAAATTAAAATTTAAAATTGATTTAAGAATTGCACTGAACAAAAATAAACTCAAGAAAATTGGCAATCTGTGAGAAAACAAAAATACAGAAGTATTTAATGTACAGGTATGTATAGTTTTTAGTCGATTGGATGATGAAATTAATTGATAGAATTTACTCAAAACAGCATGTAACTTAAAAGTTTGAAAAGCATCCAATATGCATAATGAATGTCATACTCTTTTAACTGCTGTATTAACTTCAATTTAAATTATTACTATCATGTGTTCATTGAACCACCACAATTATCTAGAACTTAACTCTTGACAGTTTATATTCGTTTAAAAAAATTTGTTTCTATTTGTAGCATTTAAATAGACAGAAAAAGAAAAAAATTGAAAAGCAGACACATTTATATGCATACAGCATCTTACGAATTCCAATATAAAGAAGAAACAATGAACTTTGAAAACATTTTTACTTTAAAACTTTTTTTTACTTTCGCGACTAAAGCGCAGCTAACCATAAATAAAATACTAAACTCTGATCAACAAACACATGCAAGTAAGCCGACTGTTTATTAGCCAAAACACAGTGGTTGGTCTTAAAATGTAAAACAGTAGACTTCTTCAAATTTTCAAACCAATGCGGTTATTATTCTATTAAATGCACCTTGCTTAACTCAATTTGTTCTTTAAATTGGTGATACTGTATTTAATTTATATTTTTGGAAAATTAATCAGAGACGTGGAAATTTGAGTTTACATTTGCAACATTTTTCTTTCAATAATGTCTACGAATTCAAAGTTGCGCAAAAAATAAGAGACCAAATTTATATTTGAATCGATATTCAATAATCCCTTTGCTCAAAAAAAATCGAAATAAATTCCGTTACACAAGTTATAACATACAGTATGCATACATGAGACTAAAAGTAATGGCATGTAAATTATATAACCAGAAAAATTGAAAATTCCAAATGTAAACCACTTATTTTGATGCATCCTGTCAAACTGCTAACGTTCAGAAAAGTGGCTGTTTTTAAAAGTTGACATCTTGATGGAACCACGTGATAATGTAAAGAGATTGGGGTGTGACATTGTGTACAGTATAGTGAATGGCATGCTGAATGAATAAACATTTCGGATAAAATAATAATAAACACCAACCAACTTAAACAACAATAAAATACACAGTTTCGTGCAGCTGTGAATGTTGAACTGTAAATGGAGAATATAGAAGTAGATGTAAAGTAAATACAACTTGGGTATCTCAGCTCAAATTACATCTCAAAGTATGTATTCCTTTCACTGCACTCTTACGCACGCACTACAAAAATTTTTAACATTAAAAATGTTTGCAATGAATACAGAAAAAAATCAGAAAAAAAAAATTTTCTCAGCAACAAATTACTTGTAATCTGCGATTTAAAAAGTTTTTTTTACGCTGAAAGGAATAGACGTGTAATAATGGGAGGAGAAAAAAAAAGTAAAGAAAATTACGAGGGGTGAGAGGGTCAATATACCTCTCCTAAGTTAGGTATTAGAAAGCCTCAATACAAAAAATAATTATTATCAACTTTAAATAGGGGAAATTTAAGCAACTATAAATTTTAACTTTAAAACATAATTGCCACAAGAAAAAATAAAGAAGTAATTAGTGACCGATCCATTAATCGGTTCATCTTCAACTTCTTTAGTTAATTTTGGCCTAAGCAAGACACAAACTCACAGCATTAGATATTCTATATAGGCTACTACAGTATAATATATACTGACTGTCCAAATTTTCGATCAAGACCCGTCTGAGATCACCAGTAATACGTTTAACCGTGTATGTCCTTCTTTAACCCAGATTTAAGCTTGGCTGATACACTGCATAATGTACACAATATACACAAAAATGTCAACATCCAGTATGATTTAGTAAAGCGGAGTTCAGACCAGATTACGAGTACTGTATATAGCTGAAATATGATTCTTGGCAATTCTGAATCAGCACTTAAGAAGATAACCTTTAAATGCTATGCACGACCAAAACAGCATAAATAATTCAAAATGTCATAACTACAAAACCTTAGTCATAACTTCTCAAAAACGTTCAAATACAGTATAAGCTAAAATACTCCAGATAAATTTGAAAACAGTTAAATATTTTACAAATTAATAATAAATTAACCGTAGTTAATAAATTAAATTTTCAAAATAACAAAATAGGACACCGTTTATAAAATGAATCAATACTAACTTTCAATAATAACTTAGATTATTATTATAAGACTAAAAAATAGAACTAGAAAGATTAGGTAGTACTTTTACATGCAAGTTCTTAAACTAATACATTATTTAGCAAAAAAAAATGATTCTTAAAATGTCTATTTTTTTTTTTTTTCAAATTATTATTCAGAAATTAATGCATTTTGTACTTAAAAAGTAAGATTTTAGTTCCCTGTACTTCTGAATTTATTATTTGTCAACAGTTTCGTTGCAGACGTAATATTATTCAGAACTAATAAAAATGATTTTGGCTGCATCTCAAATTCTTAACCACAGCAGAAGCGCATACAGGATAAACAAATACTATTCCGTGAATGCAATTCAAATTCAACTTAAAACTTTTATGGGCAAAGAATTGGCTCTGTCCGCATAATATTCCATTACAGTAAGGATGTGTTTTATCAAGTCTATTATGAGATTAAAATCAATGAGAAGTCGTTTTCAACTTAAAACAACTACCGTACCGGGTACTGTACTATTTAAATTAACTTGTATAAAATGACGTTTTGCCCAGTATAACAGGCTTTATTCTCGAATATCAAAGCTAATTAAATGGCATTGAAGTAACCTTCATAAATTCCTCCAACTATGAGTTCACCATAATAATAATAATTAATACCTTTATGCAAGTTAAATTGTTAAGAAATTTACGATTTAGACATTTCAGATCCGGCTGAGGTAAACATTTTAGTTTTTGGCACGCGAAATATTGTCGCTGTGACTGGATGATTAGTCAAGCATTGAAAATTGATATAAAAGAAAACAAACAAACCCTCAAAGTCGAAGATTTCTTGCTTTCTGTTTAATTTGAATGCTACGGTATAAAATGACAAATTCAATTCGTACAATCAAAAACCAAATTGTGTATCTTGAGTTTGATAAAGTAAGTCACTAATAACAGTCACTGATAATGTTAAATCAAAAATAATATAGTTACCAGTTATAAAATTAAATACATTAACATTACTGTAATTCATTGACAATTTATTCTTATGATATCTAAATTCACTACATTTATCTCGACCTTTTTTCATTAATTAAACTTACTTTAAAATTCTTTAAGCACATTATTCAATCCTAATCAGGCCACCACCAACCACCAAACTCTTTCTTTAGTATTGTTTTTTATATTATTTATTATACAGCAGTGTATATTATTTCTATAATGTTGCATTAAGACGCGTAAATGGCAACTTTCCGACAATGCAGCTAGCGCAAAATCTTATTAAACCGG
This sequence comes from Helicorthomorpha holstii, assembly GCA_013389785.1. Taxonomy (NCBI): domain Eukaryota; kingdom Metazoa; phylum Arthropoda; class Diplopoda; order Polydesmida; family Paradoxosomatidae; genus Helicorthomorpha; species Helicorthomorpha holstii. Next base: position 11,961,799 of record JAAFCF010006680.1, on the reverse strand, counting down.
CCTATTTGAATAATGCTTTAACTCATAAAATTAAGTCAAACGACGGGAAAAAAGTTATCGTGAGCAACGTGGAGAATATATTTCAGACTTGTACAACGAATACCCGAATCGCAGCCATGTTGACATTTAACAATGGATGAGGGGAAAAACCACTCACAAATTTAAAATATTTGTAATTAAATTTACACGTTTGTTTTAATAGTTTTAAAAGCATATCAAACTTACCTTTATTGTATGTTGCTGCCACATTATTGCGTATGATTGTGAAGATTTTATCCAAAGTTAAGACATGTTTATAAACCAGAATAGATTTTCACCACTGGAGAAAGTTTTTCTCACCGACCGAAACACCAGATACACGGGTAGGGGGAGACTCGCATTGCAACCTTACTCCTCACAGGCACCAAAAATCAACCTTTTCTACCTCTCTCGCGCCTCTTCTGTCAACCTCTTCCTCATTGGCAAAAACTTCAATGCCAGAGTTCGTTAGCGTTGCATCACATTGCCTTTCTATGATTACAATGAGTATTAACAGGTGGCGCGACTAAACACATTGCTTTTCTAATTTTGGTGCCATTGCGGTACAGACATTATATAAGGGAGGGAAATTTTATTCATTAAAAAAAATGTTCTCATTATACCGTATAGTATTATTCCATTAGATTTGTATTAAAACCTTAAAGTAATAATATAACGGTATTCTAACTTTCCAAAAACCTAAACGCTTAATAAAATCTAAAAGTAAAAAAGTCTTTTCAGATACGGTATTTGAATAATTTTCATAATACTGTACTGTACTAAGTTAACTTTCACTTGGTAAACTTTACTGCTTTCATACTGTAAAAATATGTATTTTAAAGACACCAATTACTTATACTGTACGAATTCAGTTGCGATAATCGATATTCTTAACTTATCTTGTTGATCAAATTTATCCTTTTAAGCAGCTACACATCCATAGTTTAATTTTGGATATGAAGTTTAGTTGATTTATACTATACAAGGCATAATTTATGGACTGTGTTGCGGAAAAAAGGGAGTTTGGACATTATTAATCTACTCAAATTGATTCCCATTGGACTATTATACTAAATTAATGAAGGATGTTAGCAAACAAGATCTGGTCAGCTGAATCTATGTCCAAATTAAGAGTTTAGTGATTATAAGCGCTCGAATTATTTAAAAATTAAACTTTGAACAGTAACACCATTATTTCATCATACAAGATTCAGTATACATCAGTAAAATGTACTGTAGATGTGCGACTGTACTCGTATGTGTATACAAGAGTTGAAGATAATAAAATCAAATAACCTAAGTTGTATACGATTGCACATTTCTAAACAAGAATGATATTTAGTAAATAATTTGTTTACCGGTACCTTAAATATGTAATCACTTATAGCATAATCGATATCAAGCCCTAAATTAGTACAAGTGCGACCATCAAAAACTGTCTACTCTATTGTCCATAATTATAAAGGAGTTTTAATTTCACAACTCTAGTAATAAATGGAAAATTCTCGTATATATTTACATATTTAAAAAATCTTAAAAATAAATACTGTATACTCAACATTAGACGAACTTAAAAAAAAAAAAAAGAGTATTACCACTGCTCTAACAAAGGACTTCTAAACCCAAATTCGAAAACAATTACAGCAAATTGATACAGAATAACCGGGACGCCTAACTAAACTTTAATTTACACTTTATAAAAATCAGATACATTTGTATAATTATTTTAAAATGTTCAGCGCTCAAATAATTTAATATCTCTACTTCTCGGATGTTCAGCGTATCTGAATTTTCAAATATCTCCTCGAACAAACTTTAAGAATACAAACTGCAAACTCCGATCGAAATTCAATCGGCAGACAAACTAGTGTCTGCATTGCAATAGTTACTCCTGGGACATTACAAATCTTAAAAATTCAGATAATTTTCATGTCAGCCTTTTAACGGTTGAGATATTTACATCGTCGTCTGTTTTCTTTTTAAAACACTATACAGCGGGTGGTCGATTTTGGCATAAATTACCAGACTCCATGTCATTTGTCAAATCGTGATCGCAGTTTCCATTTTCTAGATGGTCGATGCCTTCAGGTGTATTACCATTTCGCTGTCTGCAATTATTCTCTTGTAGCAATGGACTGCAAACCTTTGGTGATTCTCGTTCTTCTTTCTTGCCACCGCAACATGTACTAGCGGCGCATTGCTTATCAGGTGGGCAATCGAGTATGCAGTCAGAATCATCCGCCATCTAAAAATAAAATTAATTACACATCTTTTATTATAAATAAAACAAATTTATCTGAGCTTACTTCTTTCAAGTCAACAAATTCAGGTTGAATAGTTGTTGAATGAATTCCTTCATCATGAAAAAATTCTTTAACCTTTTCAGCAATGCGCATGTAATCAGTCAGATTACGGCATCGTATATGTGCAGATGCAATAATGCGATCGCCAGCCAACTGCCAAACGTGAAATTCATGAACTGCAAGAATTCCATCAATCTGAAATAAACAATATTAAAAAAAAATAAATTAAATAAAACCAAACAACTTACTTGAGTAACAAGCTTTCTCTGAATAGCTTCAACTTGAATATGTGTCGGAACCGTCTGAAGAAGAATTAAAGCCGATTCAACCACTAAAAATAATAAAAATTGGTAAATATAGTGCCTCTCTAAATATAAATATTGACGATTTCAAAAGTGGATTGGTGTTTTATGTTAATTCAGGAGAATAAAATTTTTAACTATGCTACAATTTTATCAAATGAATTCTGCAGTGTGGGCCGAGCTACACCGATGTTAAATTTTACTAGCAAGATAATAAATTACTTGTATGCTCCACACAGTACTAAATTGCTTTAAACAAACTATCAAATGTTGGAAGCTACAAAAAGAACTGCAAAGTTTACTTACATAATGGCCACACTGACCTCAGAATTAATAGCACCATCAAAATACTGTAAAACAAACAAACTTTAATAAACAAGAATTTCATCCTTTCAATCTAAAAAGTACCTAAGAACTGGATCTACGTAATACTTGTACTTCCAATCAGACAACCATATCACAAGAGCACTGGCAACAACGATGACCGAACCCAAGGCATCCGCCAATACATGAAGAAATACACCACGCATATTCATCGATCCGCCAACAGCACCACCACCTTCTAATTAAGATAAATTATTGAAAAAAAATATTCAAAAAAAAGTTTCAAGGTTATAGCTCAATTACGATGTGCGTGATCTCGATTGGCATGGCCATTTGGTATTTTGCTGACAGTTGTACTTTCTCCAGCCGTATCCGAATCGTGATCATCATCCATGTTAATTACATCAGTCACCTTAGGAACACTCGCATGACGATGAGAATGACTATGTGAATGACCGTGGCCTCCTCCATGCTCTATCAGCCAAAAAGCGATCAATTAAACTGACATTAATATTCATAAATAACAACTTACGATGAAATAGACCAAGTCCAATAAGATTGACCAGAAGGCCACTAGCACCAACATATAGAATCATTTCTGGTTGATGAATATCTTCAATTTCATATAATCGTTTCAATGATTCCACCAAAATAGAAAAACACAAAGCCACTAAAAACACAGCATTCACTAAGGCTCCCAGGACTTCAGCTCTGGCCCATCCAAATGTGTTTTTTGACCATTTCTTTGGCGACATCTAAAAAAACATTTTATGTTTACATTTTTTCATAATTGGCAGCTAAACAATTTTAAAGATAAACGCATTAAATTGATCATTGAAAACGAAACTGACTACAACTTAAAAGTTAAATATAGTTGCAATAAATTAGGCTAGACTATCATGAAAATGCAGATAAACTCTTTCGAGATTCAAGTTATGATTGTACTGCCTATGATATTCATTTATGACAGTTCATTCAATGTCAAAAAAGTTTTTTTATGACAAGGTTAAATAGTTTTCTTTTGGAAATGATACTTTTTGTTTCAGTCAATTAAGTTCGAACTGTGCTACTGTTAATCATTAATTTTGATTAGAAAATCAAGTAATCTGAACCTTGTACTAAATTGTAGTCGCAGTTTCACTTTTTAACATCTTATGAATAGCAACCATACTAAAACTCTTTAAAACTAATTTTTGCGTTCAGTTTATACGAATTTCAACTTAATATAGTGTTGAAATTTGTATAATTTAAAATTATATTTAAAAAGTAGATCTCGAGATTACCTTGACGGACAAAAATGCTATAATTAATGCAGCTATGTCGGACAACATGTGAAAGGAATCTGCCACCAAGGCCATAGAATTGGTCACATAACCGCATATTATTTCCACCAAGAAAAATGAACTGGTCAGTGCAAACATGCAAACCAAACGACATTTTCTTCCTGAATAACGTCCCATGTTGAGTAATATCAAAGTTTATCCGATCAAAAACTTTAGTTAGTTTAATAAAATTCTGAAAGAAAAAGAATCAACATTTAAAATTAAAACAATGTAATGTACTACAAATGCAACATAAACAACTAGTTTTTACAGAATAATTGCATTATATTTTTAAGACAACTGGTATAACTAGTTTCAAACAATCTTACCTAGCAATTACAACAAAAACAGTTTTGTATTATAAAAATGCAGGAAATAAACTAGATGATTTCTCCAGGTGTAAAATTGGGGAAAATAGTTTTCTTCAATTTTTTAATACCAATACAGTAGAAGCAATAAGCTTTAATACAACGACAATAGGCGAAGAATGTGCCATACCATACCAAAAAACAATGAGTCATACCATATCAAAGAACAATTTATATACAAAGTCTAAAATTCTGCTCCAGTCATACTTCTCTGAATATAGATTAACCAATAGTAAACATTCATAAATGACAAATTTGTCTACTTAAGCCAGTTTAACATATACAAAAACAGCAACTTTAACTTACAATAATCAAACACCGTCAGATTTAATTATTCAAATCTTAACGATAAATTCAATACTATTTATAGTGTGCTTATTGTGTTTTTTATAGTACACTAATATTCCATACAGGCACAGTATCATAGTGACATCCTAGCTGATCAATTACACCAAGAATTCAACCAAGTTTGTAATAAAAGTATTGACGACCTACATTTGAACGGTAGCTCTCAATCACCAGCCCCCAGACACTAACAACTCAACTTTAAAATATCTTAATAAATTGTACAATAATTCTGAATTTCTACTCAAAAATGTTATCAACGTTTAACTAACCGAATACTGCTTGCGTAATCGTTAGCCAACGTAAAGTACACAACAGTAATCTATATTGACAAAACTTCAACAATGAGCTATACTGTGTATGTTAGTATTAATGCACTTTGTGTAATTTCGTAAAGAACTTTGTCCTTTGGTAGATGCATAGAAAAAGCCTAGATTTCCAAACGTGCTAATGAGACCAATTATCAATTATTACTGCAATTATCTTGAGCAATCTAAAAAGAATAAACAGCGAAAATAAAACCGCTGCTTCATGAACAGATCTGATTTGATTGGAAAGCTGCTGACTATCGACTTTCTTTTTTGGTTAAAATTTCATGTCATCTGTTTAAAAAGACTTATTGTATTGGTCTGTAAATTGTATAAAAGGTCGTTGAATTTAGTTTAGAACTACACAAATTCCACTCTGCAAAAGCAGCAAACCCTACAATTGCGTGACTAAAGCCAAGCAAAGCGACTGTGTAGGCGAGGTCAACACTTTCCACACGGCACCAATAAATAGTCATCACTCGATCATGAGCGTTTAAATAAAATTTATACTATACTTTTTGCTGCTTTCTGTTATGCAGTTTACCCAAAAACGAATTATACTGTAGGTTTCAGTTGCAGTCTGCGACAATAATTAAACGAACTGCGACACTCGGAATTACAAAGTATCGTAATATTATGGCCAACAACCCAAACGAACAGCAAGCGTTTTACAGTTTAAACCGAAATAATTTTGTAAATAAAGATACAGAAATAGCCTTTACAATAATTTCTTAATTTTCTGTAGATTATGATGCGGTACCGCGGTGTCAAGTTTCCATGAGAGGGCAAATTTCACATTCGTTATCGATGATTTTTGTTATCAAAATATAATGAGATTTGCTTACCCTTAGAAATGACTTGGAAGATTTTGCACGTCTTCGTCTTCGACAATTAGTATGAAAATCTAATGAGATTCGGCAAGGTAGTTAACAATGGCAAGACCAAAGCGTATGTAAAAAATATTTGGCATTTTGTCGAATAAAAAGGTTTTCAAGCATGTTGCACTCAACACTATAATTCAGGGCTGTTTGCACACTTCCCTCAACATTTTTTTCGATATAGAATACAACGACTCGATGAGCCGGGTGAAAAACATATCATCTGGTGGTAAATCATTTGAATTTCATTGGCTAAATCGACGAGTGCAAATTCAATGTAAATCTCTTTCGTTCTAGAATCATCGATTCTCGCAATGCTACTTTTGATTTAAAAAATTATTTTTGTTTATAAGATTGTGTAATACATTTTTTAAACACTAAATTTTCTTAAAAACAACAATTCTTTAGCTCCGCTTTTAAAAAAATGTCACGTAATTTTTACAAAATTAATTTTTTTTAGATTTAAATCTCAGATACGGATATCTTAACGAGAAAATGAAATGATCGATAAGTTAATTGAACTCTTTACAAGTACTTGACCTTCAAAACACCACAATATTAACGTGACTGATCGACAGATAAATTATGTACAGTACAGTATTTGGTCTTCAGTTTCCTTACATAAAGGATAAAATCAATGGCAGTAACTTGAGTCTTGATCAATTAAAACCAATTATCTTGAGAGGCGACAATTGTCATTTTAATTGGCGAAAAATACATAAAGCAATTACTATACGTTAAAATGATGACTTATGCTGTACTGTAATTAATTATAGCTTAATAAAAACAGAACTCTTTTTAAAAATACAATACATGTGCTGTATCTTTAATATCTTACAGTAGTTAAAGTATTTTTGACTTATACCAAGTTATAACTAATATAATATTTACGGTGCAAGGCTAAGGTCCTGCAAGATTGCAAGAAGTAAATTGATGATGGATACTTCTGGTAGAAATTAGTTCAAATGGTTTCTGTAGAGAAAATAAAATGATTAACCAAGCAACTTATAATTTGCTTCTTTTCTGCAGATGCACATACTGCAGTTTCAGGTAGCGGTGATAAGTATAATGTACCCTTTTGTCCCCTTTCTCTCTCTATTTATGGTTTGTACCCCTTGAGAGTGCTCCTTAAAGCCCTTAACTTATTACAGTACAATATCTGGTTGAGGCTCCCTCTTAACTAAATTCTCGTCACCCAAGCTGCCTTGAAGCGTTTACCAATGATTTCATACCCCTCTCTTATAACCTCTAAGTTTTCTACAAAAGAAAATTAAAAAAAACATCAATCATCACTTTCCTGCAAGCAATTGTTGTGAAATTTGTAAATTGTTAAAACTTAAAGTCAAACCATTTTTTTATATTACAGTATATCAAATTTTTATAAAAATTCTATTTTGTTCCCAAACCTTCATCATTTTTTTTTTGTAATCACGACCATCACTTAACATTATTTTAAAATTAAAATTATTATATAATGCAGCACAACTTGCAATTCGCTTATCTTTTCAAAGTTCATAGTGTAAACGTAAAATTGTAAATTAGTCACCCAACTCTGCGTAAATGCATAAACTGTAATTAAAGAAACCGAACCACTTTGCCAAGAGATTGAAGATAATAATAATTACAGTAAAAGTGCTACTGTTTTAAATTTTGTTACATAATAACCGCTTTCATTAGCATACAATAGTCCAATATCATTACATATTCAATACGACTTAACCTTTATTTTTTTCTTTTAACTACCGTAACAACTTATATTGTATACAGTACTTCCGAGATTTTATTCGGATATACAGATAAAAGAGAATTTAAAGAGTACAAAAATTGATGTTTAAATAAACTGCAAAATTGATACAATCATGCAACATTATCCCGTTAGAAATTAACTGGATATACTGCACATATTGTATTAAATTAGATATTATAAAAGCTATACAGTATACATTATTGTTGAGTCATATTAGATTTAGATTTACTGTATAGTAACCTGACACTGCCTTTCCGAGTACTGTATGATAGATGACCGTATAGCAATCAAATACTGTATTTAAAAAGTTTTCAATATTCCTTTTACACTACCAGACTTAGCATACTGTAAAATGCAAACGTATTTTTAAGTTAGGCCAAAATATTCATAAAAAATGTCTTTTTTTAATGTACGTATCATATTAGTATAAGTTACAGTACTGTATAAACAGATAACGCTTGAGCACGAAAACTGAAATAGTTCGCAATTTAAATTATGAACACGTCAATGTTGTTCTTGAACGTTTACCTTCAACGACTGAAGCGTAAAACATTACTGTAATAACAATTTTAACGGCCACTTTCCATTTACTGTAACTTTTAATTTTTTTTTAAATAAAAAAAAGTTCCGCCCCTCATTCAATAAACTGTATAGACGTACTATCGCTCTTACATTACAATACGCTGGAATCATTAATTAGTATTTGTTCCGATATCGAGAAAAAATACAGCAATTATAAATAATTTAACTGCATAATATTAGGCTGATTCATATAAAAATTGACAAACGTTTATTATTTTTCTTCCTACGCATAACAGGGTGAAATACTGCAATGCATCAATGAGTTTAACACAATGCAACTTATCGTTAAACATTTGCAAATGAATAAACTGAACAAAATCCTAATATATTTAATCAAATTCTCAGTAATTACCGGTAGTTTACTCAAAATGAGACGCACCTTAATTGCGTCACTGTAATAAAACAAAGCAAACTTTTATTTATGAAATAATAAATAAAATTAATAAACAAAATAATGGAATGGTGTTTTTGGCACTTAACTTAATTTAAAAAAATCGAGTTTGAATGAATACCAAATCTTTATGTCAGTCAAATATTAAAGTCATCATGATAGTTAATGCAAGTTGAAGTGATGGAAAGCGGCCATTCATATGATTATTAGTTACATAAATTTTAATACAGTACTGACGCAAAATATTTTAATTTATACACAAGGAAATTATCTTTGTATAATGCATTTGCTTCAGTTCTATAATTTATGTATATTAATTCAGTGAATGATTGAGATTATAAAGTGCTTTTCTATTAGCTATTAGTAACAGCTTTTTAGTTTACAGCAGGGATTTAGTGCTACACCGACTTTAATATTATAAACGAGTACGTGGACAATAAATTGATGGTAATTGTTATCATCGACCAATGATGACATAACTTTAAAATTTACCAACTATAAAATTTAAAAATCAACATAGTTATATAAAACTTGTGGCATACGCACACAATGTCCAACATTTCGAAAAAAAGGCAGTCAAAATAATCAAATTCGCTCCTTTGACGTTAAAAAAATGAAAATGGATTTGCTTTGTAGTTAGTTACAGTAATCAAATAAAAAAATGCAATAAGTAGAATTCGATCATGTACAGCACTTTGACTATATAATCACATTTAAATAAATGAAGTCATGTATAAAAAGTGAATCAAATGTTACACCAGACAATATTAATACTTGAAAATGTCAAGACATCGATGGAATGGTCCCAGGCGTTTGGGGTGATTAGTAATATTTCAAACGGATTACAAAAGTGTAGACAAACATGAAATGTTGAAACTAAATTAGTACACTGAAAGTTTTAGTAATATCCTTAAAAAAATCTTCTATCAAACTATTCTAGCAATATTAAATTTTAAGCATTCAAATTACATAATTACACATACAACAATCGACCCTGTTTAAATAATTATAGAGCTGTACCGAGATTCTACAATTTTTACGAAACCCAAACTTTACAATAATGTGCAAAGATTTTTATACAGGTTTAAAACATATAATTCGATACAGCTCTACATTGAATGTTGTTGCATATTTGTTAGTCAGGAAGCCATTTATAGAAAAGGGAGGACCAGAATTCACAGATATACTGTAATCTTGTCTAGTACAGTATTCTTAATTTACTATAATAAAATTATCTAGATTCTATCTATAGCACAGTACATGATCGTATACTACTACTAGTTGCAGAAAAAAACCGATACAGTCGACTAAAATTGCAGTTTATCTAAAATTAAAAGAGTGGTCATATCGGGTGTATACATAAATACTGCAATATTATTGTATACTATTGTATGTTCTATTAACTATAGTATAAAGACAGTCTCTTCACCTCCATTTAGAAAACTTCAAGTACCCTTATCTCTATGTGTTTGCATGACCCACAAATTATACGGTATGCCGTAATGTTATAATGTATCACGAACTCTTAATATATAAAATGCCAAACATATGGCACCTTCATCGTCGCGTCGTTTCTCTTTCGATCGTCATTAAGACATCGAAACACTTAATATTTAAGTCAATGCGATCTCACTCCTTAAGGCAGTCTTCAAATTCCATAATTAAATCCCCCTAAATTTTTTTTTCTATTTAGCCAAGAAATAAATTAAAGTTTCAAATATAACTGACTGTATACAGAAACAAAATAAAACTTCAATGATATGCAGAGAATACAAGTAGAGAGTATAATTAGTATAAGTTATATATCAAATACATAATATATATGCCATGGATTTTTTATATTTACAAATTTATGCACTAGCGTCGAAATCAAAAGAGATTTTTCATTTATAATCCTTTTATGACTTTTTGAGTTTTTGTTTTTGGGTTGTATAATTTAATCTGATTATTTATACTATTTATACGAGTATATATATATTTATATATATTTAATGCAATATGAGATGAACAATATAGCACAGTTGACGACAATAAACAATAACAAGAAAACTTTAAAACCATTCTGATAGGAATTGGTTGTCAGAATGCTTTTCATTTTTTGATAGAAATGTGAGGGGAACACACGTACAATCACTCATTATAGACAATTTTTTTTTGGAGGTTTATGGCATTATTTCCCGTCTCATCAGTCTGTCAAAACTTTAATAACAATATCACCTAAACAACATTATTAAAATGAGGCTAACAGTGCATGAGAACTCTTCTCAAATAATCTGGCACGATTTCTTTATAATGACCAAGAAGTAGATTGAAAATGACGGTTAAAAATTAAAATCAAGAGGGAAAAATCTATACAAAAGTTCACCTTACTTGATCGAATAGGCAGTATATCATACAAAAAATTAAAATAAACAGCCTGAAACTGTTCCAAATTTATTTCCTAAAGCCACCTCATGTAGGTGATTTATTTCACCAGCAACGGATGCAGGTTAATCTAAACAAATATTAAAGATAATTTAAAACTCGATATAAAACGTAATACCGGTACTTTATAATGTCCAATTTTACCTTGTAATTTAAAGGAAGTGTTTATATTCAAGTTCCCATTCGTTGTTCTGCTTTACGCGTCGTACCAACTGCTAATAAATTATTAAATTCTCTTTCTAGCGTCTGCCTCGCCTAAAGAACACGTTAAGTTACAATACCAAATAAAAAAATGTAATATATTTAGTTATGTACCTGAGAATTTTGCGTTGGTATTTGTAAAGCTAACGCTAAACTGTTAACGTCAAAACTCTCGTCAAGAGCAACTAAAGCTCCGTGAACACCAGATTCAACTAAATTTCCGGCATATTCTTTTAGACCAATTGAACATATCCATTTCATTACTCGTTCATTAGACCACACTAAAACATCTAAATAATAAAAAAAAAAATTAGTTTAGCTATAATACTGTATTAGGAAAAATTTCATAGAATCACTCACCTCTAATATCATTTTCAGCTACCATACGCCTTTCTTCTAAAGCTTTTCTATCATAGTCTAATTTCTTTAAGCATATAATTCCAAATTGTAAACTAGTTCTAAAAATAAAATCACATTTTGAAAAAATAAATTTATTAGAGAAACAAGTCATGATGAAACCTATGAAAGCCATCTATCATCTTAAGTTGACCTCGAAGATCTTTTTTGCTCAAATGATCCAACATTCGTGCATCAACTAAACACTCCATAAATGTGGAACGATACTGTGGAAGGCCAAGTGCTGGTAACCACTCATTACCAATCCATTCATGGCTCATATCACCCAATGCTAACGTCTAAAACAAACCAAAAAGCAAATGTGCTAATAAGCAAATATAATACATTAAGAATCACAATAACATACCGTCCGAGACGTTTTTGGAGCGGAAGGACTTGTTAATCCGACCATTTCTTGAATAGCTAATCGAAGTTTAAGACGATGAAGTGGATTACTAATTCCAATTTCACGTTGGATTTCGGTATCTGACAATGCTGACATTATGGCTCCACTTTTCACATTTGCCCTACAAGCTGCTACATACCACGCTGGCATTCCAACCCATAACTGTAATAAAATGTCAATTTAATATTGTGCCATCAATTAAACCCCCATAATGATCAGGTGCTTTTGTTTAGCTCTATTTAATGTTTAAATGCTTACCTCTAGCCAAGCTACAATTGTTGGTCCATTCCATAAAGCAAACGGCGTTCCAGCTTTCATTGCCTCAGCTAGCAGTTCATTTCTATATATCAATAAAATTGCAATTGATACAATAATTATATTAACAATGTTAGTATAATTATTTACTTTTTCTTCTTTCGCCTATCAAAATCGCCTTTTTGCCCTAGTGCACCTGGACTCATTGATTCGGCAGATATTGCATCTGAATCAACGTAGTTGCCTAATAGTTAACCGTTATAGAAAATATTCAATACATAAATCTCAAATATTTACTTTGATGAAGATACTGTTTCCCAAGAGCTTCCTTAACTTTTGCTTTATCTTTTTTACTGAAAAATCGTCCTAACGAACTCTTAATGCCTTTCTTTTTCGGTGTTTGATCTTTATGCAATGAATCCTGACTACTGTTTGTACTACTCAGCGGACTAGGGGTACTAAAATAATAAATAAAAATTAGAAAAGTTATAAAACTAGAGCGCATTACAGCAATAACACACGCACACAACATGTTTCAAACGTTTACAACACAATCATTATAATCTACATGTTAGTAACTATAGTGAACTATTTCTAACCTACGTAAAAACCAAACAAACAAAAAAAAACAACTAATTTCATTAAAAAATCATAACAGCATAGAAAGTATAAATATTAAATATCTAAAAAGAATTTCAATTGGTCTAACTGATTAATAGTGACCTGAATAGGCTTTCCTGTACTAGATTTTGAACAGCAGGATTAGTAAGGCCAGCCCCATGCTCGTCCGGCCTGCTGGCAGAAGAAGCACATTAGAAATGAACAATTCACAACAAAAGTAGCAAGAAAAATAATTCCCCCAAGGATAAAATAAACAAATATAATTCTAAACCAACTTCGTACAATTTCAGTTAATTAATGTTAGTAAAAGCTGATAAAGATAATGTCTATTAAATAGAATTTATAAACCCAAATTTAGTTATCACAATTATTTGACCTTGGAAGTTCTTCAGTGCTCATGTTGAGCCCTGGAGTTATGTGATCTAACCGCAGAGACCTGGGTGCAGAAGGACTAGATTCCATATGAACCATCATTTCGTCTTCCAAAACATCTTCAGCCAATTGAAGCTACAACAAAAAGTTCAAACGTTTAAATTTAAAGTTTCAATGAATAATGATAATGTAACGACAAAACGTCTCAGTGAAAACACGCAGATATTTCCATATATTATTTAATATATAGTAACATGATACTTATTAAGACTCATGCAATGTTCTCACTGAAAAATCTTCCAAATAAAAAGTAACAACCAAAGATCAACAATAGATGACAATGCGACTGGAACTTCAAATTATCTTCTATGAAAACAATAAAAATTAAAAATAAAGATGAATTATCATTTTAATGAGAATATCGTGCATGTGAAAAACGCATGCTATAAAGTAATACTGAAAAATAAGTCAAATAAATGTGAAGAATGTGATGCCAGAATAAAGATTAAAATTAGTGAGCAACACAGTGTTCTTACCGAGCTACTTGGCATAGAATCTGAAAGTTGGGGATGACTGTAGGCTGAAGCATACTGATACAAAAGTGCTGGGGACATAGATGCTGGTGCCTGAAGGAAGAAAGCGCACAAACCACATTTTGTTTTGCCTTCTTACTTATTGTCAATTCATTTAACACAAGTTCAAATTAACATGTTATAAAGAAAATAATCTTAAAACTAATGTAGTTTTTAAAATACTACTAATCTAACATAAAATACTACTACTCTTTTGAAATCAGTAATTATATAGTAAAACAACTACCACGACTACAAATAATTAACTTATTCTTAGTTATAGCTAACGCATCTCCATATTTTAAACAATTTAACTCTTTTAACTCTTTATCAATCAAACTTGCAAAATACTTAAAAGCTCAAAATAATATGGCAACGTAAAGATTTAACATTACAGTAAGTTTTTCCATCTCAAAGTCGGTTTTAATAGTTAAAAGTGGTATCTTAAAAAACCTCGTTCATTACCACTTTAAAACAACTTACTTAATGATAATTACTTTATAAGATTTTAAATCAATAATATTTTACATCAAACAATTTTGTATAAAATGACAAAGTTCAGCATACAGTATAATCAGTGAACAATTCAAATTATAACGTTTAAATACCGTATGTAACGGTTTTATCAAATGATTATGACTGTATTGTAATATATACAGTATATTAATACATTATTCTACCCAATTATTAATTCAGGATTGTCATTCTTAATTAAAATTTATAATACCGTTATTATAAATCTTAGTCTCTTCGTAAAATATTGAACTATTTTAACAAATTATTTATTTTAAATATCTGTTGAAAATCAACGATTTAAAGCATCATTTGATTCTCTTATCAACCTTAATTATCACGACATTTCACTGTATACAAAATTGATTGCTCACCGTTAAAAAGTGTAGTAAAAAATCTTAATTTTTTTTTAGTAATTAGTAGAAGATAAAAGCTTAAAAGTTAGAACAGTCAAGCATACGTAGCATAACTTGTGTGCTCAAAAATGTGATCCTGCATAAAAAGTACTACAACAAACTAAAATTCTATTAAGCAACGCTACATTTCATGCACATTAGTTTTTTAATCTAAACTAATTATGCCAAAAACAAATGCAACTGGCTTAATACTAATAATGTCATTTTTAAATTTCTACTTATATCAAAATAAAAACTCAATACAAATATTTACCGTATGATACTTTTGAAGATAGTCTCTCTGTGGGCTTAAATGAGATTTAGGTGTTGATCGACCGCTCACAGGTAGTGACGAAGCACATTCAAACGATCGACCTCTGGCAAGCATATTAACCGTCTCCAAACTTCCCACACGATTTTCCAGCTCTTCAGCTCGTTGTTCTGTGCTCTGCTTCTCTTCTTGAATAAGCCGAATTTCGTTATTAATAGCGTCTAACTGTTCTTGGAGCATTAAGGCTAATGTCTGGGCATCAGTATGCGCGTTGGGAGACAACATATCAACCGTATCAAATAACGAATCATTATCATCAGTAGTACACTCAACATCACTGTTATCCACAAATGCTTGCTGAACACAATCCAGTACATGAGCCTGTTGAATTTTTTCCCATTCTTGTTCATTCAGCAACTACAACGAACAAACAAGTTTAGTTCAGTAAACGAAAATTGAACTTACAATACCTTTTCAGTATTTTCGTCTATTAGTGGAGGACGAATGCTTGGTGACCGACAACCATACAGACTATCAAGCAAACGGAATCTTAATATTAAAATGCATTTTTTTACAATTGCTACAATGCAAATCAAAACAAAAACTTAAAAATTAATTTTATAAACCTTTGAAGTGGATCAGCAGCCATAGTTACAAATTTTCTTTTAAATGAATCAGTTTCCATCTTTGTTTTCTCTAACTCTTCATAAATTCTTTCCTATACCATAAAACCCACAACTGTTAACAAAAAAGCAACAAAATATAAAGTTCTATATAAAAATAAGTTTCAAGCCTTTTGGGAAGATTCATCTTCAAACATTTTGCGCAGTTTTTCAAGTTCCTGAGTTAATGTATTTTTCTCTTCCAACGCATGCATTCGTTCTTTAAGATGAAGTTGCAACCTTTCATTTGACTCCGATAACAATTTATCCACAGTGCTAGATAACCTAGTATTATGTTCTTCGTTCATTTTTAGCCTTTGATTCATCTAATTTAATTTAAAACGTTTGCATTAAATTAAATCAAATTACAAAATAACACATAAACGCACTCTAGTTAATTCCATGTTTTTCTCTTCAATTTGTTGTTCTAAACGTTGCATTCGATCTTCAGCTGACATGGTTCTTTCCTATAAAAAATTGAATCGCTATTTGATGCTCGAAAATTCGCAAATTATTTGAAAAACCTGAGCAAGTGTGTCGATTCGGTGTTTCAGTTCATCCTTTGAATTTCCAGACTCGGATTTCCATGCAACTTTGCTAAAGTTCCTTTCTGCACTTTCCAATTTTTCTTGTAATGTTCTTACTCTTTCTTCCGACTGATCAAATTTAAAATAAAATAAAACACAAGTTAAATCGATATAATATGTGAAATTTTAAAAAGCATAACAAACCAGTTTTAATTGGCATTCTTTATTAGCTAATTCAGACTCAAGTTTATCATTGAGATCGTGAAGAGACGTTGATTCTCTTTGAGCATTTAGATAGCGTTTTTCTAACGTTGCTATCCTCTCTTCTTGATCCTCCTTCTGAGCGTTGTTCTGGCAATTAAAAAAATAAGTTAAATAATTAAACATTTCGGTAAGTTTAAAAAACCTCTTTCAAATCGCGCTGTAGTCTAGTGTTCTGTTCTTGCATCTTCAGAAGATCTTTTTGAGAAGCTTGCAAACTTTCTTCCAATTCACTTATTTTGTTTTCTAATTCTGCTATCTTTCCTCTAGCTAAATTTAATTCCACCGCCTGTTTTCCAACTGTTTCTTGTAATTCGGTGACACGACCATGAGATTCAACTTCACCATTTGAAATTCTTGTCTAAAATCGAAATGAATTAAACATCCGTTTATTATTTTTGGTTGTTTCAATAGAAGTTTACCTTCCATCTATTTCTAGGCGCTGCACCATTTTCTCCTTCATTTTCAGTTTGTAGACATTCTTCTTGTCCATTTTCTTGAATTTTTTCCCCTTCACCCGATTTATAAGCAATTAACTAAAATAACAATTAATTTTAAAATAAAAATCCAATAAATAAATAAATAAAATTACTTTATCATTAGTTCTGGCTAATTCTTCTTCTAACGCTGCTACTTTTTCTAGTGATACCCTTAGTCGTTCCCTTACCTTAATTTAAAAAATATGAAGAAAAAATAAATAAATTTTCATAAAAATAGCGGCATGAATTGCAAAACAAAACAAACAAAAAAGAATTTATGGAAATTACTTTTTCATCTAAAGCTTTATGATGTTCAAACAACGATTTGAGAGCCTTTAAAACTTCAACTTCACTGGAAACTCCGGCTGGTGATGCCGCTTGTCTTTTTACAACTGTCATTCGCAATGAACGTTCGTGACGAGAAACAAGACACTCCAAATGCTCTAATAGCAGCTGAAAACACAAATAACAAAATCAAACAGATAAAACTACCGTTGCATACACCCACATGGATACATGCTCAATTTAACAAAATAATAATATAAGAAGGCGATCGTTATTTAAAACAGTTACAGTATTTCCATAAAAACAAAACCCCCGTAAATATATATTAAAACTCAAAAACTAAACTTCCAAATGTAAATTAATGCGTACTTATTAAAGTAATAATAAAAACCTCCATATTAAAATACAGTTTTCTGTTTTAACAACAGAAAAGTGTATAATTAATTTATCTAAAATATTAAAATGATTTATTTAGTATACATACTATTTTTAATAAAAAAATCAATGAAATTCACTATATCGTGAATATTACAAAAAACGACAAGTTAATTTAAAGCACGGTATTAAAGATAGTGCTATCAAATCTTTATATAAAAATTCTAAATTTAGATGCTCTAACTTACGGTAAGTTAGTTTTCAGTGTCTACTGGTCAATAAGTGTATGCAAAACGGTTGTATAGCTGTACAATCTATTTGAATGTAATAATGTTTCATAAATTATTAAAGTTAGCTAATAGAATTTTCAAAGTCTCATCAGATTTAATGTGGTATTTACAGACACACCGGTATTATTATAAAAAAGGGAGTGGTTCATTTAAAGGACAATAATTCAAAATGCCTACTGTAAATCTTACAGTACTGTAACGTATTGTACCAGTATATCCCTGTTAAGTAATTCCTTACATATTAATTTTCTTAGTAACTAATCGTTTTTATAACAATTTTATAAGTACATTTTCAGGCTAACTAATATATTCTGACTGTTTCTGGAATTTGTCAGCTGTCAAGCACTATCGCTAAACATCAGACTAGTATTACTATATCCTCAAAAGTCATTTACATTAACGCAGGAAACTTTTAGCATTATACTGTAACGTAAGTTACATTAATAAAGTTCTAAATTTTACCAATAAACTTGTACACAGTATAAACAAAATATAATATCAAAGTTGCATCTTATAGACCATTTCTGTCGTACTGAACGACAAAATCACGCATTATTATTCATTAGTAATAAGTTCGTCATTTGTTGAATACATTTATTATTATGGTAATTAACGTTAAATTCACATAAAAGTTACAATATTTAAAGCTACAGTTCATATTATAGAGTTTGCAATGTGCAGTGCAATACTATTGATTAAGTAAATTTAGATTTTACTGTAGAGTGTACAGCAGATACTGTAATTAATGTAATTAATGACAAGTATAAAATATAAAATTCATTATAATTTAAAAGTTAAAAGACTTTCCTATTAAAGAAAACCCCTAAATTAAGATTATCTGTAAAAATTCCCTTTCTCAAAGTACCTTATTAAAATAAATTTTAAATAATTATAAACATTCGTATACTATGCTAAAATAACATTGATAGCAAACTCATGTGTGGCTTTTAATAATAGCATTTCCATTCATCCCAACTTTTTATCTAAACATCTAAAAATACGTCAGTCAAAATTTTCTTTCACACAAGAAAACGATGTCAAAAGTAGACATTTGATAAATAATTGTGTCGGAAATCACATAGACGTAATTTTTGTCCATATTAATTTCGATAAAAAATAAAACCACCCAAAAGTAAATAAAAAAACTTTTCTCACAATAAACAAAAAAAAAACCTTAAATAAAACAAAGCTGAGGTGCCTATAACTTATTTTTATAAACAAACTTTAAAGGAATATCGTTCTCAACTTTCGTTCAATGAAATTTAATACAGTATATGGCATTTTACGAAGAAAAGCACAAGTGTGAAATTTATGATTTTGCCAACTGCTTGTCAATTTAACTTTTCTACATTGTGTTACAATGTAAAATAATGACAATTCACAACCATAATGCGATACTATAAAATCAATACCGGTACAATAATAATTGTTCAGTAATAAATATAACGCCACACAAACGTTAAAAATACAACATTAAGGTTATTTATAGTATTAAATTTATACATTGTTAAAACAACAGATTGATATTTTGCAACCATTGATTAATCACTTTAAGAAATCTGAATCTCAGAATAAATTCACATTTTCTAGATTTTTGACAGTACAGGTTATTTACAGGACAAAATTGGTTTACTGTATGTTATACTGTTATTAAAACAAATTTCACTCACCCTGGTATTATTCCTTTCAGCTTTTAATTCCGATATTTCTTCTTCCTTTTCCAAAACATGCTCTCTAGCCATATTGAGTTCTTTGGTAAGCGTAGCAAATTCCTACATAAAATTCAATAGAATCAATTAAATCGTGTAACAATACGATAATTATACTGTAAAATCAATTAATTATCTTCTAGTTCAATTATTTTGGTTTTATAATGTAGTGGTTTCCATTAACTGTATTTGCTAATGACCCTTTTTTAAGAATTATTTTTTGTTAACGAATTGTTAATGAAAGGACAACTAAATAACGTTAAACAACACAATGTAATTGACACAATTCACATTCGATTGTTAACATCTCATGTGCCTACTCATAAACTTCGCAAAGGAGTACACAAAAACAAACAATTACATACTAATCAATTTTTTCACACAATTTTGTCCACAAAACCCAAACAAATTAAATTACAGAAAACATTTTAATCATTACTATTATTCAACAAACAATATTTGACTCGTAATCGTTAAAATAAAAAAAAATAAAAATGTTAGCTATATTTATTTAAAATATTAAAATTTGGTCAGTATTAGATATATAACATTCGCTTTTAGAACAAAATTGTTTTAGAATAAGGAAAGTATTTTTGAGTAATAGTTTATACAATAATCCGTTGAAAAGTACAGTGCAAAAACAAAATAAAATCGTGTTGGAGTCAACAACTAAAACATTTTTGCTAAAATTCAAATGTCAATGTGGGATGCACTATTTTAACTCAATTTAAGTCTACAATTTTATTTTTTTTAAAATATATAGAGGTTTTACAAAAATATCTCAACTAAACGAGTTTATTAAAATAATATCAAAAAGGCTGGATTTGATTATGAAATTAAACGTCTTTAGTTATTCTTGCAGTTAATTATTTGCCGTACCGGTATATTCCAAAGTTTACCAAAAGTAAAAAAAAATGATTCTGACAAACTTATTTGTTTTAAACGATACAATTTGCAATTACACAAAACTTGTCAATTTTCTTGAAATTAATAAAGTAACTTAACGTTACATCATCATTACAATTTTCTTGACAAGAGACTAAGAAAGATGTTACCGGGTACGGTACTATAAAAAATAACAAAACAAAACTATATCTATAAAAATGAAATTTTAAAATGTATCCCTGTTTACGATTCGTAGACACCAGCAGTACAGTATTGTAGCTACTACATTTTAAAACGGTTTGTTTATTTTTAACTTGTAAACTAGCAAGACTCATAATTGTGATTGAGCATCTGTTTTGATAAATAAATTACCTGAGGCATTTCCGACTGTAATTGTCTTGAAAGCGAATCTCTTTCCTTCTCCACCTCCATCAGTTTGGTCTGCGTTTCGGCCAGTTGCTCCTGCGTCTCTCGCAGCGTCTCCATCAATTTATCTCTCTCGTCCAACATATTCACCATCAACTGCTCAAAATTTGCATCTTCACCTGAATAGCCCGAACTCCGAGTGCTAATACTGTCCTCGGAGATGGTGGGCATTACATCGCACATCATATTCCACATTTTCGCGGCAGTTTAAAACGAAATATCGACAACAATGATGTTAGTGATGAAGATAAAGATGACAAAACGGATGTTGTTTCTAATTAAAAACACAACTCACATACACATAAACTTCAACTTAAGTGATATACACAGCACAGCACTTAATTTAACCCCATACACTTGCTCTTTTTTCTTTCGTTTTTGACGGTTAATTATGACCCTTTAGATTATGTATACTAAAGAGTGCGTATATTAATTTTAATATGAATCTAATACACTGTTCAGTATTATACTGTATGCTTATAAAAGAAGCACATTCACAATTTTCACTTTGTGTCTATCGACGTATAATGTTTTTTCCCCTCTTATTCAGTTCGGGGCTCTTAAATGAAGATAAAGCTCTCGCCCATATTTTTGACTATTTCTTTCCCCCTCTCTCTCTTTTACAGCGTTTTGTGTTATCGGTTTTTGCGTACATAATAAGTCAAAATTTGATTGGTATTTTTAAATAATATATCACGATTAAATCAATGTGAAGTGTGGCTGTAGATGGGGAAATTATTATTGATGATTGTGGGCAGCAGACGTTGTGTTCATTACCTCAGAATTTCGACCTCGATTGTTGTAATAAATTCCTCAGTAGAAGTCCGCCGAATGAATGTATTGAAGCCGCCAATCCTGCTCGTACTGATAGATTGCAATTTCATGGCAACAGGCTTATCCATTTTCCTTTTTATTTTAGCCCATTCTTCACATTTTAAACCATTTCACATTCCCACCACTTCACATCGATTATGTTTTTCATAGAAGCTGCACACGAATTGCTGATTAATTTTCGGTAAACAATCTTTCTCAAAAGATGATGATTGCTACCAAAAAGACACCGCTACTTCCTGCCCGTCTTTTACATTGTTGTGTATTATGTACAGTCAAAAAGCAGAAATTTCACTTTTTCATTTACAATAAACACATACACTGACATCTAACGTGCATTACAGTCTGCAAAGTAGGCGGGAAGCAATAAACTTACCAAATACAGTAAAAGTAAATGAAACACTGTTTAATGTTGTGCATCTTTCAAAACATTTTACGCCTTAAAAATTATAATTGCATTTCATGAAATTAATGTTTGATATAACTTATCAAAGATAACTTTGTTTAGGTAAATAAATTTTTGTTAAACTAAACGTTATTTCTACTAACTGTATATGTTTATATTTAAAGAGAAATTCGGAGAATCTCTCATTCAATAGTAAATAAAACGACTCAAACGTTAATAATTTGATATAAAAATTTGTAAAACATTAAAAATAACATTTTATCAATAATCAAAAAGTCTATATTGTATTGCCTATTATATGCCTCTAACTGAAAACAACAATCGTATTTTAAGAGTGTCAGTGTTTCACAAGCCAGTAATACTGTACTATAATTAGAAAGAGCCAAATTTTCATTTTAAAGACAATAATCGTAGAGTATGAACTATTGCGGGAACAGATTTGAGAATGAATGTAGACGCAAAATTACAACAAAACAATACTTATAATTGCTACTTCCGACATCGCCATCCAATCTTGTCTCTAAAAATCCTAGTTTACAGCTTTTAACCTTTAAATCTTAAGAGTAGCGCTTGCAGCCCATTGATTTTATAAGACAAACAGCACCAAAATGATATTCCCTATCATGATAAATGTCCTGTAACTCAAGCACTATGTTCAGAATGTTAAATAATGTTCTTTACTAGCAAATGTGACAACTAATACATTTTTATTGTTACTGTTAGCAATCAAATGAAAACTTACAATTTACATAGCTGAACAGACCAAAATAATTTTAAATCAAAATTAATTTAGGTACAAATTTGGAAAGTATATATTTATTATAATAGCTAATAAAAAATAAAAATTGCGATACTTACCTTTGTTATTAACGGTCGAAAGTTGGCTAACTCAGATAAAGCAACATTTGGTCACAACACAATTAAATGACCACAAATGCAAAAAAAGCATTTGGTAATTTTAGTAAATAAACATTAATTTGACACGTTTTAAAATAATACAATGATGATAAAAGTGACGATGGAAATGTTAAATGATTCAAATGTTGCCTTATCTACTTAAAAAAACGAATTACCCCGTCTTCCAGACCATGATCCACCTCCTCTAATTCCACGACCTCGCCAACCACTAGCTGCTCCCCTTTGGTGTCCTGTAATAGCATTATACAATCGTTAATACATTGTACAAAAATAAAATAAAGGATAATTTAACTTACTAAAATTCTCAACTTTAGTGCTGTATTTCCCACTTGGTGGAGTGTAGATTTCACGAAATGCTTTGCTAGCCGGTGCCATTTTTTTCGTTTTGTTACTGTTGTCATCGTCAAAAGTAATTGGCGTATGTCGTTTCAGTCTGTTAAAAAAAACATAAGTTTCATATCGCTAATAAAATACCGTACTAATAATTTAATAATCTTACCCTTCTTTTTGTGTGGTTTCAAGATTTGTAGAAGTTGAAGTAGGTAATGTTTTCTGGTTATTACTTGGCTGAGCAGGTGGCTTCCATGATAAGCTAATGATAGTTTTATATGATGGCGGACTGTGAAACAAGTCTTTAATCAGGATGTTAATATTAGATGTTGTTTTCAAAGCTACTACTTTTAACTTGTTCTGTAAAATACAGCTAAGTGTTAATGTAAGTTATATTATAACAAAGACAAAATAATTATATACCTCTTCTGTTTTTAATTCATCCAATTTCTTTCCTTTTAAAGCTTCTCGCAACTTCTTAATGTATCCTTGAATTCCTCGAGCGAAATACTGTAATCTATCAATTTTGAAATTAGTAAAGAAAGTTTAAATTGACAACACTTTTATGGCATACCTCAGTTTAAAATCTTTCACTACGTCGGCATTCACGTCATTTATCAGAAAGTCCGGATGATTTCGCCCTAACTGGTGAAATGCATACATCAAACATTCAACATATGAAAATTCCAGTTTTGGAATATCTTGTGGAATTGAATTTTCGGCATTTTCTTCTGTGGGTGGAAGTGGCATATACTCCTGCAACTTATTAAACACAATATCTATGGTAGTTTTTGGATTATCCAATGGACCACAATTTGAGCTAAGCTCAGCCAGCACTTTAAACAACTCCAGCTGAATGTCAACTCCTTCGCCAACGTTTTTAATCTCCGAAATTACTGGCAAAACGTGTTCGCTTATGTAGACAACAAATGGAGTAGAGTGAACCATACACTATAAAAATATTCTTTAAATAACTATTCAGTAGCAATTAATCATTTCAAACTTACTGAAAAAAATGGTAACGCCTGTTTACAGCATTGCAATAATCGGTCCACAACGTCAGGATCATTACACTGAATAAACAACATTAAAATAATGTCAAATATAAGCGATATATAAAGCAAAAAATTGATGCTTACATCAAATGATTTATCGAGTTCAGCTTGATTTTTCAGAACATCTATCAATTGTTGTTGACCTGAAACTGTTTTTGAAATGTTAAGATTTGATAGAATCTGCAAAATTGTCACAAACTCTGCAGCAGTACAATCACACAAAACCTACATTAAAAATATCAACGTTAATCATATTCAGTTTTATTAAAAATATATCACAGTATTAACCTTTTTGCATTCTTCCAATACACATTCTTCCACATCTTTTGGCCAGGAATCGCTTAAAGATTTTAGTCTCGAACTAAGATATTTGAGGCACTTTTCCCTCGCTGCATCATCTCCACTTAAAACTTGATTAAAAAGTCCTCGAATTGTATCTAAATAAGTCAAACAATAAATCCATTAATTTCAAACAAAAAAAAAATTAGAAAATGAAAACATACTTTTCGAATCTGTTTTGAAAAGATTTACTAATGAACTGTGAGCCACATTAAATTCACTGGTATCGTCCGTAAGCAACAATTGAGCCATAACATCAGCCACACGAAATACATAATCTGACGTGTGTTCGCCTCCTCCTTTACAAAGTACAGGAAGATCTCTTATAGCTTGCTTCCGTGTCTAATTAAAACATTAAATAAGAATTCGATTATGAGAATCCAAAACATACTATCAATTTCATACTTACAGTTACGTCTGCATCTTCACATAAAAACAACAACGCTTCAAACGCTTGTTCAATTAGCTTTGGAAAATGTGAATAAAACTTCGTAATAAACTGTGAAGCTAGCTTTTTCTCATTTCCAGTGCCTTTTACAGTATTTAAAATTTCGATGAAAAGATTTTCGTGCTGTAAAAAAAAAAAACAAAATGGCCATGTTAAAAAAAGCACATCAAGTTAGGAAAGGGAACAACGTGGGATTAAAATGCCGCTAACCGATTTCTGTAAATTTTAACGTATCAGTAGTAAATTATACAGTACCTGTGCAATGTTATCCTTTGCTTCAGCTAATATACCATAGTTTTTATACAAAAGCTCAACCTTATCCATTTTTGAAAGCTACACGAAAAATATTAACCGAATAAACCTTTTCCAGATTTTCACTTACGATTCGCAAACGAAACAAAATGTTAAACTAATGGCGGCATTTCCTGTTTGCTACTTCATTAAATACTAGGGGTGGGACTTTGCGAAGAATAAAATGTATCATGTTTTGATTGGCTGTTCTATGTAGGCTAACTGTGTAAGTTCAACTAACAAAAACCAATGAGAGAAACGCGGGAATCACATCATTTAAGGGTCCATTTAAAATGAATCAAAAGATCAGCATTGTCAAAAAACAGTATGATCATTGTAAGTTATTTGGTACCGTACTACTGTATTCATAGGACTCCGATCAGATAAAATAATACTGTATTCGACTTGATAAATTAATTTGTGTTCTAATTAACTGATTTCATAAACTTAAATAAGTTTCGTGATAAATATCCAATTTACAAGAAGTATCTTACATTTGAATAGATTCTTTACATTCTTAGAAATTTATTATTGATGAAAAATTAAAGCGCTTACACAATGTACAAATGTAATTTTAAATTAATACAATATAATTAAAAAAGAAACTTCAAAATTAATAAACTTGAGCCAATATTAACATGGTAAAACAAAAGCACACCAAAATCGCTTTTTTTTCTTTTGAAGTTTCTATTTAAATTTTATATAAAAATTCTTTAAAGCGCAGAATACGAATATACAACGAAGTTAAACATTAGATTAAACTGTATAAACAAATGAATTAATGGCACAAAACTGAAAAAGCGAAACGCGATAGAAATTCCATCTAAAAAAGTTTGTTGCTGAATACACAGTTTCAACAGCAAGTTAATATGGTATAGCTTTCATCGACAATAATAAGTAACGTTCAAGGGCCAGTTAAAAATCTTTTCAGTCTGCAAGCGTAATATTTTGTTAACGAAGAACAGATTTACCAATAATATCAATAGATTGGTATTTTGTTAGAGACTAATATAGAGAGCTATTGAGAATACATGTACAGTCTTTTCCTTTGGACACGAAAAACAAATTAAGGCAATAATATCACAAAAAACATCAACATGGTTATTAACAAAACAAATTTAAAAAAGTCTAAGCAATTATTAAATAGTTTTTACTGCAGACAAGCTTGAATTTTCTCAACCCAATCATGAGCTGTACTTGCTTCATTAGCCAAAAAAGTGTATGTTCTTCGAATTGTTTTGATCTAAAAACAATTTAATATGTTTTAGATAAACAATTGCCATTCAATAATTATAACTTACATCAAAAAACGCTTTTTCATCAGCACGTTTAGGCGCTCCCTGCACAAACGTTGACGGTGTTACTGATAAAACTTCTGATAAATCGATATATCCCTTACAGTTCGTGTCTTCCATTGACTGATAGAATCTTAACTAATTCACCATTCATTACCATATTGGTTAGTAAATTGCTTTAAAAATTTAATGCTTGAAAACTTTATTACCTGATGTTTGATCGAGTCTAAAACAAACCATCTCTGCTTCCAGCCTTTCAATAATGCTCCTTGTTTTAACAAATAGCCTTCATGAGTTCGATGTTCTGGAATATTGGATGAAAACTGATAATACTCGTTGGCCGAATGCACTGAACTAACACCTAAAGAAAAAGGTTACAACGTGATTTATAAATTATAATTGTCAATAAATTTATACAATCATACTTTTAGTAAGTGTAGAATCGTCCATCTGATTGGCATTTGTTAAAGTGGCACTGGAAGGTGCGTTGTCAATAGAAAACGTGTATTTTGAACAATTCTTTGGTACTAAATCCATACATCGTTCGTGACAATTAAATCCACACTCTGAACATCTCATGCCTAATAAGCGGTCAAATTCACTAACTAAATAACAAAGCACTCATATTTTAAAATTTACCACTTTGAATGAAGCTAACAATAACGTTCGAGCAATAATCGCAATAAGTTAATGTAGTATACTTGTAGCTTTCAAAACGATGATGATTTGATGGCAGTTGTGAAGCATCAGCACATTTTCCCTTGAGCAGCAAATCGATGGCAGATCTCTGATGAATTCCATTATTATACAACTTAACATGCTGACTGTTTACAGTGGCAGATGGTAACTATATTGACATCAATGATTACTTTATGTAGCAACATAAAACTAAAAAGTACACAAACCATAAACAAATCGGCATAAAAAGGTCCCAAATTTTCCCATAACATTTTCCATTTTTGTGGCAAGTGTCCAATCTCACATTCCAGCCGATAAATTTCCTATCAATAACTGTTTTAATTTCAGAACTACAAAGACTTACTAATAAAAAAATACCTTTAATAGCAGTTCACAGGAGTTTGGTAAAGAGTGAAATGGGTCGTCATAACAAGCATTGACAATGCGCCGACGGCTATTCGTTTGACGTTTACTTCCACAAAATTCGCGCTCGTTTACATCATGCTGCGGTAAATCTAAATCAAATGAAGGACCACACGATAAACTTTCAGTCAGATAATAATCCCAAACTTTTAAATTTGACACGTTTGAATGTGGTCGTAATACCTGTTTCAATAGAAAGTAAAAATAATACTGTAAAACTAATAAAAACTGTAAATACAAAATACACCTTACATATTCGCTATCAGGCCGATAAAAAAAATTATAGAAAGTTGAAGCCTTAGAAAGACATTGGTTAATGTAATCCCAAATAGACTGCCCATTTTTCGCTATGCTGCCATTAGCATCATCATCCGAGCCTGAGTAAACAAAAATTTGATTTTATTACTCTAATCCAGTTTTCAACATCAAAGTGTTGTGTAAATTGGAAATGTTGGTAGAAATGAAAATTACTATCTAAATTTTGACAAACATGTACTATATTGAATTAGCAATGATGTAACAAAAACGAATTAAAACAAACATAAAATATTAGCTAAAATGCGCATAAATAATGCAGAGAGACATTACAATTTTCTTGTGTTTGTAAGTAACTACTGTATAATACTAACCTTGTTCATTTAACTTTCGTCCTGTACTCCCATCAAATAAACAACCAACTTCAAAACGATCGAAATCGCTGTCTAGCATAAAATTGTAGAAACGGCATGACACGTAGTGATAAGCCAAGAATTTTAAAAAGTACTGATTAAATTCAAACGATAATGGAAACTGGTTATGAATCTAAATAATAATTAAAATGGATTTTTTAAATACGTTTTTCAATATCAGTACATTATTTGTAGTTTACTTGATGAACTAAATCTAGGAACTGTAAAAACACTGGTGTAAAACCGCTGGCTTGATCATCAGCAGTGTGACTTCCACGATGACTAAATCTATGACCAAAACCCAGCCATTCCTTTTCTATTAATGTCCGAAAACCTTCTAACGTTCTATAATAAGGATCAAGGCACAATTGCACAATAGACACAATTTGAGTTGTTATGTCCCAACCATCTTCCAAACAAATCATCACAGAAGAACCCTGAACATCAATCAAGTATACAGCAGTACTAGCGATACGTAAAATTGTTTGCAACTAATTAAAAAAAATGATTACAATATATTGATAAATTTAAATATAGATATCATTTTGTTATACCTGGTTCATCCATTCAGAATTTTGCAACAATTTTGAGTAAGTATCATTGACATCTTTTGGTGGCGAGCTTGGTACACAAGCCCTTTGCATCTTTTTAAAACTTGCTTTGATTTGTCTTACTTCATGAATATCCAATGGGATAAAATCGCATTTTGGATAAGATTCAGTTTTTAACCCCTACAAAATTTAACAAAAATAATATTACCAAGTGAAATATAAATTTTTTTAAAAAATTATTTTTGCCTTAAACTGAGATTTCTCTCCTAATATATACAAGGCAGCTTTACACAATCCTAAATCCATTCCAGCAACATCCATTCCAAGTGGTCTAGTTCCACCATAATTGCCAGTCGCTAATATAGCATCGCGATCTTTAGTGCTTCCCCATCGCGGAAATTCTATAATAAACGGACTAAGCTCTACTGAATACGACAAATTCAATTACAAACAAGCCACTAAAACAAACAACATAAAAACAGCAAACAAGCAAAATCAAAGTTACGTTTGCTTCCTTTTGCTCCGCTGTATCTCAACGAATTCACTGCTTTAGCAAACGGACTTCCCATTGGCTGAGCTGAATTCCCATTTTCTCTCGTTGATGTTGAAGAACTTGACGTGGAATCACTTACAATGTTTTTGTCATAATTCGTCATTGGAGTGTTGGCCACAATGCTACTAATTAACTTTCCTTGCTCAATACTACACAATGTTTCATAATTTACACCGGTTGCATAACGTGCTGCCATTAAAATTAAAACCATATTAAATTCAATCAATAATCGTTTATTTTAAAGAATACGAACTAGTTGACGACTGATGTGTCTTCAGCATTCCTAATATACTTTTTCGATGAAATGAACTGGCGCGCAGTAGAAGTGACCTCTTGATCGGATGACGCCAAGTTATAACGGGAAACCTAACAATAGACTAGATTAAATTTAAATAATTTAATAGCAAAAAAATAAACCAATACCTATTTCTTCGATGACATTTACACAGTTTTTTAATGCTATCATCCGTAACTGACGCAGGAACAGCCAGCAGAGCAGGATAACTAACACAATGAAATACCAAAGTTAATATTTAGAAGCAGTGTCAGTATGACAAATGGTTTTCATGTAGACAATGGTTCAAACCAGTTCACTTTTCAATATGATAAACAATAAAAATATACGTTTAGAAAATAGAAATACTATCATATATTCGTAATTTTTCGTGTTTTACTAAAGAACACGAAAAATTCGTGAGCAAAATTAATCGTCCAACTTAACAAATTTGTGAC
Source organism: Helicorthomorpha holstii (assembly GCA_013389785.1). Classification (NCBI taxonomy): domain Eukaryota; kingdom Metazoa; phylum Arthropoda; class Diplopoda; order Polydesmida; family Paradoxosomatidae; genus Helicorthomorpha; species Helicorthomorpha holstii. Next base: position 11,931,068 of record JAAFCF010006680.1, on the reverse strand, counting down.
CATTCCGTTATCCACTACCAGTAAATATTTTATATCATAGGTGCAATTACCATTAATACTCACTAACCAGAAGTGACAAGATTAAAAATTCAAAGATTACAGCTTACCTTTCACACAAATTATAAGTTGAATTGACAGTTGAAATTCTGATATTTGAAGATTTCACCTTAGGACCACCATTGCTATATAATCCAAAACCCATCCGAAGATAGTCGCGACAATATAGCGTTTCAGTCATTTTTTCAATTGTTTTTGAATCAATGTGTCTTACTGTTGAAAATGTACTGTTACCTAGTATATAATAACGTCTCATGATAAAAGTATTATTATTTTATATTAAATTAATTTACTAAAAGGATCGTCATCACTAGGTGTTTGCGCAGCACTACTTGGTGGATCCGATCCTGGTCCAGAAACCTTAGCTCCAGTCAAATTATTTTTAGGTAACGTTGCACTTTTTAATTGAAATGGAACTGACGAGTATTTTAATTTATTTTGCTCATGGCTAGATTTATGTGCTTTGAAAAGCCCTTTCCGAGTAAACAACCTATAGACATTCAAATAATTTTTAGTAACAATGATATATATGTTTTTAAAGTACCTTTAACTGACCTCAGAGTAGCGTTTTTTTCTTTGGTTTTATTCAATGTAGGTGGTATGGAAAGTTTACCCAAAAAAGCAAAAAAATGAAAAATGTTTGGAGGATTACATGTGCGTAATAGAGATTTTCTGAAGGCGTCGATTGTTTCAGTTTGAACTTCTTCATCAAAGCAAATTTTCATAAGCTGCAAATAGATTATAAACAAAAATACAAAAATTGGCGACAACTAGAAATAAATCAAACCTGAACGGTGCTAGAACGCATTTGTAAGCCTTCTTGAAAATGTTGATCCATATGAGCCAAGTACTGATGACTGATTCGTTTCTCTTTCAGCAAGGAGGCAACTGGAAACGATCTCATGATCGTCAGCTCATCAACTAATAACCAATAAATTTATTTACAAAAAAAACTTTCAAGTCATATATAACAAACAAGACATTACCAAAAGAATCACACGGAATTCCAACAAATATAACGCGATAAGTTGTAAGAAAGATTGCACCCTCTGCAGGAATAAATGGAGGTCCCCCAACATTTCCACCGATTCCATCTTCACGTCCATCCGTTAAAAGATAAGCTCGCATACTCTCTACGCACGATTCTCCCGGCAGTAACGGTGGTTCCATTATTTTAATCTAAATTAAAACCCAATATTTTAAAAAGATTAGCCAAATTATTGAAAAACTATTAAACAAACCTTCTGGATTGGTGGCAAACGTTTGCTTTCTTTAACTACAGCCTCCAACGTTTCCATATGCATAGCAACAACACCTAAATTAAATGATTTAATTATTAAAATAACAAATTCTGGTACGGTATATTATACCGTAATACCTGGAATCATTGTGTGTATGGCCTTAATATGCTCATCTGTTACACCACTTTCCATGCAAACTTTATCGACAAAACGTGTAATAAATCGAATAACACCCAAGCACAGCTCTGAGCTTGTTTCCTCAGCTCCGGTTTCCTCTGCGTCTAAACTATCACTTTCAGCCACACTATGTAGGAAAATATATACAATAACACTCATCAAACTGTATAATTTAAGTTGTTTTACCTATTGGTAAAGTTGCTAATGCTGTTGTTTTCTCCGTCAAAACTTCCACTGCGTCTAATAGTTCCACTCATTTCCATAGGAAAAGTCAAATATACAATTAAATTTAAGTAATGAATAACTTGGCTATACACAGTCGACTCTTCGTTAGAATTTAATTCAGCTTGTTTTTCTAAAGAATACGAATTCCACATTCTCATTTGTTCCGCCGCTATTTCAAGACCGCTAGGCTCTTGGTATTTCTGTTAAACAAACACATTACAACGTAGTAATAATAAAAATGCATATACACAGTAACAAATTTAAAATCTGCATTACTTCGTTCCGAATGTAGACTGAATCTCTTATATTTTTCTTAGAAGACTGTTCCTGTGGTAAATAAAGAGCTCTAATATCTTTTAGCACATCCTGATAAAACGCGGTTTCCCAAAACTTTAAGTTTTTCCAAACTGAATGATTTTGTATGCATGTAAAAGCAAACTGAATTACACCAGTGCATAATTTCTAAAAAGTTACGTAAAAATTGTATTATTAAAAATTTTACCAAAATAATAAAATTAACATACTCTGCAAAAAACAGTTGAGAGAGGTAATATTGCAGCAGCAACACCATGCTCGTCCATTCCAGCTTCATCCTGCAAAGCTGAATTCATAAGTCGTACTAATAAATCAAACTGCTGATGATCCAGCATAGCTTGATTTCCAGTAACAAAGTGAGACAATTTTTCACACAATGCATGCCTAGCACTTATATTTTTCATTGCACGAATAACCGCAGGAAAAATCTTAAAATAAAATTGTTATTATAACACCATTGCAATGGAAAATTCAGAACCGTCACCTTTCTAGCATCTGAAATTTTCCCTTCAAATATGTAAGTAATGCAATTGTGCAAGACTTCGAGTCTTCTTATTCCTAATTTGGCGTGTGCGTTATCTGAGAGACTAGTAATAGGCGGACCAAATGGGACAACGCGTGGCTGAGGAGATATCATATTCTGTAATCTAAAAAATCAAGAGTTATATTCGTTTGTTAAATTCTGTGTAAATTTCATAATTAACTGATTTTTAAGGGAATTATTGGCTAGACCCGCTTCAATCATCTCATTCACCAACTTTGAATCAAGCGTTGCAAAAGGTGGTAAATGAATTCTTGTAGAAGACCCTTTAGTGGGCATAGGAATTTTTGGAGTGTATGGCTGAGAATTTGGATTTTCCTAAAAATATGCAAATATTAAATTTCGCAAATAAAATATTTAAGCACTTCAATTTACGTTGTGATGTAAAAGCTGAGCCAGCTCAAGAATACTTCCATTAACTGCACCTCCGTTTCTTGAATGGCTATTAGCAGAATCTTGGTTTCCTGAGTATAACTAAAGCTGTCATTAAAACAAACTCAAAAAGAAAAACAATAGACAAATTTGTATTTGTAATATAACGTTTACCTCGTCAAAAATATCACACAGCCTATAGGGAGGTCCTCGTTCAGCAACAAAGTTATTAAAAAACATACAATCTAATAACTTTTGATAAAAAGCATCTTCAATCATGTTACGTTGACCAAGAAACGCTGCCTAATTAAGTAGCTCAATGTTTTAACAATGCTCAATAAAAATATCCATATTACAAAAGTTACCTTGTGAAATGAGATGCAAGGTTTTGGATTTATCCTCGTCACTATTAAACAAGATCGATAGCCTTGCAACAATTGTACAAACAACTTCAAAAAAATTGCACGAATTTGCTTGTCCTAAAAATATCAATTAATTTACAATCAAAATTCAAGTCGATTTTGTCCATACGAGACTTTGTGGAGGAGAAGCAGAAATATGAGTTGGTGGGAATGCATTATCAGAAACTGCTAATTCGGGATGCAATACCTAACCAAAAATATTATTAGTTAACAGTTTTATATTAATACTTGTATGCATAATATAATTGCCGATGAAAGTGTGTTAACAGTAGAAGTATAATATGGTTCTGGAAGAGCAGCCAAAGTTATACACTCTGGTACTGTGATACTGCCACCATCCAAATCAACAATGATCACATCCAACTGAAGTTAAATACAACATTTTTTATTACAAAAAATCAATTCTAGTTTTTAATCATATTTAAAACCATTACCAGTTCTACAAGTTCCTTTTTTTGAGAAGAATGAACGCCCATAATAAACGGCGTTGGAGTGCTGAGAAAGTCAACTAACGTGGCCGGAAGCAGTGGAATAAATACATGACTAGAAATACAGTATTATTAAACTATAAATATTACCAACTAGCAACAAAATCAATTAATGCAACTTACCTATATTTAAATGGGTAAAGAAGAGAAGTAAGAGCATGGCAGGCTTCCGTTAGATGACTATAGCTTAGCGAATGAAAAACAATTTTTAAATCGGATAGAGCTGCACAAAACAATTTCAAGACATTTTGCACTCCCAAATTTTGAAATAAATTCGAAACACTGATATGAGTTACTGGAAGACTTGCACACAGAGGAGGCTGTAACGATTGTCGATCTCCGGCTCCAATTGAAAAACGAACTTGCGGACCACCTAAAACGAGAAAATGTCAGTACATGTTTGACTGGATTTAAATTAAAATGATGTTTTTTAAACCTGGAGGTGGAACTTGTACGCAAGTCAAAATATTTCCTACTAATATTTCCAAAGAGTTTGGCATACTTTCAATATACACAGTGTAAATAGTTCCCAAACAATTCTGATTAACAAATACAAATTCATAAAAAAAAAACATACTTAGACAAATACGTCAAGTACCCTTAAAACTTCAGCATAATTGTGACGTGAGACTAGCACCAGGCACTTTGGAGCATACATAATCGAGTGATGAAAGTGCGGAACTCCATGACACTGAGATGAAACAACTGTCGAATTTGTTGTGTCAAGTTCATCAGGATCATCATCATCTGTAGTTTTGGCGGGAACAATAGCAGCTGTCTCACTAAAAGATAAACAAGCCAAATAGTGGCGGTTGGCATCTACATCAGTCAAAACAGAGATGAAGAATTTCGGTTCCACGTGAGATTGGTATAAACTCCATCCTTGCGGTTGGCAAAACTAAACAAAGTGACTTGTTGAATGTGGATCACACACAGCATTAAGTCAAGGGCAAAATACTAGTTAAGACAGTTTTGTTTACCAATTCAATTCCTTCAATAAACGGAACATCACTCCAGTCTTTCTCTGGAAATCTTTGAATGATTTTACCAAAGCTGGCACCTCCACCTGAAACAGTTAAAAACATTCATTAAAGGGCGTTTTTCGACAATATAATATGGTATAACAAAAAACAACTAAGGCATCTACATTAATCACATGATCAAGCATAGCCTATTCAACCCGGAACATCGCTGTTTAATAAAACAGCAACCTTACATGAAAAAATAGTAAGTAAAACTTTTCAATTTCATTAATTTCAATTGCTGCATTTCACTGCAGAACCGTATCATTAAACTCCGTTCAGTTTTAAGTAAATACATGTTTATTACATTAAATTAAATCTTTGTAATTGTCGTAATGATTTCATTTTTACCATTAAGAAAGAAAGGCTACTATGACTGATTAGTACTTAAAAATAGTATAATATAACATGAATGATCGAAGTATCAACTAACGCTCTTTCTGATGGTCAAATCCAACGACGACAAAATAGTCAGCCAGTCGAGCCATAGTGCTGGACCTTCTTTGTAAAGCTGATGTTTTATTACCACTTGAATTAATTATTGCATTTTGTTACATTTTATAATAATATTATATGATGAAAATTCGGTGAACATTGAAGCTACACCTGTATCACCATCAGATTATTTCAATAGCAGGAAAAGCAAATAAGCAATTTCACCATATAATACGCATGCGTCAACTATAAAAAAAAATACAGTACCGGTACTGGTACCGGTAATCCACAATACCGTACAGTATTTTTTTATACACATTTTTAAAAAAAAGTTAGCGTTTTTTACGAAATGATTTCCTTTAATTTGACGGTTTAATGAGGAAAATGGATCTTAGCTGTTATCCAAATGTATTTATTAATTAAGTTTGTTTAAAAAACAATATTTCAATACCGTATACTGTAAACGCATCAACAATAAACTTTTTTTATGATTAAATGACTAAGTTGCATTACAGACTGTATACAGTAAGTTTACATTAAAAAAAATGGATGGAGTGCGTGGAATTTTGGAATAACATTCCATTAATTAAAATTTTAATTCCATTGCGTTATTGGTACTACTGTATTAAGTAATGACCAAAAACTAAATTTGCTGTTTTTAAGTTTTAGTTTACAGTGCTTAATGCTCGTTTGTTCAAAGTGGAATACTGTACAGTATAATACTGTAGTGTATCATGTTCATTTTTAATTTTTTTTTATCATAACACCGCGGCTGTGTAGTATAAAACGTCAATTTTAGTCATTATGCCATAGGAAAAAAAATGAGATAGTTTATGTGATCGTTCAGTAAAAATAATGTTGATAGATTTAATGAAAATTGCTCTAATCAGCGTAAACACGATTTAAAAAATTTCTTAAATGCTTTAAAAAATGAGACCAAAAAATTGCATAAAAATGAAATTCTTAAAGAAAGTTATCTTAAACTAAAAACATTTTATACGACACATACGCTGCAGAAAAAAAAACTGAAATAAATTTTTCAATTATAAATAAAAATTTTTATTGTCTTGACTAAATGAGTTTACGATGGAAATATATTTATGTATACAACAAAACTGACGAATCAATTACAAATATCTTAATCATCACTATTGCGTTATTTTTTAAATTCACACAGGGTATAATTTATTTAAATCTTTATACTAAACTTGTATGACCAAACTTTCGTACTTCGTTTCAATGCCATTGGTAATAATATCATGTGTTTAACAACATATCTTGCACATGCCAGTTACTCATCATTTGAACAATTATAAATATTCTTGGCTCTAAGACGATAAAATGTCAAATTTCGAGATTCGTTATGTGCAGATACACTAATATAGAATGTTCCATTTAAACCTTTGATCTCAAGTACAGTAGCGCACCAATTAAATAAGTGAAATTGATATCCTACACATACAGTACTGGAACTACGTATTCAAATAATTCAAGTATTTATAGAATTTCATTAGTAAATGTTTAATAATTAACTAGATGAGTGTCCAGTTTACATCAACCAATTGTATGCATATTATTAAAAAAGATAAGCTGATTCAGAGAATTAAAGTCAAACTGGGTAACAAAAGACAAAATCAAGATTTAAAAGCATCTTCAAGTGACCCACTACACAATATACTGTATTTAACAAAATATAGTAAAAATATACCATATAACGAACAAAAACTTCTATGGTAAATAAAATTAACTTAATAATCAAACAATACCTGCTCCATATTTCAGGGCAAGTGCCAGGTTCGTACTGCAAGAGTAACAGTTACATTTGATCAATCAAAGGATTTGAAATGGAATATTCAGTATAATTCATTAACATCTGTCGTTTATATAATTCACACTAATCGTAAACATATAAGTTAATTATCAAGTTGTAAATAGTTTTTTTTGTCATTCATACACAAATACGGAATGAATATACTGTATATTAACTTTCAAAATTTGGAATTTAACATTTTGTTATTTGTTGGAAATCTAATTTGATTATTAACATTCAATTAGTGGGAGATTTAACATTTGGTCATAATTCACAAAAATCGCTATGATAATCAGCTGCTTGATAATCTTATCTAAATCTGCACATAAATACAGTATTTTAAAACCCTGCAAGAATTAGTTATTCAAAACTCACTCATTACGCTGCGCAAACTAATATTGTAATATACAGTAACATTGCTTCAATGATATAAAAAGGCTTTCTACAAACTTACAGTAAATAATTACATTACAAAAACAATAATATACATATAATTAAATGGAATATATAAGCTATATTGGTATAAAAGCTGAAGAAATCATTGACACAATGAGATATATAGAAAGACATCATGCACTCACTAGAAACATTCAAATAATTACAGCTGCCCTGTTAACACATACAATTAGAATGATCAAAGTTTATTATATTGTAATTAATGCATGTACTGTTATGTAATGAAAACATTATGGCATCACAACACATCACCGATCTATAATAATGTACTATAATCAATAATTTAGAGCTGCATAACTTATTTCATTAAATCAAAAAAATTTACTTGTAAAACTAATTACACGGTACCGGTATTAAAAAAGAAACGTTAGTACAGTTCGAAATTTTGCATTGAATAGTACGGTAATTACTGTGAGTTAGATTATTACTGTATCGTTAGTAGTTATTAAACTACTCATTAAACTTAATATGAAATCTTTAATATCGGATTTTGTGATGGCCATAAAAACTCATATGACTAAATCCACATTTCTATTATAACCACTACTGTATATAGTAAATAAAAATTTAATGTTGTATGTACTTATTATCGTTCATGCTTTGATAATAATTAATCAGGTTATTTGAGCTTCCTAGTCTGACTTGTGTCCATTACAATTATACAGTATGTCAACACTCATTCTACTAAAGATAATTAAAATTAAAATAAAACAACCAATAATGATCTGGATATAATATATGTACCATATAATGGTAGTTTATATTAAAATTATAAATTAACAAAATAATAAAAAATCTAAAGAAAGCATTGCATGCAAATCTTAGTTAAAAATCGTTTTGGCGTCTTTATCGTGTTTGAAAGAAGCACGATATCATATACTTTGTTACGTGCCAATATAACACAGTAATAATAATAACAAACTTTTAACAACTGCAATAATATCATAACAATAGCTTATTACATCATTCGAATGGCATTATCAACTACTTGATAATTAATAGCCATTACAGTACATCTGTCAAAATAAAATACAATTCTACATAAAAGCAAACTAACGGGACAAGCAAATCTTTAACAAAACAAATGTTTCAGATCGTTCGTCAGCATTTATGTGGCATACCGCATAGCGAATGAATAAAGTAATGTATACAGTATTAAAGCATTACAAAAATGAATGATTGAGAATAAGACTTCCATATCAAAGTTGTTGATTGTTTCAATTTACGAATTGATAGAAAATTCAAAACGTTCCTACAAAAACATTCATCGAGTGCTAATTATTATATGGATCAAATTATATCATTTGCTTGTCAAAGAAAAACTATACTGCCCCATTAGTTAACCCCTTGAAGGACTTACAGCCAAAGGATTGCTAGTAGATGTTGGAAATTCAGCAATCTTCACGACTTCTGGAGATAGTGTTTTAGAAGTTTCCACCGCTGACAGCAAAGGGCCGTTTTTAGGTATTGAAAGAAGTGGCAATGATGAAGACGTTGATGGAGACGGAGTTATGCCTGGACTTGGAGCCATTCCATTCTCTTTCAACGCAATCTGGTATGCAACTTCAAAAGCTTGACCAAGTGTCAAAATGAGTTCAGTGGCCATATCCTACATCAAATATTTCATCTTTAAACAGTATTAACTATAAATGTAACTAAACTGCCAAATATAAATGAAATCACAATAAACTAAAACATAACCGTGATATTAAAAAGCCAAAGTTATTAGTAACATAACTTTTAAAACCAAAATAGCAATAAAAATAATTTCAAAATATAATTTTTAAAATCAACCATTAGTGTTACTTATTACCATTGTGGCCACACTGAAAACGTGGCAATAATGATTTCCTGTTGCATGATCTTTAGTTATGTAAGCAAAATGGTCCAAATGATCGGAATCTTGGCAGGCGCAATTAATATTTCTAATATCGTGTTCGCATATTTCATTCTATAAATAATACGTTAAAATTATAATAGAAGTTTGATAAAACAAAAATAATGATTTCAAATTCAATTTACCTTTGTCACAGTATCAATAAATTTAACCCCTTTGTAAGATATAGCCAGTATCACGTTTGGAATTTTTGCTATGTCACTCGTAGCTTTCTATTAATACACTATTAACGTAAGTAATTAATATTAACAGCATGTAAATAATTGCACCTTTAATTTCTGTATAGATCGTTTACTAGATTCAATTCCTTTTAATTCCTTAATTACAGTTGATCCTAAATACTTAGATAAATATTCACAAGATCCGTTAATTAAAGAATCAGGTCGATGTCTCCATTGCGTTGTTAAAGAATTAGGAATGCCAGAAAACAAATGAGATGGATCTCTGACAGCAATCTCAACGTCCGAAGGTGTCGAGACAGAAGCACGATTACTAGAATTTGTAGCACCCTATCGAAAAAAAAACATATCAAATGAAAGTTTAAATATAATTCTCATTTGTCATTCACGTTTAAAATAACCTTATTGTCAGTTGTATCATTGTTGGGCACTTGAGGTGGCACAGGAGCTTTTGGCTTCTGTCTTTGTCTTTTAATTGTTTCATTGCCACTTTTAACTATTTGGTCCATTTGACTAATTTCTTGTTTCTGAATATTTAAAAGTTAAATTAAATTAGAATACTATCAATCAATGAAACGTTAACAAAGCCTTACTAAATGACTGAGATCCGAACTAAGACGACTGACATCGTATATTTTAGGACTGACAGGCCTGTCGCCTAAAGAACCAAGAATTCTTTTCTTATGTCCAATTTTTGTTATTTCTAATACCTGTAAAATTAATAATTTGAAAAAATTAATACTACATATAAAATTAATGGCAACAAACTCACCGTTGTTAATTCAACTTCCCACATTTTCATAATCCTCTCCATGTCGTTAAACTTATGCCTTAAAAACGTATCTAGATAATATTCCAAATGTATAGACTGTAACCACTCTTTTACAGAACCTGGAATTCGTGATTTATTAGGATTATTAGGCTCGTTTATTCTCCTGATCGGTTTCAAAACTGGAAGTAGTTTCGATGCTTTGACGAGAATTTTTCGATGTTCCGAAATTTTAATTCCAATGTCGACTAAATCCTGTTCTTCAATCATATCACCACCCTAATATTATAAACATATTATAAAAATATTAAAGCATGCAATTCATTTAAAAGCATAAACAAAAAAAATCGTACCATAAACTGCAGATCATCAAATCCATTGATTATAAACAGATTCTCATAAAAACTCAATCCTAACTTTGAAAGCCATAATCCAACGCTACTCATCGCTCCCTGATGATTGTTACTATTTGGAAATCCACATCTACCTACATTATAAATATCGCATAATTAAAAAAGCCTTCAGAGAGTAAACAATTTGCTTTAAATGTAATTCAATTTGTTGCCCAACCTTCAAACTCACAATTAAGAAAAACCCAATCGATATTTAGAAATCGAAAGTCTGATATCTACTCACTAATATTTTCATAGTGGCGATGTCCCTTGAACGTATCCATCGATTTAGTTGGATTCCCAAATGTTGCTAATATATCATTGATTTTCGACCATTCAGCAACTTCGTCAAATGGACTGGCGATATCGTCTTTAAAGACATGATCTCTAGGTGACATGCTTCTCCGAGAAGTTGTACTGTCAGATGTAACAACCAGACAACGACTTTCGCTTTGTGTATTTCGATCAAAGTTTAACGTTACATTTTCATAAAACGCTGAACGACTTTTAACATTTTTCATGTTCTTATTTGACTTAGAATGACTGAGATTTGCATTTGAACATTCAGGAGATAAACAGCCAGTTTGAAATTGACAATTTTCGCCTTCACTTTCTCCAGAGCTAGAACTTACCAGTACACAACCTTTTCGAAGTCCTATAGCATACAATAAAATGTTTTATAATAATTAACTTCATAGTATTATCACAAATATCTCGCATTACCAGCATAATTATCGCTACAACTTTCAATTTTCTCAGTTGAAACAGATTTATTAGCAGTTGAGACAGTTAATTTCAGTTCTCCTTGATGATTTTCTTCGATACGTAAAAATACTTCATCGTCTGTAAATGTTTCGGTATCACACGATCGCCGTTTGTAATCCTTTTAAAATGTAGACAGAATTAATACATTCAAAATACAATTATACTTGTTAAGTACTTACCTGACTTAATGGACGCATTTTTTCATGAATTCCAAGTTCTGCAGTTCCTGGTGACGGAGGAGGAAAATCTGGTGTTGGTAATTGTTGTATTTTTGGTGAGATTATCGGTTTACGACTAATTGGTGGATAAGGTTTGCCATCTAAATCCAAAGATTTAGGTTTTTGCGCTGTTGGCTGCGGAGAAGGCTCAGTAACAACCACAGTAGAAAAAGCATGCAGTTCATTGACCGACTTTGGTCTTGGTGGAATTATCGGTTTTGGCCCACAAGGCAAAACTCTGCTCTTCGGTGGTGTACGTGCTTCTGTCACACGAGCTTGTTTATCATCATCAGGAGTCGTCAAATAGTCATGACGTGGCTCAAATCGTTTTTCACCATTTCTATTACTGATAGCATCTCTCTCAGTTTCTGAACCTGAGGTGTTTTCGCCTTTTTTAAAATAAGGCACCTCATTTTCATAATTTGGAACAAAACTATGCCTTAACTTCATGTCTACGTAATGACTATTGTCGCTCGTCTGAGGTGAAGTAGCATCCAGTTTAAAGATAGCTGATCCACTTTGAGTCATCCTACGTGTTACTTCTTCATCGTTTTCGTAAATACTTTCACCACTATTACTTTCTTGTTCCGATTTATTGCCCGTGGACGCCAAACATAGATATTCATAAGCCATTCCAATGGGGCCAATTTGAACTTGATATTTCGTTGGGGAATGTGGACTAGCTACTTTGCGAGGGGGTTTCTAGAAAAGTTTTAAGAAAAGCACGATAAAACTGAACGTGTGACAACCGTGAAGGCATACTTTAAAACCCGCTCATTACTGTTAACAACAATATACAAATAAAAAATGCAATAGATTAATGAGATTACCCTTGGTGGTGCTTGAGAAGGAGCCATTGATACATATCCGCTTAACGGTAATGGCTTAACATACAAATCACTTCGATCTTTACCTAAAAATCATTTAAATGCATTATTATTTTTTTAAATTAGAAGTCATCTTGATTTACCATCAATATCCGAGGCATGTCCATCACTCAAAGGATCTGAAATTCGTTTATAAGCATCACGAGGTGGCGGAGGAACCTAATTAATATTTTGCTCAAAGTATTTTTCTGATAATTATAATGTGTATTTATAGTTTATACTTGGTAGAGAAAGTATGGATCTCCATCAGGTAAAGACGTTCTTTGGTTGATGTATGTGTGATCACCTGAATCTCTAGAAGCCGGCAGTGTATCATAGGACGAACCAATTGACATGTCGTCGACCTCACGAGGTGGCGGAGGAACTTGATAAATTGAAGAAATATCAGAATTCTTAAATGAACGAGAATCGATTCTTTCGGGAGTCAGCTTCATTCGAGAAACGTCCGCACTGTTTAAACAAATAAATATTTAATAGCAATTCCAATTATAGTTCTACAGTATATTATCTAAACTTTAATTTTTACCTTCGACAGTTTTCAGAGTCGAATGAATTCGATCTTGGTGTCCTTGGTGGAATTTGATAATGCTGCGATCCCTTAGCATAGCAAGGAGATATGGTCATTGGATTAGGACCATCAAAAGATGACCATTTAGGAATCGAGTAATTATCACTTGAGCAAGTTGAATTTTGTTTGGACGACGGAGTATTGGCATTACATACATCTGAGTCAGCCGTCGAAACCAATGTGCTGTGATCTAAAATAAAGTGTGTGAAGTGATGTTACAGTATACGAGATCGTTAAAGAAAATTACTTTTTATAACAGCCGCAATTTCAAGAGCTTTTTGAGTATTTAAATCATTTAGAATTTCCAGAGCAGTTCGACGTTGACAATCTTCCAAATCCAAATTGATTCCTAATTTATAACATCGCATCAACAATAAGAAAAAAATAATTTTAACAATAATAACAACCATTCTCAAGCAAAAGTCGAACAACATCAATTTTTCCAAACGTTGCAGCTTCATGTAAACCACTCCCATTTTCAGTCAGAGTATTAATAGGAAATCCAAAACTGAGCAAAACTTTCACAACCTCTTTATGGCCATTACGAGAAGCCAGATGTAAAGCCGAATGATGACGAGTAGAAGTAGGACAGGCAGTTAATAATTCAGGATGAGTTCTTAACATTGCTTCAACAGTCTCCAATCTTCCATATTGAGCAGCCAAATCAAGTGCGCTTTCCTCCTTATTATTTCTCACCGTTGGATCACATTGATGTTGAAGTAACAAATTAACCACTTCAACGTGACCATATTGAGCTGCACAATGCAAGGCAGTATCTCCATCGCCATTCTATCATACGTACACAATGATTACATAACACATTAAACAACTCGAAACTTTAAATTCTCACCGTCAAATTAACAAGCGGAGGAACATTACTATGAATTAATAACAACTTGACAATTTCGGTGTTTCCAGTCCAAGCACCCAAATGAATGGGAGAAGAGCCTTTATGATCAACATAATTCGGTGAAGCATCATGATTTAATAACAAAGTCACTATATCTCTGGAAAAAAAAAAGTTTCGTAAAATATTTAAGTAGCACAGTTAAAAACAAACATCAGGGTAACATTTACTATACTTATAAGCATTTAACAAAATTCACAAAATTGTTATTCAAAAACACACAAAAGATAAAAATGATCGTTTATATAAGCCTCAAAAGTGTTTTTAGAAGTTTATTAAATAGTCAAATGTAAAACCCAATGATACTTTTCCATAACATAAAATGTTATTGCAGCAATTATAATTTTACTTAAAGCAAAAAAAAAAAAAACAACCAAAAACAATTCTTCAAGAAGTACTGGATTATTTTTTAATTTTTAAAATAAAACAAAACCCAGTAATATAAAATGTTTAGAAACATATACCGGTAAATGTTTTTGGCTAAATATTAAAGCTTTCATTTACTTATGTCCATTAAGTGCAGCATGATGCAAAGGAGTGTATCCACTTGTATCTTGAACGTTAGCTCCAGGACCTCTTCTTAAACTGAAATCGAAAGGGAAATCCATTTAGATAATCTTTATCTGTATATGTCTGAAGTAAATACATGTTTTATAAATAAAATATGTTTACATTTTAGATAAGACCTTTTAAGAGATTATATCAATGTACCATGTGCTTTTCGTTAAATAACATTTAAAAGAGGAACTTTCAAGTAAAACAAAAACACTATTTCAGTACAGTACTCAATTACCAATCTATATTTGTATCAAGGAAATACCATGTAATATACTCATCAACCTCAAATATCAAAAAATCATATGACACACAATCCAGTAAAGCTTACATTTCACACTTAATATACACCGTACCTAAATTCAACACAAAAAAATTGCTTAAATTTTCTTTAAATAATTATATTTCATCATTAATAATGACAATCATAAATAACCATTAATTATGTACTATAATCTTGTTAAGTTACAGTACGGTACAGTATATAGATAATTCCTTTAATTTAAACATCTTAGGCATTTCCTTTGATATTATTTTCTAGCAAAAATGAAAAATTCATGCGAAACTGATGATCTTAGAATGAATTACTGGAACTGACTCACGAAGCAATTTTTTAAAGAAATTAAATTAAATTGCTTAGCCTTCAAACATAATAAAGTAATAAACTAGCCACTTGACATAATAAAAACTTTGACACATAAATTAGCTTAAGTGTCTCTTGACTCACATATTAAACACAAAACCATTTTTTGTATTAATTAGCTTGGTATGTACCGAATACTTCAGTAAAAAAGGCCTTTAGTAAATAAGCCCTAGCTTAAATTCTTTAAACATAAGTACTCTTATACTCATAATTTTACTCTATAAATTAAACAAAAAGTACGCAATATAAACTTATATTACATTAAAAATTATATCAAGCTAATTTATTTTAAAGCACAAAACGAGTATGTTAATGTTATTATAGTATATTTACATCCAAGATAAATGCTAACATAAAAAAAAATTGGATGTAACGTACCTTGCCAAGGGACCCGATCGCTTTGCTCGTTGGCTTAACAATTTTTCTACAACACATACATTTCCATTCCTTGCAGCATCTAATAACTCTTGATCCTTTCCCATATTATGGTATATGTAATTATTAATAAAACATTACAACTGTCAATTCACTGGTTTTTTTGACATTTATTTTCCAGTGCATCTCGAACCGTTAAGATATACATTTTACGTGCAGCTGAAGTAGCACAACTTCCCAAAACGCCGTCCATCTTTACCATCGATTAATTAACTATGGTGTCTCATACATACCACCCGGTTTATATAATTCGTAACACAAGCAATTTTGCATCGCCTTTCCGTCGTCAATTACAGTAATATTAAAGTTCATCCCCAAATAAACAAATATTTGTTTAATATTTATAATATAATTAAATGTTAATAAAAGCAGAATTTGAAGGTTGGTTTAAAAAAAACGATGGAATAACGCCCATCGAAAAGGGGGTGTTCACAAATAACGTCTTTATAAGGGCATAGGATTTGACAGCATGATTTTCAGGAGATAAAGACCTTTTTCAGATCGAATTTTACAACCTACATGTTGCATCTTCTGATAAAAAAATAGTTTTCAAGCAACCATAAATTCTATCAATATCTGTGCGCCCATTATTTACGCAGTGATGGAAATATAACCAAAATTATTAATAACATATGCAAACACATTTAATCAATAAATTCGCCAGCTAGCTGTAAATTTATTTTCCTTACCAGAAACAACATAACACTGACACAATTTAAGAAAGATTTCCACCAAAATTAAAATTGGTAGGAATTGTTTGACATTGAAAAACATAACCACCACTCTGTTCAATTCGCTTCGATTCTAAGAAGAAAAAACATGAAGTTAAATAAAATATTTATGAAGCGGTAAACTTACCAGCAGCAGCTTTTCGTTGGTCTGCTAAAACACAAATTTCATTTAAAGATTTTAGCTGATCAGGCGTCAGGTTATTAGTTAATTGATTATACCAAACAATATCCGTTGTTTGTAGAGCTTAATTAAATAGAAGATATGTTTATAAAGCAATACATAAAAAACTATAAATTTAAACTTAAGATTACTTTGTAAAATTTCTTTAAATATAACATATTCATCAATAGGGCAATCGTCTTTATCTAATATGGTAGTGTAAGTTTCCAAAGCTGTTTCAGCAGCCTCATCATACTCATCATCGTCGTCATCGTAATCATCATCCTCACTGTCACTCTATTAAACATTTAAAATTATATCATTAACAGACTTACAAAAATCTAAATAAAAAAATAAAAGCAATAAAATAATTCTTCTAATTTTAGGACTGTGCTAAGATTTACCAATTATAATAAACAATACTATCTGTTCCTAAACTCAAAATACCTGAATATGTGCAGAAATAGGAAATGGACATGAAGTCGACAATACCTTCTCCTGCATCTTCTCTAAATAGTCTGGACATTCGTCGTCAATATCATCATCATCTGATATTATAGAATCTAAAAATTAAATTTAAATTACCCATTAAAAAAATTCAAAAATGTTCATAAATATTAATAATACTTACCGTCATCACCTTCGTCTCCTTCACCATCATCAGATGAATCGTCGCCTTCTGCTTTTGCTTTATCTGAAAAATTAGTTTTAATTCAAATAACTAGAATATAAATAACAAATATTTGTTACTCACTTGCATATGCTCTTTTTAATCCATTAAAAAGTAAAATGAGTGAAGGTA
Organism: Helicorthomorpha holstii; assembly: GCA_013389785.1. Taxonomy (NCBI): domain Eukaryota; kingdom Metazoa; phylum Arthropoda; class Diplopoda; order Polydesmida; family Paradoxosomatidae; genus Helicorthomorpha; species Helicorthomorpha holstii. The sequence goes on along the minus strand of JAAFCF010006680.1, from coordinate 11,913,599 downwards.
AAATTAAATTAGCACGTTCACTCACAACTTGTGGCCGATCTGGCCCTAAACTCAGAAGTGTGCATAAACCTAATACACACATTTTTCTGTCGTGAAGACTACATTCATACAAAAAAAAATTAGTTTTGATATTATTAATAAAACCTTAAATAATAATACCCTAAAAAGCAATCAGTGTCTTGAATCCATTGCTCTATAAATGATTGGATTACAGGCGCGGTTGTCATGTGCATTTGCATTTGCAGATTTTCCAAAGTTCTTAATAACAATTGTGGATTATACTGTAAAGCAGCAATTATAACTTGCATGCACATAGTTCTTAATTCTGAAGTTTTGATTTCCTTCGTTAATCTCTCCAATGCCAAAGCAACAAAGCTGGGAACACACTATAAATATTAAAATACAAGTAAATCGACCTATTTCTTTAAAAAAAATATAGATAATAGTCATAATACTGGATCAATGAGTCCTTTGCATTGCAATAAAATAACTTCCAATAATTTAGCTGCATAACATTCAGGATCTTCACCAGGATCGCTTGTTAATACCTTTTTAAAATTCAAAGTGGTTATTAACAAGTTGAAAAACTGCACTTTATAACCAAATTACTTACAGCTTTGCACATATTAAACATTGCTAAAAGATAGTTTTCATTGCTAACAAACGTCTGCGTATCGATTGTAACAAAATTATGTAAAGCTGGCATCATATCTGACAACAATAAACAGCATAAATTTGAAAGAATCCAATACAATGTGCGAACTAACATTTACATACCTGTAAAATAGTCTACTCCATCTTTCTGTAACAAGTTGTACATCATTTCAAATACTTTCCACATATCACTTGAAACTCGATTTGTAGTTAAACTATAAACTAAAGTTAAGGCTTCTTCGTAAAACTCTATAAACATTAAAAAAGTTAATAAAAATAAAATGAAAGCATAAAAAATATTATTGCTTACCCATAATTCCTTGAGTAAAAATTAACGCAATAACATCGATAACCACTTTTTCCAATTCCATTAAAATCTTCATAAAATAAACAAATTAAAAAATCAACGTCAAAAGATTAAGGTAATAAAACACATACTGTTGGATTATCTTCCATGACATCCAAGATCATTTCAATAGTATTCAGCAAACCCATAGCTGTAACCACTTTTTCATCCGAACTTTCCTCACCATCAAGGAGCTTACAAAACGTGGAAGTTAGATGCCGTGTCATATCAACAGCAATTGGCATCACTTGATCAGAAAATGAGCAAACGAGTTTCTGCATAACGTTGGTCAAATCATCATTTTCAGTTTCTCTTATTAAATTTAACAACTCTGTAACAACACAAAAACGATCGTTAATATTTAATTAATGTGAAATTAAATAAAGACCGTAGATTAATTTACCTAAAATAATTGGTTGAACATTTGGTTGAATCATGAGTTGTGCTTTCTCCTGATTCGTAATCAATAACTGCAAAGCAATGGAAGCTTCAACTTTAACTGGAAGTTCTTTATCATGAAGAAGACAGTTTTGAGTGAATTCCACAGCTTGTTGCAAGCTCTGATCATTTTTGTATCTAATTTCAGAGAAATGGTGTAAAACCCAGCAAGCTCTTGCCCTCATATATCCATGAGGACTCTGAAATTCTGGAAAGACTCGTGATACAAGCATAGGCTCCATTTGATCTTTATAAAGCTTTCTTTTAAGCAAAACATCAGCGACGGTTCCCACCATATGCAAAGCTCCATCTTTCTGTCTAGGTGATGCCATAGGATTATTAAAAATTGTCAACACGAACGCCATCGACTCATTCAACACTTCTCTTCGCTTCTTAGCAATCGTATGAAATAATGTCTGAGCAGCCATAACAGGCGATACAAAATCTTCAAAGATATCTAAAAACGACATTTTAAATTTTAACAACTAGAATCAATTTTATAAACACAATCAAAATACCAAATTTCATTCTAATATATTCCTGTGGATCCGACTGCCATAATTCGTCATCTTGATCAGTATAACACATTAGAGGAAATAGTACATTTTGTATGATGGCCTATTTGAAATTAAAACTTAATTATAATGATAGTAAAAAATAATAAATATCTTACAAGTATGTGCGGTCTTAAAATTTTCCAAGAAATAATATGACCAACCCTATATTAAATTTATTATTTAAAAAAACATTCAATAATTGGTATTTCAACAAATTAAAAAACTACAAACGCAGTATTTAGGTAGTTGAGAGTCAGCTGAAGAACTCGTGGTGACAAGTACACTTGTCGTCGATATTCATCGAGAACTTTAAATAACCCTTCTAGGACAATAGCTACAACAATACACAATATTATCATTTCTACAATAAATATTTTAGCTATTAAATTACCCGAATATTGTTTTAAATAATAATCAGCAAATTGCCGGTATTCTTTTGATACATCTCCAGGACTTCCAAACCTTAAATTATATCAAATTCATTAATATGCGATCAATTAATTACATTCACCCAACTGTATATTTTACCTCTCAAATATGCGCGCAAACAAGTGTAAAGCCCATTTTTTACACTTCCACCACACAAGATCAGCTCGTTCTTCTTCTTCTACTTGATTAGTATGCTAAATAATTATAACATTATAAAAAGATTTAAATTTTAAAAATTTTCAAACACTGAGTTGAACAGTTAAAATAATTGTCATGAGCATGGTTTTAAAATACTGTACATTCAAATTACAACTTCACATATCATAAGACATCGTTAATTTAAACAACCATCACATTAGTAATATGATCGTTGTTTAATTACGCAGACGATCATTATGATATATGATAAAATTACTTTCAAGAATTTCAAGACTAAAAATCTCAAATTCTCTTAATCATCAGTTAATTTGACCTCAATAATCATAGATCTCAATAGCATGATTACAACAAATTCATTGCACGGAGTTGAAAAGTTCAGGGTTGTAAAAACCAACCAAATTTAGTAATTCCTAAAGTCTCATTAAATATAACACTTTCTACAAAATGTTAATTCTCATTATTTTAATGTAAAGCTAAGCCAATCTTAATTTTACCTCGGGCACCGGCCTATTTACTATTACAAGTAACAACTCCATCCATTGTTGAAAAATCTCTTTTGTAATCAGATCCAAAGGCAAAAAGTACTACAAAATACAACAGTTTAAATATTTTCATTCATAATATACATTTCGGCAATGCTACGCTTACCTGAACTAATGCAAAGAATATTTTTAGAATAAATTTTTGCAGTGAAACAGAATATTCGCTATTATCTGGAAGCAGGTGAATGCAACGCTGATAAATCATTGGCAACAACAAGTTCATTGCTTCTGTTAAAGGTCCTCTCTCTTCCGGTTTCTTGTATCTTTTAACCAAAAATCCATAATTAATAATTCGATATCAATGTTTCTCAATAACAAATAAAGTACTCATAATTTTTCACTAGTTGATATAAAGCCATTAAAGCTCCCATCCAAAAGGAAGTATCAGGATTCTGAAGAAAAATGCTGATTTTATCAACAACTGTTGTCCATCTTCCAGGAAAATCGTATTTGACAATTTGTGAAACACAAATAGCCAACTGAGTTCTGTTAGAAACAACTACGGTCAAAAGTTTTATTTCTTAAAACAAAATTCGATTGAATAAACATGCCGAATCAGTTCTGGTGCATGAACGATGGCATCGACGACAGAATCTCTTATCATGGCCCGATCTTGTTCGTGAATATGAAATGGAAGTGGTTGTCCATGCTCAACATCTCCCGCTTCTGACCAGTTATGTGTTATCAAATTTTTTAAATAAATTACACCTAAAGACACCATTACTACTTAGTGATCATTACAGTACATAAAAGTTTGATTATGGGCTAACCAGCTTGTCTCACAGGCATTTCAACATCGTTCATCATCACAACTTGTAGAAGAGAAGGCGCAAAGCCAATAATTTTGTGAACCTTAAAAACATTAAAAAAAATACAACATTATTTTATCCATTGCTATCTTTCATCGTTGTCTAACTACCCAACCCTAAAACACTATGCAGAGCAACAGTATTGCTCAATCTTACATGAATAGTCACCAACATTATAATCGAATTATTTTTAGATTCTAAACAATGATCAAAGCTCCTTTAATTTATTCAAAATAAAGTTTAAAGTAGAAATACATTAAGTATGTGCTTTTCTTGATAGATTAATCTGTTAGCTATATATTAACTCCATCTAAGCATCGAATCAGTCCTACTTCAGCAAAGAAAGCATGTGCAGCACGTTGTACACGCTTCCTTTTCCCCCCAACCCTTTCATACTTGATAGAAGTCACTTTATTAAAGCATGAACAATGCTTAACTTAATATACCTCATTTAACTGATCTTCAGCTTGTTGCCGTTGATGAGGATTAATTGTTGCCCGAAGAATTTCTATTAAACGCCGGGTATCCATTGTAGAGCAGCGTGTTTAATTTCACTTCTTGCCCTCGAATCGCGATTGACAACGCAAATCGGTAATCACTAAAAAAATGCTGCCAATGTGTACGTCTCGGCGCAGCGCTTCGCCGAGATTGAAGATTTTAAGAACTAGTTTTGAACATCAATAAGCCGCATTAACGCGGCTGACAGAAAAATCAAGCATGTAAATATTTTTAAAAATAATAAAACTTTAAAATATATCAAAATAATCTGTAAAACTTTTTAAATGATTCTTATAAATACGATTAATAACTGTATTAGCTTTAATAATTTGCTTAAGCCGATGTCTATCAGATGTTACAATTATTCGGCTTAAATGATGCTTGACGATGCAATACAAAATAGCTTAAGTAACACTTTAAAAGTAATGTAAGTTGACGCTTATTCCCATTGATATTTGGAGTCATCTAACGTATACTTACACTTAATAATGTATACATAACAGCCTAGTTTATAATCAATGTTGGCATTAATAAAACTTTCTAAAAACCTAATCATTAAACATTTTATTACATTAGTAGTTTTCTGGCAGTCTCTTATTTGGAATAATAAAAACAATCAGTTATTTGTTTATGCATTGAATTTTGGTGAAAATAAAAGTAAAATTATTTGGATGATAAAATTCTATTTCGTTTGATCTTTACAACAGATGGCGACAGTATACTATACAGTCTGAAATTATGGCACTCAAAATCATTTAGATTAGATCATAAACCTCTTTAATAAATCAAAACTGCATGCTTTAAAAGTTTTTAGAAATCTTCTTTCTAAGAGTTATTGGCAATTCCTTATGAGCGCCCTCTTTGAACCTTTGCGTGTATTAATACATTAAATGTAAATCTACACACTAACTCAAAGAGGGCGCATATAAGCAATCGTTAATGACTTTTGAGGGACAATTTATGAAAACCTCAAAAGTGGGTAGTTATACCCACTATCATAAAAGTCTACGATTAGATAAAAATTGCGAAATCGTTCACTGAGTGCCCTTTTGTATGTGTACATTCGGCACCCTTGAAGTAAATATGTGAAGGTTGACTGGCTACGTGATGTACTGAAAAATGGCTCAAGACGAAAGGGTTTTACATTATCGAAAGTATGATTTTGTTTGTGAAGAGGTTCCTAGGCTTCATTATACTGACCCAGAGGCTGATAAATTAATTGCTAATAATGTAAGTTACTGTTATATCTAATATGCAATTTACATAGAAATCTTTTTAGTCTCTGAAGTTTTTTTTTTGTAAGGGCGTGTAAACGACGCACATGCTTCATGAGTTAAATAATTGAAATTATCCAAATTCTTGTGTGTAAAATAAATTGATATCACATTCTAACTATATTAAAATGTGCCACTTTATTTCCTGTTAAGCCTTCTTTTGGGGTAAAAAGAAAGATTTCTAAGAAATAATACGTCATTAATGTTTTTGAATGTTTACGTTGAATGATAGCGTTATTTAATGTTGTTGTTTTAGAAACCTGTGATATTGACAGACACTAATCTTATAAAATCAGCATTAAAATGGGATCTCGATTATTTGGAACAGTTTATGGGAAATGGAGATTTCTCAGTGTTTTTATCCGATGATTACAAATTCAAATACTACGACGCAACAAAAGCGAAAGAATTTAATAATGATTTCACTCCACCGACAACTAGAGTTGATATGAAATTTAATGAATTTGCTAACCGTTTAAGGCAGTGGAGACCAAACGACAAAAGGTGAGCTTTTTGTAGAATAGTGCTAGTGTCGAATCTAAACATTAGGATTGTGTAACGATGTAAACACTTTCAAATTCGGTAGTCGTTGTAATGATTGTATTATCCCGAGAGGGCGTATTAATCGTTTAGAGTCTAGATTACTAGAGATGAATACTCTCCATCTTATCAGGGTGTTACGGGAAAAATTAATAAAAACTCAAAATTTTTAAAAGTGGATATAAACTGAAAGAAATATTAAAATAGAACTTGTAATTTTAAATGTGGGACATGCAATGGGGAAACGCTTGTTTGATATATTTGAGTGGTTTTTAGAAAATTAGTGTTAGAGAAGTTTCTTTGGCGTTGCGCTGTGTATTGCAGTGAAGCGGAATATTCAGCCACCCATTGACAAACTTTTTTTTTTATTTTGTTTTTAAAAAATGTACTAAATACTGTATAAAAAGCGAGTATTTGAATATTGCATACGCTGATCAGTAGCTACAAGTTTTTTGTAAGGACGTTTCTTTTTAGCTGTTTTTTATTATTAGTTTGCCTGAATCACTCTGCGTTAAGGAGTCATCTTGGTGGATGAGAATTCTCCTGTTTATATTTTTTTATGAGGCCATGTGATTCATTTATACATTACCATAACCGAAAAGTTGTTCCCCTAAAGCAACTGAACTAAATGGAATTCAATTAAGATAGGTCTCATTGGATCTGATTTTATAAATCTCTGAAAAAGTTTTTCTAAAATAATTGCTGAGAAACAAATTTCTGTAATGTAATTTTAGTTAACAAGTACTGACTTCCGAAAACTACCAATGCTTTAAAAATAGTTGAATTTAACTAAATTTGTCATTTCTTCAGTCTTAATTTAAGTTCACCTGATTAAAAGTTAACAATAAATACTTATTAAAGTTAAACAAAATATTTGTTAAAAAGTTGAAAACTTTACTAGGGTATTGTAGTGTACATACAGTTTACAAAGCTACTACATGTGTCAAGATAAAAAAAAACATTGATAACGCTAAAAAATAATCACATCAATCATGTATCTATAATTATACCGTATTTATCGTCATTTACAAACCTTTAAAATCTGAGTCAAATAGTCAATAGAGTAATTATATCTATTTACTAAACTCGAATTTTTGACTGCATTTTTTCAGAATGTATTTGCAACAACCACTAAATACTACTGTTTCTCGAACGATTGTGGAAGATTTTGCAAATTTCAATTGGAATTGGATTAGTCAACAACAGAGGAATCACGGTTGGGGTCCTTTAACATCTAATTTGCTGTTGGTGGCAATGGAAGGTAAGCATATGTGTCATGTGACAATTTAAAAAATACTTTTAAGAGGAAAAAGTCACTTTAGTAATTATTGATGAACTTGATGATTAATTCTATGGTTTATTCATTTGACACATAATTTATTGTTGTAATTGTTTGTAGGAAACATTACACCTAGTCATTATGATGAGCAGCAAAACTTCTTTGCTCAAGCTGTGGGACACAAACGATGCATCCTATTTCCTCCTGATCAATTTGAATGCATGTATCCATATCCTGTTTATCATCCACACGATAGGCAGAGCCAGGTTGTTACCTTTAAAACCTTAACTTTTTAGTTTTGATGGTAAATGTGTGTTTCATTACTAGGTTGATTTTGAAAATCCTGATTACATCAGGTTTCCGAAATTTAAAGAAGTCAAAGCTGAAGAAGCTATAGTTGGCCCTGGTGATGTCCTATACATTCCTATGTATTGGTGGCATCACGTTGAATCATTATTTAACAAAAGTTATACTGTTTCGGTCAACTTTTGGTACAAGGTAGTGACACATTACTATTTTAATACTGAATACTCTATACACGATTAACAGAAACAAAAAGCAATGCTCATAAACACTTATAATTTAAAATGTTTAGGCTGGGGCTGTTACCAATATTGTCTATCCACTCAGGCCACATCAGAAAGTTGCAATTATCCGAAACACTGAGAAAATGTTACTTGAAGCTCTACAAAGTCACGAAGAAGTAAGTTAAGATTTATCAATTGGTACTCGTATTTTCTTGTAACTCCAATAATTGAACAATAGGTTGGGCCTTTATTACGAGCATTAGTACTTGGAAGGTATACTTGAAATGGTCATACTTCACGGTGACGGTACTCGTTCATGAACAAAGTACATTACTAATATGTCTATCAATTTTATTTTTCAAAAATTACCATTTTTAAAGGTTGTAGAAATTGTTAGATATTGTGTTTGCAGTTTGATTATTTTGATCGCTGCCTGTCTCCAATCAAAATCGTTTGAAGTTGATTTTCATTGTGTTTCGTAAATGGCGAGGCACGCGTTTAGGGAAATCCGAAATGGGGTCTCGTCAAGGGGTAAACATTGATTAGAATTTTAAAAAATACATCGTTGAAAGTTTTGTCATTTAAATGGCGCTTGATTTTATAATTGTACCCGGTGTTGTCATTGAATAAGTTTTCTAATCTTATTTAATATTTACATAAACCATAAAGAAAACTACTTGCTGTGTGAGTTATCTAGAATTGAGCTGACCAGAATATTTATTATGTCAAAGAGTGAACTTTTTTTAAATTTTGCGAATGTTAATTCATTTATATGATTTATAATAAACAATACTGAGAGTAATACCGATTAAAGCATTGATAAAGTTAATATTTATTATTCTGCATGGATTTAACAGGATTTCAAAATTTGGTACAGTACAACGAATAACTGGGAAGATACTGTATTTTTCAATAGGACTCAATACATTACATTATACTATTTTGTAAACATTGAACCAAATGACAATCAGATGACATTTACTTTATCGAGTGACGTTAATTTAAATTTTTGAAGTTTACTTTTAGATCATTGATTATTTTTGTTTTAATGCTAACTACGTCAGTGATTTTTCTCAGTATTTCTTTTTTTTTTCCTTATCAAATGTTTTGATAAGTTTTAGTTTTAAGATTTTTTTCAATTTTATTATGTTTACATTATGCAATATTTTAATTGCATCAGGTAGTTGTCAAAAATGATTCTCGTATATTTCACAAAAGCCGTTTAATTTTTAAAGTGGCATTAATTATTTTTAACAATGACAGGACTGACTTGTAATTGTGTTTGAAAGGCGTTATTACATAACATTTTACGGTTGGTAAATAAATGTGGAAATTTATTTTGACATTGAAGTCTGACTACGTACTAGATTGAATAAAATAGTAGAGATTTTTGTGTATGTGTGGCTTAGTGCAGTTAAAAGTTATGAGCGTGACATTGTGTAAGTGTAAAATGTAACTTATGTATAGTTCTTACTGTTTGTTATTACTAATTAATTATGACTTGTGCTGTAATGATCCTTGACAACAAGATTACAGTAGTAAAACTGAAATGACAGGAATTGAAACCTTAAGTTAAATCATTTGTCATAATATATAAATTAATGTTTTATAATAAAATAAACATCATTGTTTAATTAAAAAAATTAATAAAGAGGTTATGAAGTGCAATGGAAAGACATTTGTCCTCTGATTTTTACTATACTGTGCATAGGTTGTGACTGTTGTAACTTATATCTGTTCTTATTACGTTTTAGCTTTAAAAATCAAATTATATTTGGGTAGTGTAACCTTATTTATTTGAAATCGAATTTTAATTACATTCAGTATATTGTTTGATCCAGGGTAAAACCTAAGTGATAAATCTTACCTTAGTCATAAATTACATGGGAATTCATTGTTTTTGTTAAACCTCTAAATAAATATAAATACCGGTACTGTACCGAGATTTTTCTGGTTTATGAATTTTTTTTTTTGAAATCATATTAAATATTCACTTAGTTTTCTACTTATACGTATACATGTTGTTGGCAAAGAAAAGGTTTTTGTATTACAAGAGATAAAGAAAATTATTATTCATGGATTGATAAGCGATGGTGTGTGAAAAAATATTTGTTTTCAGGTTAGCAATGGCATTTTATGTCGAAATTTGCCATTGTTTAGTTTCATTACCATATAGGTCTAGTAAACCGTTCTAGTATTTAGTTGTGACGTCCGCATTACCTGTAGGAGTGACTTAATACCCTGCAAACTAGTCGTGGGAGGGCAAATATGGAGGGTGGGTGGAGTGTTCAGTTTAAGGAGCAAATTGCAATGTTTTTATTTGTGGGTAAACGTTTGTTTTCTCTTCTGCATGCATGCTCACAAATATTCGTTAGTTCCTGTACTGTAAGTTAGTTTCATTCAATTCAGCCAGGTCAAACCCTTCACTTCTATATATTGTATTTTCGCTTGTAGGCCAGTTCAACGTGATTTCATCACTGACATTACAGACCGACTGTTTGCCGTGACATTTTTACCTGCTTTTTTTTTTTACTTAATCCAGTTGTATTGAACTTAATACGCGAACATTTCTATTATAATTAGTTATCGGAGTTTGTTTTATTATTATTTGTCTACTGTCAAAGTGAGAAGAGTTTGCAACTTTATACAGTAGTTTTAAGTGGTCGAACTGATTTCAAGGAATCAATGAATGGGAGTTTTGTTTACATTTTTCATTGATTAGGTCTGGATTTAAAATAAAGAAAAAAACTAATTTTTTTCTTATGAACTATGAATTAAACATACAACCGGAAAGTTTAAAATGTAAGTATTAAGTATATTTTAAAATATAATTGTGAATTGTTGCAAATTTTACTTCCGTATTTAATTAGTCGACGTTTTATAGCGAAAATTATAAGAAAAGTAAATGGTTTAATTATTGATCATTAAATCGATGAACACTTTTGAATTTATTTAAATAATAATTTTTAACATAGTTTAAAAGGAATAAATTACATAATGACATACTGTAATACAGGGTAAAAATGTTTCTTTTACCACTTTTATACAGTATTAATAGAAATGAATTTTAAGTGATATTCTATTTATTTAATAATATATTGAAATAATCGACAAGCTTTTGCCGTTATGATGTTAAGCAAATAAAAATGTAGATTGATAAAATTTTCCAAGTGTATAACATTTTCTTTCAAATGTTCAGCTTTGGATAATGGTGTAAAAAGAACTGGTTTATCAACTGTATAATAGAAATTGTCAAATTACAAAATATAATTTTTTAAATAAATGATTGGCAATACCAAATTAAACGCCGGAAAATTGTACATTACAAGTAACATTACTTTTAGCAAGCAAAAAAAAAATACACACATTTGGAATTTTAATGACTTAAAATTTTAAAACATTTGGAGTTCTAATCATCCTATCACTTTCAGACTAAGTCTGTTTGAGCATCCAAAACACGTTGTTATAACATACAATAAGTTTTTTTTTAAAAAAAATATAAAACACTCATTGTATGATAAATACTTAAAAAAATGTGTGTGACTAAATATGTTCAGATTTATGACATTTTAAAGTATATTTTTTTATTTCTCTGACTTGTTATTGGTGCCTGTGTTTTAGTTTTACAAATTAATAGCTAGTTTTTAAAGGAAACCTTCTTCACTTTTTGAACTAATTTTTACCTGTTGTTTATTCTGTTAAATTACCTTATGTAAATGAATGTCGAATTGCAGAGGACGTGAGCGTTTCCAATTGAAATACAGTATGTTTAAATGTATTACTGTACTAGGAGGTTCCTTTTACTTTACAAATGTTTACATTTTGAATCGAGGCCATGCGAGAGAAGTTTAAGTTAGTTTGTGTGTGGTTTTGCATCCACCTGAGGAGCCATGGCCATCTGAGTCTCCGAGGGAACACAAAATTTATCAATTTGCCAGCGTGAGAGCTTAAGATTTCAAGGTCAGATTTTCCATTACTGACCTTTAATAAATGACCCCTTGCTGTTATTTTTTTTTTCTTATAAAAATAATAAAAGAAGGAAAAAAACGCAACAGTATACCGGTAGTATATACACTACAACGCACTAAGTGTGTTGTAACCAAAGTATAATATTTTAAACATAAAAAATTTAATTTATGTTATAATAGGGACATAAAATCTAAGTAGATGAGGGAATAAGATAAAAAAGCTGAATTACATTGTTGTATGGCGGACAGGTTGCAATTAACAAACCGTTGCAATTAATTACTTACAAGCTTATAAGCAGTATAAGTTTCATTCAAAAGTTTTCCATTTGCCGATATCAAAATAACTGCAATTACTGGAATTGCCAATTTTAAAAATAATATACTGCAGCTTAAAATATTTTATATTACCGGTCTCTACTTTAAGATATAAAGCTGCATAAATATTTACAAATTGCTGGTTCAAAATTCTGATACAAGTTTTACAAATTGATACTTACTGTAAAATAAAAAATGGACTTTTAAGAGACTTAAAACATTTGATTAATTTTATACTGTAAGACAATTTTAAAACGTATGATTTTATAGTTACGTTGGATTTTACGTTGCTAGTGCACTTTTTAAATCGACGGAGCAAATGCTTCTTTATTAACTTTCTGTTAAAATATTTTCAAAAACAATTATAACACGGTACAGTACATTATGCAGGTCCTACTGTGTACTCACAATAATCAATAACATACTGTATTTTGATTTTGAAAGAATTATTAAAGTTTCAAATTTTATCATCGTTTTGATTATTTTCTATTGAAATTTTATGGTTTATGAACAATTGAACAGTGTTGATTGTGCAACAGATGTTGAAGCAGCAGACAGACGGCATATCAAGTGCTCTATCTTTTCATTTTATAACTTTAAAATTCAATCAAAGGCGTTCCCTTTACTTAACATTAAAATAAACCATAAAACGATTTCTTAAAGTAAAATAAAATCATTTTTGCGCATTTGTCAACAAGATGTTTATAACATTTTATACCAGTACTCGCTATACTGTACCGGTATCAGTTGTGTAATCTTGGCATTTTATGCGTACAAAAAATGTTGTAAACTACCAGATAAAGTAAAAAATTCTTAATAAATTATGTATTTAAAATTATTACGGAACACCAGCATTGTTTATATTTTGGAAATTTCCTATAAATAATACGACAGAATGATGACGAAAATGCCATAAGTTATCTCGAAAGATTTGAATGATCTTGGACAATTACAGTATAACAGAACTTTCATCATGGCCATTAAGCTTGCTATACTTAAAAAATTGTTAGCAAATTTTACTCTTTCCATTAATTAAAAAAAATTCTCTGCAATTTTTAAGCCACACCTTTGTTACATGTAATGTAGTAAAGTAGTATACAATCGAAGGTAATTTCTGAAGTCATCGGTAAACAAGTTCAAAAGGTCAATACTGTGCTTGGTAAGTCAGGGTCAGTACTGTTAAAATTTCTCACAAAGCATTAGCTGTCATTTTATTTGTCAGGGTTATAAAATGACTACAGCACAAGTTTCTATAATTTAAAGAGGGTTTTACATAAGGAAAATCCGGCTAATGAACAAAATCGAAATCGTCGTGAAAGTAAATAGTTTGGAAAGTAAAGAACTAATAATAATTTGTTTGATTGACCTTGTATGGTGATAAAATGTTTGCCCTTGAATATGTGTCTTACTTTGCTTTTGGAATGCGATTGTTTTAAGGGTCACTCGTCATACTTAGTAACTTGTAAATTAGCAAATAGCAATGCAGGTGATTAATAGTAAAATCATCACTTTAGGCTAATAGGCGTGGCCTACTAAGGATAAGCAAACGCACCACTCTTCGACTAACCCAATTAACTCACCAAGTTCACAATGGTCAATGCAGATCGCTATTGTTTATCAAGAAATGAAGTTTCTTTGCCATTCAAAAATCAAAACATGCACTTTCCACCTGTAATTATATTTTTTGAGGTTGGAAAAATGATCATTTTGATGAGAAAGAAATGGCTTCATCTTTTTATGTGAAAAGTTCAAAATTGAAGTTTAAATTACCTTATCTTGGTACTAAGTAAATTGAATTTTTTTTATGCCCAAGAAATTACATAAAAATAGTTATTGATGATAATCGTAATTAAAGAGGTTTAAAATATTTTTTCAAGGGAAGGCAGTTTACAAGGCATTGTAATACTTGAATTCATAAGAAAAACAAACCAAAAAATTGTTGGTTAATCGGTTTTACAATGTTGAATAATTCTTATGCTTACTGTGTGTAATTGGTAGATATTGTTGCTAATGGAAAAAGGAGCACCTTGATGGCAGTAACTTTTATTTTAATGACAGTCAACAGATTACATTATATTTTTTTAACTTTTTAAATCACAGAAATGATAAAAGTTTGGCATGATAGTCTTAATGGTGGCGAAAGTCAAATACGTAGGTAGTAGTCTACGAGGCCATCCTATGATCCTACTTACAATTTTTATATTTCCACCTACAGAACAGAAATATCTCAAACTTTTGTTAAATAAAACATATTTTGCGACTCAACTAACGTTTAACTACTGTTTGTCGTGTCATATTAAACAATAAAATAGCTTATAAATCATATTTATGCGACGTCTGACCCGCGTAATTCGTGCGTTAAATGAACGTGCACAATTATTAACAAAAATAATACAGTAAGATTTTTTTTTCTCCTTCGGTTAATTCAGAGGTTAACTACACGCCATCAGCAAAACAAAACTTTAAATTAAAATTAGGTAGGCCAAACCTTTTTTATTTTTCTAAAAACAACCATTTCGTCTTGGGAAGGGAAATACATAAATGAGGTCAGGTGAGAATATTAGGTAACCGCTTTTATCACTTTAGCTATCATGTGTGAATGTAATGCTAGATAAACATTGTCTTTATACTCAAGTTTTAAGTTATACTACTGTACTGTACTTTGACGTACACTTAAAACACTAGCATCACTTTTGCATCTTCTTAGCAACAAAAAAGTGGGGAAATGTTATGTATTTTGAAATTTATCTCTATCACTTTACAATATTTTTATGTTATGACAGATTTAAGAATTTCTTTACCATTTCGTAAAAATAACCATGATGTTGTGCTTTTTAATGACTGAAAATTCAAACTTTTAAAAGGTCTTAAAAATGAACGTTTGAAATATATTTTGTCAGCAAAAGTTTAAGTTTAATTGCAGTAAAAAACCAAAACAGGTGGTTTTAATTTGGTTTATGTTATTTTTTAATGAGTTGATATTTTAAATATTTAATAAAAAATTTAAATTTCAAGTTTTTTTTTGTAAAATACAATTTTGTAATATAAAAGTTTAAAAAAAAGGTTGAGCGATTGTTTTGAAAAGCAAATAGAGCAAGAAATACTTACTTTAGGCTTTTTACTAGTACAGCAAATGCAATCTTTTATGAAAACTAAATTTATACATTTTAAATATTAAAGTCTCACGATTTTATTGATTTCTAAAGCAATTTTTTAAAAAAAAAATGATCAAAATTATGTTTGGGAAACGGCTTTTTAGTTTGAACAGTGTAAAGATTATTTCTATCCGTAAATTGTATTATGCTTTTAATGTTTCCTAAGTAAACGTCACAGTTTAGTGGATCTGAATATGAAAAACGCTATTTTTTAGTTTTTACGTCGGTGTCCTATATTTTGTTCTTTTATCATAGCTACTGTGAATAAATATATTTAGCTTTAATAAATAAAAATTCTCATTGTTTAATTGTGAGTCAGGATCTTGAATTGACTTCCCCCCCTCCCTTTCACAAAGAACTGCAAAGTTGACCCGGAAGTCGACCTTTACGTGTCGCCTATTTATCACCAATATGACGTAAACAATAGCTTATTGTTTACCACATTATGACGTAGAAATTACAGCACTACGTATTCATGGTCGAACGTAATTTTACTTAACTCAGTTTTGCATGATGAATGAAACATTATTTCATGTAGGATACTTTAGTTCATAACTTACTTTAGAGAGCAGGAAAGTAGGAAGAAGTTTCAACTTTCCAGAAGTACATTTGAAATCAACATTTACCTTAAAACATACAGCACTTTCTTATTTCGTAGACGGCGTAAAGTATAGACGATAGTTAATAAGCGTCAAGTCAACCGAAATCAGCTATCTAAAAGTTTTTGCCATTCACTAAAGTTCAGTAACCGTTGATTGTTCAACATCGGCTACAAAATCTAACGAGAAAATTGTACAAAAAAGATTAATAAGTGGATAAATTCTGAGAATTTTTAGCATATCTCTTTAGTGCAAGTATAATTAAAACTTTTTTAATGCATCTTAAAAAAAAGTTCTTACATACAGAAGTTTTTTACATCACCTATAGTTACGCCACTATTTAAAATTATTATTATTGCAATATTTTGCACATTTTTAGCCAAATATAAGGTTATACAGTACTTTTAAATGAAAAATGGCAATGTACCACCGTTGAGGAATCACCACTATGTCATATTTGCAAAGTTCCTCATTAGATAATAAGTTATTTCAAATACGGTATTGTAATAATTTTGTTCATAAACAGTAGAAATGCAAGTAACTATCGATTGGCACTTCTTTTTGACAACAAAACATTACATGTAGCAATATTTATTTAAAATCTCAACCTAAATCTCGTCCGGCAATAGGCACCGTAACAATTTTATTATAACTTAGTATGTCAATAAACTGCAAGCTGTAAAATTTGTTGGATTGGATAGTAAGTTATTTGTGACATAAATCTGTAATGTACTTCATAAAAAAAATAATTGAAAATTTTGGTAATAAAACTGACATAAGATTTATAGCTTTCATCAAATGATTCTTATCATTTTAATATAAACATTTGATACATTATATTGCTATTAAGATAAATTTAAATATTCAATCATTATAATCTAACATTACAACTTATAGCTCAATTTTACAGTGGGTTTACGGAACCCGTATTGTACAACAGAAAAATGACGTACTTTAAAAAGATTCTTTGGTCTTGTATGTAATCGGTTGAGTAATAACGCCCACTGTCTTGAAACTAAACCGAAATTTACTGTAATAATAATGGCTTTATTCATAGTTTTTTCGCCTACTATATATTTATTTACTGCTATACACTGCATTTGTGTTTTAGTTTATTTTTTCCTTATTAAAAAACTTATTGTAATTAACTTTTTAATTAATAGTACCACAGCAGCAATTTGTTCATATTGATATTTTGATTGGATATTGTTGATAGCAAATAAGTTAAGTGCCAAATTAAATCGTGAAACACATGTGTAGCAATTTTAATAATGAAATCGTGAAATTGCCAAGGGATACAGTTTTCGATCTCTAGACGGTTTTTTTAAAAATACTTTATTATTTTTCTTAGAATTTATCTAAGAGAAAAATGTTTTGGCGTGTGATTTGTAATTTAATATAATCCTTTTATCTTGCAACGATTTATCATCTATATACTGTATTTTTTATATAATTAATTTGAAGAAAAAAAGCAAAAAGGAAGGGTGGTGGCTGTGAGGAGAAAACATAACAACAAGGATAAACGCTAAAAACAACGTTTATTTGCCGGAAGCAAAGATGAAATAATAACTGAACAATGAATGGTTGAAAATTGAACTTCACGCTAATTGTCATACAATTTTACTACAAAGCCGGCAAATTGTCACAAGTAGTGTAAGGAAGTTTACAAAGAAATCTAACTTATTATTATTGCATTTAGACGTTGATCATGCTCTAATAATTGGCAAAAAAATTAAAAATAGACAAACTAATAATAAAAAAACCGATTTTTTTTCTTCAAGGTTAACCGCTTCACATTTAGACTAAAATAATAAAAACAAGTTTATTTTTTATTACATATAGTGTTTTGATTACTATGTTGATCGCATTTGACATTTAGAAATCTAGTCAATTTGGAAATGTCAAAACAAAATCGTTCATTTTTATTTCACACTTATAAACTAACATTGTCAAGTGTTGCTTTAAAGAAAACAGATCCGATGTCCTATAGAAAACACACTGAAATGTCACTATGTTCCAACATTTATCGTCAATTTTATTCGTAAAATAAATTACAAACATTAATTTTAAATTAACGAGTCCCTGGCTTAATCCCATGTTGACATGCTGTAATCTAAATTCACTAACTTCTCGGAACAATTCAGTAATGCACTTTACAAAGTATTTAACAATAAGATTTAATCCTTTTAATAGTTGGCAATAATCATCAAGGTTTATTTCTGCAATTTTTAAAAAAACGCCAGACCTTTGACATTCTCCTTGATGGTTGTGGTTTTTACTCGTAAACAATAAATTTTTTGCTATGTTTAACTAGGAAAAAGGATTTCTTTATAAATAGTTATAACTGCAAAGGTATTTCAGTTATTTTACCAGATGAACACTTTGTGACAATTAGCATTGTCAGGGTGACTAAGGGGTCACCCAGTACTTGGTTTTTTTCTTTTGGAATTAATATTTTTGGGAGTTACGCAAAGTGGAATTTTATTTATACAGTAAGCTTACTGTATAATAGGTGTAACACGTTATTAGGACTAGCCTAACACACGTACTAACATTATTACGAGTTTAAAATTTAACCGAATAAATTGGAGCCTGAATTTGACCCTTTAATTTAGTAATGGGTGTGAACTCGAATACATTTGACCACGCCTACAACGGCCAATTATGGCCAGTCTCAACGATTGCAGTTTTCGCTTGGATGAGCAGTATTATTTATTAAATTCAATACAGTTCATAATATTATTACTATAAAAATGTAAACATAGAAAGAGGTAGTGTCCTCGTTTTACCTTAGGCACTGCTGGAATTTTCATTTAATAAAGCCTCGCCAATTAGCATTTTCCCCTTAGCTTTTCATATTAAATATATAGGCTTTCCGGTTGTCTCTTCCGCCATTCAAATGTGTTCAGATAATAAATCGAATGCGGAAAATTAAATTTTATACAGATTATTTTGCATTTTATCAATCATTAAAATGTTGTTGCTGTTGATAAGTAAACAATTTAGGTCACTCAGTCCTCGTTGACAACCGTGCACACCTGTTGAACATCTCAACACCATTATTTAACTTAATACACCTTTAAAGTTTAAAACAAGCTTTTTCTATAAAAAAAAAAACTTGAAATTTTGGAAGAAAGTTATTTGATGAATAGTAATGGTTTTTTTCTCCAAAACATGTCAGCTTTGATGTTATTTAAGTCTAAAATCATTGTTGTTGATAACTTTCATATTTTTATTAAAAATTTCATTTGTAAATTAAGGTATAAAATCATTGTACAACAATATGTACATTTTAAGAAATTTAATTTTTTTTTGTCAATTTTAAATATTGTATATGCATTGAAAACTTTTATTTCATATTTAAAATATATTGTAGTTAATTGCAATATGACAAATATTTCTAAAACTTTACAATTTTTTCTTGACAAAAATTGTTAAACGATTTTGTACATCTTGTATAATTTTTCCCAAAACTTCTCAGGGTCCTTTGAAATCCTTTATTCACTGCGTGCACCGTTTTGGAACCACTGTCTTGCTTTAGTTTGCTGATTTGGTAAATTGGTATAATAACCGGAAATTACTGCTAAATTATTAAATTTGTCATTGAAAGTTTCTTTTCTAATTGGTTGCAAGCATATAATTCACCTTTTTTATCTTAATCAAATCGGATGTTGTTCTTTACATTTCGCAAAAAGGTCACACATAAATTATTTTGTATATCAAGTCAATAAAAATGAAAAAAATCGTTACAATAACATTATACAGTATCTGTACAAAGTTATCTGAAAGTTTAAATCTAAACTCAAGTGTAAGTAAACCAACTTGCACTTAATCCATCAAAAAGTTTATTTATTTTGTATTCTTTTCGCATATTTTGGCATTTAATCTTTGACTTTAAATACACGAATTTTTTCTCAGAACTAACTTGAAAAAATAAATTAACATTGAATTTAGTCTTTAATCTATTAAAGAAAAAACAATGTTCATTAATGTGTTGCCCACCTTAACGACGTCAGTGGCGTGGCCAACGTTTTTGTTGTCAACGTCATAGTGAGCAACAGATAAAATAAATTTGTAATTAAATTTTCCTTTTTTTTTTTTTTTTTTTTAATAGATTGAGTCACAATGAGAGAAATTCACAAGATTTTGTTCAGCATATCAGCAGCAATACTATTAACGGTGATTCATCATGCTGCAGCCATTGGGTAAATTGAAATTGACTTGGACAATGTTCTTTTAAAAAGTTTTTTATTCACACATCTTGAATCTTAATTGTTTCCCTTTGATTATAACAAGAGATAACTGCTACACAAATGACTCATTGAATTTTAATCATCCAATCTAATTAGGCACATAAATTGGCCAATAGTCAATTAATGAGCATTTGATATTCCTTAAAAAAAAAAAGCATTTTAGTTAATTTATTTTATATTCTCTAAATTTGCATTTTAAAAGCACATATACACTTGTGGGACCAAAAGTTCTCAGGCCAGGATTAAGCTATCAAGTCAGTGTTTCAATACACGATACAAGGGAACCTGTAAAAGTATCGGTATCAGTAACTGGAGCAGGATTATCCGGTGTTAACTATGGACAAACAACTGAAGCAGTAATCCAATCAGGAGAAACTCAAATTCTCAAGTTTGAAGTGAGTCATATTTGATTAATTTTATCTGTGCTTAAGTTGCCATTGTGTAGCTGAAATTGCTAAATTGGACGTTTAGAGATTTTGTTTATCAGAACTTTAACTCAATTGTTTATCAATATTTAAGATCGGAGAATGGGGTCCTGGAAAGTACAACGTTTCTATATCAGGCACTGGTGGATTGCAGTTTTCTAATACAACCGAAATTGAATATCAGCATAAAAGTTATTCCGTTTTTATTCAGACTGACAAAGCAGTTTATCAACCCAATCAGATTGGTATGTACAGGTGTAAATATTGTTTGTGCTACAGTTTAATGATGAAACTTGTTATTTTAGTTCATTTTCGAGCAATTGTGGTAAATCCTTTATTGAGACCAACCGTTTCAGGGGCAATTGAAGTTTTTATAACGGTTTGAAATATATCTTAATTTTTTTAATTATTATCATGTGTGACATGTCGGTTTGTTTCAGGATGGGCAAGGAAATCGTGTAAAACAATGGAGAAGAGTATTTACATCAAAAGGTTAATGCTCAGTTAAATTTCCAATAATAATGTAAACTAAACTAATTTTCACTGAATAGGCGTGTATTCCGGCGATTTGCAACTTTCAGACCAACCAGTTTTAGGGAACTGGAACATTACCGTTTTTGTTTCCGTAAGCAATTAATTACATTTAAGTCAAATTACATTTTAATTAACAATTACCAAATTAATTTAACAGGATCAGCAATACACAAAATCATTTACAGTTATGGAATATGGTAAAAAGCTTATGACAATTCAATTTTAATTAATGTTAACTAAATATTTGAAATTAACAATAGTGTTACCAACATATGAAGTTACTGTAAGTCTTCCATCTTATGCTACATTTAACGACACGAATGTAGTGGCTACAGTCACCGCTAGGTAAACAAAATTTACTGCACATACAGTATACTGTATACTTATGCAGTACAAAAATTCAATAATATTTCTGTTAATAATTATGGCATAACAATAATCATTGTTGTATCGCTATTGTACATTGAACTAAATATGTTGCATTGTTGGCAATAGATACACTTATGGAAAACCAGTGAAAGGAGAGTTGACTTTAGTCATGTCTCCTCGAGTTCATTCCCCTGTTATTCAAGCGTGGGTGATTCCGCCTGTTAGAAAACTTTCCAATGTAATTTCAATGTTCAAACTAACCAACTCTAAATTCAGTCAAATTAATAATAAAGTTTGTAATAGATTGATGGCATTGCTGACGTGATTTTGGACTTGAGTGAATTTAAATTTGAAGATGATTACCAAAGGGACATTAAAGTTGAAGCAATTGTCAGAGAAGGTCTTACTGGTCAACGACAAAATTCTTCAGCTATTTTAACTCTTCATAGACACAGAGTAAAACTCGACTTGATAAAAACCGCTGAAACATTTAAACCCGGTCTTAGATTTAACGCATACGTAAGTTTAAAACATTTCCAATTGAAAAACAATATGTGAAACTTGATCAAATGTGTAAATTTAGCTGAAAGTGGCTTATCAAGATGACATTCCATTGCGAGACGAGATTAACATGGTGACAGTAAGATATGGTTACAATTACAACGAATCAAGCTATGCGACAACTCAATACCGCATACCAAGAGATGGAATTATACCATTGGAGTTCTTACCACCTCATTCCGCCGATATCAACGTTTTAATTATTATGGTAAAATTGATGGTAATGCATTCGTATTTGAACGTTAATTAGTACTTTCGTAAAATTATAGGCCGAATATTTGGACATTAAACAAGTATTTCCAGGAATTGAGTCATCGCTGTCACTTAGCAATAATTACATTCAGTCCTTCCTGCTAACTGATAATCCAAGAGTAATTAACAATAATTATGATTAAGCATTAACGAGTTATCAGAATTTTAATCCATTTATTTTGATTGCTTATAGGTAAATGAAGATGTGGAAGTTCAGATCAACACTACTGAACGAATTCCAAATTTTGTTTTCCAGGTAAAAAGTTCACTTAATTTAAATATTTTTTTTTAATATTTTTTAACGTCAATTTGAATTCAGGTATATGGGCGAGGAAATTTGGCTTTAGCACAAACAATTCCAATGAATAATGAACGTTATGTTCGGTTTAAATTCCGTGTAACACCAAAAATGGCACCAAAAGCTCGTTTTCTAGCTTATTATGTTAGACCGGATGGCGAAGTAGTTGCTGATTCTCTAACATTTTATGTCGAAGGAGTTTTCCAAACACCGGTATTCATTCTTTACAATTTAAGATATCTTAAATCGGATTTATTGCAATTGATTTTTTTTGTTTAGGTCGCGGTCTCTGTCAATGCTAACCGAACAAGTCCTGGCACACCAGTTGAAATAAAAGTAAACACAAAGCCAAATGCTTTTGTTGGAATACTAGGAGTCGATCAGAAAGTTTTGCTATTGAAATCTGGCAATGACATAACTAGAGAAGATGTTTTAAAAGAATTAATATCATACGACGGTGGCGTTGACAAAGAAATGGACGATGATTTCTATGCCAGATACTTGTGGTCACCTGGAACTGTTACAGCTGGTCAAATATTTGAGGTAAGCTAAAATATTGAAGTTGTAATGTGATACATAATCTCGTATTTTAATTTGTTTTAACATTTTAAAAATTTAGCTTTTAATGGTGCATTTATTTGAATATAATGTTAATATTAAAAATCATTTTTAACAGGATGCTGGTGTTGTTGTGGTCACCAATGGCAAAGTTATGCAGAACTATCCAAAATGTAAGTTTTAAGCAATGTAGTTGGTGTTGTTATTTTGATGTGCCTAATAAACAAAACTAAGCAAGCAATAATTGCTAATTAATATTAATAAAATCATTAAAATAATGCTAAGCAAATAGTGAATGCTAATTAATATTTTGTGAATTGTTTTAGTACTTTATCGATCAAATGTTGGTTTTGAAAGTGATCTCGACTATGCACCTGACAACTCGCTTGGCAACAGTATTTTTGTTGATTCTAACTCTGCTGACTCTGTCAAACTTAGACAGCATTTTCCTGAAACTTGGCTATGGAATGGCACTACAGCCAAGTAAGACTTTTTATAAAGTTTCAAAATTAAACTGCATTATTTTTGGAACTTTATTTAACGGACAATAAGCTTAGTTAACCAAACTGACAAATTAACAGACCAAATCCTATTTTTCTTATATGTTGAAATTTGTTTTAAGCAAAGGACGCTTATTTATTATAATGACTAATTGCCTAATACTAAAAGCGGCAATTGTTATACTTAATTTGTCCTTGGCTTCTACTCAATAGCCGATGTCCCAACTGGTCGAAGCGCTCGACCAGGATGGCAATCCACATCGCAAAGTGGAAACCGCAACACTAAATTACCAAGAAATTGGATGCCAACCCCATCAAATGATGTATCGGTATTTTCTCACCCCATTGATAGTAAATGGCCTGAAACATGGGTTTGGAAAAGTGGTTTGTCCGGGTAAACCTAAGTTCCATTAAAACCATTATATGTTTAATAATAAGAGCCATTACAATATTTGATAGAAAACTGTTATTATGAAATTTTTTATTTATACAGGCAAGACGGAACAGCTACAATTGGAGCCGTTGTTCCAGATTCAATCACTTCTTGGGTCATTAGCGCTTTTGCTATTGATACATTGACTGGTTTGGGAGTCGTAAGAGAGCCAGCTAAAGTAATTTAGTTTTAGCAAAATTTGATGAAAAGTATTTCATTACAATTTTTTATTTAGTTGACAATTTTCCGGCCGTTCTTTGCTTCAGTTGTTCTTCCATATTCAGTCATTAGAGACGAAGCTGTTGCAATTCAAGTAGTAGTTTTCAATTACATGGCACAATCAGTGGATGTAAGTATTCCCACATGATATCTATAGATTAAGAATGTAATAGTAATATTTTGCAATAGGCCACAGTGACACTTAAAAATCAAAAAGGACAATTTGATGTAGCTGCTTTTGATATGGGACCAAACGAGATTGTGGATACCAAACAATCAAAATACAGGAAAATCAATGTAAGTAACTTTCACATTTAATAAGCAATTGGTTTGCACGTAGGCATTTTATATGGGCTAAATCTTTGATAAATTTAAATTTAGTTTTCCTGTATTTAACTCAACTTTTAATATTTTTGAATTTGCACCAATATTTATGTCATTTTGTCATAAATTTAAATAATGAGAAAACTTAAAGTACTATTATTATTGCAGATTAAGCCAAATGATGGAACTACAGTTTCCTTCATGATAATTCCAAAAGTTTTAGGTTATATTGATATTGAAATTCACGCCTCCAGTAACAGAGCTGAAGACAGGGTTTTGAAAAAACTGCTAGTGAAAGTAAGAGAGGATTTTATAATCTAGTTAAACATCAAATTGATTATTAATTATTAAATATAGCCGGAAGGAACCCAGTTAAATTTTAACAAAGCCGTTTTAATTGATTTGAGGTCAACTAATGTGGTGACAAATACTGTTAAGGTGGATATCCCTCCTTACGCTGTTTCAGGTTCTAGCAACATCGAAGTAGCAGTCATAGGTAAACTATTATCAAAAAATGATAATTAAAACGTGTTATAACTTTCTCTTAACAAATTATTTCGTTATAGGCGACATATTGGGGCCAGCAATAAACAATCTAGATAAATTACTGCAAATGCCATTTGGATGTGGAGAACAAAACATGGTCTACTTTGTGCCCAACATAGTCATTTTCAGATATTTAGAATCTGTCAATAGATTACCTAACACCATCAAACAAAAAATTTTGGTTCACTTAGAAACCGGTATTTAATCTAAAATACGATTTAAAATATTATTATATATATTTGGCAATCAAATAAATTAGGTTATCAAAGAGAATTAACATACAAACGTGAAGATGGATCGTTCAGCGCTTTTGGCAAGCAAGATAAAATGGGAAGCACTTGGTAATTTAATTAGAATTTCGTTTAAATTTGTTTATTAGGTAAATTTAATAAATTTTGTTTAAATAGGTTGACTGCTTTTGTTGCTAAATCTTTCCACCAAGCTAGAAGTTATGTTTCAATTGACGATGACGTACTAATTGGAGCTCTGAAATGGTTGGCATCAAAACAGCAAGGAGATGGTTCATTTCCTGAAGTTGGATCCGTTAGCCATAAAGCTATGCAGGTACACGAACCTCACAAACATTCTCTCTAATATAAAGATTTTGGCATAACCATCACACTTTTAATGTCCGATAATATTTTAAGTAAATATGTTTTCGATACAGGGAGGATCAGCGAACGGCTTGGCATTAACTGCTTATGTTTTAATTGCGTTCTTGGAAAATGGAGCTCAAGTAAGAACAAAAATTTTACAAAATATATAGAGTTCATTGCTCATTTTACTGCTGTTTAACAATAGCAAATGCAAGAGTTTAGTTCAGCTGTTGAACGGGCTACACGAAATATCGAGCAAGTGATGCTGACTGTGGATGACACTTATGCTCTAGCAATTGCTACTTATGCTTTACATTTGGCTGGCAGCAGAGAAAGGGAAACTGCCTTCCAGAAATTACAGCAAAAATCTACTACAGCTGGTGAGTAAAATGCATACACTAATGAAAATAAAATGTAATTTCATATTTTTTTTTTCATGATATAAGATGGTTTTAAGTTTTGGACTGGAGTACAAGAACAAAACATTGTAGCTGAGGATGGTGAAATGCCCAATCCCAAATCAAAATTAGAAACCAACTCGTACGATATTGAAATGACATCGTATGCACTGATGACATATGTTTTGAGAAATGATCTTAGTAATGCTATGCCAATTGTCAAATGGATGATCAGTCAAACCAACGCAAATGGAGGATTTTCATCAACTCAAGTATGTGGATTTTAGATTGAATTTTGTTAAAAATATGTCATAAGCAGACATTTGATTTTCAATTTAATGTATAAATCTACAGGACACTGTAATTGGCATTGAAGCACTTGCAACGGTGGCTCAGCAAATCAGTTCTCCACGTCGTAGTATGGACGTAGTATTTAACTATAACAATGCCAGCAGAACAGTTCAAATCGATAACGATAACGCCATGATTTTGCATACTTCTGAAGTAAGTTTTCAGTGATATCTTAACGAAACGATTTAACTGTATATTGTAAACTTAATCAATTTTTTTTATTTATAAGATTCCTAGTGATGTCAAAGAAGTTCGCATTACAGCTACTGGAACCGGTTTTGCCATTGCTCGGGTAAATACTTAATACAATCAAAAATAATAATTGTAATTTGAATTGGCATTTAAAGATTTAATGTTGATCCTAGGTTTCTTATTCGTACAACGTAAATGTGACACAAGAGAAACCGTCGTTTTTAATTAATCCACTGGTTGACCGAAATTCAAATCGAAATTTGTTGGTAATTAACGCTTGCACAACCTATTTGCAAAATGGAAGCAGTAACATGGCCGTTGTAGAAGTGGATTTACCGTCTGGTTATACGGTGGACAAAGACTCGCTTCCAGCTCTACTTAATACAAAGGACATCAAAAGAGTTGAACCGAAATCTGGAGATTCTGGGGTTGTCATCTATTTTGACAAGGTAATACCAATAGAAATTAAGTTAAATGCCGTTGTTGTTGTAATATATTTAATACCAAATTGTTTGACTTTCATATAATCGTTTAGCTGAATAAAGGTGAAGAAGTTTGTCCAACTGTAAAAGCATTTAGGACCTTCAAAGTAGCCAAGCAAAAGCCAACAGCGGTCAAAGCATACGACTATTATGATTTAGGTAATGCTAAATGTACACCGAATTTCAACGCTAAATTTTTTAAATTTATCTCTAATATAATTGAATGTTTTAAATCTTAAATATATTTTGTTAGGCCGAAGTGCACGGTCGTTTTATCAAGCGGAAGCAGCGACGTTATGCGATATTTGTGACGATGAAGAATGCGAACGTGGAGGATGTCCTAAAAACGATGGATTTTCAGCGGATTACAGAAGCTCCGGAAGTCTGTTAATGATCACTATACAGCTGAATGCTTTGGCAATCATTGCATCGTTATTTTTAACGCTGATATACCATTGAATTTGAAAACTTAAAACATGTAATGACTGGCTCATAACTTTACTTATGCAACTGTTCATAAATTGACGCGATAATAGTTTTATATTCCTCTTAAAATTGCTACACTTTATGAACACTCAGTAAATGAAACTTTTTAAAAGATGAAACATATTGTAATGCGCTGAGAGGTATTCTTTTTTAAAAACTCAATATTTTGGCAAATTTTTGATAAATGTTATTTTTATCAACGATAGCCAAATTAATATGTAAATTATGTGATGTACTGTATTTTTACATGATCAAAATTTGTTCTTACATTTTTTTATTTTTAATCAAACAATGCCAAGTGGCATAATCCGAAATGAACGCATATTTTCAAACTATCCATCAAATACATTCCACTTCTTTCATTACGTTACAAGTCATAGCTTTAATAATAGTCCATTTCTACAGTAAAAGACAAAACATGTTACATTTTATAAGCTAAAAACTGGTAAAGTTATAAATTTCAAATTGAGCATTTAAAAACCGTGAAAATTGAAATTTACGTTGACTAAAATGCTAAATTTTAAATTTACAACTTGCGTAGTTTATATAAAGAAAGAATAGGACAAGTTTCTTATTGATTTACTCATTTATTTACAATTTTTTATAATTTAAAATTAACACGAATGGGAACAGTAATGGTTGTTTAATTTAAACAGCTTATGACCTCATCTGAATCATTGAAAATCATATTTACATGTATAGTAACTGTGTCACCAGGTCGCAGCTAAACATTATGTTAATAAACAAACTTATTATTATACATGAAATTGTAAAGTAAATTATTATACAGTATATTGGCGATTTTTCAACGATGAGAAACTGCGTTATAAACCTTATTCTAAAGATGCAGATTGATTATTCTGTAATATTGCTTATAAATTAAGCGTAACCTACAAGTTTATTCATTTACATTACACAAAAGTTTTTTAAAGGATTTATCTGGGGTATTTAAAAAAAAAATAGGCAAATACCGGGTATGTATTTTTCTTAGACTATGAATATGTTCCAGCAATGTTGTCTATGGTACCAAATCCTCAAATCTCATAGCATTACCGATATCGTCACCTACTTAGTTAATAATTTAAAAAGGTAGAATCATAATGCATTGAGCTGAATTTTCGTCACACATATAGCCGTTGGGACAGGAGCCACAACTAGATGGATTGGGTTGTGGATTGCTGTTTACTGATTCATCAGCAATATATAATTATAAATAAAAAATAATGAAGTGATTTTACGAAATAATATTTACCATTAGAATTTCCTTGAGTGTTTGGACCAAATCCAGTTACATCCTGACAGACAACAAATGTGGACCACAGTAGCATTAATGCAACTAAGAGAGACATCCAACAACCCATTTTATTACAATTTAAAACTATGGCAGAGCAATTATACAGCTGCGTAGATCTAAAGTTTTTAAAATCAAATCATGAATTGCTGCTAGTACCGCTAGTCAACTGTTTTTTACGATTTCCGAACAATTGACGAGTATGTAACAATTTTACGTCACTGTGACAACTAACAACATTCAGTTGGCACAACTGCAACGTGTAGTTATAAACATGCTAATTTGCTAAAGTCAACACTTATGAAACGACATTGCAGCAATTATGATTTTTATTTTGATAGACAATTTCATATAAAATTGCGAAAAATGATACTTATAAGCTAAAATATTTAAAGTGTCAACAGTAAGTTTATTTTATTTTTTAGTTTTGATACCGGTAGTGTCTGAAACAATTTTTTAAAATGATTTTGAGCTTTGAATATAAACTACAGCGGCCAAAATGCATAATTTTATCAATTTGTAATTAAACGTTGCAGTTTTAACTTATACTGTAGAGTCGACTCCTTATGCGACATCGACTCCACCGTTTAGTCTACTCTGGAGTCTCCCATCTCTTGCCATTTTTCATCGCCGTCATTACTTCGTCTTCTGCCGCCACAAAATCTCTCTCAGCTAATACTGACGCACCATTAACCACATATTACGGTCACTAATAAGCTAATAAAAAAAATAAACCTACGTAAAAATCAACATCGAGGTTTAATTAATACTCTTGTAAATGATTTTCTATATTGTCATTAAAAATTAAAGAAATTGACGAAGATATTATGACGTTCTAAGCGTCAACCGAAATCGTTCTGCTGAATTGTCTTGGCCGATGGCGTTCGTGTGTCATGCGGCGTAGAAGTTTACTTACACTGCTGCAGTCATTCCAGCTGCTCTCATTGTCATCTAAAGAGCTCAGCTGTAGCAAATACATTTTACAATACTTAATCGATAATTAGTAATTATCAGTGATTACTAAAATTAATAAATTTAACGTAAAAGTAACGTATTGCTCGTTAACGTTCCAATCGGCTTCTTTGCGAAAAAATTCCCGCCAGAAAAAAAAAATACTCAAAAAAAATTGGCGGGCAATTTTTTTTTTTAGTAATTTTGTCATTATTACGTCATATTTACCAATCAGAAAGCAGAATTGCTCTTAGCAACATAAACAACCAATCAGAGTGCGAGTTATGAATTTTGAGTTGACAAAATGATGTCATTGGAATGATCGGCGTAACGCTTATGACGTCATATGAAAGAAATGAAAAATATTGTTTTTATTAAATAAAATATTATTTTGCTAATTTTAAGCGTTTAAACTGACTAATTGAGTGTTTTTATGGTGTCATTGATTAGTTATTAGAAGTTTGGACGTGTAATTAAGATTTTTTAATTTTTTTACTGATTGTGAGTAAAAAAGTTTAACATTGGGTCTATGCGTCTGAACATGTTTTTGATTTTAACATCAAATTGAATTTCAAAATCAAAAAATTGACAAGTTAAAGCGAACAAACTGACTACCACTTATTCCTAACACTAAATTAAAGTCATCTATGCAATTGGATTATTGATTAATGTCGATTTAATTAGTTTATTTCAACTTTTAAAACGACGGTAAACCTTGTAGCCGAAAAAAAGTCACTTTCACCGGCAGAATATTTGGCGCGCTTTCACAATTCCCGTGCTTAGACTTTTACCGTAAAAGTGATTGGACGATTTTCCACTCACCCGTGGAAAATTTCCCATCACTTTTAACACAGGAAAGTCCATATCCAATTACCCAACACCCCCATAATTGAAATTCGACATAACAAGACGGCCATGATGACGTAAAATGTAAACAATCAAAACTCCGCCTTTTTTATCATCAACTCAGCGTGATCAACTTGTACTTATAATCAATTAATTTAATTAATTAATGCTTCAATTTATTTATAGCAAAAATGTTCAATTTAAACTAAAATTGTTATTTGTTATCAGACTATTATGCTCCTGTTTATTTTGAAGATGAAATTATGTCAGAGGTTGTGGTGGTGGCAGCATTGAAATTATAACTAGAGATGGGCGACTGTGCCTTTTTTGAGAGTCGACTCAACAAAAAGGAGGCGATATTGCCAGAGTCGAGTCGACAAGTTTTACAGTCGACTCTCTATGTGACGTCATGTATAAGTCATTTGATTTATGTTATGTAACGTGATTGAGAGAGTCGACTCCAGAGTCGAATTTAGAGTCGAGTCTCCCAATTCTACAGATGAGAATATACTGCCACCAAGCGGCTATTTAAACAATTATATCCATCTTTTTTTTTACCCGATGAAGAATGCAGACGATGCTATAGAAAGTAAAACCAAACAATTGGCAAAAAAAGTTTTACAATCCGAAATAATTAAAATATTAATAGTTATGCTAATGGTTATTATGTAATTGGTAAGTAATGTACAATATATTATATAAACGAAATACAGTCTAAGTGGCATTTAACAATGTAGCAAAAACTTGGGCTTAAGTTAAATTAAGATACAGTATTACTGTACAGTAAGTACAATAATAATAAAGCTATGATAAACACATTATAATTATGTACTGTACTTTTGCTTGAAATCGATGTTGTAAACTACAATAATAATTCTATACTAACTATTGATCATTTGTTATTTTGAAAATGTGATTGATTATGGTAATTAAGTACTGTAGAAAAATACTGATTTGATAATTGTTGATTTGTATAGTTAATTATTTGGTTGACGGTTCATGTGAGTTTCAAAATGAGCAGTGTTAGTTCTGACGCCAGTGAGGTTCTGGCTGCAGCTCTTGAACAAATGGATGGTATTATTGCAGGTAAAGTTTTAATTTTTTTTATTATTGGCATATTTATGACACTTTCAATTCTTATATACCGTATGCCTTTATCATTAATGTGCAACACTTTTTATTTATTTACAGGATTTGAACCTGTAAATAAAAGTTCAGATTTAAAAGCTGACATTTCTAGTTCCAGTATTCCACCTTTATATTCCAGTAAAAGTAATTCCCAAAACGGTGGTTATTTAAGCAGTCCATTCCATCCATCATCTTCACCTTCTGGTGAAAGTAGGTTATGAAATACAGGTTTTTAATACGTGCTTCAAATATCTATAATCATTGCACTACCTAGACTATGAAGTGAACAATAGTGCAGCTTTATTGAATCGTATAAAAGAAACTATTGAAATTTCGATTTTTCCATCACCAACAAATGGGCGTGAAAATGGCAATGCAGTGGAAGAATGGACACCAGAGATAAAAGCATCGGTTTTCAACTGGAAAACGAAAATGGTGAGTGTATAATGTTTTTAATAAAAAATTTTATCGACTCTGTGAGTACGAAAACGCACAAGTTACAAAAGTTCAAAAAAGGTTTTGCAAATGCGATGGACTTGTCAAATATTAAACATTAAAGTAGATTCGTATGATTTTAGACAAACTCAGGGGCATTTTTTTTATTTGTAATTTCAAAACGGATAACTTTGTGGTTTCTGCTCTCACCGGTTTATTTTAGTTAGCAATACAGTATTTATAATTAAAAAAAATACTGTTAAGTACATTATTTAGTTAATGATTCCAAAATTTTAGTTCTGGTATTGTGCTAGATCTTGTATAGTTTGCTAAATTCTGTACTAAGCAAACTTAATTCCAAATGTATTCAATTTGAACACATTTATGACAAAATTAATATTTTGTCACTTTTAACCAACCATTTTTAAGTGTAAATTTTCTGTTCATTAACTTTAAATTACATTAAAGTCTGCTTTCTCTAAAATTGTTTCTGTAAACTTAATTGATTTTCCGTATGCTCTTGATGGTGGTTTTTCGTGTTTTTTTATATAAACCACTATAAAATGATAGAGCACTTGATTATCTAAAATTTAAAACTTCAACCATGACAAATTGTATTTTAAAGAAAAGGATTGTAGATCAGCTTGTCAGATAACTACTTTTCTCTTGCGCAAGTAGTTTTACAAACAGTTTCGTTATATTTTTGCGATGTAGCGTGTGACGGCAATTGATTTTGATCTTTATAGTCACAATATACGTTTTGTTTTGCCATCATTAAGAACTTGTAGACGTGAAAGAAAGTTTTTATATTGCGTAGCATTACGGTACTTTATAATGATGTTGATATGATGCTTTCGTTTTAACATACAACAAAAAGCAGATGCCAAAGTGCGGTGTATGTTTTTCAGACTTTTCTAAAAGCTATACCTATGCATGTACTGAGCTAGCATTGTACATAATGGTTATCTATTTATAGAAAAAAATACGCACAGACGTGTGCCTGTCTATTTTTGAAAATTTTTTCTTTTCATTACTACATTATAGAAACTATAGATAAAAAATAACGTGCAAACTCCTCTCTTTTTTTCCATCCTTAGTCCTTCATCATTTACTTTTCTCTTTCCTGCGTTTTAGAAATGTTTATAATTAAACAGAGCAGTTTGGATCTTTGTAGCTATCAGTTTCTCGTCGCTTTCGATTTGATTTTCAAATTGTTGGAGTTAATGTTTGGCTGAGATTTAAATTTTTATGTTAAAAATGATGAAAATTGGTGAAAACTCTGCTAGATGATGGAGAGATGTGAAGATTTAATTGATGTCGATTTGTTGCATGTATCTGATTCATCTGAATTAGTCGGCAAATCATGTTGCCATCATGAAGACACCAGTGGTAAATCTATCAGGCATCTTTGCCAACATCCGATATGTTGTGTCGACAGTGTTTGCCGATGCCATGTCACTTGCAATTGTGACCACTGGATGCGCATGCAACATCGACTGATGGATGCTACAGTTAGACCAAATGAGATAGATGCTAGTAGTTGCTTAGTATTGTCGAGCGAGACTGCTGAACATCGACTTTCGAAATATCTCAGACCTAGTGTTGATACAGTAGAAGAGCGGTCACCATCCTGTGACTGCAGCCGTGGCGTGCTTGTTCATCGTAATCCTTACTGTAACGAGATGTCTGATTGTAAGCATAATCGTCGACATCTGACAGCTCAAGTGGCCTCTAGGCAGGTCCATTCGCTAGTTGTAAGATCAGTCGATGGCTCTCATTGTCCAGTGCCTTCTCAACCGCCGACCCATAAAACATACCGATTCAATCCAGCTTCGGGTATTCCCACACGCTTAGTTAGAAGAACGGATCCCCCCGTGGAAAATAGGGGGAAACGTGCAACTGTTGAGGTATAAATAGTTTTTAGGATAAAAAGTTTTAGTTACGATTTGGGTTTGTAATTATTAACTTCTTAACCACGCAAAATATAAATTTTATGACGCTGTATCGTTATCTTTGAAATTACTTTTGAATATCTAACAAATGAATAGTTCTTTAACTTAATCACAAAGTTTAGGCAATTGAACATGAAGGGAAATAACGGTATACAAAGAGCTTAGATATCTAGCTTTTGTAAAAATTTCAATATTTTAGTCTCAATTTCTATTTTTTATCATGAAAATTCGTATTTCATTTCTTAGTAAATCATTTTTGGTGTGGAATTTAGTTCATATGATTTTTTGGACAGTGTGGTAAGCGTTTACCACTGTTGTAGCAACGATTTAATGAGTTTTTACAAAGTTTTCGATATGTTCTATTACATAATTTAGATAATTTTAATGTAGTTTCTCGTACAGTATATCAAGCTGTCAGGATTTTTGCCAAATTTTGGAGTTATCTAGCGGCATTGACTAAAGAAGAACTTTTGGTTATTTGTACTCTACTGATCTTTTGAAAAGTAACTAATTTGTTTACAAGAGTCTTTGTCGAAAGGTTAATTGCTATCGATGTAATACTTTAATTTCTGTATGTCATTGCAAAGAGGTGATACGAAGAGTTTTTCATGGGCAAATATCGATGGCTTATGAAAACGACGTTATTTAGTTCACTAAGCTAATTTAGTATTTGTTGCACGATTTTAAAACGTGAAAGCTTCAATTACTACATAGTCATTTACGTTGAATGAGAGGATTAATCCGAAAAGTGATAGGGAAAGTAGGGGAAAGGTTTAGTGTTATGTTAAATGTATCGGTCATTGCCTTTGAAATTTATGTTGTAAATGTTAAAATTAACTTATTGAAATTTATTATAAGGAATTATAAAGGCTCTCTTTTATGCTTATCGAATTTTTTAAAGTACAGTACATGCTTAAGCAAAAGTAGTCGAATGTGCTAGATTTCTTTTAAAGCGTTTGTTTCTAAGAAAATGTTTTTGAAAAAATATGAATGTTCTACATTTTTGTTTTATATAGGCTGACGCACTTTCTTCCGTTTATGTTGATCTGCAGGAGCATTTTAATCGTCTGGAGAAAGAAAAGGATACACTTTCACTTCAGGTTAATTTTTCATGTTTATTCTTTGATGCATAATATTTAAAAAAATTAAAACAATGCAGGTCATCGTTTTAAACGAGCAAATTGATGCTCAAGGTGATAAAATTCGAGATTTGGAGTCTGGTTTGTCAATGAAACAAGAACAGTTGGATAACTTTGAAGGGATGATGCAAAGAGTAAATTTAATTATTATTTTAAATGAAGTTTATTGCTAACAATTTCGAATTTTGTTGTGTAGAGTTTAACCAAATTAGAAGCTCAAAAATTGGACTTGTTATCTGAGATTTCTAATTTAAAGTTAAGAGTGGCTTTAGCTGATAAAGAAAAACTTGAGGTTGAAGAACGAGCTAGAAAAGCAGAGGTATTTAAATGATTGTTATAATTTCTAATGAAATTCTAATTTTATTGATTTTAAAAGTTAAAGACAATTAGTCTGAAAGCCCGTTTAGTACAAAAAGAAAGAGAGTTGGCTACTTTGCGATCTCAAATGGACGGTCAGCCAGTAGCTTTTAATGAAGTTGGGTCTATAGATGGAGATAAAAAAGGTTTGATTTAAAATGTTTAATATTTATCGTATTTAATTAAATTGAATTTTGTTGGTAGATTATGATAAACCACCAATGAGCCCAAGGAAATATTTGCCACATTCTGGTTCTCAAAATATCAAACTTGATAACAATCATGGAGTATCACCGGTTTGCTAAATATATCTAATTAATTGAGTTGATTTTTAAATGCATATAATTTATAGGCTGGTTCGAAACAAGGATCAATCGCAAAAAATTTAAATGATGAAAAACTGTCGGATGATGTGTCATCGAAGGTAATTACTGTATAGTACATTATTTATAAAATTTGATTATCTTAATATCAAAACTAATTTAATTTTTTTTTTATTTTAGTTACCATTGGCCATTCTTCGTCATGAAATAGACGCTTATGGTACCATTCCACGAAATCAAAGTCGATTTGGGTCAGGCTATCTTGAAACAGCATCGTGTCATGGCAGCCTACACCCGGATGTACCAGATAGGTTGCAAAAGAGTAAACCCTCAGGTTTATCATTTGGTAAAGGGTTTTTCTGGTTGAAATCTGGCAAACGCAGTTGCAGTACTCCAAACCTAGGTGATGGTGCTCTGTCGGGTTCTTTCTTTTTATTATTTATTTACTTTGCTTTTGTTACTTTTGGCTTTTATTTATTTAATAACGTTGCACGCCATTCCTTTCTTTTCTTTGGGACTGTTACGCAATGCTTGTAAGATATTGAATTTACTATAGCCATTACTTGATAAATTGAATGGGTCATCTTATAGAATATTTACTGATTTAGGACCAGGTGGCGACTCCGTAGCGCCTAAACCGAATTTAATTTATCAGTCGTCTCAGTCAACACAGCTATCAAACGACAAACTTCCAGCATTATGTGATCAAAAAGCGAAAAACAAAAGTCTTAAAACATTAGTATCTAAGTAATAATAATTATAAAAATACGATTAAGGTACATATTTTGGTTTTATTTAATTGGGATTGAATGACAGATTAAAACGAAGCAACTCTCATCATTTGGAGAAGGACCAGTTGGGAGAATTTACTAGAGGTGGTATAAGAGCTACTACTGGACCTCGTTTGGGTTGGTCGCAAGGTCCTAAAAGTTTACACCAGCAAGTGAAATCGTGATATATTTGCTATTAAATGTATGCCAATTATGACGTTTGATCTTTTAATTTTTAGGGATCCCGACGTTCCGTTTTCTCAGTGGGACACTGGAAGAATTGCCAATTGGTTTCATGAAATTGGTTTGTCGGCTTACATTGTAGAGTGTAGAAGATGGGTAAAAAATGGCGAACAGTTACTCCAAGCTGAAACATATCAATTAGAAAAAGTAATTCATTTTTATTGACTTTATTTTTGAAGTTTAGTAACCACCCAATTTTAGGAACTGGGACTAAAAAATCCACTACATAGAAAAAAACTTCAGTTAGCGCTACAAGATATAAGCTCTGGTGGTAATGATCCCAGTAGTAAATTAGATAGCATTTGGGTTATGCATTGGTTGGACGATATTGGTCTTCCACAATATAAAGACGTTTTCAATGAAAACAAATTAGATGGAAG
The DNA here is from genome assembly GCA_013389785.1 of Helicorthomorpha holstii. Lineage (NCBI taxonomy): Eukaryota > Metazoa > Arthropoda > Diplopoda > Polydesmida > Paradoxosomatidae > Helicorthomorpha > Helicorthomorpha holstii. Next base: position 11,875,918 of record JAAFCF010006680.1, on the reverse strand, counting down.
AATGTTGAATTACTGCACTATGGTAAGCATTTTACGTTTGAAACCCGTTTGGATATTGTTATCATTTTTTGAATGTTTGTTACATGCTTCATTGTGGATTAATTTGATAATATATACAAGTAAATTCGTCTACTAATTTTTGTTGTTGTTAATTACATAAAAAAAGAAAATTTATATTTTGTTTATTTATACAGGATGATTTATCATTTCTTAAAGTTGTGAATTTGTTGCACTACATAAGTTTGAAACGGGGAATTGAAGTGTTGAGGCAGCATCAGTTTGCTCCTGGATGTTTGAAAAGGAGACCACTCCCAGAAGAAGTAACGTTTAAACGTTTGAAGTATTTATTTTATTAATAAAGTATAATATTAATATTTCATTGATTTTATCAGTCGACAATGAAGCCCAGAGTATTAGATGTGGCTTTGTGGACCAATCATCGAGTAATGGAATGGTTGAGAGCAATCGATTTGTCGGAATATGCACCAAATCTGAGAGGAAGTGGCGTTCATGGAGCTCTAATGGTAATTAACGTCATTAATTAACGTCTGGGATTACACAAAATCATTATATACGTGAACAGATTTAGTTTATATTAATTGAATTTGCTATAATATAGACTGATTTGTAGATATTTTAGTACGACACCAAAAAAAAAACGAAATATTGAAACTAAATTTTGGGCGGTTATCTAGTTTTAACATACTGTATATGAATGATGTCGATCTACTGAAGTAAATTTACTTCGTAATGAAAGTTGTATTAATTTGCTTAAAATTTTTAGGTTTACGAACCTAGATTTAATGCAGAATTGCTTGCAACATTGCTGTCTATTCCTTCAACTAAGACGTTATTACGAAGACATTTAAGTACACATTTTAAAGAACTAGTAGGTAAAGAAATGTTTAAAGCGAAACGAGATTGCGAATCGGCCCCTGGTTATGTAGCGATCAATATCAACGATCGAATCAAGGTGGGTGACTAGATATTTTATAAATCAAATGAAAAGATTAATTATTTGCACAAAATTTACAGCCACAAAAACGAAATCAGTTTACTATTTTGAAGAAAAAATCAAAAAACAGCCTTGACCAGAACGATTACGTCTGTCCAATGAATAACTATAAGGAAACCATCTCGATTGCAGGTAGTGAAGCTTGTAGTCTAGATAGTGTGAAAGTATAGATTTTATAATCGGAAAATATTGAGTTTCACATATTCAAGATTATCTTTCATTGAAGAAAAATCGTATTCAAGAAACCATTTTTTGAAATAAGAAAACATTTGATGTGAAATTTGCGTTTTCTTTTGAGAAAACAATGCATTCTTGAATTTAACAGATTCACTGTTTTTATGTGCCTTGTTTCAAAAACTATGGTGATTTAGGCAACAAAGTGTCAGACAAGAATAAATTAATGGGTGAATTCGGAGAACCGACGCGTCGTAATTCATAGGGAAACAGCAAGTTATGATCATTATCCATCTCATAAGGATATGGAATTAGTATGTATTCCGGTTGTTAACATTTTGATCTAAGTTTATACAGTAACTAAGTTAAGATATAGTACATAAGTTAGCATGAATTATTCATGACACGTGCATTTTATTATGATGTTAAATTTGATTGCTGTAGTTATGAAAGCTCATAAAGAGTTGAACAATTTTTTGTAGTGTTTATCCTAGATCGACAATTTCTTGTGGAATGTAGATTGGTTCATTGACAATTTGCCATTAATTCAGTACTATGAAATTCCACTCAATATAGTATTCATCTATTTTTTAAGTTAATTATGTTCATTGTAGTAGTCATCGTTTATATAAACATTAGTCTTGTATGGCAACTATCAGCATTTTTTTTTTAAAACTTATTTTTAACTTTTTTGATCATTTGCACTTTGGACTATTGTTTTTGAAAATTTGGCTAGATTACGACATTTAAATACAGTAATATCATATACTGTAGATCATTTTTCGAGTTATACAGTTTATACGTTTGACATTACATCATTTATTCTGTTGACTACTACACGGTATGAATTTCAAGTATAAATGAATATAAATGTAAATCGAAATGAAACAGTAAAAAGTTCCTAAAGCAGCCAAAATTATTTTCTTAATAATAATTATAATGAGGAAGTCCCTTTTACGTTTAAAAATTGAAGAGAAACATTTTACCAATAGTTTCAAATCTATTGTTAATATTATCAATGAGTTTTTACTCGTAAGATACACTTTTATTCGTCAAGCTAAATAAATTGTCGCATAACATTTCATTTTACATCATTATAATCAATGATCGTTTTTATTAAACAATAAATATCGATTTACAGTTAATTTAATTTTCACAATGGATATTCGCAGATGAAAATGCTTTACACTTTTAAACACTCTACTGGGTATTTGCTGTTCAAAAAGCAAGAAAGAGCTTTATTGTTTACTTGGTACAGTAACAGTCAAGTTGATTGGAAAAAACTTTTTGCATTGAAAAGTTCAGTATACTGGTTGAGTTTGGATGTTTGTACAGGGCCAATAAAGAAACGAGACGAAATCTAATCCATTCCATTTACGCATTTTCCGGTTTCTTTTGGGATTACGTTGAAATTATTAGTTTAGCTTTTTCCTTATGTTATAAGATCGAAATATTATATAGTATTATATCTTATTATTGATAATCTGTAATTATTAACTTTGCCAGTAGAAATCACTATGGATGTGTCTCGTGACCCACTATTTGCTTAACGACTTGAGCATCTCTCAACGCTCTTTGGCATCTTTGCTCTTTCAGATTTTTTTTCCTCTCTTCCTTGAATCCTAGTTATGCTGTGTTGCTCAAAATTGGCCTTCAGCCATTATGCGAGTGTGAGTGTACTGTGTATGCGTCGTTTGATTGTTTCTCCACAGCAAAACCCTATTGATTGGATTAAAAGTCGATCAGTATTGCTTCTTTCAACAATTGCAAATATAGATACTCAATTCGATGATATAGTTGGTTTTTGCAACATTTAGTGCAAGGGACAACAGTTAAAATCTGAATTTGTATTTTATTGGAAAAGCTTTCGTGTAACATCATCATGGCTTTGAAGGGCTGTCCTGTATCTTGTGTCAAGTATTTTATCATCGTGTTTAATTTAATCTATTGGGTAAGTAAATCCATTGGTACCTTTTCTTTTCTAGTCATTTACGAATCGTTTGCGTGTTATATTGAATGTTTAAAGAAACGTTAAATCTTGTTTTTGTGCAAAAACAATGAATGGCAACAAAACGAGTTTTGATTATTATTTGTTTCCTCTATTTGACAGCTTATCGGGATTGGAATCCTCTCCATCGCAGTGTATTTTAGAATCAATTACTCACAATACACTACTGGTATTCCCAGTTTGGAAAAGTATTACACTGGAATTTATATTATTATGGGGACTGGAGTACTTATCGCAGTATGTATACTGAATTGGTGAACATACACTCGTTAACAACTTAACACTAATTAATAATTGGTTTCGCCTAATTTAATTAAATAGTCATGCAATGTTTTATTTGTTTAACAGTATCATTTTTATAATTTATTAATTAATTGTAGTTTGTAACGGGTGTATGTTTAATAACAAAAAAAATTGATTTGAATACAGAAATTTAAGGCTTAAATTGGGTCTGTTTTTTTTGTAAAGGTCATTGGATTTTTCGGATGCGTAGGCGCATACAAAGAGAGTCCGTGTATGTTGGGAACGGTGAGTAATACGTTTTGTTTCAACAGCATCCTTATTTCTATCTTTTTTTTAGCCTCGGAGTTCAGACACTGACATATATTTAGCTAAGCTGTAGTATGTATACAATAATCGTAAACTACTCAGTTGTCATTCTCTGCTAGTCGATATGGCAAAGAATGTTCTGCCGAAAATAACAACTTAAAGATGAACGTTGACACGAGTTACATATTGTATTGCACACTGTATTATGCAGGTTTTTCCTAATCGATTTGTCTATCGCTATGATTGGTTTTAAGAGACTCTGTGTTTATGTACGTGTGATTACACATGCTGAAGAAATAATCTCGATTGTTGACTCATTGGTGTCTAAATACAGTGACTCTAATATTAGTAAAGGCTAAGGAAGTTCCGCAATTACTGTACAAGTTAGTAAGGAAGTCCTTCAACTAGACGGAAAATGTTAGTAAAAACGTTCAGCTAGTTACTGAAATACTATAGTGTAGAACAGTATCATTTTTTTGTTTGATAAAAAATCAATTAAAAATTATCCAGTTTCTCTACAAAGTGCTTTAAATTTGCTAGTGTTTTATGAAATTGTTTATGTTGTAAACGACTAACAAGGGATCAGCTCAGTGACTCTTAATTTTTGTCACATACAGTAATAGTTCTTACTAATAAATTGGTAATATAATAGTGTTAATTTGTACAGTACCACAGTAAAAGTTTATTGTATTTAGTAACTTTGCAAAAGATCCTATAGTATAACTGCATATGTCACAACAGTAAACTTCCTGCACAATAATAGCCATAACTAACTGAAGACAGTATTCAGAAATAATTAAACTTAAATTGTAATATATTGTGTAACCACCAAAATAAGGGGTACTGAAAGTAACCAATATTTGTAAATGTACGTGTTAAAAGATTTGCACTTGATGATAGTAACTTATATCTCAAAACAGGACTCTTAAGTTTGAATGAAGTTATGAAACGTTATTCTAATAAGAGTGATCGAAATATTTGTTTTCCGAGAATAACGAACAGGGTTTAAGTTTTCAACAACTTTAGTGGAATTAACGATACATAAATTAGAAAGTCACTTGCTTATGAAATATAAAACTAAATTTTTTTAAAGTAATTTAAGCCAGCCAAAAGGCATCGTTTTTGAATATCTATCATTATCCAGTTGCATATTGAGAAGTACTTTATCAAAATACAGCATAACAATATCATTTTATAAAACGATAGGAATACATTTACAGTACCGTACTGTACATATTTTGCGCTTGCAGACTGAAGTTCTGTTGATAGCTTGCGTACAGTATTGTGTTGCGTGACTTTATGATTGTTTGATGTAATTGTGGTAGCGGCAGTTAATATTATATCTATACTATAGTCGTTTTTTTAGTACTATATTATAAACTATTCCTTGAGAAATACTAGAGTTATGGCCTTTAGGGAGTGAGAAATAAGGCTGTTACAAATGCATTCAATTTTAATCCTGTTTGTACAGTAGTTTACTCCTTGTAATGCACAGCTGTTTCCAACATTTGCTTCTTGGTAGGGTGGTAGATAGTAAATATTAAGTACAGAAAATAAATTAACTTAGTGGAAAGTTATCGGTAAGGTCGCAACGATATCGTTTATCTCAATTAAATATCAACAATATTCTCATGACATTTAAGCGACATACATTTCATTTTTGAAAGATGATGATTGACAGGTTTTTTAATGAGTATAATCTTTTTTAAGTGTTAATTTAATAAAATTAAAGAGCTGTAAAGATTTTAAACTTTAAATGTTTTCTACAGTAATGTAATACAGTAATATAAATATAATTTTACTTGTCCATGAATTATATTTTTTTTTTGTAAACTTTCAATTAAAGAAATACTAAAGTTATACAATGTAATACAATATCATGATGTACTGTATAAAGATCACGGTTTAAATCTGTATTTTAGTAAAAATATTGTCTGTACTGTTTATTATGAGAGTTTAATTAAAATTTTTTATAATTACAGTTTTTCACCCTGTTGTTTGTGGTTTTTGCTGCTGAAGTTGGAGCTGGTGTTTGGGCTTTCCTTCGTAAGGGAGACGTAAGTTTATAGCCAGATTTAGGATTAAAGCTATCGATTTTATTATTTTTATTTAACCACAGTTGGATACTTTGATTGACGATGCTTTGCAATATACAATTAAAAATTATGGAAGTGAAGCTCTTCAGACTGAAGCTTTTGACGCTATTCAGCGCCAAGTAAGTATAAATCGAAACTGTTTGCTTACGAAATCAATTTAACCATTATAAATGACGCAATGGTTTTTATGTATGATAGGTTAAGTGTTGTGGCGTGAAGGGTCCATTAGATTGGAAGGATTCCAAATATGGTCAAGGAAATACACCAGATATTGGGGTTGCAAGTAAAGTAGGTTTTTACCGAGTTCCAAAGTCATGCTGTAATGTTCCTGAGGACTCACCAGCTTGTGGTGAAGCTGTTCGATCTCAACAAACACTTACTGCCATTTTTAACAGCATTCACACCGAGGTTACAACTCTTGAAATAATCTTATATGTGACATTTGTGAAATGTAATTTGATATTTATTATACAGGGATGTAAGAAAGCTGTTCAGTATTTTGCCAATGAAATGCTCGATTATGTTGCGGGAATTGGAATCGGAATTGCAATTATTGAAGTACTTTGCAGTGTTAGCTCCGTGTTGTCTAACATGTCTAATGAATTTTTTTTTAATTTTAGTTACTGGGGATGATTTTATCCATGATATTATGTTGTGCGATTCGCCACGACAACGACTACAAGCATTAGAAATTGAAAGAAAATTGCCAGTTGAGATAATTTTTTGAATTTTAGACTTCTCAAACTAAGAGGAGCAGAAAAATTGCCATTATTCAAGTACATTCTAGTGAAATCGCAGTCACAGTAGCTATAGGTATGTAAGAGCATATATAAATATAAATATCTATACATATATTTACTATATATACATACAGAAAACCATTTAAAACAGAAGCAGTGGATTTGATATGTGGTTACACGTATCTTGTATACTTGTTTATACTTGTATCAATGTTCGTAAATCATACAACATTGTAATGTAATTTACACACTACCATAACGTGTGTTCATTATTATTATTGTTCTATATATAATGCATTTGCTACTTACAGTTTGAGAAGTGAAGTGATTTGAGAAGGCGAAATTATAACAAACAAAAATGGCATTTCTCGTACAAAAACCAGCGCTTATTTTGAGCAAATGTTTGCCAAAGTATTAACTTATATTCTCAATGTTTTTGTGCTATATCATGACATTAATTCTACATGCAGGTTCTTTACCTCCACATATATATATATATTACTGTATAATATTAATATACAACATTAATATACATTTTTATATTATATACATATATTTATATTTTAGCCAAGTAAGAGTTTTGTATTTTTTTATTTGAGTCAGTTTCCAGCAATAATGGGTAACCGAATTAACTTACGATAAGTTTAGTTTAGCTCAGTTGTTTGCTTTGATTAATTTTTTGTGTTTTTAACGTTTTAATCGTGTTTTTACTTGTCAAATTTTTGCCATCGAATATTGAGGATGCTGAATACTATGAACCATTAAAAAGTATTAAGTGAATCTCAGTTATGGTGTTGATGTTCCCACTTTGTAATTTGCATCACAGACCAGTCGGCTAGTGTACACGTCTACTGTAATAAATACAAGTACAACCATAATTACGAATTTAATAGGCGATACTAGGTGTCTTCCAGCGCAGAAATTCATATCATTATATGGTGCAAAGTGAAAATGATTTACAATCTATATAGCAACACATGGACAGTGCTAGATTTACCCTTAATGTGATCCTTAAAGTGGGATGTTTATTTGGAACAAAATTTGCTTTTATAAGACTGTTGTTTTATTGTAGTTAAATTAAACACGGCTCATTTGTGAACCATGGTTTTTCGTTTTTAAATTTAGTTATAATTTGTTATTAATTACAGCATTTTGATTTTGTGGTTATCCAAATTAATATGATACTAAAGAAATCTTTGGATAAAATTGCCGGTAAAATGAAGTGATGGTTGTGAGGTTTTTTTGGTTATTTAATCTTTGAATAGTATTAACTTAGGTGTACATTGTAGAGTATTTTGAGCGCTGCTATGTGAAGTACTTTACTGTAAAAATTGGACGATGTAATAAGTCGGATGGTAATATTTACCGTAAATTAAACGCCACTTACAAAATAGTCAAAATTAAAATCTGATGTTACACAGTTGGAGATTTAGTTGGTTAATACCGATTTTAAACCAAGAACTGGTTTTTAATCGGACTTTATGTTAAACTATAAAACCAGAATCATTGTTTGAAGTTTGCAATTTTGGCTTCTTTCTATGCATTATGCAACCCAGTATTGACATGGAATGACTTTACTTAACCAAAACTTTAAGATAAAGTTTCGCTGCCATACAGTGATAATACGTTTATTAATATACTTATGTAAAGAGTATTTTGTTGTATGTAAAAATTTTAGTTTGATCGTTTATTTCGTATTACATATATAATATGCATATGATATATTATTAGAACTTGAATTAAGTGCGTGTTTTAGCTGTCGTATAAGGCAAAATGTGTGCAGTGATTTTTATTGTATCAAGATGGTCGTATAATTGTATTTTTATGTAAATTATTAGGATGTTCTAGATCCTAATCTTGACTTTTGCGAATTGATGGAAACTTAAAATCGTTTGCGGGTGAAATTTTTGGCATTGGTCAATTATGCGAAATTTGAGACGAAAGAGAAAAAAAAACATTTCGCTGTATAGTATGCACATGTCTGTAGATATACAATTATTGTTAACATAGTCGGACATTATTTTTAGATGCTTTAGCTGCAACGTAATTTTTGAAACATCATTTGTAACAATCAGAATTTTTAAAAGTTTAATTTTTTATCAATCGGCGAAAAGCGCAATCAGCTGACAAAAACGTTGACAGCTGAAGCTCTTGAAATTTTTTTGGGCAGAAATCAATCATTACAGCTTTGTAATTTGACTTTTTATTCTCAGATTTCAAAACCTTGGTATAGTTAGTAGTTAAAATATAATATAGCTAATGATTTCAGCAGCAATAGTATTGCCGAACAATCTGAATTTTAATGAAATTGTTGAAATCTGAAGAAGTCTAATGAAAAATGTAATGTTTGGTGTGTGTAGTATGAGTCGTTAGCTATATGCGTACCTGTAGATTAACGTGATAATAACTGAAGGTTTAGGAACTATCATTCTAAGATTTTCAAAAATGGTACCTCGACAAAAATTATTATTTCTTTGCATTTTATTGAATAATATCCATTGTTTATGAAATCTTCTAATGGTTTGATTCGAATATTGACATTCATTATGTAATGCTACACATTTTAATTGCACTTAATGTTTTGTCGATTATTATATGCCTGATGTTTCGAAATTAATACGACTGAAAAAATAATAAAACCGCATAACACACATTTTATCTTGTGTAATTTGCTTTTTAATATATACAGTATTGTGCTATTTAATTTTTTTTCAAAATTATTTTATAGTTTGGTTTTCGACATCAAGCTATCTTAATTTTCAACAAACTAACTTAAAAGTTTGTCTCTGGTTTCTATAAAAGGTAGATTAAACACAAAATGAAACGTTTTGCAATACTAAACGAAAATATTCGAACTTTTCGAAGTTCTGTGCCTTTAAGATTTAGGTGATATGTTTATTAATTAGACCACCAAATAAATGTGTTGATAGAGTTCTCAGCAATCGTAATGGTAAACTCAGTAGAGTCGGTATCTTTGATAGTTATCAGATTTGGAAGACTGCCCCTGTTTTAAAATGAGTTATAAGTTGTGATAAATTAAATTGATATATTCACCATTTACTTGTTCATAATAATAAGCACTGTCGAATTGGTTTGTGGACAATCAAAGGCAACATGACCAAGATTTGAATTTGCTATTAGAAGTGTGGAAGAAATTGCAGTATTAATAACTACACAACGAGGAGTCACAAATTTGCTAAAATGCCCCATAGCGTAAAACATTGGCTGTTTATAAAATTCATCCTTATCTGGATTGACTATAATTGGACTGTCAGTATAGCCGTTAACCCAGTTTGGACCTCCAATCATGCTTAGGGCAATGTTCCAGTCTACCCATCCTACTGTCCAATGTGATAAAGTCTGTAAAATTGATAATTCAAGTATTGTTAAGAATTGTTAAATATTGTTGTAAAATTAGTTTCAAACCTCGATTATATCTGTAGCATAGTTTTCACCTCTTTCCCAGTTTCCTAAGTCTACAGCTTTTTGCAATTTTGAGAAACCCTCACAGGCTTCAGTTGACAATATGAAAACATCAGGAAAAATTTCGTGTGTTTTATCTAGGACAATTGGTGGAACAATACGATTGGAATACCAATGCACGCCTATGCCATCTATATAAGCTTTGGCATTCGACGCGTCACTTAATAATTTGACTGACCATAATGGTAAATACAAGCGTTGGTCATCTAGCATAATTATTTTCGTTTCGCCAAACCCATAGTTTTTCATTGTTGGTCCCAAGTTGTTTCCAATAAAGCTTGCTTGACATTCAGGTGTAAAGCCCATAGCATTGAATGGAAAAAAAGGTACAAAGCCATCTGTAGGTTCATTTTGTGCTGTCACAGCCCAAAAATCAATATCATGGTTTTTGTATTCAGTTAAGAATCTGGAATTAATTGTGTTTATAATTTAACTACTTTAAGTTTTGATGACAATCGAATAAATACTTGACAAAATATAAAGCCCAAGTTTGATAATATGTGCCTCCCGGATTTCCTTTTAAGGTTCCAAATCCATTGATTTTATTGTTAGTTTTCATCCATGCAGGTGCTGACCACGGGCTCGCAAATAACTTTATTGGTTTACTGGTCACGGATAAAGCTTGTTTAATGACTGGAATTTTATATTTGAGGTCCTCATCTGCTAAGCTGAACTTAGTTAAGTAGAAATCCCCTGCATTATTATCGTCGTAAGTGTATGGCCGAGTAGAAAAGTCAGTTCCACCAATGGGAACTCTTACAAATGTGTATTCTATCCCTATTTTAAATTGTTGAAGGGTTAGTTTAAGATATACTGGACGAGTATAATTAAAGATATACCATCTGAAGCAAAGTAGGAGCGTAATAACTTTTGTTTTGTTGCATTTGTTAAACTCATGATATTTATTGCGGCTGAATCAGTAATAGCTCCACCAAAACCTAAAATTTCTTGCTTTTTTTCATTATGTAGAAGTGTAATGGTTGTTGTGGTGGCAAAGTTATCATTTAATCCTGCAACTGAAATTAAATATTTATTACTATATGAAATTGTTTACATTATTTAAATGAATAATATAGCGTAGGCGGCATAGATAAACAAAAAAACTAGAATTATAAACTATAATATTGGGTCATAAATTATTAATTGTTAAAGTTATATATAAAGTTATATAATATTGCTTTTTGTAATTCGTTCGTGATGTTACACAATTGTTATAACTATTAATGTTTTCTAAAACTTGTTACATTTTTAGTTTACCGAATCGATAGGCGGTTTTTTTGATAATGTAGTTTTTAAATTTTGTTGAATTTATAGGAGGTAATCTAATCTGTAATCTGCATGTCAATCTATTTACGCAAACATGCTATGAATACTTGTCAAGCCATTCCGTTTTAGGTTGAATGTGGAATTTTGTTATATTCAAGATTCACATATGGCAGTCTAATATAAAAGTCAAAAAACATTATTGCAAACACGTTAAAGTTGCGGGTAAAACGATTATTTCTGACCTACTGTACCAAAATCATTATTAGAAATGAACACGGTACTACAGTATATGCTAGTAGAATTAAAAAAATAAAAGTTTTCTAAATGTAAAAAATTTGTAAAAATAAAGTAATTGAATAAAATGACTTCCGTACCCGTACAACAAAAAACAATAGAATTCTACCTCAAATTACTAAAAGTACATAAATCTCATCATAATTATTTTTCATTTATTTTTAAATAAAAACATTCAATACCGTTTAAGTTGTAATTTGTCATGGTATTACTGATGTTTTTTGAGAATGTGCCTTTATATTTTTCAAATCGTTTTCCGGATTTTGTAGTTGTTATTTTCCAAAATTGTCCATTTGGCAATTGCGGAACATCTTCAATTGTATCACAGTAAGTGGCATTACACAAGCAAACCATCCCCACTCCAAATGTCTTTGAAATACATGGCAAATCTTGTTCTTTATCATCAAGGATTATTTTTCATATAAATTTAGTTTTTTTTAAAAAAAAGTTTTTATAACGTTAACACAGTCTATAATTATAGCGTTCACATAGAAACTGTACTTACCTGAGGATAAACGATACATTAACATGATTAGAAGAAGTATAATTAACGACATTATTAATCCACTTGATGATTCTTGTAGAGTGATCGTAAACACTGCAACTGCTGTTCTGTAAATGTCATTTTGTTTATTTACCGGTACTTTAAATTATTTATAAGTTTATTAAGCTTAATAATTTACTCCTAGAATGCGCAGTATTGAAAATTATTAGTATTGCGCTGAAGGAGGAGCTAGAACGTTAGAAATTGTTAGAAAATGTTGTGAAACTTAATTTACTAAAACTACTGCCACTTTTCTAACTGTTTCTACCTGCATAGAATACTGAATTTTTAATTACAGATATTTATAGCTTTATGGTTATGACGATTTAGTATAAATATTCATGTTTGAGTATAAATAGTGTTTTTAGTATAAATATTCATTACTACTGCATTAAATTAGTATATTAAATTTATTATATCTAATAGTACAATACATTTTCTCGAATAATTTCTAATTATATTACTTTGAGGGTTAATATACAGTAATTATTACTGCATTAAAATAGAATCATATTAAATTTATAATAGTAGTGATGGTACGATACATTTTCTCGAATAATTTCTAATTATGTTACCAAAATAAAGCGCCTAACTTGTTTTCAAAATTTAAATTTTACAAACTTTTTGTAACTGGTTTCTCATACCAAATTCACTTTTAGTAGAGAAATTCATGTTTAAAGAAAAGACGCAAAAGCGAGTTGATTGACATTTTAAAATTGGCGTCACGATCTACGTCATTTCTTCCTACTTCGTCGGGGTGACTTGTGTTTTCCCCCCTCGAGCTGTATCTGGTAATTTGGTAGGCTGACCACGGTTGGAGACTAAAATTTCGACTGCTCGGTTTGTTACTGGATGTGAAGTGGTTGCCAAGGTTATTATTTTTGTAGGGTGTAATGATTGAACTTCAAACTGTTGTCGTATTTAGGCTGTGTTTTTAATCTAATTGTACATAATAGATTTATAAATCTTATTGTAATGTGTTTGGAAGTTGGAACTCGACATGACACAAGAAGATGATCATGCGTGGTTCCATGGAAAAATATCGAGAGAAACTGCTGAAAGGCTATTAAAATCAGGTACAATTTTAAACTCGTATGTTGTTATACAATATTATTGTTAAAAAAGTTTCGAATGGGTTAAGCTAGCTGAGATTTGCGTTGTAAACAACATTCAAGGACAACGTATTTAAGTTTAAATGCAATGCAAATCTAGTTACTGTACATGCATAATCTCACGTCACCATTTCTTTATGAAATTTCGTAATTTATCTGGTTATTGTCTTGCTTAAGGTGAATTATTGGATGGAAAGTTTTTGGTGAGGGAAAGTACGACTGCAATCGGCGATTATGTGTTGTCTCTGTTGTACGATAACCAAGAAGTAATTCACTATCAAATTCGTAAGCACGATGAAGATGCCTTTTTTAGTATTGACGAGGGACCAATTATACACGGTAAAAATCGATATGTTTACAATTTTAACTGTCAACTAATAAGAAGTTAATGTACTGTATAAAGGTTTAGAAACGTTGATAGATTACTATAGAACAGATGCCAGTGGACTTTCAACAAAGCTGGGACCATTTGTAAGAGGCCAAGCTCCACCAGCTGATTGTAGACTTCATGGGCGAACCAATCTACTACATAGAGCCACGAAAGAAGGTACCACTTACTGTGATTATTAACAGTAATCGGAAATGACAGTTAATTTATGAGTCATATTTAATTGGAGAGTATAATGGTCATTTAATTTATTAATGTTATCTAGTCTTATCATTAATTGATGACTTTTGACTGTATCTGTTTAAACTTTGATCATTTTGAAAAAGTTAAGGGTTGTAAATTTTGAGATATTTGATTGATAAATAATCATAAATTAACTTTGGCTTGAAAATGCATAATATTAATAAAAAGTTTTAATTTGTTTTTCTAAAATTGTATTTGAATAATGATGACTTACATTGCTTAATCGTTTATTTTTAAAAATCTTAAATGCTTACTGACAGCTGTGTGATCAAGATTTTCAAGAAGTATTTAATTTAAGTTTTCATGGAAAAGTTTAAAATAAAATGAATATTTCAATTTGCATTAGGGAATTACACTGTTGTTGACGAGTTATTGAAATCTGGATACCACAGTTTGGATGCTAAAAATCAGGACGGTCAGACTGCTTTACACTTGGCTAGTATTCTTGGTTTTAATGATGTAGTTAGGCGACTAATAGAGGCTGAAGCTAGTGTTAACACTAGAGACGGTCATGGATTAACGCCACTTCATGTGAGTGAAAGTCCTTATTAAAAATTTATCTATAAATTCTCATTTCACTATTGCAAATTATTAAAATCACTTTTGACTGTGTATTAGTATGCCTGTCAAACGAATCGTCCTACTACGGTGAGAATTCTGTTGGATGTGGGTCGCGCAAATTATCAAGCGCGCTCTTGTCATGATGGATGGGTTGCTTTGCATGAAGCAGCTAGTAGAGGACATACCGAGTGTGTTAAAGTAAATTAATTTTTTAATAATTTTCGATTCTATATTATTTGATATTCTGGAACTTTTATATCACATTTGTTAAGTTGTTGCTGGCCTCTAATGCTCCATGTCATCCACGCACTGATTTGAATGAAACCCCAAGAGACTTAGCAATGAATTTTGGGCACTGGGAATGTGCCGATTTATTAGGTAACTTTATTGGAGTAAATGTTTGTTTAGTTATGGTTTATGCAATTTATTTTTGTTTTAGACAATTATAAGCCGCCAAACCCAAAAATTTTGTATACAGATTGGTTTCATGAAAATATTAGTCGAGAAGTATGTTTATTATTTTTTAAATGTCTTTTTGTATAACTTATTCTTTAACAGTATGCACAAGATATATTGTTTAAGTCTGGATTTAATGAAGGAGCATATTTGATCAGAACCAGTTCCAGAAAGACAGGAATGTTTGTCTTATCGGTGTTTCATGATTCTCATATGTATAATTTTGAAATCCAGCGAGAGGTTAGTTGATTTCTTTTAGTAATCTGCATGATTGTCAAGTCATTGCAAGATGTTTGCTTTCGAGTGCGTTGCAATTTCATTGCTACCTAGTAAACATGTATAACATTTTGTTTGCTGAAATTGTAAGTTTGTAACATTATTTGATGTTTTTACAGGGAAGATTTTTCTTTATTGATAATGGCCCGTATTTAGAATCTTTGGAGCATTTAGTAGGGTATTATGCAACTATTGCTGACGGTCTTCCAACAAGATTACAGAATGCTGTTAGATCAGGTACTGTATATACTTTTATTGTTTATTTTTAGCTATTAAAGAACGCATTTAATTAAATATTTAAACACTTTTTAAAACATAATTATATATTTTTATTTAAACATAAATATATTTATTAAATTCAAAACTCGTTAATGTACTTAATGTACATTTTCCGCTATTTAATGATTTCTATTTTATTTCAGCTGTGCCATGTCGACCGCCTGACACGACTTCAATGCTAGTCAACAATCATTTCCTTTCTGATGTAAAGAATTCCTTTTTATGCTTAAAACAAATTATGAATTTTAAGTTGTATTTTAGTTTAACAATGTTTCGATGGACGTTAAGTCTGACCAACCTATTGATGTCAACCGAAATAATCAGTCTGTGGAGTACGCTTCTAATAATAAAAACATTGAGAATAGGATTTCACTTAGTTTAGACATAAAACAGATATTCTTAGGTATGAATTGTATCTTGTACAACTTTATTTCGTAATCTAAGTTTGCTTTGTAGATGAACATATCGGAGAAGGAGAATTTGGTTCTGTATTTCGCGGACGTTTGGAGAAAGATGGCATTCAGGTAGAGCTGAACAGTCACCAGTATTTAAGTCGATGTGGTTTAATGGAATTGCACGTTGAAATTTGAATTTATTGTAGTCTGAAGTAGCTGTGAAAACATTGAGAGATGAAAGTGTACAAGAAGGTCAAGCTTGCTTTACTAAGGAAGCTTCGGTGATGATGAATCTTGACCACCCGTGTATAGTCAAACTTCTTGGCTTTAGTTTGGGTCCGCCGATGATGCTGGTATGTGTAAAGTTTAAGACTAAGCTCATTACGATTTGCAATTTCTATATAAACATAATTAATGCTTCTGACAGGTACAAGAGCTTATGTCTGGGGGAAGCCTTTACGAATATTTGTTAGATAACGGAGATACGATATTTGATGAAGAAGACGATTTTGTAGCTAAATGGGCGTCTGATATTGCTAATGGAATGTTATATTTAGAACAGAAGCATTTTGTCCACCGAGACCTAGCAGCAAGAAACATTTTACTTACATCGACTTTAAGTGTATGTTTATATGCTTTATTAATTAATGAGTTACTATAATGATTGATTTTTATAGGCCAAAATTACTGATTTTGGATTATCTCGAGCTGTGGGTACAGGGCGTGATTATTACAAAGCATCAAACGGAGGAAAATGGCCTGTGAAATGGTCTGTTTCATGATTTCTCGAATTTTGAAAGTTTTAACTTTTTCTTTTAATATGTAGGTATGCTCCTGAATCTGTAAATTATGGTACTTTTTCACATGCAAGTGATGTTTGGAGTTTTGGTGTAACATTATGGGAAATCAATTCGTGAGTTCATAAGTAATTTTAAATTCCTAAGAAATATTAACTTTTGTTCTGAATGGTATAGGTGTGGACTTCCACCGTATGGGGATTTGACTGGAGCACAGGTTAATGGTTTTGTTACTATAGTATTTATCTGAGATTATTTATCTCATTATAAAAGGAGATAAAATCATTAAAAATTAGTTTTAAAGTTCATTAAACGTTGCTGCTAGAAATACAGTTCGATTGTGCCACAATAAATTTATCTGGCGACAATTTTTTTTTTGTTAAATGCAAACGATTTATTTTGAATTTATATAACATAAGACACCGTAGATTTTTTTAAAAAATGATTGAGATTTGTAATCGTTTCAGAAGCTTCAATGCCTTTCATTGTTTGTATGGTGTTTTTTGCTAACAAATTGAATTTTTATCTTTTTGTAATTTTAGGTGATTGCTTTGATTGAGAGGGGAGAACGTTTACCCAAACCTGACACGTGTTCTGAAGAAATTTATCAGATAATGCTGAAATGTTGGGCGTCACGACCAGAAGATCGGCTGACGTTTGTTGAGTTGAAATCGATATTTAATTACGAAAATTTGCGCGAGTTGAAATCGCATGAGCAGTCACTGCAATCAGGTGGTAAACAAGGTGATTCTTCGTCTAACATTAACGTTTGCTCTGCTGCTGCCTCGACCGCTATATCTTCCACTACAATCATTCAAGCGAAAACAAATTTGGAGAACAGTATGAGTGCTAAAAACCATCAGCTCAGTCTTCACCCTGGTTATTATCAAACAACATTTGACGACTGTTTAGATGATATTGTTGAAGTTTAATCCGAATTTTATAAAACGTTAAATTTTTTCCGCCACTTTCTTGATGTGCTTTCAAAACTTTTATCAAACCAAACTCAATTTCCCTTGTCATTTGATTTGCATTTTATTTCCCCAAAAACCATTTGAGTAATATTTCTTTGGTTATAAAATATATATCACTATCGATTATTTTCAATTCAGTATTTTAAAGCGACATTATAGTCGGTTTTGTCTTTTATGACATTTGATGAAAAACTGGAATTGCATGCCATAAAAGTGTGATATTGACAATTTATTTTAAATTGATTCAAAGTTAGCTCAGTACAGCATGTTGGAAACTGTTTGATGTACGACATAAAACAAATATATGGAGTTGACGATAAGTAAATTGATATTTTAAATTCTATCGTTTGGTTCATTTTTAAATTATTTTAAATCTCGTGAAACACGTTAGTTTTTCATGAGAAAAATGTACTATCGAGTTCCAAAGAAACGTCCGTTTTAGAAGTTACATATTATAATAATTCTATAAACTGAACTTTGATGATTTTCAACTTGTATTTATGAATTATTCGTATTTATTGGTCACCGTAATTAACTTATAACTATTTATTGCATAGATTCCATTTTTACTAAGTATCGGCCCTATAAAGTTTTATCATTAATATTTTTTCATTCAAGTTTGATCATTTTCTAAACTATTACATAAAAAAGGGTAAAATGATCTTAATTATTTCTTAAATTATTAACTAATTAATATTATAAGCATTAATCAGAAAAAATCGTTGCATTTTTGCAATTAAAAAGCTTAAGAGGGCTTTGTTTTGATACTTGAAAGTAAGCTAAACTCGTGGCTAAACTTTGATTATAATTGACAAAAGAACAAAGTCACACAAATGATACTCTTAAATTTAATTAACCGTTCAAATAAAATTAAAGGCAATCTAAAGCCTTTATTGTGGTTGCAACAGCAGCAAGATAATTTATTTTGCTGTTTGTTTACTGTCATTTCATGTTTACATTATTGTGAACGTTAAGATCCAATGTCGCCAACAGATGGCGACTTCATCTGTTTGTAAAGTTTGATAATGATTTAATGTTTATTTTAGCTAACGGATGTAGAATTTGATTCTGAAAAGATTACACATTAATCAAATTGACATTATTAAAAAAGTATAAATAACGTACCCATTTAAATCACAAGTTAATTCCATCCATATACAGTAAGTTAGCAATAAAACTTGATAAAATAAAAAACTTCCTTGCAATCTTAAACATTTCTGAATTAAATTAGATCTTTAATTACTATTTTTATACACTAATTAAATGGGCGTTTAAAGCTTATTGAAAAAAGTTTTTTTTATATAAGAAAAAAAAATAATTATGCATCAAAATGAAGGGCTTGTGTTGAAGGCTAAGAAGCGCATAGTTAGCGCTCGTGCTTTAGGTTAGTTTTTAGTTAGGAAGATCGTCGAGCGAAGCGCAGAGTTTATTTAACGGCGGATGAGAGTTGACGGATTGTTGGGTACATAGACATCAGATCTCTTCTCTCCGAACTTTGGAAACCACGTGGCTAATTGTTGTTGTAGGGAGTTGAACACCAATTGAATTGAATTTCCCTTTTACTTCTTATTGTGTTAAAAGAGCTGCGTTTATCTATTACCGTACTGTTTGTATAGATAATAATAATGTACAAAAGAAAAAAGTGAGTTAATAAGTTAAAAACAAGCAGCAGGAGCTGAACTAATAAGCTTTTTGGACAGTTGACTTGGTGGCGTCAAGCTGCGAGTGTAGATAAATCGCGTCAACCACTACACGAGCTGTTTGATCGGGACAACTTTTTTTTTGTACACACTTCATTATAAAAAAAATCACAAGACAACTTTTGATAAAGTATGCATTAACAATTTAACATCAGCAGCTACCTCCTCTTCATAAGTATTTTGGATTAGGACGGTAAACGAAGACGTTGAAGAGAAAAAATAAGTAAACCGAGATAAGTTGGAAAAGTTGAAGGGGGAAAATGTGATTTGTTTATCGGTCAACATTTTCTGCGTTTAAAGTGCACGGTTCTCCGATGGTTTAGCTAGTCAAAACCGCGATATTATTCGGGATGTGGCAAATTTTAAATCATCTTCTTGATCACTGCTCAACAACTATGCGGTTTAATACACCATCAATGATAACTTGAGACAGAAGAATAGAAACATAGTAATAATAAATATTATATGATATCTATTTGTTTATACTGCGTCTATGTTCTTTTTTTTCCCCCCCATTGCAGCGTTGTCAACTGAGCCGGGGAAAATTTCGGCCCATTCGACGAATTTTAATTTAACGAT
Source organism: Helicorthomorpha holstii (assembly GCA_013389785.1). Lineage (NCBI taxonomy): Eukaryota > Metazoa > Arthropoda > Diplopoda > Polydesmida > Paradoxosomatidae > Helicorthomorpha > Helicorthomorpha holstii. The sequence goes on along the minus strand of JAAFCF010006680.1, from coordinate 11,855,989 downwards.
CATATCTAACAACCAAACAAATTAATAAAAAAAAGAGGTGGACATTTATCGTCAACAGCCTTGCTGTAATTTATGTTGTGCTGTTTTAATCTCCAGTTGTTTATTGAGTTTTATTACGGGTTAAATGTTTTAATCGTTATGTGGAAGTGTCAGCTGTTGTTTTTATTGCCGCTGTGGTTGGCGCTAGTCCCGCCAGAGACGAGTGGAGTGACCGCTGGCAAGAAAAATTTAACTATCGGTTATCTGGTTGATACTAAAATAACTGCAATTGGCATTTCCGGAGCACTTACATATGCAGTTGACAAAGTGAATGCTAATGAGACGTTACTACCAGACTATAATCTGGTAATTATGTGGAGTAATACAAGTTTAGAACAACCAAACAGTGTGCTGACTTTAACCGAGCAATGGAAGGGTGGAGCTGTAGCATTTCTCGGTCCTGAAAACTCCTGTTTCGTCGAAGCTTCTGTGGCAAAGGCCTGGAACCTTCCGCTCATTTCATATGCAAGTAACATGTTTTATAATTATCACCAATCTTTTCAAATGGAATTCGTGTCAAATATTGATATACATGTAAATATTTAAATCATTTGACACAAATTACATTATATTTTCTTGTTATTGGCCTATTTATTTTCATGTGTACGTCGGTGATGCAACTTCTTTGAGAGCTGAAATGACAGGATAATAATTTTGTGTTTCAAAAAATTGTACAGTATTACACATACTGTTTATCTATTTGCTTAAGATTCTATACAAGCGTGTGTCAAGAGTTTTGCAATTTTTAAGTATTTGGCCAGACAACTTAGTTTTATTACATTTTTAAATTCATCGACGCGACGGTGTAAATGGCCGTTTGACTTTTTGCAACTCTTGAAATTGAATGTAGTTTTTTCCTTCTCGAAAATTGCAATGACGTTGAATTCTCCTCTCTGACTTACTCAGCAGCTTAGATGTTGACATAAAAGAGCGAAATTTCTGTCTCATAAACGGATATTTGAGTTCGTTTAATGTAATTGAAGGAATTTAAAAAAGTATCAACTTAGATTTATTGTCAGTCCTATAGCAAACTACGAGGGATAATCGAAAAGTAGGTTAACACATTCTTCTGTTCTGTAACATATTATCTTAGAAAGAATATTGTTTAATAATATCCAAAAAGAAAAAAAAAACGAATTTAGAGGGGAACATTCAAGTTAGATGCGAAAATGTGAGGAAACTTTTCTATTTGTATTACGTACATTGTACAGAGAGGAATTTGTAAATTATTGCAATTGCTAGCGAAATGCAGTGCTGTGCTGGAGTTTTACCGACTAGAACGAGAAACTGAGTATATCATTCAGCTGATATGATGGGTTCATGTACAAATTTGTTGAATACTATGAAATAATATTGCAACATGAATTTTTTTATGAAAAGATTGTTGGAGGCTAGATTTTGTAGTGGTGGGTTTTTTTTTACTTCAAAAGTGAATTTATATCAAGTGATATGAATTCTCCTTATTTACTCTCTCAATTTACTTTTGCAGTGGTGAATCTAGAAATAACAATTGCTGAAGGCAACTTTTTAAATGCGACTTCTAGGCAAATGTGTAGCATGTTCTGAATCATGTATGGTTGTGAATTTCCAACTAAGGACATTCACCATCTGAATTAAGTGCTCGTTAAGTTTAGCTTAATTAAAGCATGTACTGCTAATTAAATAAGCATTATACTTTATTGACTACTCTATATAAATTGAGTTTAGTGTATAGTAACTGATAAAGCAAAACGAACATTCGTATTAACTTTTTAAGAGTATTTACAGCATGATATATATATATACTGTATATCTAAATAATGTGCAGTTAAAATTTAAAGAAACATTTTATTATATCATAACAATATTTTTGATGTTTGATACGAAAGCTCACGATAAATTCAATACTGCCTTGCGAGATACAGAGTTCTTTAAACGTTTTTTTATTAGCTCGTATCATTATCTTGTTGTAGTTCTTCTTCGTTGTAGTTGGATCTGAGAGTTTTTTTTTGTTGACATTAAGTATTAAGATATTAAGTATCATAGGTCAAGGTTCGAATGACAAATTACCAATCGACTTTTTAAACGCCATGTGTTTAAAATTATTCTTGAAATCATATCGACCGTGTCGAAAAGCTGTAATGTCATTAACGCATGCGCGGATAGTGAATAGTACGAAAATGCAATGATGTCGTAATAACTACTGCAAGTATGTTTACCCCATCTTTTGTTTGCCCTTCACAGTGCTTTTTAAACTGAATAAATTTGGTAGTGAAATTGAAAAGGTGAATAATATGAAAACTGGAAACCTTGACTTCTTCAGTATATATATAAAGGTGGAGTAAAACAAAAATTTTTTAACTACCTGTATTAAAAAAAAAGCATTTTTAGAATAAAGAAAATAACATCTGTTGTTATGTTAATAGACCAGGTGGACACCCTTAGGGTCAATTAAAATACATCTAAAAGTGGGTGGCGGAGGTTAGTTTTAAGATATTTATCCCATGCTCAGCCCTTGTTTTTTCCTTTTTTTTTTACTTTACATGTAATCAACCCTTTGAAAGTAAATGTAGCAACCAACACTTGTCATCTTAATGCATGCCATTGGGATAACAAAAACTTTCACCTGTTTTTGTTAGGTAACCGTAAATGTCGACTTTAACAAGTGAAAATACAATGAAAGGGAATAAAAAATAAGAACCTGAACTTGGCTGGTAATACCTGCCTTACAGCTTGTTACAGGGTTAAGCGAAAATATCATTGGCATTTTCTGTAAAATAATGCAAGATTATGCCGTGATTAAATTTGGAGATTTGTAATTTTATTTATAATAATGATTATGCAGTACTTATCATGACAAAATGCACACTTTATATTGAGATTGAGACTTCAATAGTACTGAATGTTTGCTGTTTATTGTGAACTTGGTATTGGACTAACACAAACTTACGAAATAGATTTTATAATGTACAGTGGTATCAAGATCAAGTTTTCTATTAAACATCAAATATGAATATTAACGAGTTTGTTTAATTCACGATAAATTATATATTTTTAATAGGTGAATTTCTTGTACGTATACGTATTCCTATGCGTTTGAATTCGTTTTTGATCTCGTTTTTATATGCAGTGTATTTTAAAAACTTTAGTCATGTTATTAATAATAATTTAAAATTGGGAATTTGTGGTTAAGAGCTTTCAGGTATTCCATTTTTGACTGTTTTATTAATATAAATCTATTGAAATTACTTAATAAATGATCATTAGCTTGTATCTTCTACTCAATGGGAGATGTTGGAGATATTTATTGTAGTTCGAACTACTGAATGTTTTGGTATTTATCAAGTTAATATTTACATCAGGCTTTCAATGGTGCATCAGTAAGCAGATACTGTATTTTTATAGATTTTTCCTATAGAGTGTGGCCAATTTTTAGCGTTACATGAATAATTTTTTTTTTGTTTCTTAAAATAAAAATCGGACAATGAAAGTAGTTGAACGTGAAAGGATTAAAAAAGTAGGGAATTTTTTTTTTATTTTGTAGATGCAAGTGGCGGGGCATAATATTATATACAAATACGTGTTTTTGGAATGTATGAATGAGTCTATTTTTGGACTTTGATGATGTAATGATAATCATAATCGGCGATGTAAAGGAATTTTAATGGCCTTACTACCTGACGCCATTAACCTTAAGAATATTTTTACTTTTAAACCGAGACTTTCTATACCTTCTGAATGGAAAGGGAGGCGTATTGTGATTTTACAACTTTTTAAAAATCTTTTTACTACTAACTAGTAATGTGGTTTTTAAGGATTCTGACCATGAAAACTGATCTTTTATTTTTGTAGTTTCTGTAGCTGTAGGTAGTCATTATTAATGTCAGCGTAAAAATTACGTCATAGGCCTTTAGGCAGGTTTAGTTTGACGTCAACAGACGTAATTTCGATGGCTTTATTAACGACTGATGTTTTCGAAATATGTGTACTGTATACCGAATTGAGATCTAAGAAATTGCCAATTTGTGCAATTTTTACGATGGAACTGTCTCTAAAAATAAATATTTGATCATGTGTTTGGTGTTTGTTTTAGTCTTATACATAGGGTGGTCTCTATTTACCTGTCAGAGTTTATTATCCTTAGTGTGGTATAAAACAACTAGAGAAAATGGTCCTCCTGTGTAAACTTTTACCACCCATTCTATGACGACCACCCCAATTAACAAATGTAGGTTCTTAAACAAAAATAAAGTACTATTGAGCACAACATTTAGTCAATAAGGAAAACATTATTACAACTTAAAACCACATTTTATGTTGATTTACTTTATCTAGTTAAGCTGTAGCTTTAGTAGTTAGGCACCCAATTTATTGTCCCAAAAGCAATAATTATACTGCACTAATAATTTTAGTACACTAAAAATATTATTATTTATCAATGATCTGTTTTATTATTAAACATTGTTTATACATTTCTATACTGTCTATAATGTTTATGCTTTGTTTATACAATAGTGTTACGTGGCTGCCATTTTAACGCTTTTTTTGACGGTAGCGAATGAATATTTATTAATAATTAATGATGGCTAATAGTAAGAAATACTGTACAGACGATAATGTATTTAAGTGATAAATTATTTTTTCGAGTTCAGTTTAGCACATGACAGCTAATCTTGGCAAGTACTGTATAACTTGTTATAAAATCAAGGCAATATTGACGTCAGACATGTTAAAGGTCATGTGATCGATCTAATACTTTAACTGTACTTTCACTAGAAGCATTTCAATCTGCTATGAAGTTTAACGAACCTCATGAAAAGGTGATTTATTGATATTGGTATTTAAACTGTAGTGTAAGGGGAACAAAGCAGCGACTTCCTTATGTTAATTTTTAATGGATTGTCGACTGCATTAATGAATCGTGACGTCAATCGAAAGTGAGAAGTAGGCTTTGGATATACTGTTCTTTAATGGCAGTTTATATTATTCCAATGTTATTCAATGGTATAGATTTACACTGTAAAATTGGATAAGGTACCGTATCTTAAACAATTTTTTTATAAAATGTGCACCAAAAAATTAAAGGGGAAATATGCAATCTGGCATTAATGGGACTAACTTATTTCTGCATAAATTTTAGGCGCCTGTAGAGTGAGTCTAACAAACGGTGCATTCTTTAAATCCGAGAATCTTATTACAAATGGTAGATTATTAGAATTCATTAAAGTGTTAACTTATAATGAGCTTAAATTTGACTGCATGATTTAACCGGAGCGTTTTTGGCGTATTTGCGTATTGGCTTTTCTGGGCTGATAACCTTTTCATTAAAGTTTACCGAAAACACGATCTAATACAATGAACTGTGGAGTGTGGATGAATAGCAAACGAAACTCTTCCCAAAAGTTTAATACCGGCGCTAAAGGGCTTTTAGTATTTAACTTAAGCAAGGGGAAAACACACAACCATGGTATTACTTTACTATACAAGTACCGGCATTCGAAATCACGTAAACACGCACCGAATCTTGGTAAATTTAGCGGAAAAATGACAGCAGAAACTAGAATTTACCCAAACGAAAAATCTGCATTAACCGTTAAATTATGTTGTCATTTTATAACTACAGTATGTAAAGTGAAACAAATAGAAATGGAAAAATTACGTCCATTGTAGATTCTAAAAATTGAAATCTCTAGTTTTTATGTATCTTCCTAAATGACAAACGACTGTAACTAAGTTACATCACCAGAAACTAAATTTTCTAAAACGACGAATTTAACTGCTCATGGCATAAATAAACGTTCTAGTTTTAGTTCTAAGCTATGTTTTAAAATTTTTAACTTGATAGTTTGTTTTATTTGTTGTTGAAAAGTTTTGTATTTTAAAAAATTGTTTAATTTATCCATCGAGTAATGTGTTTTTTATTAATTAGTGTGGAGCTTAAATATCTTTGCGTAGAATAATTTGGAGGAAAAAAAACATTGCTACGTTGACATGGATTATTGTGCGACCGAAATATTGTACGTTTATTTTTGAATGTCACAGCTGATATTTCTGCATTTGAAATGGGCTATTAAAGTTAGTATGTAGCCTACTGCTGCTGGAGTTGTCATCTAAGTATTGATTCAGGTGCAGACACAAACAATTTTATCCTGTACGCGACTTCTGCTTCTCTTTATTTATGGTTTTTTTTTAGCTTTTTATTATGTACTTGTTTCGTATTAATATATCGCCTAAATATTTTGATTAAATTAAAATATCAAATTGGAGCTTTTGAAGGGGATTTTATCAATACAAGAATGGCATAACATTTGTAGCAACAGTTGTGTGTGCATAATACTTCTACTACCGATTAATTATTTACTCACATTATTACTGAAGATCTAGATATAAATTGCTTTCGTTTGTGCTGACATTTTTTGGGAAATACCATATGTAGGTTACGGCAATGAAGGGAAAATGTGAGGGGATATTAAGACACAAAATTTTGATTAACTATTTTCAAGTTGAATAGTAGATACGTCATTTATGGATTCAATATATTGCGTTTTAAGACGCTGAATGGCTGTTAAATTGCTAAATTTAGACGTTTGAGATACCGCGTTTAAATTAGTTCATCAGATATCTTAGCTTCTTAATGACTAAAAGTGCAAACAAAATGTTTGAAAATATCAAATTTGTAATATCTTACGAGTTTCTCAAGACTCATGGGAAAAGCTAATTATTGTTGAAACAGCAATACTTAGAGATAAGTGGATTTTAAAAATATTTATTTTGATGTTAAATTGTCGAATACTGTATATTTGAACAGCCGGGAAATACTGAAGTTAAAAAATTCTGGTTAATGTGAAAGTGAGCGGACATTGTTTTATGTTGAAAAGCTGGAAATTACACTTTTGTTTTTAACGTGTTTTCTATAAAGGCAGTAGAACTAATTTAAAATTGGTTGGTGTAAATTGGATTTTATTGAAATGCTGGCAAACATATTTTTTTACAATTTCTGTACATTATAATTAAAAGAAAGTTTTCCTTTAAAGTTTAAACAATTGAAGTTTTTTCTTCCTGAAAAACAGGAATTCGGCAAAGGAATTTTCTTATGTATAACGAAATAACAAAGACTTTTTGTTTTAATTAAAAACGAAGTTTGTGATTAATTAACGAAATGATATAAAAACACTTAAAAAAATATGTGAAGAAATATTTTCGTAGCGATTAATTATGCTGTATCGTGTAGCTATTTAGTGTAGACGGACCTTGTCAACCCCACACACGATAGAAACTTCCAACCAACCATCGTCTCTCCAGTCTCCGTACTTGTTTTATCCCCCATATATTTTTTTTTGTTTTAAAACCCAAACAGAATTATTATACAACAAACACAGGTGCAAAAGTCGTTACGTTACGACTTCCTGTTTAAAGCAACAACACAAAATCCCCAACCGCTTAAGTTGAAACTTTCATATAAATACACTCGACAAAGAACTGGGTGAAATATTTTCCTCTCTTTACCCTTTTATTTGATTTTTTTTCTTTGCTTTTTCTCATTATATAAATTCCAGGAACTGTTTTTCTTTTAATACATGTATCGTGTACGTCACTATTTGCATTCTTACATACCGCGTGACCCTCTGCACTTTTTTTTTTCAGTTGTAAAAATGCATAATAGTTTGATTAGTTTCGTATTTGCATCAATTCTACGAGCAGCATGAAATGCAGACCCAATTTGATTAGCAACACATGAAATTACGGATAATTAATCGAAGAACAGTAATATTGTCTTTTTTCTATTAACATAGCAACATGAACTTACAGTAATTTGAATAAAAGAATGTCAAGTACAGTAGTACTGTATTATTGTGAAATATGGTTAAATGTGAACGCAAATAAACGTACAATACGTTTTGCTAAGATGTTGCTTTTGAAAGGCTCAAGAAACAGTCGTCGAGGGATTCTTTCCCTGAGTCTTTCAAAAATAAGTATGTGAATTTTTTGTACTGTTGAAAATTTTGAGAAAATTCGTACTAAAAGTCGCAATGTTGCATAGAAAACTGGTACAGTACAATATATTATTAAAATAAAGTGGAAAGTTTATACCGTATTTAAATAGACTGAATTCGAATTAAAATAATAAGTAGAGGCCTACAAGCAAATTCATTATACAATGATAATTTATTTTGTATTTTTTTACTTGGTAAAAATTCTAACAAATGTATTTATAACTTACGAGATTGACTAAAGAAAATGCTGTATAAACGATACCTTTGTTTGAAATTTTAGAAATGTTTCTAAAGAGGTTTAGATTAAATATTTAATTGTTTTTAACTCTTTTATGTTGCCGTATACTCTATATTTTTCATTAACTCACTTCTCCAATTTTATTATTATTATTCCTTTTTACACTCGTTTTGGTATACCGTACTTGTAATTTGACTGAATTAAAAGCTGGTTTTTTTGTTCCTTTGTGATTGCAGCTAATTCGTTTGCTCTGATTTAAATTTGTAGTATTTCCACGCACGGAAAAAATAACAGGAAACAACCTTGATTTAAACATAAAATTATGAAATAAATGCTCTACTTTAATTTATGACGTCAAAGTGCTTTAATGTTTGTGCCAAAGGCGTGAAGTTAGACATCATGAATTGCTTAAACAAGTACATTCATTCTATGGGCTAAATTACGTGTAGTATAATTAAAAGACAAAATTAAAGGTGAACTAATTTTAAAATTAAATGGAGAAGTATTGAAACCGGGAATTATCTTGATTTGGAAATTTTTCTTACTGAATTAGCGCTTTACGTCGCTTATATAATCTTTACGACGTCGTTAAAAAACTTAAGCTTTATTCTTCAAAAATTTAATTAAACAAACATTCCATTTACTGGGACGTTTTTTACTTTAGTTTACGTTCAAAGAAGTACAGTATTCTTTACTCTCCTGTACACTAGAGGCATAAAATAAGTCTTCATTAGTCAAAACTCTCCTACAATTACATCATTTTTAGGATGTTAGCTTTCTTTAAATGCTAGGCCATTAGCACCATATCATTTTAGACCAAGTACATTTTCTTGTATTTTTTCATTATTGCTATATTGCTCACAACTTAAGTACATTTTAAGATGTTCTTCTTACACGGAGGTGAATTGCAATTATTGTTTGCCCTAACAGAAATTGAGTGCATACAATTGACACTGTAATTGAAGAGGTCAACAGTAAAAGGATTTAAGTGCAAACTACGATTAAGTCACTTAAACAATTTGCTTCTGTCTTTTTCAATAATAATGCATCTTGTAATTTCATTTTTAAATCTTTATGAAATGCTAGGGTAAGTTAAAAGCTGCGTGAAGGACGTGTGTGGGTTGAAAGGACATATTTGATCATGGGCAAGTGATTTTAATGTTATTTTAGTAGCAGACGTGACTATTAAAAGTTGTTTGCATTGATTACATTCATTAGCATATATTTTAAACTTTGTTATTGTTGATGATTAAATGATAAAATTAATTTTTATTATTAAAATTAAGACAAAACATGTGTGGTTTAATGTGATGTTTAACAGCTGCTTTATTTGAACTTTTAAAGGATTATAACAGTGTCAAGAAACTTGAAAGACTGAAAAGATATAGAAAACCTTAAGGGCTATAGCCTGTGGTTCTCTACAGGTTTAAATTGACGTCGTTATTCTAGTTAGCTTAAGTGATTGTGCTGAAATGCTTAAATTGCGGATTTTGTTTAAATGAAAGTCCACTATAATTGGTCTTTACAATACGGATAAGCAAAAAAAAAAGTGTTTACTTTTGATTACTTTTCCTTCATCTTGTCGAAAATCCAATTGGTAAAAGGTTGTGGTTGAGGTCATACTTTCCCTTATCTCAACCACCAGCCACGCATTTACCACCGTACCACTGGCTGTGACTGCTACGGCTACAATTCAGCTTAATTTTCTTACGTCTCTACCGCAAACACAAATTAAGCAGCTTTATACTATTTTCTGTTATGTCGTCTCAGAACTGAAAATATCTAAACGTAACAACTCTTTCGTTTTCTGATTGATAACCAGTGTATTTTTATACTGTAACTCACTTTTACCTGTATTTTATTTGTTTAATACATTGTACTTTGCATATAATGTCAATATGCAATCACTACAGTACACTCATTGATGTTATGGTATGTATGCACATAGAAAAGTTTGGCTAAAAGATGCTCCTGTTTGCTAGAAATTTAGAATGCTAATAATTCTTAGTGAAAACGATGCTATACGCAAGGAATATAGAATAAAACATATACTATGTCATTTATTGGTTAATAATATTTCATTTTTTTCTATGCGAATTAATATCAACGCATAAAAGTAGAGGAAAAAAAACTGGCGCGTTTATATTTTTACTCAGAATCTCCATAGTTTACTTTCTGAACAATACTATATTTGTTTTTGGGTTTTGATAGTTCTGGTCTATTTTATTTCATCTAATAATCAATAAAATAGCTTGATTTTGAAAGTGGCAATTTGACACATGTCTGGCGGAAACACCTGTATTGTCAAAACAATTTTGAGGTGTTTCATATTGAACACGCCATAATTATTGGCTTTTTATTGGATCGATTTACCGTTATACTGTATTGTTAATCCTTTAACTGATTTTTTTTATAAACGAACCTTTGATAATATATTGCAGGTATTACAAATTAATATATTCTTTGTATTGGTAGCTTAGAGACGAGTGATGCATCCAATACCAGTACCAGATATTTACTGTAGATTTAATTTTAATAGAATTCAATTGGCTAATGTATTTTTGGATGATGTGATCTAATTTACAGTAGTACTTTATGATCCAGTATTAATTTTGATTAAATGTGCTGTGAGTATTTCATCAATTTCCATTGCCATGAGCATTTTAATTAAGTTTAAAAACGCACCAATGGTTTCACACTTCAAGAATAGCATTAACTGTTTTCAAAATATTGGTTTCATGGGAGTAACTTGGAAATTTAAAAGAAAATCTTGAATTTAAGTAACGATTTAAAAGTTTAGATATTTTTTAGTATTGGTTAAAGCGACTATGAGTTTTCAATAAACAAAGTTTTATAGTTAAAACTTTAACTTTTACATGGTCTAACCATATACAGTACAGTTTAACATTATGTAAACGACAGCATTTGGAGTCGTTCAATTTCTTAGATTTCTTTTTGGGAAAATAAAACAGTTATTTTTTTTCGTTTGATGTAGTGTTGAAATGGGAATTCATTCTCAGGGTTGTCCAGGGTATTTGAAAGCCAATGCACATTGAAATGCATTGATGTCGAGTTTTCTAGCCAACTTATTTCCAAGTTTCATTCACGTTGGCATTCGGTCTTGATTATTTTTGCCATGTTTTTTTTTTTAAATCAGATTCAGACCTTTTCTTTTTCATTTCTTTTTAGGTTAAAAGCTTGCTTGCTTGTATGCCATTGCGTGAACAAGTAAAAATATGCACAAAACGTGTTTGAATTTAAATGTTCACTTTTATTATTTATTTTCGTTACAGCTGTTGTTATTAATGTTTCAACTGCAAACACACTTGATTTCCACTGAGTTAGAAACAGAAATAAAACGTCATGCGCCGTTAATATGACATTGATGGTTTAACGAAGGAGGCTTTTCCTTCATTTATCATCCTTACTTTTTTTTTTTTGCTCTTTCTGTAATGTAATGTTTAAGAAAACTTCTTCACTGAGTTATGTCAGTTACGTAATTTTGTGCGTCAAACGTTGAGCATCAAAGACAAAACACGACGTCAAATTGAGTAACTTTTCAGAGACGTAAACATCTGCGACCACCGACTTGACACAGAAAAACAAAATCCATAAATGTTTTCAATATCCGGTCGGTTTACGTCGAGAAAACTTATGCTGACCTAATGTAGAAACCAGAATTGTATGATTCAACTTGTATCTTTTAAGACGTATTACTTACTGTATTATGCTTATTTCTTTTTCTTTCTTTTCAAATCAATTCATTTTCGACTTTGTGTTCAGATAAAACGATTAACCCTTCGATACTTTAAATTAAGGCCAATTAAACGCATAAAAGCCACTTTGATAACGATGTACTGTACAAGCTTCGATAATCCGAAACGGTTGGAAAATGTATACGCTTCATTAAATGTGGGCGAATACATTGTAAGTGGCCATTCAATTGGTAATAATTTTGAAGACATTTCGATTCAATTTTTTTTATTAATTTGATTATATTAAAAATAGAAACAAGAAGTAAATTCTAATTTCACTGTTTCTTATCGAGAAAGTTATTCATCTGTCCAATGAATTTCTTTTTAATAGTTAAATTATTCCAAGCTGTTATTTATTCAAGTTAATTACTTTTTGAATTATTTGAGGCATCACTGAACATGTTTTCTTATGCTCAGTTAGCACGATAACATCGGAGACAAAACGATAGCTATTCTAAGTTATAAATAAAAAAAAGACATTCTTTTTCTTTGCTTCCAAACAAAAGACAAAATAAATAAATAAAACTCTTTAATGCATATTTCTTTTATTGTGCTAGTGAAGCTACTGCGTTTTATTACTTTTTGACATTCTGAAAACTCAAACAATTCCTCAATAACATTTCTCAGTTGGATGAAATGTTTTCAAAAGATTTTGTGATTAAAGTTGCAACATTGCAGGAAAGTGAAAGTAGTAATGGCTATTTAAAACTTTTGAAGAAAGCTTTCTATCTAATTAGTTCGGATTGTCGGAGTTTTGTGCATGTATTTTAGTGAAGATAAAATCGTAATTTAATTTGCAGATAAAAATAAACTTCTGACCACAACAAAAACAACAGCTGATGGCGTCATTATAAACACTTTAAAATATTAACTTGCTCTTTAACCATGTCTTTCTTAATGTTATATATTGATTTATCGACTTAAATTCTTCTTTCAAGACTATCCATAAGCGATTTAATCTTGAGAATCCGAGCAGTACATGGAAAATCTATTAAATATATTGTAGTACAATTTTGTCTCTCGTGTTTTATGTAATGCCATACCCGGAGATAGTTTTCTTTAATGTCAAATGAATAAAGTAGTTTATGTAATTCGTATGAATACGGTTTATGCATGTGATAAAAGTAAAATTTTTTAAATTTCAATTAAAAGAAAAGGTCTATGTAGACTTGTTTTTATCTACTGTATCTTTTTTTTATACGTTATCACTTTAATTTCGTTGAAAATCTATACGCAATTACATTTTCTGACTTGTATAGCTTATGAATTCTTTTATACAAAAATCGGTATAGTAATGAAACGTATGACATTGAAGGAAATATGAATTACATGATGATAAACGAAAAGTTTTGGTAACTTTATTAAATATGGATATTTTTGTGACATTTGGTGTAGAATTTAATTATCCCGGTTGAAATCGACATAAAGGCTACAGTATCGGTATATGCCACAAATTTAATAAAAATTTTGATTTGGTTGCATCTGATTTTTATGATTAAATACTATACGGTACTTGATATATTTATTTTAACTTAAAGGAGCTACAGTATATTACAGCTAAATTATAAACACGAGCTAAACATTACAGTTGTAATTTTTTAATTTATTTCTTTAGATATTTATAGAATTTAATAAATGCAAAATATTACTAATTTTAGCTGCTACTGTAGATAGAACTGTATGAATTGACAAATTTAGTGATCTATTTAGAAAACTTGTATTACTTGTTCAATATAGTAAAAGCAAATTCTGTTGGCAAAGACATAACAGTAGATGAATTGCATTTGAATGTCGTAAACTTAATGCAATTTCAGAAGTTTTTATTATACTGTAGTTGAGAAGAAATACTTTTACCATTTTATTCATGGATAAACTGTACTTGTATCCACTAAGTATACCGGTATATCCATGACATAAATGGATGTTTCTCTCAAGTTTATGTGCAGCTGAATGTAACTTAAGGATTTGGCATCCAAGAATGACCTACAGTATCTATGTTAGTGATCTCGAATTATGGGGACTGTGGTTTTACTTTTTTCTGTTTTATATCGCTATATTTGTTTCGGTGTCACAGCTGCTTGATGGTGTTGGGCACCAAACAACTAAACGCACACTGAACGTGTCGTCAACATTTTTATTTGTGGGTGGCAAACACAATAAGGAGGATAAGGAAGGGCTGTACTGTATATGGAATATTTTATCCATTGATTTGACGATATCGATCCGACTAACATGTGTTGGCTTTTTCTCAGCAACAAATTTCTTTTCAGTTTATTTTAAACAGAAATCCTTCTGAAAATAAGTTTTTTTTATACTGGGTGATCATTAAATTTTCGTACATTTAGTATGGAGGTTGTGACCACTCGGTACTATACATATATCGACAGACTTTGTAGTGCTATACCCGTATAACATACTGTATTTGGTTCGACGAACTTTTCTTTACTTAAACTTGCTGTAAAGTAGAAACAGAGAAGTGGCAAAAATAAAATTCTGAAGAAAATGCCAGAGTTGATAACGCAATCCCCATGGGAATGACATGCAGCTCAATTTATTTACATTAAAAATGAATAAACACATCCAAACATTTATTTACCACAAATAGAAATGTCGTTGCGTCGCGCCTAGGGACATGTTAATTTTTTTTATTTTGGGGATTTCATAATATAATAAATGTTTGTCAAATTATTCTGGGTTGAAATGAACATTAACTGATTGCTCATCAAAAGTGTTTTTTATCGTTGCTTTACCATCCAGTAATGTTTAAATAATTGAAAAGTATGCGTGTTTTTTTTATTAGTGAAATAGATTATTACATGCTAAATTTAGTGTCTTGAAATCTTTCTTTTGTTATTTTTTATACAGTATTTATTCTGTACAGTAAAAAAATTGACTATTAATATTGTACTCTTATATTAAAGCAATTGGAATTGTTTCTTGCATTATTTATCTACGTGTTATACGTGATAAAATATTGTTATTATTCAACGAATGTACAGCAGTTAACATTTGGTAGAAGTTTTTAATTACTAATAAAATAATTGCTGGCTGTTTAATTGTTAGCTTCACATCCAAAACGGTTTCTTCTATTTCTACTTTTGTCACGGCAATTAGCGATTTCGCAAACGATATCGCTATTAATTGTAGACGGCAGACGAATAATTATTCAACCGGCGACGCCTATATAATTGCATTATATATTATATACAGTACAGATAATATTATGGTAGTTTGTTTTTCTTTCCATCTATTACGTGCTGTTTTAAATCTTTATTTTGATTTCCGTATCGATTGCCTTGCAATAACGATGTCAATTTATGGCCTCAAAGGTTACATCATTATAACATGTACTCAATTTTTGGTTTCTAAATATATCTCTACCGTATATAAAAAGCGTGTTAAATTGATGCCGTTCAAACTCGCTGATTTATTCTGCAGTAACAACGTAACTGCAATAGATTGAAGCTTAGCGATCGGTTTGCAACAGTTGCCAAATGTGGGCTTTCCTCGAACTTTCTACTTTGATGAGTGGAGTTGATCGAGTTGAGCAAATTACTACTGGCACTCAAATTTTTGATAGCTGGCACTATTTATTGCGTGCCCTAAGCACTCTGTAAAACCGTCTGATACTGATTGAAGTTTTACGGAATAAACATGCTCACGGGACAGATTGCTCACATCACGATATCTGGTTTAACTGCCATAGGGCCGACTCTTAACGTAACGAATTTAGGACCTCCGCACTTTAGTAATGTTTTGTATTTATTTACGCTTAAAAGTTTTTACGCCTAAAGCTGAAAGATGTTTAAATTAGGCTTTGATAAAATGAAATTGAAGTGGAATTAAATCTTGGTCTTATAAAATAAAGTGTTAGTGTTGAGTTTAAACTTTAAATATGGTTTTTTAGTTGTAAGGGCTTAAATTTTACAATTAGAATACAGAAAAGCACAAACAACGTTAAAGCACTTTCTATAGTTGAACATTGTCAAAAGGTCCTAGTTGTAGCGTCACTATCTGCCCATATGTTTTAAGTTTTGAGTTCAATAAATATATTTTATTGTTGGGGCCGTAAAATACTGTATATAGTATTTCCAAAAGTGATCGAACGGTCCTTTTCAATATTAAACTTATTGCTTTGCTTGTTTTCGTGTTGCTTAGCTGAATTTGTTGTAGCCTAAAAGGTATAGGTTTATATGAAGTATATTTAGATTGACGATATGCACATGGTAAAATTCGTTTTTTATCAGTCATATTTTCGTATGTGATGCAATTATATTGAAGTGTATGCCCCAAAAGCATGATTTGATGTTTACAGGTGATGCTAACAGCTGAAATGTAGTGCAGTCTAATTGAGTTAGACTTATTGATTTCCATTACAGTATGAAATAAAATTTGCAGCAGAGAAATAACTTTAGATTTGCATTGTATGGTAATAAGATGAAAGTATTTGTTACATTATCTACCGGCAAGCTACTTTATTTAAAAAAGTAAGACATTGTTTACAATTCGCTGGGGTATTAACGGCACATTGTCTGATTTCTTGGTAGAACCATGGAAATTAAATTTAGCATGATCACAACGTTTCTTTTGAAAAATATTGCTAAAATTAGGAAATCGGTTTTAGTCGAACAATCTTTGGTGCACACTGCTGAATCTTGTGAATATTATGACATTTTTAACTTTATACGTTTTATTTAATACGATGAGTTGTTTACTAAGTTAGTTGTGATTTACGAGACTGTAAAAGCAAAACTCCATTTACATTTTATATAATCGAGTTTTACGGTATTGATGGAAAGACTTGACCAATCTCATTGAATTGGAGTAGTCAGAATAATCTTCCATTGTAAAAAGTTTTATTATTTATATGGGTCACCTGATTGGTTGGGCCAGTAAATGACTGTAAAAGATTTTTTAAATTACTGTTTTTATGTGCACAAAGGTTCTTTTTTGATAGTTTGTGGAATTTCTCATTGATTTTTCTTCTTTTTTTTTTCTTGGGTCACTGACTCTGGTCTTTTCATCTTTGGAAACCGAATACAAGTTCTTAAATTTGTCGGAAATTTCAAATAAAATTTGTAACAGTGCTCTTGTAAAGCTACTTTGTATGTACTGTATATTGTATGCACTATACGTACAGTATAAGGTTTTTTTTTGTACCCGAAGATGATGGGTACTGTAACGTTCATGATAACTACTTTAGTTGAATTTTTGTAATCAATCAATCAATGGCTTATCTGGATGGCAAATTTAACTTTTCAAATAAGCAATTGAATGTTGTCAAGCACTAAATTGGGACGCTTGAAATACAGTTTTTTAAGCTCAGATTAAAGTTAAGAGTTGAAGATTAAAGTTTTATTTAGCTTACCTTAGTCGTTTGAAATAGCATCGAAATTATTATACTTTCTAACTAAAGTTTTAAAGCGCATTAATTATTGCTCCAATTGAATGTTTAGATATTATATTATTTACCATAGAAGACCAATAGAACGGCTGGAATTGTTAGAAGAAATTTACTAAAAAATCAAATTAGATTTTTAAATTGGAAACCAAACTAATGCAAGCTTGAATACTTGTTTTTGTTATTTACAGTAGTTGGTGTAGTTGTATCTGCAGGTCTTTGGTCAAGTATGAATTGCTGTTGAAATGCGCATGCGTTCTGCATTCTGTAGATCGCATTTTGTACGTGTTAACATTACCGAATTTCGTTTCTGATAGAGCAAACAAAAAATAAACTAGATTGAATTTCATGTTTGAAAGTAAGTTAGTCTGTACGAGTACAGTATAGTGCTGGTGTTTGAATGACAGTTGAACGTCTGCTGGGACTTTGGCCTGATATTACACTCAAAATAAATCGAATGGATAAATAAGTGTTTAATAATGTTGGCCACGGTTAAAACGAAGTCGGTGATAAATGTGGAAGTGAGAACTTTCTGGGAATGAATCCGAATGATGGGGAAAAGATCATTCTTTTAAACATAGATTGATTAGCTTAACTTCATTTGTCAAATGTCTCACGCTTGCACTTTGCAAATTGCAATGATAAACACGATTTTAGTGCTGTACTTAGTCTACTAACTTACATCGCGGCATTTGTTTAGTCTTCAACGATTTAATATGCATTTAAACGAATTAAATTAGTGTCACACAAGATACAAAATTTGTTAAATTGATTGCAAGGGAATGATAGCGTACCTTATTTACGACTTCACACTACAAAATCTACGTTTCAGAGAAAAATGATTATATACTGTGATTTTTTTGTAATTTTAGAATGTACTATAATTGTTATTCTAAAATACCTATTGCAATTTCTAGCTAACTACTGAATGTGTTAATAATTATAAGCAACTACACAAGGGATCCATTAGATTATGCTTTCTATGAATATCAAATTTAACGATTAACTTTATTTTTGTTTAAAAAGTTATACATGAAAGGAAACTATAGTAAATGATATTAACAATTTGAATAACGTTGCCGTAATTGCGTTTTTAATAATTGCTATAAACGCCCATGTAAACGAGTGAACAAGCTATTTTAATCTAGGGAGTTGATTAAATTACATACTAATATGACGTTAATTATTACTCATAAGTAAACCAGTTTTTCAACCCGTTTACTTTTACTGATTTAATTAAAAGATTTTAGCCATAACATTTGGTAACTTCTAATTTAGCAGAAAAATGAGTGTAATTAAGTTACTGATGGCGGGAGTTTTAATGGTTATACTAACAATTATAATTAGTGTACCTTGTAAATATTTTCTATTCATTAGTATACTTTATATTTTGACTAGTATGTAATCAGATTAGCATACAGTTTTGTTTCTGGTATGAAAGTTTGTGAAATATTTTTGATTTAATTTTATAGTTGAAATGTTAAATGATATGAAAACATAAATGTAGTTGAACCGTCGACCTATAATTCAATTAGTTTTCTCATTGGCCTATAAAACTAATGACGGATTATTTTTGTGATTTAAAATTAGAGAACTCGGGTATTGTTTTGATTTAATCTTTGATTTTTTTGTTTTGTTAACTCTTTGCTTTGGTTACCGTTTAAGTTGCAGCAGAAACTGCTAATTAACATTTCAGGGCTAAACTTGAATCGTAGCAAAATGTGGCTGTTGGATTATTCTAACGTTAATGACGCCATTGAACGGATATGAGACATAGTTGTTTTTACTTCCTGTCATTACATATCAGCAAATGGCATTGGCAGTGGTTTAGTTTTTGTTTTTAATTAAAAAGTAAAGGATTTCGAAAAGCGCATGCTCGGTTTTCGTGGGATAATATTAGACATTTTTCTCACTTTTTTTTGTTGCTGAATTTTATTTCGATGTTTCTTTAAGTACATGTCTATTGTACGTGTTCGTGTTTTATAATTATTATTATTTTTTTTGCATATCATCAGGTGTCTTTGTTTACACTTTACAAAGCGAATTCAGATACTTGTCGTGAAGTTTTATCTCTTTGAAAACTCCGTGTTAGTTTAATCTTACTTTCTGTGTCTGTATTTTTGATTGGGTGTAAACCTAGTAACAAGTTTTTGTACATTCATCTCACGTTTCGTAGTCGTAATCCTATTACGACTCCGTTTATTCGCCATCGTTTTATTTGACTATACTGTATATGCTTATTTCTACAGCATTGCTAATTTGAAATTTTATCACGTCCTAAGCAAATTTAGTTTTCAACTGTTAAATATATTTTCTTAATTAATTATGGGGAAATTTTACATTGTTCTCTTGTTTCGTTTTAAACGTTTTTATTGCTGCATATGATTTTTTTTATTGACTTTTAGAGTTACGACGATTAATGTTGCTACTATACAAGTTTTGTACTATACAAGTTTTGTACTATACAAGTTTTACTATATAAATAATGTTACTGTAAATACCAATTTTATTTATTTTTGGCTTTAGCGCAATTGTTAAGACTTGCATCATAAAAAGTTGCAACCATTTTTATAACTATTTTTAAAAAATAATTCTATTAAATGGTCTGGTTTATAACTACTCTCAATCTGAAAGAATTTATTTATAGATTAGTTTTAGAAGTTTCAATGTTGATAGTAATTTGCTATGTTTAACATTTAAACTTTTATTTACAGTAGTTAGTCTAAACTTTTCGACTGAGTGATTTGTTTTCGTTTTTTGTATAAACTGTGATATCAGCATTTTAAAATGTACTTATGTACAAGAATATACATTGTATGGTTCTTATCCCGTCTTGTTACTAAGTTAAACAAAGCCTTTAGAAAGCGTCTATAACTCAGATTGTGGCATTTTTATTAAACGAGACAATGCCATGTCCTAAAATTAAGTTATTAAGTTATACTGTAGCAGCTTACAATGTACATTATTAAACGTAATCAAATGAGGCATTTGTGAATTTGATGCAATTAACGTTTTTTAAAAATGAAAATTGTACATGTTATATCTCGTATATTACATTCCCAAGTGAATCTGGTTAATCTCTTTTCCATTTAGCACGTAACGAGTTATTGCTTTGCTGGCAGTGTTTATAGTACTGTAACTGCAAAAGTGAGATGAAGCACAACAATTAGTTTGAAATTAGGCATCAGTAATTATGAAAAGTAAAATGTTCATACAATTCACTGTCATTATCTCTTTTTTTTTCAATTTGATTTATGATACCGCTGGTATTTTTAAGAACTTTCGTTCATTCAAAAATGGCTTTTGTCTGTATTAATGACAAATAACAGTATGCTAGTACTGTGTTGTTATTAAACGTCCTGTTATCGTTTTTATTTTAAAAACATCTCAAATTTATTACGAAAAACTATCAAAAAAACTTTTAAAATGTGTTGCACTATTTTTTCCCAATTACTCTTCTTATTGATTTTGTTTAATTGTTTATTAAATGGAAATTCACATTTTTTGCTAATGATTTATTTAAGGAAAAGTTATTTTGATATCTATTCTATCATTTAGGTTATTTGGAAATGCATCTCTTAACGTAATTGAGTCTGTTACATACAGAATATACAGTACATAAAAAACTACAGGATTTTGGCTACTTTGTCATGGTATTGGCGTATGTTATTAATGTGTACGAATAATTTATGCCAGATATTTAAAGCGCATGCAAGCGAATTTTTCATGGTTGAACACAATGTTTGGAAAAATATTAAATTTTGTTGCGTACAAATTATCGATTTTTTTTGTGAAAGGCATTATTTATTTGGGCACTTTTTAATCATTTACGTTCTTCTGACGTCAGTGTATTGCCATATGTATATTGTCATTGTGGCAACTAGAATAAATATCGCCCGTTGTAATGGTTTGTATGGGTTTTTCAATGACGAAAATTAAACATTACCAAAGTATTTATAGAAATAATTCATCTTAAACAATTGCATACCAAATTTGTAAAAATAGTAACTTTGGTATCTGAAAAAATTGAATTTGTGCGTCTAATTCAAATTCAGTTACAAACTTTTGTGCCGCAAATTTAATGTCTTCAAAGACAAATGGAGTGTTTTAAACGTTAAGCGCTGATCCATGGATTGTTGCTTTCTGTTTTCTTTGTTGTGAAAATGTAAATGTAAAATTAAATTATTTATTTGACATTTTGTGTTGACGTATACAGTATATCGTATGAGATCACGAGAAGTTGTTGCCATGTAATAAACGTCGTCGTATGACATTTGTTATGGATTAAATAAATCGATGAAATCGATCGGTAGTTGTTTTGTGTATTTGCTGCTAATTTTACTTTTTAAAAATAAAAAATAAGGCTGTCGATTATACTGTTACCAGGTGTGTGTATCCATGCTTGTTGAAGAATTTTAATATTTTTCTGTTCTGCTTTGTTACGATGCTGTTGAAGTGTCAAAACGCAAAGCAGACGATTTAAATTCTTCACGTGACGTCCTCATAATCTTAGCGGTCTTATTTCAGTGCCATAAACTTAAACTTGGGCGCTATTTTGAGTGCCAATGTTACGATGGAGTACATAGAAAATTTGAGAAAACTTCAATGCCGATGTTCTTAGATGGCTCAATTAACATTTAATATCGTTGCAAAGGCCATACTTGGAAAAGCTGTTTTAAAAACGTCTAAAATTATTATATTGAATGTAACTTATGGCTTTTTTTGAAACGCTACATGGATATAACATAGTTACATTTTTTATTAAGAGTATACCGACAAAATTCAAAACAACTTTAACATTTTAACATCAGATAATTCTTTGTTTTATCATGTTTCTATGGTCTTTAAACTGTAAAAATAATAATTTTGACTGTAAATATAATATTAGGCCTTATTTGAGATTAAAGTTAAAATTAGAACGGTATTTTGAAGTAATTGCTGATGTAATACAGCTTGAAGGAACCGAAAGTTTGGCGTTTTTTAGCATTACGTAAGTTTGGTTTCCTTTTTATGATTATTCATAGTGGCAAATTTATCTTCTTACGAATTTGTAATTTACAAAAGGTTTTGCAATGCAACTGTTATTCTAAACAAAAATGTATCATGATTTCTTGAAATCAGCGTATTAAAGGCAATTGTCATATAATATCTGAATAGCCAATTTGAAACTTGAAATCTAGTTTCGAATACTGTTGTAATTTTTGTGTTTGAAGTGATAAATTCTTGTTTAAAGTATTTTGTAGTAAACTAGTCATGCATTTTATTGTTAATTTTCCAAATTTCCGTTTTTCTACTTTGGTACAAGTTTAACAAAAACCCCTAGAGTCTACTGGAAATACTGAAAAAGGACTTTTTTTTCTTTTCTTAAGACTTGTACTTTTTACATACAGAATTACTATGCAGAACTTAGTACTGTACCAACTTCCTTGTATACTTTTTTACAAGTTTTCCTATCGGAATTGCGCATTCAATCACTTACCACCAGATATCAATCACCAAAATAACTAGTACTGTGTGCACGAGTAAATAAAACATCAATCGAATTGAACATATTTTCAAACAACATTTGATTCAACCGATGAAACTTACGTTGATGACTGACATTTCTTATCAATGATTTCAATGCCACTTTTAAAATTGTAACAATATGTTTTGTGGATTTTAATTAGATTGGTGTATTAAATAGATTAGCATAATCAGTCTAGAAAATATACGAGACATACTGTACTACTACCGTATACACAGTTGATCAGACTATAAAAAGAAAGGACAATACCACAAGGAATTTAACATTAATCTTTGAAAAAAAAACCCCTTAAAAAAATAAGACACGATTTACAATTATGGAAAAACATAGAATTATTTCAATAAAAAATGTGATAACAGACAGGAAACATGTTGACAAAACAGTTAACCAAACACTCGTTAAATCGATTGAAATCATGAATAAAATGGATCAATAATGCAAACATCTTATTACTAAACTTTGGAAAGAATGAGCAAAACATGACAACATGCTACAAATTAATCAGAAAACAAATCCGATTAAATGTGAGAAAGACATTATAAAAGAATTTTATTGCGAATAAATTTGAACAATCGCATAATGAATATTTTCACGATTTATTGGTAATATTTTTTTGCTTCAAAGCTCTGGATGATTGTACACTGTATAATACTAGTATTGTATTTACAGTTAGTAACAGATAATGGAATTAGTACTGCAACGCACTATAAAAATGGCATTGTTGGATTTTTTCATAACTGCATAATTAATTTTTCTTTCTATAGGTAAGCAATCTAAAAAAGTAGGTGGTACCTTATATGAGATTATCAATTTTTATATTTTGTACAGTAGTTATTTGGTTATTGAGCATGACAGCTATAACAGCTTTGCAAAATAAAATTAATGAGATAAGACAATTTATTTTTATTATTATATACTTTAATTTAACGAAAGCGTAATAGTGCACGCAGTAATGTTTAAACACCGTACACTACTGCATTATGCAAAATCAATATGGTATTTTAAGTGTGTTTATCGTGAATTAGCATTTTAACAAACATCTGTTTGGTAAACAAGTCGAGTTTGATTTACTTTAAAGAATTTAAAGTACAGTACCTGGTTTGGACGTCTGTTCATAATTGAATGCTATAACCAACACTGTAAAAATTGTTTGTGATTATAATTATAATGTGTTGTGCATTTGTGAACTAAACTTGATGTGGGTTTATTATTTTTATTTTTCTTTGTTTTATCTTTCCTACATGCGAAAGTGCTTTTTATATTTTTTTTCTGTTTTTTAATAAACGCTGACTGAAAATTTACTAAAGCATAAGGCTTTTTATTTATATTTTAATTTGATCATCGTCATCATTATTTTTCTTTGTTGGTTTAATATTTTTTCTTCTGTTAAAAAGCATAGTTTACTGTATAATAAAGCGTTTCACTGTGTCGTATGGCAGCTGTTGATAGCGTTTTGAAGTAATAACACAGCGACGACAATACAGGGTGCAAAAGTCTGGCATTGAAAGTGTTATTACATTTTCAAAATGCATAATAAACATGACATTAGAAATGAGCTCTACTGAACAATGTTGTCGGATATCGTAATGTGCTTAGAAGCTATGAAACGAAATTGAAATAAGCATGCACTCTAAATTGAAATGGGATTATTGTCAATTCTATTGGGAAATTCGATACAAAATTTGATTTTATGGACATCAATATTGGTTTTCATTAACTAAATCTGATTTATATACGGTTTTTACAGATGAAAATGCTATTTTAAGACTCTAGACTGAGTTTCTAGCGACTAGATGAGATGCTCAAGTTACATAATCGGTTTGTTGTCATTTTCGGTACTAAATATTGCTTTTAAAATAGAAGACCTATACTTATCGTTATAGATGGAGATTTGATGTTAAGTTTAAGGGCATATTTAGTCGTATAATCTTTACTCATCCAGATAATCGATAAGGTCAGTGGTGAACATTTTAAACGGAACATAGTGCACATTTAGTCACTGCCATTTTCAGGCGCATTTAGGTCTTTGCCAAAATAAAGTACTTGAAACGTTGGCAACACTGTCGCTTTATGAAAGTGAATTTGAATTGGCAAATAAAAACTTACGGTATCTGGCGTCGTTTAACAATAATTTTGACACAGTTTTGCATTAACGCTTGTTTTGAACTTGAAGCCGCCCTGTAAAATGTTTTTACCATCCAAATATGAACATTATTATTACTTAGTTTAGATAAAAGCCCAAATGGCCGAAATAAACTTAAAAGATAAAGCGCCATTGTCGTTTGTGGTAAAATGTAATTGGCCTTGGCGACTACTAAAAGGCTATTTTGTACATATCTGAATTTCATGTTCATTTTCAGCATTTATGGCTGCTTTATCTACGGTTAGTGTGTCAATTTTATGATAGTAAAATTATTATAATGTATTAATTTAACAGGGAAACATACATAATGCGAAAAAACTCGATGTAATTGACGTTAATTAGCATTTTGCAGTCAAAAGACTCTTAATTATTATTGTTATTGCTTTGTGATGTTTTTGGTGTAGGAGTCAATGTAAGCAGATTCATTTTTTTTTGTGTGGTGAGTTACAATTGACAACAAATTTTTTATTTAGATGTTTATTGTCAGATGAAATTGTATTCACAGAAGGCGGCATACTCAGCACTCGATCGGGGGCACTAAGTTATAAATAGTGCTTAATGCTCTAAAAAATCTATAATAACATACGGATTTCTATTGTCAAATTCAGTGTCAAAGATAATCACCCAACATCCTCAAATGAAGATAAAAGCAAATGCTATCAATAAATATGCTATAAATATCGATATAATATTGTGTGGAAGGCTTCAAATACTTGGATGTATTTATATACCGTATTAGAAATTGTCATTCAGTACAGCTAGAGATAACTTACAGTATTAGCAAAATAATTGAGTGTACACACATTTAGTATTTGATTCGAATTTCTATGGGTAAATCTATTTACTCATAAAAGCTCCAGTCAAAATGTCGGCAGGGTTCCAAATAACCTTTGTGTTGGTTTTCAGATACGCGGATATATTACTATATTCACAGTGAATTTTTCTTTTATTTTATTTACGGCAAAATCAGGCAAATGTCCTATTTTTTTTCCTTTGTCGATTCTGGGTGAATTTCATTAGTATTTGTAGTTATTTGAAGAACTTGTGCTTACAATATGGAATCCGTTGAGCATTATTAGTTTTTAACTTTTCATTATTTTTATAGCATAAATTCTATACCAAACTTTTATATAATTTTTGTAGATGAAAATTAATGTACTGTATGAGTATGTTAATTAATCAATTTGATCTACATTTGGTTTAAAGAAAACAATGGTGTAAAATGCAAAGTCTGCTGAACCTTGACTTGTCATAAGCTTAGTATAAGATTTCTTGTACTAACATAACCATGTGATAAAAAAGTCGTAATGTAAAAAAATTTTGTTTACTAAGTTAATAATAATTACTCTTGATTGGTTAAAAGTGAGACGAGTTTACGGTATGTTATTTTATCATAGTAAATTAACCTAATGAATAACTCGATACCGGGTAATGCTTTTAATAGAAAATTACAGTAATTTGCGGTTATTAATTTTTATACAGTTGAGTATTCTATGCCATGTGTTTTATTTTCTAGGTGCGTGTACAGAGAATACTTTTTAATAACTTAATACTGTACCTTTTAACAAAATATAAAAAAGAATGTTGATATTTGATCTTGCGAGTTGAGTCTTTGCATTGAAAGTTTAGCGTCATTTTTTTGATTACTTTTTTTGAAAAGGATGTTGCAATTCTTTTCTAGCTTCTATTAGAAATTCTAGATGTGTTTCTCGTATTATACGAACAAAACACTCTTTAAATACTGTTCACCAAGAGCAATTTATCAGATGATTAAATTTTGGATACATGATGAATCGTGAACTTATATTGTGGCGGTGAATTTTTAACAGTCCTGATTATACTGTAATTATTTTTAAGTTGAAAACAGATACCAATAGCTATTACGTTTTCAAAGTGATCTAGTATACCACGGCTACGAGTAATAAATCAGAAACTTGGTTGTGAATCATTTGAAGGATTTATATTTATTGACTTTATAGTGCAGTAGTGCGATCATGTATTGCATTTAAAATTGTGAAACAGTATTGACAAATTGGAGCAATGCAACTGGTTTAAAATACATTAAGGCACCAGTATAAGAGAGTAGTTTTCTTAAAACTTTCATACTTTCAATATGCAGTACTATACTTTTTAGATGTTCATCGACAAGTACGATGACATGCGAGATTTATCATAAAATATTGTTGATTGACAAAAAAATTTTGAATTGTGACATACGGTAAATTTAATTTTTGAGTATTCCATTACATCAGCGCATGCATGAACATTTTTTTAGTTGCTTATAGTTCCGTAATTTGAATAAATTGCAATATCTATAAAAATATACAGTAGATTCAATTTCATACTATCTTATTTTGTAATAAACATGTATTTAAAGTCTTCGCTTTTAGGAATTATCTAGAATAATATCAAGTCATTTGACTCTTTAGGCTAAAATTTAGTTTGGATGTTTTATATTATTTTGCACAGTTTTAAGATCGCTTCTTACTTTACTGTGTTGTGTCTATTCTCACACAATGCTATATATCTTAACGGTAGAGTAACTAAAGGTATTGTGCGGTGCTGTATATGCAATGATGATGGTTATTTATGGCCGTCTAAAAGTCGTAAAGATTTAACTTGGGATTTAGTGGTCAATCTCTCAACCAATAAAATATTTCTTCAGGCTTTAGTTCGACTGAATTGATATTTATGTCTTTTAATTTCACTGGAAAATACTGTAGATGTTTAAAGGTTTCTTTAAAAAGTAAAAATCACTTTTGAACCACTGTATTTTTAGGTATTGTTTTTTTTAGAAGTATTAATTTATTGTTGCGTTTTAGTTTTTAATAAAGTTGAATTGCTTTATCGCAGTTTGCTTTTGTTCTCCGTAATGACTTATTTTCACCTCATCTTTCTCCAATTAAATGTTTCTAATTTTAGACTCCGAATGATTTATCTACCGGAATTAACACGAAAGTAAAGTCAGGAGTTGTGAAACTCTCGTTTGACGTCTTAATTTAGTTTTAAATGGCGCTACTGCTTATTTGTCGTCTGTATTAATTTTAATGAAACAAAAACAGGAGGTGGAGTTTGCTAATTACTTTGTGACTGAATTTTCTTAAATGCCAGCAAAACACTTTTCTAAAATGGGCTTTTAAATGAGTCTTAATTGATATTTTTTGTCACAACATACTGTATAATAGCTATTAAAACGTCGAATTGGACTACTGTTGAAAAGCGGGGATCTGGCACATTAAACAACCAATTTCTTTGCTGAAATATTGTGTCATAAATTAGAAAGTAAGCGACAGCCATTTAAAATTATTTTGAATTTATCTATTGGCAGGTGTGTACACGATGACAGCTAATTTAGTCTTAAGAATTAACAACGCAGTGTAAGTCTTTACATTTTCTTGGAATCATTAAATTTGAAGAAGAGTATTTTTTGTGTGTATCTCTAAGCCTTAGAAATGTATAGTGTAAGTTTATAGTATTGAAAGTAATTACTGTAAAGTACAATAGGTTAAATTTTCTTTAGTCTACGAATAGATTAGCCATAACGACATTACTTGGAATTTTATGGAACATTTACAACTGCTGTGTTTTCTGCTGATTGTTAAAGACAATTACCAATTATAATTGATATGTACAGTATTGACAAATCAGCTTACATATACTGTACGGTAGCTTCACTAATTGCAATAAAGGAATTAAAATAGATTGTAGTTTGGCAAACGTGTGTATCGGTTTGCCATTCATTATGTTGTAACATACCATGTAACAAATTCAATGTTGTTAATTTGTAATAACAAATATACACAGTATATAGGTTATGGTCGCCGCTGCTTGCTAAGAAGAATTGTGTTGTAATATTACAAAAATTAGTGCTGATATTAACTTGTAATGACGCTTAAGACTTTTTGGCAACAAATTGGGCTACTAAGTGTTTTACAGTTGCACAGTATGTGTTAATTCGTTGTTATATACACATTAAGCATTTTCTTTTCCTACGATTGCGATTAAATTATAAATGCCTTTTAGGGTTCAAAACTTAATTTTTTTTTTAATTTTGAGTCCTAAAGTCCTAAAGCTGCCTGAATTGATAGCACATTTGGTGACAAGGGAGAATATTTTCTTTAAGATGTTGTAGAAATGTCTTCATCTAAAAATACTGAGAGGGAATTTTTTTTTTGAATCAGCAAAAAAATATATATATATTTTTAGTGCACTTTAAACTTGTGTTTTTTTTTGTTTACTTTTAAAAATTTTGAAAGTTGCATTATTTTATTACTGTTAATAAATTGCATTTGTTTATTTGTTTTGTTTCTCAAATTGCATCGTGGTTTAATCAATAGCCATTACTTTCAGGGCAGTCTGCTGTTCAATGTAATATTTGAGACGAATTGCATACTGGTATCCGATAAAGTCATTTAAGTTATAAGAATAAGAGTTTTATGTTGCAATATAATTTTGCAGAAATTGCTTAACGTACGATTTTTCTTTGTGAACTCTCACAATTCATCTTTTTTATATTTACAATATAATAAGCTGTACCGGGAACAGAACATGTTGGTTCCGGAAAATGTCAAGCTTTTATTCTCCTCACCGGGTTAAAAATTTTAGTTTAAATTTAGCATTACGTTTGAGGAAATGTAAATTATATTGTAGAGTTGAGTAAGGATATTTCCTAAAAATAGAGCTAAATCGGTTTATTGAACGGAAATGACTCTATATGTCGGCACTTGAAACACTTAATATTTATTATTTCCACCATCTCTAAACAAGGCTTTCTATTTATTCCATCTTTAATACAGTACTTTGAAATAAAGCGATGAAAACAAGAAAATTTTGTTTGTTCAAATTTCCTTAAACAATTCATTCGCCAACTTTTTATTTATATTTTATTTAGAAACAGGGTACATACATACGGTACCTTCAGAGTAGTTTTTTTTTATGTTTTACTTTTAAGCTTACTTTATTACAATTCGCAATCCTTGCTTTTCTGCACATGCTAAATATTTTTACAATATACAGTATGGTATAAACTCTATTGTGATTTTTAATATTTATAGCTGATTTTGAGTTTTGCTCTGTCTGCTACGCTTCCATTTTTATGACGTTAATTGTGGCGTTGTATGTGATTCAAATTCGATTCTTTGAATGTTGATAATCAATCAATTTGAAGTAAATTGTAACGTAAGGAGTTTGATACTGTGATATCTAAATGGAAATTAATAGTAGTTGGTAACACCCAACAACGCTCTTTCCATTACTTATTTCACCAGTTAACAGGGGGTGATGATATTATATGGGTGGTTGTGGAAATGTGTCCTAGTGGGAAGTCATCCAATACATTGTAGCTGATGGAAATAGTAACAATTTAGTTTAAATTTTTAAACGTTCTGTAGTTCAAGGTTAGCAAACAGCCGGAAACTTTCGTTTTATTGATAAACATTATCTTTAACATTCTGCCAATTGTTATGTCGCTTTGCGTGAAAGTTAAAAATGATTGTGCATCGTTATCATCTAACTTAGCTTATCCCCTGCCTGCTGGCTCTTCTGTACTTTATTGGGTCTGTTTCGCTAAACTTGTACTTAATGTGGGTTACTATGCCACGGCATTACATTTGTTGATGAAACGCTGATCTGCAGACTAATTCAGTTAGGCTGGTTTGAAATTAAAATATATAATAAGGTTTTATTGGTCTGTAAACAACAAATGTTTACTCAGCTTTTTTTGGAAGTAAACTTAAGTCTTTTAGGCAATTTCAATCTGTTTACAGTGGGTAGTATCCGGTAATATTAGTGCCAGAAATCATTATTAAATTGATTGATGAAAACTGTAATTAATTCTGATTAAAATATATAAACTCGTTAAACAAAATACGTGCAACTTTATCAGCAAGCGACGTATACAATTAAATTAAGTGTTTAAATTGCAAATGCAGTCGTGTATTTTTTTTTACAAATGAAAATTGAAAACAAAGCATTTCTTGGAAGAAACAGGGGGGAAATATTGTACTAACTTGCTCAAATAATCATAAAACGTTATCTATGAAAAATAGAAATTCAATCAGCTTTTGGGTGTATAGTATTTATAGTGGATTTTCTCTGATTTCATTGTTCTTGGTAAAATGGACGAGTGATTCGAAGAAATATTTTTCCTTTTATGAAGTTAATAACAAATTTTATTTTTTTGTGTTTTTGAACTTTAACGTGTAATGAATTATTTGATTAGTGTGCAAGTTGTTGAATTGCTGTTTTATTGTATTTTTTATGTGATGTGATGAACTTCTATTGATGATTACTATTTCATTTTCTCATCACGTCATATTGCTTTTCTAATAAACGTTTATTGGGCTTCGAAAAATACAATTAACGATCTCATAACTCTGTAACTATGCCTTTTCAAATAACTAATAATAATAGTAATAGATACTGTATTATATTTATGCGTGCAGATGGATTGCTAGTGTGTTTGTATGAAGCAATCAAAAAAAAGAGATAAGAACCGTTGTGATAAATCGCTGAATGTGTTTGGTCAGCGATATACAGTGGTGACTAATAAAGTAAGAGTTAACTGAAAAATTGTTAAAGTAGAGCTTCTCGAAACAGGGGTGTCCTGTCAAGCAGAACACAATTGGTAAACGACGAAACATTATGTACAGTAATTCACGTTTACTATTGTATACATTACACAACTTGAGGTCGCGAAAATGCTTTGTTATATTACTAAATTAGTGTCTACACTCGCCAGTGAAATGTTTTCAACTTATTGTCTCAACATTTAATTTACTCAATGCCATTCTAAATTCGTAAGAAATTTTAAGTATTTAAGTACGCTCAACATAATTAAATGAGAGGCACCGTAGTTTCACGGCATAAATTCACAAGTTTTTTAGTGCACTCGTATTGTTTTGCTCGCCCCTGTATAAGAATGAAGAGGGTGGGGGATTGAATCCATAATGTAATTGCATTGCCGATCAAGGTTAATTACAATGTGGATTACTTTTGAACGACAACTCAAAATACATGTACAGCATTGCAACATGTTTAATTTTTCTGCTTTCATTGCTTTTTTATTTTGTTGTTGTTGGTGGTGGTTGATTTGGGAACGGGGGAGGGGATTAGTGAGAAAATATCCAGCGAAATGTATCAATTACTGTTTTAGCCACCATACGATTCCACTTATTCTTAAATACATTAAGCCGCAAATGACGATGCTGGCATTGAAATCAAGCATAACATGGAGCGCAAAATGTGTCGACAACCTCAAAACTTGAACGTGTAACTTAGTTTGTTGAAATAGCTACTAACGTTGCTAAAAGGAGGTAATTTAATATCAATTTTCATTCGATATGAAATTATTTTGAACTTGATAAAAACTTGTAAAGACACGAAGAATTTGTTTTAAGAAATTGATTTTCTCGTGCTTATTGCAATCTTTTTTTAAGTAACTAATGTTTATGCAAATTGTAGTATTGATTGCCTTTTTTTTTAAAAATTATTCAAATAGGTTTTTTATCATATAACTATCTTTTTCTTTGAAAATGCATGCGAAATAAATAAATACTAATTTATTTCTGCGGAAATTCAATTGACGTATACAGAACTGCGAGTTTTTCATTAGCATATCGAGGATGCAAACTTTAAAAATACAAATTAAATTTATTTTATATGCTATTGTAAAACTGATTGAACAGGTTTAAAGATTGAAATTTAGATTTGAAATATAAAATAATGTAATTCATAATACTTGTTATTGCCTTGGAAAGTTGTCTGATGTTGCAAGTTTGTTGCTATGGTTAAAAAAAAAAGTTTTACATTGTTTCAATAGGAAGCACTAAAAATCCACTAATCAACTGCTGTGACTCAGGAGACGTAATTGAAAAGTCAAAAACCTTAACTTTAAAGTTTTCGATAAAAGCTTTTATTGATTTTGTCACGCTATTATTATTATTATTGCAATGTTATTGATGAAACTTTTCCACTCAGGATATTTTGTAGAAGTGGAATAATATTGTGCTATAAATACTCTCAAGTCGCCTACTCGAAACGGCAATTAAAATCTGACCATTTCTTGCTATATATTGAAAGAGCAATTGTGTATTTGAAGAAAAACAGCAATCTCAAATCAGTACTCTTTAGTTCACATTGCACACTCCACAGGTCTTTTGGGAGTAAGCATTTCCTATTAAGAACTTTCCAATGATAATTGCCAATTAGGCTCAGGCTATACTTTATTCATTTTACATCATTGAGGTTGAGAAATCCAAGCAACTCCAGTGCACATTTAATTAAATTTTCAGTAGACGTAATATTGACTTTAATGTATATGATTTGTTTGCGCATAGACCGCTGAGGATTTTAATAATCAGGACAGCTCATTTGTATAAAACATCATGTTTTACTTGCAATCCCCGTGGTTTTGCTACAAACTCAACATATGTTGTCGGATTTTGACGATGACATTACTGGAATTTTAATAAAGTCCAAATTTGTGAAAGGGCTTGTTTGAATAACGTTACAAAAATTTGAAACACGAACGATCATGACTCAATAAACAATTGAAATGTCTTCAGTGTTTTGGGAGATTTAGTTAACCACTATATTTATTGTATTTTTTGGTGGTTTATTATGATTATATTAATTGTTGAAAGCCACGGTATTTCTGAGTACCTATTCGAACTTAACATTGCACACTAACATTTGTTTTAAAAGCAAAAAATGTGACTTTCAACGAATATTTTGGGTTTTAGAGAACACTAATTGATGTTTCTAATAACCAGTTTCTAATAATATATTACCAGTGGTTCCTAAAGCTTGGCAGTGTGTGTTTATAGATATGCACATAAATTTGGATACTTTTAATGAGCATATCTTCTATTATAAACATTGCAGATGTTCTCAATATTTACTTAAATTGTTGACCAAAGATAAGTCGATTGGCTATTCTGCAGTGTCAATATGCAGTATGTCCGGGCTTAACAAAATACACATGACATTTGCATATATATTAGTTAAAAGTTATGATGTTTCTGATAGTCATCGTTTAGTTTGTAAGGCGTTTTTTGGGAGTTAGAAACGTATTTTGTATCGTAAGCGTAATATTGTCCTTCAACTTTAATACTAAGTCAGTATTAGAAGTTCAATTTAATCAAGTGGAGTGAATACTTCCAGTTAACGCTGCGTTGCTAGACTGAATTGTCGTTTATTGCCATATTGTTGACAAATAATGTTGAAAGTAAAGGCTGCAAGAATTTGAAGCTTCTCGTAAACACGTTGTATGCGGATAATGGACGCCAAATGATGTGTCATTTCCGTTGATATTGTCCTAAGCGATTGATGATTCGATGTTCTGTAACAAAAATATTAACGGTATTCATGCTTACAATAGCCAAATTTATTGCTAGATTGCTACTTATTTTCTTATACACATACGCACAATTTAACTTCTAGAAATCGTTTATATTTTTACACTTTATAGTGTATCGTAGTCGTTTGTGAGCAGACACTGTTGCACACACAAACTGCCAATTTTTTTATTGTTTTTTTATTTTCTTTAAAAGCCATAGTCTTAAGAATTTTATTGCCAGTTTTATATTTTCGTTTGCTTCACGTTGGCTGGTTAGACTCGATAGCAACGTCACCGACTTGTTTCTTTTTACATAACACAACAAATGTTGGTTTTTTTATTTGTTTTTGGCTCGTTCATTTTTATTCTTGGTGACCTCCAACTATCTTTACCTTTAAAAAAATAAAAACTGCAAGAAATTTAAAGAAATAAAAAACCACACATTCTATTTTGTTGATCACGTGATAGTACTGAAAATAAAACTGTTGGACATCTTACAAAAATAGTAGAATAGTTTGGCTACACAATGCTCATCGATCCAGTATTGTATACAGTATAACGCTTTGCGTTAAGTTGAAAACTTCAAATCACATGACCATTCACTCTTCGGAAAGTTCGACCGATTTTCTAGATACTTTTATACTTGCTGTATTGTAACAATGTAGGTAAAGTAAACATCACAGTAGGATTTTGAATATTTATACAATTCTCTAAAATCCAATTTTATTTTCGTTTTTGTACTTCAAATTGTTTGAATTTTAAAGATTGACTTTGTTGCTTGGAATTGTTTCAAATGTTTTGAGGCTTAGAGATTTTATTAAATTTTGTAGTTACTGTATTCAGTCTATTGTTTATAAATCTATCATGTATTTTGCATACCAATTTAACATCAGAATTTTAACGAATTTTAACAATTGTTGTGTATAATAATTAGATTTTGTATAGCTTTTATTGTTTTTTTTTTCATTTTCTTATATGCCCCAGCAATCTTGTGGCCCAAAACCACTTTGTTTCTGGCTACACAAACTAATATAATGTAGTGTTTACTCGTAATGAGATACGAACAACTATGTTGCTGTGTTTGCCCATGAAATTGCAATTTGTATCATCACTTCATCTCCCATTAATTCAATTGATGTTCAAAGAGAGAGTAAGTTCGCTTTTTTTCTGCAGAAGTAACCGCATTACTCGCAATACTCAGTATGCATGTGTTGTGTGTGTGTGTGTTTTTTTGTTAGTCTATGTAATCAGCTGTGGGTTAAAACATGTTGCACAGTTGCTATTTAAACTTTTATTTTCTGCATAATGACTTTTTAACATTGACACAATACCAACATTTTGCTTTTATTTGAACTCGACATTTGCGATTGGCATGAAACAATTTAAATGCATTGTTATCTAGGATTGTAGAAAAATTTAGCACAGAGGTTGTGCATTTTATTAAAGCTGTTTGAGGCACTAAAGAAGCACAATATAATTATAATTAGCACTGACGCAAGCACGTAATTTTATTTGTGGTTGCCGAAGATCACATATTTGACTTTAAAGGCACCGATCACTGGTTACTGTACTATATTTTCTAAATGCCGTTTATTTCTGACGTGTTAAACTTTCTGTTAATTTGCAAATAGGCAATTTTTGACTGTGTGGTTTTGTTCATTGCCTATTTAGTTTTAAATGTCGTTTTTATGTGTTGGCGTACGTTAGCTGTTGGCAACTGTTTCAATGCAATGCTATTCGCATATTAAAATGATTTATGATTCACTTTGGTTTTTTCACTTATACTTTCTAATTAAAAAAAAATATTGTAATTATTTTAATTTATTAATTGGCTTTGACAGGTACTGTATAATATACGACAGT
This sequence comes from Helicorthomorpha holstii, assembly GCA_013389785.1. NCBI lineage: Eukaryota > Metazoa > Arthropoda > Diplopoda > Polydesmida > Paradoxosomatidae > Helicorthomorpha > Helicorthomorpha holstii. The sequence continues at coordinate 11,819,713 of JAAFCF010006680.1, read as the reverse complement.
TTTCAAACGAGCGGTTTTATTTGCCTTGGATTCTTATCAATTGATGTTTTACAATAAGTTTTGTTGTGGATTTTAATTTGTTGCGTAGAGTGTAGTCGTTTTTTATGGTATTTTGTATCTTTTATTGTGCTTTTTACTAAATTTTAGAACTTTTTTTATTTTTGTACTTCTTAAGAATGCGATTTCCAAGTTGGCATCTATTGGTGAAAACTATACAATATTTCTTACGCGCGTGGTTAACTTTAAAAATTGAAATTTCATGGTGGTAAAAAAGTGACTAATAATTTTTAATGTTGGTAGTTGATATAAGAAAAACTTTTGACATTAAGGAATGTTTACGTAAGTTTTTTTTTTTTTTGAAACCTGATTTTGTTTTTGTTGTCTAGGCTAATAATGACTGAATCGTTTGCATTACATTTCCTACCATTTTATTTATAGAACGAGGTCGTCCTCCAAACTATACGATAAAACACTAAAAACAATGCTTTACCAAATGGCAATAGTAATACTCTCACCACATTCAACACTTAACCTAAATATTATAGTTTTATTTCGGCATTATACATTGAACGTAACGCATTTAACAAGTTACTGTATGTGTTGTAATTAAACTTTTTTTTACTTAACGTTTTTCTCAAGGTGAGAAATCTAATAATATCGACAAACTACACTAATGTACGGAACATTGCTGCTGTAAATAATGCTACAGTCATTATGTAACATTTTATTTGACTTCGAAATTTATTGACCAGGTATGGTGGCGCCAAAAAGAAATAACAAGTGAAAAAAAAAACCAATATGCGTAGTAGTCACGTGAATGATTGTTTATATTTAGAACTTCAACTTTAATAATAAATTTTGTCAAATATTATAACTGTGCAACTGCGTCTTATCTCTAAAGATTAATATTAAGGAAAATAATGACCTTAGTATTATGATAAACATTGTACAATATATACCGTACGTTACTACTTTTGTTACGTCTTACTATCCTTTTGGTTTTTAAAGCAATTGTACGAGGTAAAAGCAAGATTTTTATTGCGTTGTCTGTGGTGCCCTAGACCTTATGATACTCTTTAAGATTTATATTGTTTAATGGTTAATCCAGCACTGAACTTGCTGTACATGACATCAATAAATCAAAATGTACAGCGGTCATTTGAGTAAAAGGACGTGTTTTCTTAGTGATCACTGGTGCTCTAAAGTACAGTAGGACTTTGGTCAGTAATTTGATGAATGACTGCGGAGAGTTATTTGAAAGTAATGTATTTGATAGTTGCCAACAACTTACTTCCATCACTTGGTTTCTTTGAGACACCATAATTTTCCTTTAATGTCTCGCCAAGTTTAATTAAATAATTAATTGAAGTAAAGAGCGATAAAACCTACTGTAAAATGTAAATCCCTTTAAGCCGTATTATAATAATAAATTACTTAGGTGCTAAATAATTAATCAACTACAGTATACTCTTTCAACGATGCTCTTAAGATTTAAAAGTTTTTGCAGCTACTCATTGCACTTTGAAGTGTTATAATAATAATAAAATATGATGGCCATGTTCAACTTTTATCATATAAAAACTATCTAAAAATACAATGCGCTTTTGGTATTATGGAAACACCATAGGCTTAATATAAAGGCAATGGACATGACTATCCATTACATGCAAGTAAACTTTAAATAATGAAGTTCAAAACATTTTTATATGCTATTTTATATCTAAACTTACTTTCTTGAGATTCTTTATGTTTTGTATCGTTTTTTTGGGGTCATTACAACCGTAGTGTATCGACATTTGCTTTACCGAGTAACGTACAGTTTCTTCTTATTTTCAATTTTTTATTTCTCGTTTTTTAAAAATTTAATTTTGTTTAATTGATAAACTTAATTAGATTATAAACTTCTAATTATGTTAACGGAGCCTTACTTTATGGAAATATGACAAGTAATAAAAGTTCATTTATCTAGATTGGATTAAAGTGAAGGGTAAGAGGAGAGATTGTTTTCTTAGTAATTTTGGATAAGGTTTAATGTACGTATTATTTAATTATCAAAAGTTCATTATAACGTTGAAATTTAATTTGCATTAACGTCATTGAATTTGATGGGGGTCGTCCTCGTGTTTCTACTTAGCAATTTATTAATAGCATACTGTACAAGTTTAACTTTGCCTGAAATATCGCTTAAAGACTTCGTAATTGATCTTGGTGTACTTTTTCACGTTGTTGCATTATTCATTTAATACAGTATCATCAACACAAACTTTCTAACAAATTCACTTTTGTAAAACAAATTCTTTTATTGATTTTTCTCGTTCAACTGAATTTTGATAACGAATCGTGTATTCGACACTTTACATATTCAAATGATATGTTATCAATTACGTTTGAGAACTTCAAAACCGTCAAATATACTGTAATGAATTTAATCAATAACATGCAACATTGATTGAGAGAAGTGCGTCTTCTAGTGCATCTTATTACTTCCGAAAATCTAATCATTGCTAATGTCTTTCACTTATTCAATAACGTATTTCAATGTCATTAAGCGTTAAATGTAAAAATGAAACTAGGATTTACTGTAATTTCTTTGTAAAATGTGAGTTAGATTTGCACAGGATAAGTGAATTTTTGAAAGCATTTGGCAATCGATACGGAATGGATTATTTAATGAGTTTGATTTCGATTTTATTTTCAGTACTTGTACTGTGTAATATTTTGTTAAATCAGTTTCTTAAATAAAGTTCTTTAAGCCTGGAAGTACCTAATTCTTACTTGTTCAACGGAAACTCAGTATGTAGGCGTCACCGACAAAGAAAACTCAATTCTATTTCTAATAGCGGTCTTAACAATGTCCATTTTAACCGTACAAACCATTGTTGTTATTGCATTCAGCGCCTTAATAAATAGCAAAGCGAAAATTAAGTTTCAAAGAATGGCTCTTAACTGAAGTCTGAATAGTTGTCAACCCCCTCCAGCTTCCATATTATCTACTTGATAGAAACATCATATGCGATTCGGTACTTTCAAATAGCAAGTGTTATTGTATGGTCTACAGACACCTGCTCATACTAAGGACATGTTTATATTCTGTTTAGTCAGCTTGAAGGAAATTTGCTCACTTTTCTAAGTTAGCTACAGTATTTCCAAGTTTTGTTTAACTTACTTTTAAGTTTATTATACGGTACTAAAAGCGCTAGCATAGCTGTATTAATTGATTAATTGGCTACGAATAATTGTTGACATTCCCATACTGTATTAAGAAGTTATTGAAGCTTAAAAAGGTATTTTTGATAATTTAAATAATGATTCTTTTAAGTTTTGTTTTTAATAAACTTTGATAGCTATTGTCTGTATTAACCGTTATTTGGTCGAGTTACTGTTTACCGTTTATTTGGCGTTGTTGACAGACTGGATTGGTCTGTATTTCATTGAATTTTATGCTGCAGAATTTTTATACGTGTGTAACGAAAGCTTCTTGATTATACTGTATATTGCTTTAAATTTTGGAAAGATTTTGTTGGTTTTTTTTCTGTGTATACAAAGTTGTTTATTTATATTGAAGTACTCTTACTTCAAAAGTTTTCCATTGAAAATCATTGAAGTTTGTTTGAGTGGCAGATGTTTGCAAAGCAGACATGACATTTGCTACTTCAATACATGTTTTTCTTTCTTTCTCACAGTGGTTATAGTATATACAGTATAATTTTCGTATATATTCTTAGTGTATGTGAATTTCAGATGAAATCTCCACGCTGTGATTCGGCCATTCATACGGTCATTGTCATCATTTTAGTTGATGTAATTTATAACATTTTCAAAGGAAAATCTATTTTCGTTAGCTGGTCAATTCATTCGTTTTCTGTTAATAAGAAATCAACACAGCAGCAGACGATAGCAGGGTTACAGTCCGCCGTCGTAATATTGGTTATTTATTGCTCCCTCGGCTTCTCGTAGACTCTATAAACTTTAAAATTTTATTGCATTTTTGTTGATGTCAGAGTGGGTTTGATCAGAAATGCGAAATATACTGCATTACATAACATTACGAAGCAATCAAAACCACTTAATATTTGAAGTTTAAAGCTAATATAAGTTACAGTCATAAAATGTTTGCGACCTAGTGTTTGTAGTAATGTTCTAATAGTTAGACTTTGCTTTCCTGTGTTTTAAAAAAACATACTGTGGGTGGATCATTCAGTAAATACTGGAAACTACATTTTTTAGTTTTTTCTTTTTGTTATATAAAAGCTGCAAATTTGAGTTTTTTTATTGCTACAGTATATTGGTCAGTCGTTCTTACAAAGATTGCGTATTTTATATTTCCAAAGTATCATATTTATAGCGACGTTAGTTTTGATATTAAAAAAAATAAAAAACGTTGCAAAAAAAAAACATTAATAAAAGTAAATTTAAGAGGCTTTTAGTATTTTAATTTGTTTATTTTGTATTTTTGAAAGATCCCTACATTGGCACAAAACAGCTTCAGTTCAGTGTGCATCTTTGTCTTTTTATAGTTAACTTTTTTTTCAAATTTTCCATTACCCAGTAATTTCCTTTGCTTGTTTTTTTTTTTTTAAATGATAAAATCTCCATATTTTTACTTAAATAGCAACTGTAATGTTTTGGTATTTCTCTTCATAAATTTAAAAAAAAAGTCTATTTTGAACATAACCGAATGATGACAAAAATGTTTTTATCGTTAGCCAGAATTGTTTTTCTTTTTTATGCACATTTATTGGATGAACTCCAACAAAACATAAACAAGGGATTTTTTTTTCTAGTTTCTCATTGGTTACCGAGTTCAACTTTAGTTGAATTTTAAACTAGGAAAGTTAATTAGTTACCGGTACTTGGTTTAATCAAGTAAACTGCACTTCATGTGCTGCACTACTGATATAATTCGTATATAGTATTATTCATGATTTATGATGGTGTAAGAATAAAATAATTATTTGTTTAGCTTCTCACAATATTGTTTGTTGTCTTATGAAATTTTTGAAACTTTGCCATTCAATAATTTACGACCAACTTTTAATTGGCGTTAATTTTGATTGGCAGCCGGCTGCACCATTTATAACGTCGTTTATTTTATTTTTATGGCTTTTAAGAAAGTAAGCTGTCGAAATATATTTGACTATAGTTTACTTTCGGATCATTTCTCACGTAAACATCGTTAGCAGTAGTTGAGCGTAAATGATTTGTTAATGTGATTGTGTGTGGTGTTGGTGTTGATCTCACATTGTTGATTCTACTGAAATTGGGCGAGGTCTAAACACATTTTTTTCTCATAAATTCATATTTTTTTTTACTTTTTGTAGCTTAGTGCGTTGAAAATTTAAACAGTGATTTAAGATAGGCGTAACTACTGTTTATATTTTTTCAGTATTTTGGATAGTTATTCCCATTATTTATGATTTATTAACTTGTTTCACGAGAAAAGAAAAATTCAATTTGAATTTCTCAACGTGTTAAGCTAATTTATATTTATTTTATATTCATGTTTCATATACCATGTGTTTTATGACCGAATCAGCTGTTTGGCAAATTTGTAGGTTTGGAGCTGCAAGTTATTTTTTCCAGTTGAAACAGTTGGTGTCATAGACAACTGGTGTTGATTACATAATGACAGTATAACTTTACATATACGCAATACAGAATGAACGGCCACTCTATTTAAGTACTGTATACAATTCACTTAAATGATCATTTGTAAATTAGTCCACAATTTCAAGAAAATTAATTTTAAATACTTGACATAACTGAAAGTTATTTAATCGTTGGTATTCCAAGAAAGAATATTCGATGTACATTTAGCAAATACTTCTGACAACTTGACATCCATCAATATTTGTAAAAGTGTATGGATGTATATTCATAGCTTTTGACGTCAAATTTATCCACTATCACTACCGGCTTTTTTCTGTAAATTTGAATTCGCTTGTGTCACACGAAATTGTACAAATTTAGGTGTGCTGGGTTTAATTATAATTTCAAGTATTTTTTGAATCGATTTACGAATGATTAAGCTTATTTTCATTACGTATACACTCAACGACCATTTCTATAGCTAAATGTATTGTTTTGTAAATATTTGTTAGTGTTTTTGCTATATATTAAGCACGCATCATAATATTCTAAGTATGAGGATTATGACGATGATTCATTTTATTTACAGTATCTGTAAGTTTATTTACATAAAAATGAAACTGTTGATAAGAGAGCATCTGCCAACTCACTTTGTTTACATTATTATTGTACACTTGTTATTTTTTCGTCTTATAATTGAACTTAATTATTACGAGAACTGGGTATAGTGTAATTGTACTGTGTATGTTTGGATTTAATTTCAAAATCTCAGACTATAAAAGGAAAATTGTAATTAAACTTTGCGATACCGGATTTAAGAAAATGAAGCAATAGGTTGGCTGATTAACTCGTGAATTGCTTGATTTTGTTGAAGTATGTCGACCTTGACCTCTTCCTTTCTCATTAATTTAATAACTTATCTACCCATAAAAATTCAATTTGGTAACCTACACTACACACGTACAATATCTTTTGTCTTCAATGATCATTTATCAAGTTACAATAGAGTGCAAAGCACTTCTGTTTTCATTTTCATGAAAGTTAAAAAAATGACTTGCTGTATGACTTTATGCTTTCATTTACATGTTATAGTGTATAGTACGTGAAATGAAATTGTCACTTTCTCAAGGTATAAATGTTGCTATATTCTTAGTTGTTTATGTAACGACAAAAACTGGATGTGAAAAGCAATAAAATACTAGCATGCGGAATGCGGATTTCGACACCTTGTAAAACTAGAACTTATAAAAATTAGTGGACTAGCCTCTTAATGTTCTTGTTGATTTTACTACATACAGTACATATACGGTTACGATTGTATATACTGTAGGTACAAAGGTGAATAATAAAATAAGTGTGCCCTGAAAAATAATATAAGTAAAAATTTGGATTTGAAGAGACGTACTGTAGTAATACTTTAGTGTCCCAATTGCTTTCACGCCGTAAACACCCTAAACAAAAATTATCTCAAAAAACATTGTTTTTATAAAATAGTTTATTGTACCAGTAATACTTAGTTGGTTAAAACGTTTATTGTATAAATGGGCTATATATAGTGCATATACTATATACAGTACTTATCAGAAACACATGTTAAGCGTGTTGACTTTAGACATTTTAGTATTTGAACCCGTTTGATTATGGTAGTCTATTTATTGCACCCTGTACATTTCCAACTGTCATGTCAGTCTGGTTAACATTCTAAATGTGTTTTGTCATTTGGCTGGTTATCTTGTGTAATGTGTTCATGTGTTAATTTGTATTTTTCTTTAAGTGTTTGAAGTCATAGACCTTGTTATTTTTGTGAGAGGTGATTAATCCCAAGGCGTTGTCTGGTCTTTTAAAATCTAATAGTGTTATCATATGCCATTAACAAGTTAATTAGCCCGAAGTAGTTGTTGACTAAGTAAAGAGATTGTAAGAGAAAAAAATAGCGACAAATTTCACACTCAATTGTCAGTTGTATGTCTACATAACTGCACAATAATATTGATAAGTTGAACTCGTATCTATCATTGAGCAAAAGGAATATACTGTATTAATTTTTGAAATTATAATGCTAATTATTCGGTGTCTAATGATGTGTTAATTTGTGTTTTGCAGAAGTGCAGTGACTCTGCTGTATCAGATCATAAAGCTTTCCCAACGTTTGCAAGGACATTTCCACCAGACAAACAGGTAAAGAATTAATTTTAAGATCATAAACATTACAAGTATGTTAATTGTGTTGAATTTATTTTGTTTTTGGCATCAGAGTTTGTGTTATTTTCGTTCCGAATTATGCTAATTTCATTGGTCTACCACTGTTTGTGGTAACCAAATTTTTTGGCAACCAGTAGTTTGTAACAAGACATTTTTGAAAACCTAAATTTCCTTGTCTTAATCAAATTTACAAATAATAACTATCTGATTTATTTAAAGTCACGTAATGATTCAATTAGTATAAATTGAAAATTGCACTAGGTTTGACTTGTTTTTTTTTTTTTTTTGAATGATGTTGGTAAGTTATCTACTCCAGATTTAATGCTAAAACTGAAATAATATTTTTAAAATTCATTGCGAGTATTTTCTGAGTTCTGAGCAAAATGTTTAATTCGATTAATGATTTTATTTTACGTTGCAGGTGATAAAATCTATAATTGCTCTACTTACATATCATCAATGGGTTAAATTTACCATATTACACGAGGATAGCACAAGGTGGGAAACGGTGGCAAACGAATTAGAGAATGAAGCAAAATTCAAGAATTTGACTGTGAATGAAAAACGAGCGTTTATTCCTCCACTTACATGTTGCGTAGAAAATAAGCCGTGTTGCGAACCAACCGGGTTTAATGACGTTATCGAAAAAACTTGCAAGAAAACTCGAGGTACGCAAATTTATAACCATTAAAGTAACAAATAATGAAATAGAGCTTTTAATTTGCTTTTCATTATTTTACTCTTTCCCCTTCGACTGTGAGTTTCAACGAACTCTAAAAAGAAATTAGTTTTTCAAAAGAAATGTGTTCTGATTAATGTAAATTGTTTTATTTTTTTTTTTTGCAGTATACTTGTTCTTAGGTGTTCCAAATGATTTAGTAAAGATGATGAAAGTAATGAAACACAAAGAATTGCTGAAAAATGGAGAATATATTGTAATTTACGTCGACCTGGATTACAGCGATGATAATCATCAGCGATTTTTAATGGGTATATATATATTTCTACCTAGAAACTTAAACGATTTCTTTATATTAAAATGTAGGGAAACACATTTTTTTCGATTTAAATCTGAGACTAATACGAAACTTGAATGGTTGGATTTCAAAAATATATAATGAAACTTAATCATCAGCAAAGTCGCATAAAGGAAAAACAGCATTGGGTAAAATGAAAAAAGTTATTTAAGGGTTCCCAAAGGACTAACATTTGATTACAGCGAGAGCTCTTAGCAAAAAGAAACTATTTTGCAATATGAAAGAAAATTGGAACTTATCTCATTTTGTTTAATCTCAGTATCCATTACAAATGCAGATATTTTTAACGTTTAAACAAATTGGTAATTTGATTTTAATAAAATTTGAAATGTTTACAGAAAGCTCTGAAATTACAAAAGAGAAAAATAAGACTGATGAAATTGTAAATGAGAGGAGCGACATTGGACGATCTTTACTGGTAATATCGCCCACTGTTCCGTCAGCTGACGATGAGGTTTACACGGATTTTGCTAATAAAGTTCGCCAATATTCTAAAGACCCTCCATTTAGTTTTCCTAGTGTTACCTTGTTTACTGATAAAGGAATGCGCACGGTAAAAAGGATTTATTAGTCATGCTTAATTATTTGTTTAATGGATTTATTTACGCAGCATGTACCAGTATATGCAAATTTTCTTTACGATTCAGTCATCTTGTATGCGGAGGCTCTGCACGAGGCATTAGCGAACAACCATTCGTTAACTAATGGGACTGAGATTGTGAGGATAATTCGAACAAAAGTATTTATAAGTAAGATTTTTTTAAATGTAGGTTTGACATTGTTGTTTGTAAAAACTAAATCTAGTGGCCTAGCAGTTAACTTCATGTACTAGAAGTTCTATTTTATGGCTTAACAGTGTTATGTACTTATTGCATCTTTGCCAATTTTAAAAATAAATTTAGTCTTCAAAATGAAATCAGTTACCTTAAAAGCCAAATTAAAGGTTTTTTATTTAAGGTCAAATTTTGCGTCTTAAGAACCAATGACCTTCTTTGAATTTCAAAATTGGTCTATCATAATAAACTTAAGATAACATACTGTAGTACAAAATCTTAGGTTTTTAAAAGCTAGGTTTAATGGATACAGTAAATACTGATAATTTAGAGATTTTAATTAGTAAATTTGATTTATGAATAATATGGTTGACAAAATAAAAAAAACAACTTACGATTGATATTGTTTACTTCAAAATATTGTATTTTGTCATTTTTATTGTAATTTTGAAATCATTTTAAAATATACTAGTTTAGTATTGGCTTTTATGACGAGGAAATTCCACTCTTTAAAAGCTAATTTCTTGACTTTAACGGTTGTTACTGACACTAGTTTATTGTTGTTTCAACTGGTTTAAGTCTGTATTTTACATTTGACCTCTATTCGTTTAATATGTTATCAGTCTTTACTTTAGTTCTATTAAAAGCAGTTAATTTATATGTAATGTTGTTCCATATGTTATTATTTTAATTTGTTTCAATTTTTTTTAGGTATAACAGGCGTGTCAGTGAAGATTGATAAAGACGGTAATGCTGAGGGTAATTTTTCGGTGCTTGCATATGGCACTGACGGAAATTTTTCGAAAGGATTGTTACCCGTTGGTTTGTTTTATTTAAAACCTAACGACGAAAACTCTCTGGTAAAATATTAATTTTTAACAATTAATGAAATTTTTACTGATCTAATTTTTAATGATACGTGTAGGAGTTTCGTCTGTTAACTGGAAAGGAAATTGATTGGATTGGGGGTGATAAGCCTTCGGACGAGCCTCCTTGTGGGTTTCATGGAGAAAAATGCCAACCTCAACCTGGCAAGTCGTTTTATGTCTACGCATAATGGTTTATAGTTATTAATAAATGATTATTTTTATAGATAAAAAGAGAGAGATTGCAGCCGGTGTTTTAGGTGGCTTGCTGGTGGTTGTTGTGGCATCAGCTGTAATATTGTACAGAAATTGGAAGTATGAACAAGAAATTGCTGGGTTGTTGTGGAAGTTGAACATTAAGGAAATTGAAACTCAGAGTACTTATAAAATGAGTGCTTATAGTAACGTAAGTGCCTAAAAATTATTGTACAATAACTTAGTCAAAAATTTAATGACAATTTTCATGTTTTAAATAGATGAGTTTTGCCAGTCAAAATTCAAACGATTGTCGATCGGGTGATCAAATTTTTATTAAAACAACCGGTCGCTTTAAGGGAACTATTGTTGCTATTAAAAAATTTAAATTTAAAAAGAAAATTGTAGATATTCCAAGAGAAACAAAAATTGAGATGAAGTTGGTATGAAAGTTAAATTATAGATAAATCTATCATTTTTCATTTAATTTAAACGTAATTTAGATGAAAGAAATTCGTCATGACAACATCAACCCATTTATTGGCGCATGTTTAGAGCCTAATCAAATTTACGTAATTACTGATTATTGCAGCAAAGGCAGTTTATTGGTAAATAAAAATATTTCATTTGATATTTTAATGTTTTCAGTAATTGCAAGTATATGTTGATCTTTGCTAGGATATTTTAGAAAATGAAAACTTAAAAATGGAGCCAATGCTTATTTCATCGTTAATTTTTGATCTGATAAAGGTATTAGTTCTTGTTTATACCGGAACAGTTCAGCTACTATATATACATATTTTTTTTAAATCTGATTTACAGGGAATGATATATCTGCATAACAGTGATCTGAAGTGCCATGGAAATTTAAAGTCATCTAATTGTGTAGTAACTAGTCGTTGGGTTCTTCAGGTGGCCGATTTTGGTCTGCATGAAATTCGGCGTATTGCTCAACAACATGAAGAGAAAGAAGCTTATTCAATTGATTTCGGTACCAGTATTTAACTTTACAGTATCTAAAAATGTCATTTTTATGAAGTATTTGAAAATGTATTATTATTGATTGCAGGAAAGTTATGGACAGCGCCTGAAATTTTACGTTGCCCAGCAGAATTCCCAAAGGGTTCACAAAAAGGGGATGTGTACTCTTTTGCAATTATTTTATATGAAATATTTGGCCGTGAGGGACCCTATCCACAGTCTCAGGTTGGAAATATGAATTTAAAAGTCCTACTAGAAAGGGTGAAATACCCTGACGATCCAGTCAATGGACTGTTTCGACCTGATCTCAGCATTTTGCAATGCCAAGAATACATTATCAGTTGTATTAAAGACTGCTGGCAAGATAAGCCTGAAGTTAGACCTGACTTCGAGCATATAAGACAGAGATTAAAAGCCATGCGGCAAGGAATGTAAGTTATTTTACATGTTAACTATTGTGATATTAATGTAACGATGTTAACATTTCTAGGAAATCAAATATCTTTGATAACATGATGGCTCGTATGGAGAATTACGCTCAAAACTTAGAAGATCTTGTAAATGAAAGAACAAAACAGTTGGTGGAGGAAAAGAAGTTAACTGAAACACTGTTGCATCGGATGTTGCCACAGTTAGTAAAATAATATCAACATTAAAATTAAGTGTTTTACAATCTTTACTATTTAGATCAGTGGCTGAAGCTTTGACGCGTGGTGAATTAGTAACTCCAGAAGCGTTTGATGCAGTTACTATTTATTTCAGTGATATAGTTGGCTTTACTAACATGTCTGCAGAAAGCACTCCGTTGGAGGTTTTGAAATAATGATTATTACTAAATAAAAACTTGAAATTAAAAATGTTTTATTGTGGTTAAATATAGGTCGTTACCTTTTTAAACGAATTATACACCATTTTCGACAATGCCATAAGCAGTTACGATGTATACAAAGTGGAAACCATTGGTGATGCGTATATGGTAGTGAGCGGACTCCCTCTAAAAAATGATGAAAAGCATGCAGGAGAAATTGCTTCTATGGCGTTGGATCTGTTAGCAGCAGTTAAAACCTTTAGAATTCCACACAAACCAAATGAAACGTTGAAATTAAGGATTGGAATTCATACGGGTAAAACTTGTGCTCCTTTTAGATGTGTTGTATGACTATAATTCAACGGTGTTATTTAGGTCCTGTTGCTGCTGGTGTTGTAGGCAAAACGATGCCAAGGTAGAAAAACAATCTTAAATTTTTAACCTTATATAACCTTTTAGCATTATTTAAGTATTAAAGCATGACACGTGTATAACCAAAATGTTTATAAACTTGTGCCTTCCTAGTATGCATTTTTGTTGTTTGTTTGTTTAGGTATTGTTTGTTTGGTGACACGGTGAATACTGCATCTCGTATGGAATCAAATGGCGAAGGTAAACTAAAATGATGACGAAACGAAATGTTTTCAGATTTTTAAAACTATTTCGTGTATTTCTGTTAATAGCTTTAAAAATCCACATTAGTCAACAGTGTAAAGATGCTTTAAATAAACTTGGTGGATATGAAGTGGAAAAACGTGGAACACTCTCAATCAAAGTATAATTTGACTTTTGACCTCGTTAACTTTAAAATGTTAGTAAGCATTCTAAACGTCTTATTAATCATGTGTAGGGTAAAGGAGATATGACGACTTACTGGTTAGTTGGCCACGCGGATGAGTTTAGTGGTGCTGCAAAAAAGAAAGACACACGTGAAATGTCTCCTTTGTTTAGTGGGGGTCGGATTATGTCTGTTGATTTGGGCCAACAAGAGTCGATGTGGAAAAGTTACCGAGGCGTTGGAATTCCTCGTATCGGTCATCAGAGCACGCGTTCAATTCAGGAATTTGGTGACAAATCGAGTAGATCGCGTAATTATAGCCCAGTGCGTCAACTTAGTGTCTATCACAGTTATATAGAAGGAGAAAGTGAATCTACTGGTAGGACAAATAACACAGTAACTGTATCAGAAGAGAGCTCTGGCGGCTCTGGTGATACAATACCGGCCGATGAACAACTTGCAGTAGCTGTTACATCGGAGTCATTGGTAGAGCCACAAGTAGTTCGTCTTTCTCAAATTCAGCCAGTACCATCACCTCAGCTACAGTCTAATCACGTAAATCATAAATTATTAAATAATAACTGTGTAAACGAGCGTCCACGTAGTGTTGTAATTGAGCCAACAGCCACAGAAATGACTCTAGTTGAAAAGCAAAATGCTACAAAAAGTAGTGGTTGTAACGGCAAAATCGTTACGTCGCCGGCTGATGTTGACTCGTCAATAAATGAAACCACTCGACTTTTAACATTAAACGGAGATCAATTAGGCGAAAATGCCAACAACGAAAATTATGAAGATACAATTAACGAAGACGATAAATTAGAAGTGAGGAAGAGGTGGCGGTCATGTAGTGAAATTAACGTACCAACGCCTCGTTCTCGTCCAAAAACATTTAAAAATTGGATTACTGGGCTTTTTAATTATCGGGAGAGTTTTGGTTCGATACCAAGAGCACCGGTGGTGAACGACGAAAGTGTGGTGTAATCGTGTAAGTCAAAAACCAGACGTTTTAATTAATTTGTATTAAATGTGCACGAGGAAGTTTTAGTCTTCCAAGCGGCAAATATTAAAAACTTATAGTGAGATAAATTAAAACTCTGTGGCCAAAAACTGAAACGAAAAAAGTTTAAATGTTTTGCCAAAGAAAAATAAAACATTTGGTCACAATTTTTTTATGTGTGCGTTAATTATAATTAATGTTAAATAGACACTAAACCAAATAAAATATTGCAACGTTGTCGTTGATTGTAAAAAATTTAATTTTGGATATTTATTTTTTACATTGACACTTTTCATTATAGGTATATCAAAGTTATTTTTACAAAATGAGGAAAATGAAAGTTTTTATAAAAATATGATGAACAAACTAATGCTGAATGACTGAAGAGTGGGTGTTGCCTCATTGTGATTAAAAAACAAACTTTTTATAAAATGTTTAACTCTCGCATTCGATGAAATGTAATCCGTTGGAGCTTTATAAAGAATAATAAAACACAACACACTATTATACACATATTTGAGAGCTGTGTTGGAAATTAACAGAAATACAGACCTGTAAATGTTCACCGAAATCTTGATACTATAAATGAAGTACACAAGATGATAATTATTAAAGTTCCAAACGTTGACGGACTGTTTCTCACAGAGTCATTTTCTATTAACAATATTGAGTATTAAATTAACGACTTAGGTACACAGTATAAGTTTAATGACTTACTTATGTTTGGATCTCTGTCACATTTTTCTAGTCGATATTGTGGATTATAGTGATTGGTGTCTTTATACCTATTGAAATAAAAATAATCGGCTAGCATTAAAATTAAACAATTTAACTTTTTATATCGAGTTACCCATAATAGCAAGGTCCACAGTCAGCTAAAACGAACGTGACACATCTCACTTCTCCGGGATGACGATTATATTTATCACAATCAATACACGATGTACAAATAGGTGGTTTCCCTAACGACATATCACAGAATTGTCCATATGGACAATCCATTGTTCTTGTGCAACTAATGTAAAACTAATCAACTGAAATTAATAACTTGATAATGTTGATTATTAATTGATCTTACCTGACAATTTACATAAGTAGTTAACAAAAGAAGTATCCATATAAACAGCATTTTTACAGTATTATTACTATTTAACGATCGTAATAGTATTATTTTTAATTCGTCATAGTTTATTATCTAATCAGTTTAATTTTTAAACAACAACATTGGCCTCAAACTTTATCACATTTTGATATGACGCATAGTTACTGAATTTAATTGTTTGCTGAAATATAACATTTTAATTCGGACTTGCGAATAAATTGACAACTTAAAGATTTACAGGTGTCCAAAGTGCCAAAAGGCTAAAATTAAATCTTGCAATTTTAACTATTAACACCGTAATTTATAGTAGATACATATCAAACTGAAAACTTAGTATACCATTGTGTGCTATAAAATTATTTATTTAAATAAAAAACAAACTAATAACAAAATTTTATTTAATTCTTATATAAAGTGCTAACTTATAGTTAACCATTCTAGTTGACTTTTAATTTCTTTTTGTTTTAATAAAATTTGTAAACAGTTTCCACGTACAGACAGTATTCATTTGAAATTGAATCAGCTGTTTTCTTGTTAGTCTTTTTGATGGAAGCTGCCATATTGATAAATCGTGGACTGTGGTTCGCGGATGAGTATTAGCAAAGCCATCATTTATTCCATTCTAACTGAAATATGTCTGTTGTATTTGCGTTAAAATTTTATTTTGGTAAACTAATTGCAATGAATCGTTTGAC
This sequence comes from Helicorthomorpha holstii, assembly GCA_013389785.1. NCBI lineage: Eukaryota > Metazoa > Arthropoda > Diplopoda > Polydesmida > Paradoxosomatidae > Helicorthomorpha > Helicorthomorpha holstii. Next base: position 11,803,687 of record JAAFCF010006680.1, on the reverse strand, counting down.
AATAATATGAATAGCCAATAAATATAGTTGTACAATGAGCGAGTATTTTTTTTGTTGTGGTCCGAGGATCGGAAAGTTTGCCGACCAGTTAGTCGAATAGCGTGGGTCTACAAACAAAGAACGGCAGCGTCAGTTGCTTTGGCAAGCTAATTAGTTTGCTTAAATATCAGGTAAAAATAGCTGCAAAATGATTACTATAACATTTCATAACGTCTCGAAGATGGAATGGTCCGCAAAAATGACGAAATAATTATTACATTACCGTAATCAACGAATAATATACGTCTTGCTACACGGTGTAGCGTAAATGACACAGGCCTAACTGTAAGTACTGTAATTTATTCGTGATTTTAACAAGTTTATACATACAGTAATAGTTATTGTACTTGGGAAATTCACAAAGCTTATGTTGTGCTTTACATTTTCGTTATTATAATAAGTATGTACAGTAAAATATTTGGTCATAATTTTACATTCGGTTTCCTTGTTGTCTGAGACCAAGACAACAGGCTTCGTTTTTGGAAGTTATCATGGGCGCTGAATCACATTTGTCAAAAGAATTTAATCCGTAGCGTCCATTTCGAAGTTTATCACATCTTTTATGGCCTTTTTCTATGATTCCATCGGACTGTAGAATCATATTGGAACAACTCACAAATCCACCGTTGGTGAATTTTTTTTTGATCATTTTAGCTTTTACATTGTTAACGAATGTAGAACTAACGCCGCCGTTTAACCCACTTTCAATGTCTAAGTACAATTGTATATGACTAAGATTATTGTTATTATTGATGTTATAATGCCTTGATTTTGTAGGCAACAGTGGACTACTGGGGAGACTTCCCGTTGGACTAGGTGTCGTTTCATAATAATCTTCCGTCGTGCTCGGACTGACACGACGATTGTTAATGTTGCCAAGCGAACTTAACCGATTCAAACTTTCCGACTTTGTTAGTACATGATTGATGTGATCTTCGTTGGTCATTACAACGTTTTGATATTTTGTCACCAACGACGATTCAATGTTATCTTCAGCAGCAGTAGACACACCGCTATCGTCCGGCATCAAATCACATTGCGATGAATATAAACTCGCTGGACACAACGGTTCATCACCACCTTCTTTACCAAGTAACCAGAAAGTCCGCATTTCACCTTTACCCTATTTAAAAATATTTCAATTAACTTAAAAAGTGCACATTTATTGTGAATAATGACTTTATGTACTTTGACTGAGATGAAACCGCGTTCCTGAAGATTGAAACCTCCGAGCTTATCAAGAATGTTCTTACAAGCTTCACTGACATGAATTTTTAAAGCTGGAAGACAAAACATAGAATAAATAAGGTGAGCAACTTATAATCAATTATCAGTACCGTTAATTATTAAGATTAATCGCGAAATTTAGCTATAGTTTGACGCTTTTTGAGTTTGTGTGAAAAATGTTTAATACGACATGCGAGTTATGAAATCGTTAGCATTCTGTTTGTGTCTGTACTGTATCAAAATCATTTTGAGCTTTTCAGTAATAGTCTAATTGAGTTTACCTTCGCCCGTTGACTCCATTCTTGAAGCAGTGTTGACTGTGTCGCCAAAAAGGCAATAGCGTGGCATTTTTAAACCAACTACTCCAGCTACACAAGGACCTAAAATAACATTCAGTTTGTGGGTTATTTATTACTAATGCAAATGCATTATTATCTTAGGTTAAGCACCAGAGTGGATTCCAATTCTCAATTTGAGTCTTTCCCCTGGTCGATGTGTGATTGTGAAATTATTAATTTTATTAACCAAAGCAAGAGCCATTGATGCGATTTCTCTGGCGTGGTTATCACCATTACGAATAGGCAAGCCGCTTACTACCATGTAAGCATCCCCTATTGTTTCGACTTTATAAACATCAAAATGACCAATTATTTTGTCGAAACAAGTGTACAAGTCGTTAAGTAGAGTAACCACCTACAGTATGTTTCAATCAAAAGAAAGTAAAATTAGTGAACGTTTGATAATATATTGTTTAATATAATAACGGTTTTTGACTTATAACCTGCATAGGTGTGCTGACAGCTGATAACATTGTAAAACCAACTATGTCACTGAAGTATATTGTGACCATGTCAAAGCTCTCTGCTTCCACAGTACCTCGCAATTTAAGCGATTCAGCGACAGGTCTGTAGTAATAGAAGTTCTAAAATTATCGGTATTATTTAAAATATATATTTATATTTCAGTACTTGGGTAGCATTCGATGTAATAACGTTTCAGTTTTTTTCTTTTCTTCCATGAGTTGTTGAGTCCTTTCTTGCACAATTCCCTCAAGATTCAGAGCATATTTCTCCATAATAGCCATCATGTTATCAAAAATGTTAGGTTTCCTTTCCATACAGAAAAATTAAAAGTTTGAAGTGGATATTTTTATTAAGGATAGACTTACAGTCCTGCTGAAAGTCCTTTGAGATTATTTCTTATGGTTCTGAAGTCTGGTCGGCTGTCTGAATCTTCGCCCCAGCAATCTTGCATACATCTTATCGCCGTTTCTGTGCATGTTAGACCTATGACTGACGGTCTCGTGTAAATTCCGTCGGGTTTTGGGTTTTTAATCCGCATTATAATATCGGTAATAGCTGGGAATAGTATAATTATTTAAGTGTCTTATGTTATAAAATCAACTCGTGGGATCTAAACCTTTTTCACGGTCGGGTCCTGATTCGTAGACATCTTCCCAAGGTGGCTTGCGGGTGATTACATGATAGAAGATGAGACCGAAAGAATAAACATCACCTTTTTGAGTTCCCTGGGTTGGTAAAAGAGTGGAAGCTAGTGGTTCACGAAGTAACTCTGGTGCTCGCCACAGTAAATCTACCGAGTCAGTAAAATAACTGAATTAGAAATATTCATTATGTAAAAACTTAATATAGTTTATACAGTATTTAGTTTCAGAATCTCAATGTTTTTAAGCTTTTAGAATATTTTACTTTTATCAATTGTTTGAGATCCATTTTTATCGTGACTTTCTTTGAATTCATGTAAACCAAAATCTGAAATTTGTAGAGCCCAACGACTGTCAACAAGACAGTTGGATGATCTTAAATTCCCGTGATACATAATCTCGCTGTCATGCAAATATATCATTCCCTAAAAAATGGAAATGCCAACGTTATTTCTCAGGTAGTTAGACGATTTGATGTAGGTTCTTTATTGTAGATAAATATAAAAGCATACCCTCATTAAGTCACCAATTAGTGTGGCGATGAACATATTATCTAAACGAAGATCTTTGTTCTTCAAAACATCCTAAAATTTGTGTAAATCTAATAAGCATCTGAGGATACAAACACTTTAGTTAATAGCGCAATAACCTCTAAACTGCCTCTGGCACAGTAGTTGGTCACTATTCCAATCAGTTGATGATCAAGAAAAGCTCCGATAAAGCTATTTAGGTTGTCATGGCGAAGTTCTCGGATCTAAATCGATTTCATATATTGTTGGAAAAAAGTTTTAAGTGATGGATAAATAAATTAAGAGTGAACCTGTTTGAGCTCCTTCCGAATATTACGTGTGAAATCAACATACCGTTTCTTCACTATTTTTACAGCCACGATGGTTCCCCTGTAGTTACTAATTGTAGTATAAGGTTCTTTTAGAAGTGTGTAATCTATAGCCGTGTCAGTAGGCAAATAACCAAGAAAACTCCCACGAAACTGTTTGTCCTGTTATCAAATATAGCAATTAGTGTTGACTAGCGCTTAAATGCAATTTCACTTAAAGCTGTCATACAAGTTATTTAGCTTGCTGATAGAGGATAACAATAATTGATTGCTATTTTGGTCGCGGAAAAGAATAAAAAAGATTCAGTAGTGATTTAACGAATTTGATCAATAATTCAGGTGAAATGCTATATGGCTATAATTGAATCTCATGTGACTGTGATTTTTTCTTCGTTAAATTAAGGTCATAAAGGGAGTGGATTATTTTTTGTAAGCCGTTTATAAAACCAGTTAAAATGGGAGATGTGTTCACAAGTCTAGTCTAATTGGAAAGGGTTAAACTTACTGAATTCGATTTAATGGTTCCATTTTTTTGTGAGTTGTTCGGTAGATTATACGTGATTGGAATAATATCTTTTGAGTCGATTTTCCACATTTGGCATGCCAGTTTTTGTTCGTACCTGTAGTATCTAGAAAACATAAAATTATTATAAAGTTGGAAATTTACCATCTCAAAGTGTTTAAATTAACTTTGAAATACCTAAAAATAAAAACGGCGGCTATTGTTACAGCTCCAAGCACAACCAATATTACAATGGTTTTTACGGTACTCCAGCCTACAATAATTTTTAAGTTAAAATTGAGAGAAAACGATCGATTAGAATTTAATTAAATAAAATTACCAAAAGATTCACATTTATTGTTATCAAAACCACAATTCGGTTCATCCTTTGGTGGATTTCCATTAATCCAATCAACTACGTTGTCTCCTTGGACGTATTTCTTTTATAAAAATTTAAAAAAAAACAATGACATCAAAGTTTCAGAGATTAATTTTTTGCAATCGATTTGTAAATACCGGTAAATCTCCTGCTTGATCTCCTGGAGAGAACCAAGCCACCTGCTTCATGCTTCGTTTGACTTCTGAAGTAGCATTGCTTACCATACCCATTACCGTGTAATTGCCTTCAGCATCGCCACTGCTGTCAATTTGCACGTTAAATCCTTGAACACCTATTCAAAAAAAAATGGAAATTTGGTTACTGGTAAAAAAATGCCGTAAACCTTTAATCAATTTATAATTTGATTTATTCCAGTATTCTGTAAAATCGTTTGAACTGACATATAATTAGAGTTTTTAATATGTTTTAAAATTGATCATATTCTGTTGAGAAATACTGTCAAGTGTAAATGATTAGTTATAGTAATAGGACAGTCATTTCTGATAGTCTTTTGCCAATATGCTACTTTTCTACAGCTGAGAATTAATTTTGACATTATCAAAGCTAAATTTGATATTGATAACTGTAAGTGTAAATATATGTTCAGTTTTTTTTAGCTATTATATCATTAGTTGCCACTGTTTTCTCTTAAAAACCATACAGCCTACAACCACTTTCATTAATAATGTTTATTTCAGGTCAGTGCATTTGATGTGTACCCAAGAAACCAAAAATCGATATACTGTATATATATTTAGTTATTTACCTAATATCCGCTAAACACCTATTAAATGGTGGGCGAAAGTGTGTTAGTTACTTAGCGAATAGATTATTGACAAAACCTTGCGATTTGACACTTTGCAGGTATAGTAACAATAAGGCATGAACATTCATAACTATGTTTGTATTGTGAACTATAATATGGCAATTATAATACGAGTTATTGGTAGTTGAAGTATCAAAGAAACGGATATACAGTATGATCATTTAATTGCTATATTTGAGATACCGTAGCTTGAGCTAAATCTCAGAAATATCAACATTACTAATAAAAATGATGTAAGTTTTAATGCGAATTTTTTTATACTTGCTAAAGCTAAAACAAAAACTTTGGATTGTGGATAACTAATCGTTGTGCTTACTTTTATACGTGCTGTTGAATATTTTGCTCATAATCTGGGTGTTATTACTTATGTCGCCTCCTTCTTCCAATACTTTGGCGATGGCATTTGCGTACACGTAAACGGCATCGTAAAGATGAGCGGCGTATGTAGGAACATGAACCTAAGAGAAAAAAAAGTTGATTAGCTAGTGTTAAGCGCATAAAATCGCGATTAGAGTAATTACGTGGCCAAAATATTCTTCAGGTGGAAGTGGCACTCCAAATGGGTGCATTGTTGACAACTTCCGCACTTCATCGTTGAAGCTTTTGAAGTTGGCATCGATTGGTGGAGATGGTGTTAGTTTTAAGACTGAGCGAAATGGTTCGACAGTTGATTTAGTTATGTTTTCTCTATTTTCATGATCTATACCAAATGGAAAATAATGTTGTCAAAGGCCAATACGTTTAAATAGTGGTGTTGCTTTTAATGTTGTTTTCATTCCATGCAATGGAAAGTAACTTTTTAGTCAAGCAAATACCGTTTAAGAAGGAAGAAACTTTATACATTATAAAATAAGCAGGATTTAAACATGTAAATGTTTAAAAATAAAGCAAAGATACAAAACAGACAATCGAGTAAACACAAGATCTTTGGGGATTCATAAATGGTAAAATGTCGAGCAGAAAATGAAAAAAGAAATGGTTACTGAAAAACTGAAAGGATTTCTTGTAGTAAATAGTATAAGTAATTCAACCACTGTTAATACTGTAGCATGCAGTGAAAAAAAACTTATTTAAAGTTAAATATCATTTATCAAGTTATAAAAAAGCATTTTAATTTTGATGTATTGTTGTTCAATTTTTGGTGCTGTTATTTAAATTCTGATTGAGTCTTGTTTGTAGATGAACAACAAAGCATTTATTAATTATGGTTGGTACAATTTTTAGTAAACAAGGGAGTTAAATGTTATGTAATTTTGAGTGCTTACGTACTGTGAATTACGTACTGTGATTCGTCTGACTGCGGAACTGTCTCGTCATCCACTGAAATAATCGCATATTCTCCTTTTGCCAAATGCTCCGTTTTGTTCATGTGCCGCACGAAATCGATTATAGCTCCATTATCAGCAACAAAGACATAAACTGCAGAGTTTTTAAAGTGTTATTAAAGTTTTGTCCTAATGAAAAGCAATATTAGTTATTTACTTCTGGTTTTTTTTAGTGTTTTGTCAGAAATGTTGGTCAGTTCCTTAAAATCTTTTAGTTTACCTGAAATGTAGTCATCAGATATCTCGTGTTTTTCGATCACATGAATTTTATTTTTTTTTGCTAGTTCCTAAATCAAATTATTTTGATTAATACAAGTCATTTTAAGATAGCAAAATATTGGTATGTAATGTACATTGCTATAAAGAAGCTCGTGATTTCATTATTTTATAGTTTTTATTTCTGAATTCGTATTTTTTTTTTGAAAGAAAACTGATGCTGAATAGTGATCAGTAGCATCATTGAATATTCAAATGACTAAATGACTGTAATCTAATATATTTAGCTAAATTATAATTTACACTTGTATATGTTTTTTCTTAACTTGCGAATGAATTCAAAGCGAAATTGAATTTTAAATTAGCGAGATAACTAAGTTAAGTATATACAGTAGGTTGATCAAAAACAATTTTTATAAAATAGATTTCATTGTACAATTAAGTTAGGGATTCAACTTAAGAAAGATTTTGATTAACAATACTAGTTACTTGTAGACTGTCTTTGTATAAGGGCGCTATGTCATTTACATTAATTTTATTCTAACTATTAAATTAAAATATAATAAGGTGTAATCGAGCTCAGACAAATAATGAATGTCGGCCTGTTAATGATGTATGTCTCATAACATTAATAACATATTTATATACAAAATATTTAATATAAGAAAGTTTATTTTATGATCAACCCTTAAATTCAGTATAATGCGTCTGGATGTAGCTTTAAAAAATTTCACATCTTTTTCTCATAGCAACGGACATGTTTGAGTTTTTAAGTCAGTAATATAAAAATGTCATGTTATAATATATAGCCTTGGGGAGTATTTTAGTGTACTGTATATATCAGATTTGAAATGATTTCGAAACTACAATATTTGAAATGTATTCATCTGAAATTTAAAAATACAGTACTACTGTATAACCAGACGATGTACTGTACTGTATTTGGAATAGCATTTTTTTTATTATCAAATATTACAACATTTTATTTGATGCAAAACTATTTTTATTACCTCTAATGCTTCGACTATTAGGAGCCACGATGGTTTCCGTCCCACTATGATCAATATATTGTTCCATTTGTAATGTTTTAACAAAGAAACAACGAATTTGGCTATTTTTGAACTTGGTGGCATTGTTCTTGCAAATGTTGAAAAAATTGATTTATCCGACACCCGTTTATCCGAACATTTCTAGAAAGTAGTTTAGATTTTATTAGTATAGTACTGGAATTTAATGTGATGTAATGCATGAAAACCTCTTGACAACAAAATAAGATAAATAATGTTTGTGAGACATAAGAGATGACTTAGTAAGCTAGCTAAACAAAAATTTTGCAAGTCACACTGTTGTATATTAGTGAATCTAATTTTAAAGTGCAGTACAAAGATGTTTTTAGTTTAGGCTTAATTTAAACTTGCATTAGCAGTACTAAACGAACTGTAATTATTTAGAGTTGCTATTTAAAATTCGTTTGATCAGCTCAGTTATTATAAATTTTTATAACGGCAAAGTATTTAAGAATTTAACATTACTTTAAACTTTTAAAATTTAATTAAAATACTGTGCCTTACATACAATATTGCATTAAGTTAACGACTTTTGTTTAATTGAAATATTTCCAAGACATTTAAACAATAATGTGGAAATGACAAAATTTGCTGCTTGAATCGTCATAAAGTGTTTATTATTTATTTTCGGTTTATACTGCAAGCGGTAATACTGTGTAATTTATAGCAAATTTGACATTTTTATATAAGCAATATTAATAAGTTGTCGCTTGTTTTTATTTTAAATGCGGTAACTGAAAGCACATTACGAAATTCCAGCAGTCTACATTTTATTTTATTTTTAATTTAAATTGACAGCATCTTGCACAGTAACTTGTATTGGTTTTTAACGAATAGTGACATTCAACAGCTAGTACTGTTATGATTTTTGAGATTTTTTATCTCACTTGTTTCTGTTGACTATTTGGAAGATTTACTTTTTTTTCATTTTAGTTGGATTTTAACGCCATTATTGATTGTCAGATTGTATTAAAGTTAAAAGCTTGCCGAATGCAGTAGATATAAAACTGTATGTAACTCGGGATGGGATTTCGGAACAAATTCAATGCTGGTAGTTTAGGTATACAGTATTATTAATTAGTATTCTGTGTTTTTTTAAAAAGATACATTCCGCACCATTCACTTTTGTTAAATGAAGCTTCATTAAATAATAGAATTATCTCTAAAAGGGAATTAACGTACTTACAAGTTTCTTTAATTTAATATTTACACAAGATTTGCTAGTTGTCAGTGTAATTTGTTGTGTAATGTATTAAAAAATATTTGTGACATTTCTGAAAGTAATACTAATGTCTTTTAAAAAAAAAGCTAATTATGTTTCTGGCACATACACAAGTGTTGTAAAATGTAAAGAAATTAGAGTATACATGGCAGCTCATGGCAAATTACTTTCAATACTAACAAAACAAAAACGAATCTTTTATTTTTTATTTGTACGTTAAGTAAATTGGCATCAGGAAAAAAAGCAGTGGATCAAAAAAGTGTCGAGTTTTTTTGTTGTTATCGTTTAATGTTAAATGTTGATTGAAGTGTTTTGTGTCGCCTGTTTGTTATTTTGTCAGCTTGGAAACAAGCGTCAAAAGTGTATGTACAACTATACGGTTTAGTTACTGTATGTACAGTAGTATTTACTCGTGATTTAGAGTTTATAGCTTTACCTTAAAAGTGTAACTTTGCTAAAAATATAATAAAAATAAGTAAATTGGGGGTAGTAGTGACTCTCATTTTGAGAATGACTTAGCAATACTTTAGTAAACAATGAAAATAAAAAGCCCCGAGGTTATAATAGTTGAGTTTTCTGTGAACAAAATGGACTAGCTCGTGTTAAAATAACAAAAAGAGCACTTTGAAAGTAATGTGAATTAGATTTCGTCATTGATGACACTAAATTAAATGATGTAGAGAGAGATGTACAAGTAAGTGTTTGAAGTTGTGGAAAGGACTCGTCAACAGAGTGTTGAGTAATTGCCGATAGTTGAATACAATTACCCAGGCCAAACGAAATAGCGAAGATGGATATTTACCATTTCGATTTATTAAGTGCCTCACTTATTCACTTTTGATTGAGCAAAATAAATTTAATGACTTTAGTACATACCGGTACCATAATATCGAATTGTATGTGCTGTATATGAAAATTGTTAGCAAATTTTAAACTGAACGCTATAAAGTTTTATGGAGAAAAAGGAAATGAAAAAAATACTATACTTAATCATATCAATACGTTTTCAAAACATCTTACTATTGTAAACATGCTTATCTCGTCCAATTTTAAATTTAATTAAGTTTTTATTATCAATTATGCAAAATTAGTACATTTCTCAAATTATTTGGTGTTTTATTGCTTTAACAAAACTTCCTGTGTGTTAAGAAAATTTTAGGTTGTTTTTATTTTTAGTTTTTTCTTTATGAGAAAGATGTAATTTAAGCATAGCTTTCTTTAGACTTAATGAAATTTTATACTGTACTTTTTATTGGAAATTGGAATTTCGGTGATATTGAGTAGATCATAAGTTACCAGAATAAAATTTAAGTTTAGGAATTGCTATACCAGTATGTAAATTTTTAATTTGTTTTGATTTTCTTATTGATTTTTTTTTAACTTGAATTTAATACCGTTAAACATAATTTTAATAGAGTAAAATGATGGAGAAATTTATTTGTAAACTTGCTGCTGTCGTGTAAGTTATATCTTAGATACAGTAAGAAATTATTTAGGCTGTAGTAAGTATCCTATTTTTGTATTGAAGGATGTTAGAGTGGCTGTTGTTGCGATAAGGTCAAAGAATTTTATTATTGGGGTGCGCCGTTTTGTCAGCAGGTGCTTTAACGTTGTCTTTCAGCTGCTTCACTTAACAGCAGCATAAATAAGCCAATTTTATCAAATTTGGATGGGAAATATCGATGAATGATATCTAGCAATATACATTTCTTTTGTTGATATTAACATACATTTATTTCACAAGCAGTTTAAAAAATACTTCTGATAATAGACTCGACGATTGTGGATTAACATTTTGCGGTTGCCAAAATAGTAAAAAAATGAACAATCGGCAAAAAATAAAGACTGCCAGTTGCATGGTCACATGTTTTGGCGTTTTATTGTAATTCGTATCAAACTTGTTTACATTGTGTCTAAAAATAACGCATTTTAATCTTGTAATACTTTTTTTTTGCAATGTATGTAGTTTTGAGCCAAGTGTTATGTGTGAGTGAGGGGTCAACGATTTTTCGTTAGTGTTTGGTGGAATTCCAACATCACCTGAAACAAGACTTGCATTTAAGATACTACTGTAACTTTTTAAACTTTTAAAGTGCAGATAACCTTAATGATGATGCAGAAAAATAGCGATGAGTTTTATTACAATAATTATCCTACGTGTCTTTTCAATGTTTATCTTTGTAATTTATTGTGGTAGTGAAGTTGTAAGAGTATTTTTTTCTGAAGTCAGCGCATTTATTTTTTTCTCTGCATTAGCTAGCTGCTTGCTGTCTTCGAAGTAGCTTTTTTGTGTCTTGGCATTCAAGTTTAAGGTTTTGTTTATTTTTCTTTCTGACGCTTCAGTTCATTCCTGAAGACCTCCAGAAACGTTCAACAACTTTACTATTACTAAATGTTATTTATTTTACTCTACGTCATTTGTCAGTTAACACTGACTGACTGTTTTTTAATACTGTACTATCGCAAGATGAAGCAGGACTAAAGTAACAAAATGTTCGATCTTACAAAATAACCAAACTAGGTATTGTTTAAAAGCTAAACTGTTAGTTATGGTTAGTTAAACCGAGCATCTGTTTCAACATAACTAGTAACTTAATTGAATTGTCGCTAGGAAATGACGAATAAGTATGAAAAAGTTGAGTTACTGAACAGTGCAATAAATATTTACTTTACCTTTTTGAACATCAAAATTGTAAAATCAAAAATATTTTTATTGACTATTGAAAAATGGATTTTTTGACGTGTATGCAATTTCCGAATCGCTCATGAATAAATGAAAAGCAAACAAATGCAAATCGGGAAAATAAATAATTCCAATAAGGTTTACAAAAAGCAGTTCTATAAGACACATTAATTTCAAATTAACCTAGATATTTTTTATTGAATTAGAGATACTTTTTGATTACTTGGAAAAGCTCAGGAATAACAAATATTTTCCAAGTTTTTTAGTTATATACGATTTAAAAAAAAATTGACGGTTTATTGTCTATCATATCTTCCTTAATGAATATGCTCTAAATTTGAACAAAGCATAGCTATCAGGATTACTGCGTTACGCGGTAATTAGTTTATTGAAGAACAATAATTAGCTTCGCGATTTAAATATTTAATCGGGAACGTACATTAAACAGATTGGTAGTGTTTTGTTTATCGTAATTAAACTTAGAAAGGATTGTTCAGATATCGTTGCGTAAACATAAACATCCAAATGGACGAATGACTAATTAAACATTAGTAGATGCGAAATGTTTTAAATGAATTTGAACCTAAATCTGATTTTCTATACCTTTATAACGCATGATGAACAGAGTATACAGTACTATACAGCAAACATTTTTTAGTCGATTGCTTGATGTAAAAGCTAAATGTTGTTACAGTATTAAGACACTTAACAGCTTTGTAAAGTGCCTCAGGGAATCAACAAGCAATTTATAGTGTAATAGTGATACGAAATTATTCGATTAAATCGATTCATATAGTTATAACTTAATGATGAAATTAAAACGCAATAAATTCAGATAGAAGTTAAGTAATTTGCCAAAAAACACTGCTGAACGTAATGTTCAGCATTTTTTTAGTTTTTAATATTTGTCGCGTTGCGTTGAATGTAGACAATATCATTTTAATGTGCTTGAAGAAATATTATTTTGATAATTTAAAAAGTATTACAGTGTTAATTCGAAAAAGACTTACGTTAGACTGTATTAACGTTGACGTATGGCGATAAATAACGCTATAACGTGAATTAAATCTGGCGTAAAGTTCAGAATGAGGGTCAGAAAACGCTGAGTTGAAGGTTAAATGAATTTTAGAAAAACATGTACTGTATCTATAAATTCTGTAACGTTATTACTTATTTCCGTAAGCTCGACTGTAAAAATGTTTTTGTAAGATTTTTTTGGCGTAAATGTAGCTGTATGTGTAAAATAGATTTAGCTGAGGTCATAAATCCCTAGATTTATGAACAAAATTTGTTTTTCTTTTGGGTGAGCTTTGTTCGGTTACAAGTTTATAAATTCAATCGTTATTTTGTATTTTTATGTTTAGATGTAACTGTTTTTTAGACTAAAAAAGAAAAAAATAAATATATTTGTGGTCGGAATGAATCACTTGAGATCGAAACCTTTGTAAATGAATGGATCGTAATTCGTAATTTGGGAGTCATGACCGGATTGAATTAATACCGGATTAGTTTATCAGACGACGTCAGGGGTTAACATCCCTCAGGACACACGACCGTAATACGTTTGTTTGGTAGATTTATATGGGAATTTAAAGTGTTTGAGCGTAAAATGTTGTCTATATAGTGAATATGTGGATGTTATTTTGACAGAAAAGTGTTTTTTATCTGTTTACACACGAATTCCTATTTTATGTTATAAAGTTAAATGTCTGGTAAATACAGTATACATAGTTACATACTCCACACCGCTTACAAAATCAATTACTTATTTTCAAACCGTTTTAACGTTCGCGCAACTGAATTCAGCCCCTTAGAAATACTCCTTCCTCATTATAAGACTTTGTTTATGTAATCGTTTTAAGAAGAAATATTCTACAAGTATTTGAATATTAAAATGGTTGGATAAACAAAACCCTTACGCTGTCATTATAAATTTATTCTGTTGAAGTAATCGTTGGTTTAACTACCTAACTACAGTACAATAACTTCAAATTTGCAATAGGCTATGAATTGACCAGTGAAATTGAAATGATTTGAATCTCTAAACTTGTTGCTGTGCTAGCTTACGTATGAGTATGGTAAGGCATTCTTACATCATACCCCGTAGAATTTTCTCAACGCTTTTTCACTCTTCTCCTGTTTTTGTTTTTTAGTTATACGAAAAGCAATGAGTTGCGTAATATAAAAGCCATAAAACATGACACAAAACAGCTGATTGCAATCTATCAAAGTTTTTCTATGGTTTTTTAGTGAGTAGTGATGGGTAACGTTGATATTATGTTTTCGAATTTGAAGAAGAGTTTACAGGAAATTAAAAGATGGTGCGGTATGTCAAATATTTTATGCACAACAGCAAAGCAGAAGCCGAATTAGATCTTTTAGTTACGGTATACGACTTTTAAAGTTCTTTTTATAAATTCCAGATGACTGATGCTTTTTTCCTTATTTAAACACAGCCATAATCGTGGCTTTGAAATCTTAAATAGCAATAGTTAAGCTTATATGGAAAATTTGTTTATTTTTTTAACTGATATGTTTCACAAGCCTTTTAGAAATGTGTGCATTTTTTTGGGAAGTTTATTCTTAGCTGATGAAGTTGAGGTATATTTCCGGTTTTTTTTAGCCGACTTGGCCCTTTGCATACTGTATATAATAACTAAGAACCTACATAATCAGATGCACTGTTTGAAAGTCATCATACATGTAGTTTTTAATGGTGTTATTCCGAAAAACTGAGCATGGATATTTTGGTATATATTTTGCGATAGATTTACATAATTTTATACATTTATTCAAGCTGTTATGAAGTTGTGGCAACGTCGGCTTACTACTTTCTTTTAAGTGCCATTACTATGTTAATTAAATGGTTTCAATCACTTATGTAACATATGAGACCTTAACTCTAGTTCTCGCATTCGTGTAGGGCACATCTTGCTTTTACAGAAGCTAATTTAAATGGTTTTTGTTATGAGCTTATAATGCGCAGATACACTTTGTATTTATTATTAGGCAAAATTAGTTTCTGACGTAATGTTTATTTATTTTAGGCAAAATCTAAAATCGTAGAGCACTCTGCGATACATTTTGTTTGTTACTGAATGCTCACTTGTGCTTACTTTATGTTGAGGTGAATTAAGTAATTACAGTATATTGATTGAAAGTCAATAGAACAAATGCAGAATAATCTATAAAGCTATTAACTGGGTATTGAATAGCAAATTGTGTAAACAAGAAATATTGGGAAAAATCTTATTGAGATATAAGGATTTAATAGTTGAAATATCATTTAATGTTATATTTGAATTTTGCACTTTTGTTACAAAATATGTCGCAGTGATTTTGGTCGTTTAAGCGTAGATAACTGATGTTTGCTGAATTTTTAATTAAGTTATTTCAACTTGGGGATTGAAACCTTTGGAGAACTACGAAAGATGAAATTGTGGTCAACATAATGTACAGTATATTATTTAATTCTCTAGGTTTCAGCAGTCAATGATTACAAATATGCGAATTGACTATACACGAGTTTCAGTTTGGGTTGAATTCTTAAATTAGAAAAAAACCGGTAATTAAATTTGCTAGTTGACCATTGAAAATGAGTATTTCATTTTTACATATTTACAATTGCGTTAATTTACACATTAAACTATTTGCTTTAATTTGTTTTTCACTTATTACGTTTTCATTTTGAATGGACTTACTGATGAATGTTTTGAAAATAATAGTCAAACCCTTTTGCAATTACCGGTACCGTATATTTTTTACAGTAATTGTATTTAAATGAGTAGCTGTCATGTCTGATATCGTAGCTTTATATAACGATTTTTGCTGCAACGTAATTAAAAATTGAATTATTGTTGCCAGACACATTTTCTCTGAAGCTCAGATTTAGTTTTAATAAGTTTTGCATATACATTTTTAAAATGAGATGTAATGTTTTACGTTGTGAATAATTTAAATACTGTACCGCATTATTCACAACTTTTATTCTTTTTTTTTTTTGGTAGAAAGTAAAATTTCTTTTTCTGAAAGAGAAAGGCTCCCAGCTGGCTTGCATAGAAAATGTAACCCAATATATGTTATAATGTAAGTTTAGCATCTTATTACATTGCCGACTGTAGTTATCCTTAATGTGACTTGCAAGAACTTTAAAACGAGTAAAACGAACTTGACATCGTCATGGTAGTCCTTTCCCATCAATAAATAAAATGCCATCGCGTTTTAAATTTCACCATTCAAGTAAATGTGACGTTTTGACGAATGAAATTCTGAGTAAAACTGTATTTTCAAGTTACATAACTTAAGTTACGTTTTAGTTGTTTACAAGTTTTTTAAGTGAAGTGTTTGCAGCTATCGCATATTGAACACATCAAATAACAAGTTAGTTTACTGTACTTTTAAATTTACAAAATTTGATGGTTGTGTGAATGTGTGTCTAATTATTTATAGTTGTTTTTTTTTTTAAGTACGTCCATGAGTTGTTTAGTCCGTAAACATCTGGAACTGACGTAGCTTAAGTTATACTGTAGTCTGTATGTCAAGTTGTAATGCTAAATATTTTGAAGTTTTGTTGAGGATTATTTTGTATCGGCGCTGAAAATCGCAGATGTTAAAAGCAAAAGTATTTCATGATAACATACTTTAAATAGATGTTTGAATGCTTGTGACAAGTGCACAAGTGGAAGTACGTTGATGTTAGTACAAGCGGATTTGGAACATTCTTTTTTAAGATACAATAACATGAAATGGACAAATTTAATGTTGGCGTTTGTCAGTGCATTTGATTCATTGGTTTCATTCGTTTACGAGTCATTGCGCCGACTGACATGGGTCAATGATGATTGATCCATGATCGAGGTCTATAGTAAACTGCTCTTTGTAAAATTTCTAGTTGAATTCACTGGTAACATCGATTTTTTCCCCCCTTTTTATCCTACAGTGCCGGTATTGTTGCTATCAAATACGGTAACTGTTTAATAACGTTATGAATGGCTAAGCATCGTTTGTATACTCTATTGCGCAATTAGTAACTTGAGCATTTGACCGTTGCTCTACAAACATGATTCTCAATTGGCGGTACGTGTGTATTAATGTAGTATTAAATAACAATTTCGTTACATTTCAATATTAGTATTAAAAAGCAAATAATTTAAAAAATAAGTGAAATTAAAACAAAATTTGGCCACTATCTTTAAAGAATTAATATACTGTATTGGTAAAAGAATTTATACATTATTTAAATACTGCAACAACTAGAAAATAACGTTTATATTGGTCAATAAAAAGAGTTTAGAAAGTGAATGCAAATTTAAATTTTTATAGCGTTTTTATTTTGTATTTTACATATTTATTGCGTTATTTTAATACTTGGGAATTTTTGTAAATATGAAAATTTAATGGTTGTACACTCAATTGCACAATTTCTTGTATCATTGGTACGCTGACCTTAAAAGTTTGAGAAAGCATATTTGTTTGCATAATGTAGCTTAATGACTACTTGTATGTTTCTACATTTTGCAGTAAACAGTTTTGATAATATATAATGTCCATTTATTGGCATTTTATATTAAGTAAAGCATAGCTATTCATATTTTGAATCAAGTATAGTATTAATGTATTATATTTTGGTGCAAAACATCATTGAAAATTTCGTTTTTTTCTCTCTTGTTGCTGTTTTATTATGGCTTTAGCATTATACAATAAGTTGTACCGTATTTAAATGAGTATGGGATAAAATGTAGTACTGTACAGTACTGTATTAAAAGAAGTTTAATGTCGTCATGTAATCGAGGTTAAAGGGTAGATCCTTGACCTACATTTTCTATACGTGTTTGTATTGAGGGGTAAGTGGATATGAGTGTAACAACAAATACACGCTGAACAAAATCTATTATTATAGTTTTCCAAACTGTTATTGTTGCACGATGGCGACCATCTGACGTCATTTGAAGTTGTTGAGAAAAATGTTTTTGCTATCTTTGCGTTTTTTTCTACAAGTTGTCGTGGCGGTTGACGTTCAAGTAACGTTGCAATATTTTGAATGAAAAAAACAATTTGTCAAGTACTCCGTGGAAACATCATTATATTGATGATAATTTTTTTTACATTTGTCAATCAGTGTCTAGTGATGAGCACTAGTTTAAAGTTTTAAGTTTATGCACTGGTTAATTGATTTTGATGTAAACTGGTGATGGAAATTTAGAATTTAAAGTCATTGAATAGATGCTAAATTGTCATTTATTTACTGTATAAATTGTTCGTACAAAGACATTAATATTTAGTGAAAAAAATCTTTCCTATTGAGTTGCGTGTATTACTTTTTTAAAATTGAAGTTCTTCTTGTATTGACATTAAACACAATTAGTAATTATTAAAACAATTTGGTCGCATAAATTGTCTTTATAGAACCAGTTAGCGGCATGATACACCGTATATTTTAATTAGTTTAGTGTAGTTGGACGTTCCCTCACCCCCTTTTTCTTAGCCCCTATTTTTTCAATGTGGGATGATGACCAGTTAATTTTTTTTGTATGTGTTACACTTGTTAATCTTGAACGTGTTTCACATGTAAATGTGACGCGAAGGGGTTTTCTGTGCGAATTAATTTTAAATAATAATTTGAACATGGCGTTATGTTAATCGACTGTGATCGTATTCTGGGAAATTCTACCCAAATGCGGAATTCAAAATATGCTTGATACAATGCAACGTGTTTATTTCCTACACTAGAAAGCAACGATTGATGACGATGTCTGCCAAACAGGATGTTTAACATTTTGCTAAAAACAAATATTTTTATCGTTTATTATTTTGTTGATATGACATAAACTGATGGTAAACATACGGTATCGTATATTTAGTGATCCTAAAGTTAAGGATAATGATCTAACAAATTTATTATCAACTCAGCCGTTGCGAACATACTGTATAACTTAATGTTAGACAATAAAAGTCACAATTGAAATTAATTTTTGAAAGCCGGCTAAAAGACTTCATTTAATTTTCTCTATTGTTAGATTGGAGAACTAAATAATTATTATATTTACTTTGTAAAAAAAGGGGTTATGATGTTCATAGCTTGCGCGCTAAATCTACACAAATTAGGTTATAAATAATAATTATATTGAACGCTAGAATGTTTTTTTTTGTTGCTATAGCTAAAATGCAACCTATTATAATAAAATTGATTAAATACTACAGTACAGTATATATTTTAAGAAAATACTAAAATATAATTATTTGCTCATGCAAGTACACAATTAATGTCAGCAAAACATTAACATTTTTTAACATATTGTACCGTATAAGTTGATAGGCATTCGTATTTGATGTAAGCAGATGTTTTATATTAACTTTTTAATAACTTTTGCGTTGTTATTTTGTGCATTAGCATTAAGATAACGTTATCGTCGTAAAAGTAAAATTAGTTCAAAAGCTAGTTAGTCGAGACATTTAATATTGAAAGTAAGTTAGCTTAGCTTTAAATCATTTTTATATGGATTAAATTTGTACGATAACTTATTAAAGGGATGCTGTTGCTTTAGTATACGTCATATAAAGATAATAAAATAGATGAACGTGTTCAAGGGCTTAGGAAGGCATAAAAGAAGTTGAATGAGTGGCGCAAATTTATTTATTTATTTTTTTGAATTTTTGAGAGCACGGAGTAATTATGTTGTAAACTATGATTAAAGATTATTTTTTAAACTGGTTTTTAATCTAGGAAACAATTTCATCTCGCTTCTTCTACTTTTAATTTCTATTTTTATACAGTAGTAATAATGCAAGTGGTATGGCAGGTGTGTGTACAATAAGTGGTGCTAACTGTGCTTCTGCGTTGCCCCTTGATAATCCATGCCACACTTAGAAATATTTTTTTTACTTTTGTTGTTTTTTATTCTGTTGGCTAAGCATGACATACTGTAGAAACAAAGTCCAAAGTTTGAGTGTTTGGATTCGTTTTAATTGAATACTACGTACAATATTGTAATGCAGTTATTGTTTGATCGATTAAGTTCTACTGTAACTTACTGTATGTTTGGTTGATAAATCTCATTGACAAATCGTATGAGATAACCATTTATTTGTTGATTTCATTATGATATATTTAAATTTGAAAAAGATTTTAATTTTATCCATAACAAAACAAATATACGGCATCTTAATTGAATTTTTAAAATACAGTATAATGTAATTGTAGGCGTACTGTATACTGTATTTTCATAATGTGTTTACTATTGATAATCCTTTGAAATTCTAGTAAAACTAAGTGATTTTAGTCACAAAGAAGAAAGAATCAATAACAGTTAAAAGTATTGCAATTTGCTAAAAAGCCAATTACCGGTATACACAATTCATGATTAACTTTAGGCTTTACCGTTTTTATAATTTATTACTTGATGCAATTTATTTTATTATTGTAAACATAATTTTATCATTTCTTGGTAAAATAAATCGCTTGCTCGTACAGTATGCCACTTTAATTTCTAAGAATTCAGCTTTTACGATAATTAGTGAAATTGTAAACTTACGTATGATATCATTGGCAGGTCCCAAGCGTTAGCTAATAATGCTTCTGGCATGCAACTTTCATCAGGTCCAATGAATACTTGAACGCCATTGTCTCTCATTAAAGTCATTTGTTTCATGGCCTGAGAATCTTCTGCACGTCCTGAATCCGCTCGACAGAATTTTAGTTTAATATCATACTTGGCGGTTATGTTTTCATTAACGTATAACACAGCCCTTGACAGTGCTCCAACTATGATTTTGTCAGAATCCATACGCGGTAGTAAAAATCCTAATAATATAACGTTGCTGGAATTATCTGTTTTGATTGATGGTGACGAGCAGTCTACCACAATAGACGATAAATTGCGCGTTATTCCATCGATTGTTAATGTAAATTCATCTTTACTTTCACTGAAAACCCACGATGGTCGCATCAATACAAAAAACAGTATTCCCATTGTTAAAGCACACACATTTCTCACTATGTCACGACACATTGTGTTTTATAAAGATCTTAAAATCATTATCACAATAGCAATTATCAATTTTTTTTTTGGACTATAAAAATAAATCGTAAATATTATATCTTTGTACAAAACGTAAAATTAAGTGGGCGATGTTTTTGGTTTATATGTTTTATAAGGATGATGTTTTTTTGATGCCATTTATATTTGGAAATTGTTTTCTTACACTTTACATGTGTTTAAGTTGGCGTTAACATGCCAATTGACTACATTGACCTCTAAAAAAAAGTTATTGTAATGTATATTTTTTTTCTTCACTTGTAACCGTTGAGATTTCCTCTCTTTAATGACTTTAAATGTGAAACTAACACAGGTAGGCGACTTGATCGTGCGTGCAGTATCTAGCTGTGTTTTCTCCCATTCACGTTTAACTGTAAAAAAGAAATTCCATATTATTATTTTCTCATTTTTGTGAAAAACCAACCATGCTCACATTTTCATCAACTATTCAAATAACTGCCCATTGTGTGTTTTATGTTTATATTCGTTCTTAATAGTTATCATTTAACTTGCATACAGTAAATTAATGTTTTTGAATACAAAGTCCTTAAAAAGTAGCGATATTATGCAATTTATGTTGGCATCGTATTTTTTTTTATGAAGTAAAATTCAAGATTTTTTTGATGATTACCGATAAAAACTAAGGAAATGGCTTCTTCAAACAGTCGTAAGTGTGTGTAAATGTACTTAAAAGTAATGGTGAAATGAACAAAAATATTACCGTATTTTTAACAAACAGTAATTGCTACTGTAATAGTTAGTTTTTTTTATGTTTCAACGATAAGCCATTATCTTCATCAGTTTACTAAACCTTAAAAACCGTTTTCAACAGTAGCAATTTAAGTTAGATACACATGTACCGGTAGGCTTAGTCATTGTTCAACTATTATGCTTTTATTTTTAGCTTATTAAACTATTTCTTATGCAAATTATTGCACGTTTTAATAAGCTTAACCGACTTTACTTTCAGTAACTCATCTTAGTGCACTAACTTAAATTCGTTTTGTGATTACTAATGTGACAATGTCATTTTTAAAATGTAGAAAACTTATGATTTAAGTCATAATAATATAGGATTAGGGATTTCAAGTTTTATTCTTATTAGAAAAACTACAATATCTTCCTATTTAAATTTGTTGCTGGATTTTAGCATACTATTGATAATTAGCGAGGCCCTATAGTATGTGAGTTGTTTCTTATCTTAATTACTGCACTTAATTTTATTACACAATTTAAGTAACATTTGGTATTATTAAGACTATAATGTTAAACGTGATACGGAACTTCTGAAAGGAAAAAAAATATCAAAATTTCTAAGTAATTATAATTAATAATATTTAAAATCGGTAATATGATATGCAACATTGTAATACAAGTAGCGCTACAGCCTTAATTTGATTTTATTACCGTAATAACTTCATTAAAATAACTGTTTTGAAGATTGGCTTTTTAGCATAATGAAATCGAAAGTCTCAGGCTGTCACGACTTGATTTTCATCGACTTTTTTTTCAAAATTGAAACCTTGTAATGTCGGAGTATCTATTAAACACTGTCTGGGATTTCAATTTTTTTAGATAAAGAATAAAAGATTATTTCTAGTGTTAAATAGTTACTAGCTTAATTTTCTTCAGACTTGTAAGTACTGCATTATATTAAATGCAAGTGTCGATGCGTTTTTCTATAATTTTGATAGTGTTATTTATAAAGTTTATATCTTCGGTTCTTGGGTTGGAATTGGTTGTCTGTTTGATTTTGTTTTTGAAGAGTTGCTAAAAATAGAGGCTGCTTGTGCAAATTGTTTGGTTGTCCGATAAAAACTTCCAACCTTTTAGATAAATACTAAATTTAATATATACAGTGAATTCTCGTTAACACGAACTCGACGGGACCGAGATTTTTGTTCGTGTTAACGGGGTTTTGTGTTAACGAACACATGCAAAATCTAATATATAATGGCCAAAATGACATTTTTTAGAGTAAATCACATTTAAACTCACTATTTACATCATATTTGAATCATTATTTACATCATAAGTGATACCAAATTTAAGTTTCAAAATATTATGCATTTTGTGCATTCATATGCATGTATGCACTTCAGAAAAAACATCGCAATTTGAATTTTTTTTTATAAAAACAAACAAAAAATGTATTGAATTTGTATTTGTTTTTATAAAAACATTAAAACTTATCAAAATTTTAATTTTCTATACATTTTCGCCGACGATATATGAAATTTTTCATTTGGAGAAGCAAAATTTGTTCGTGCAAACGGGGTTTTACTTCGTGTTAACGAACAAAAAATGTATGGGAAAGCCTATACTGTAGTTCGGGACCACAATGTTGCTTCGTGTTAACGAGAAATTCGTGGTAACGGGGTTCGTGTTAACGAGAATCTACTGTATATATAAGCTGATAGTAGGTGACATTGTTTATTTGATAATTTGTGATTGATGTTGTTTTACTAAAAGATAAAATGTATGCTTATAGCTGCAACATGTAACTATAATTAATGTAATACACATCTATTTTTTGTCACATACAGTATTTCTTTTGTTTTTGAATTGAGAAGGAAGAAAATATTTGGCAAATTGGCACCGATTTTTTTTTTGCAAGTATTTTTAGGTATTTTGTGTGTTGCTATTTCATAAATATTCAATGATACTAGTATTTACTTGAAATAGGTTATAAATGAAACCAAAACTTCTCAGAGAACTTTTTTTGAATTCGTTATAAATATGAAAGCTTAATAGGAATTTTGGATGTCGCAAGAGTTTAATAGAAATAAAAGTTTACAATTACCTTGTTATTGTGGCTGTACCGATGCAGAACTCGACGCACATGATGTAATTAATTCGTTTTCCGTGTTGTAAACTCAGAAAAAAATCGAGGAAATCATTCGCATGCTATTTATATTTTACAATGTTTGTGTATATGAGTCGCTCCGACCGTCAATTGCGTGTCGAACGCTCGCCGCGAGAGATTTGAACTGAATGTCCGCTCAAATGCTGTTGCTTCCCCGCACGCATATTTATCTTTCACTCGTGAAGGCGCTCGTTTGTTTATCAAAGCGTCAGATGGCGCTAGCTTCAATACTAGGTGATACGCGGTATTTACAAAACAGCTCTATGGCTGAGCTTACATACTGTACTGTTGAGGCCAAGACTAAATCTCCTCCTTATCCTTTACAACGCAATCTTCCTAATATATCGCGTGGAAC
Source organism: Helicorthomorpha holstii (assembly GCA_013389785.1). Taxonomy (NCBI): domain Eukaryota; kingdom Metazoa; phylum Arthropoda; class Diplopoda; order Polydesmida; family Paradoxosomatidae; genus Helicorthomorpha; species Helicorthomorpha holstii. The sequence continues at coordinate 11,779,663 of JAAFCF010006680.1, read as the reverse complement.
AAATTTATTGTTTTTAAGTGTTTTAGGTTTGCCAAATTATTGCGTCTTAGATGTTAAAAGTTTCCAACTTTCCAAAGTCCGCTGTAGTGCGCAATCGTAACATCTTAGTCAATTGAGCAATTTCATGCTTTAAAAATCCGTTTAATGGATAGGAAAGTGAAATTACAATTATAAACCAAAAGTTACTAATATAGAATCATCGTTAATTGGCTCGTTTTCCTAGGGATACTTCACTGCTAGGCAGTAATCTAATCTGATAAAAAATAGTATGATTCATGCAGGATATTTTGAAGACGTCTTCATTGAAACTTTGTTTTGTAATGTCACACCAGTGCTAATTATTGCATTATGATGATGAGTTACTGGTCGAGTAAGATGGTTGTTTTCTAAACTTGCGAAATCTGCGCAGTGCATTTTAAATATAAGAATTTGAAAGTAGTTTATTTTGTTAACGATTAGTGATCAGATTATTAGTGCGGCTGATTTGTAAACATTTTTTGGAATAATGTACCTTTCAGTTAGTTTCGTATTTCAATATAAACTCTTTAAGAATGTTTTTCTTATAATGTTGGTTTTCTTTATAATATGATATTTTGATAGTTTTATGAAACTTTTTTATTACGTATTATACATGTTTTGATTTATTATGCAGCAAGTTTCTCTGCAGATTTTTAGTATACAGTAACAAGGGCATTTTTAAGTGATTGTTTAGTCATTTGAACCATTTAATGAATCATAATTTTGTGAATCACTTTAAATAAGTTAGTCGATTGATTTGGAAGTATTTTATTCGTATAAATACTGTATAATTTATAAAGTTAATTCAGACATGTTATTAGATTACTAATTTATTTTGGGAATAATCTTACTAATGATATGTACAGCATAACTTAGAGTAATTGATTTGATATCCACCCGGAATTTATTTCTTGAGTATCTTACTGCAAGAGAGTTAATTCTGGAAATTGATAATTAGTTTTTTCCTGGTATAAAAATATTTGATGTCTCAAGGACATATTTACTGTTGTTTTATTTTTTTTAAAAAAAATATTTTTGTAGCTTAGCTTCTGGCTATTATATGACACACCTAAACAGCAAGAAAAGCTATAATAAACATTAATTGATATACAGTATTTAATTTATGGAAATTTAATCAACTGATTTCTAAACGGTTTAACGTAACAGCATTTTAAAAATAATTTAGTTTTTACACATAAGTGATACATAAATGTAGAAATCTATTTTAGAGTACATGACGTTATTAAATGTGTACTATTTTTATACAGGAGTTTTGTTTAATTTGCATGATAATGTGGAATGTTACAATCATGTCGGTCAACAAACTACAGTGTGTGACAAAAGTGCTTGTTTACCAATTCTAATTTTCGATAAGGCTTGATAATGGTAAATTTTAATGAAAAAAACTGACTATTGCGACGTTTAAAATGCCAATGAAATTTTATTTTTGCAAACCAACATTTGAAATGTAACACATAAAAGCAATAAATAAGAACAGAATACCGATTTATTAATTATAATAATATTTAAAAGTTATAAATAAATATCACCATGATGTTCCGTCACCGTTTCCTAGGCGTAATTTAAGGTATATTATATAAACGTGTAAAAAAGATATACACGCATATATTTTTTTAGCTCCAGTTAATGAATCAGCGCTAATTGTTCATTAACTTTTGTCTTTAAAATATAAAATTTTTAAAGATTGTATACTTGCTGAAAGCGTTTTGTATATGAGAAATCGGCGAAATTTGATGCCCTTTGATATACAGTGAGTAAAAAGTCGAGTAGTGACGATGATACTGTATAGACGTTGTACTATTAGACTGCCCAGTGCGTTCTTTGGAAGCCAAGTGCTGAAATATATTAAAAGAAAATTAATATTAAACTAAATTAAACTCTTAAATGAAGTTTAGTATCGATTTATTATTAAAAGCTTATTTTAGTTACTTTAATTTGGTTTTATAACAATCAAATCTTGTATTTTGTCAAGAAGTATAATTTATTGGTATGAAAAAAATTAATTGATGAAATTTCAATTTTGATTCATTTTCTTATAATGTTGTGTTTGTTTACTTTTTAGTTGAAGTGACTTAAAGATCAAATTGTAGAAAGTTCATTCAGATATAAGAGTATTGTTATTTTAAACCCTTAATTTGAAAATGTTTATTGATCAATAAGTTATAATGAGGAAAGTTTAATCGGGTTATTTCAATTATAGCGTTACACACAGCGTTTACAAAACAGGAAAAAAAATAATAAAAAGTTGCTTGACACTCGAAACTAAATTTGCCTACGTTTTGTGTCAATGTACGACTGATGATTCGTGCAATTCTATTACTACGAGACATTTGAGTACTTGACAAAAATAAATAAGATAGAAATGCTTAACAAGTTTTCTCGCAGTATGATGATGCACATTGCACAACATTCAACAGACATACAGTAATAATATGGGAGGAAAATGCAACAAGCTAAATGCGTTAAAAAGCGCAATAAAAAGAGAAAAAAAAATAAGTTGTATGCTGGCTAATTGAAGAGAAATTTGCATTTCCACTGCAGATGTTTGCCAAATGGTAAAACGAGGTGCCACTTTTGTTAGAAAAATGAAATAAAAATGTCATGTTATCGCAGTGTTTGCATAAAATTACTTTAGTTTTCAACAAAAAGAGGTGCTTTATCCAATTTAATTTTAAACATTTGAGTGACATGTTTCAGTTTGTTTGTTTTTTTTTTAAAATTAAGTTGGTTAACATTTTATTTTAACAGTCGAGCTATTTTTAAGACTACTTTAATAGAATATACTGTATTATATTCTTAACCATTTTAGCAGTTGATGGTATTTTGTGAATACATTTTACTTGAAAGAAAATACGGTATTGATCAGATTGTTAATATTAATACTCGTACAATGACTCTATAGAGTGTTGAAATAATTATTAAATTTTAAAATGTAAACCGTACATTGTTAAACATTTAAATTTAAAATCTGAAGACGTTCTAATCTAATCGGTCTATTAAAGTTTCTATAGGATTCTAGCTTGAGAATTGCTTGCAATATGTTGGTAACTTTTTTTTTAATTAACTGATGCTAATAAAATTCGCAGATTTAATCTAAGCTCATTATTATACAGTGTATATTCATCGTGACGATAGCTAAATGTGTTTCAATTTGATTCTAAATAACTTGCATTGCACTCCATAAGCTCTTGTTTGTTCGGTTTTCTGACGATTGAAGTAAGTTAGATTATGAAGCTTATTTCGTTTTAATAAGCGAAGGAAACTTGGTATCTTTATCAAAGCTGATGTTTTTTTTGATCATAAATTAAAAATGAAGTCGGAAATTTAAAAAAATCCTGTTTGAATAAAGAAAGTACGGTACAAAAAATGACATGCATGTATGTGACATGAATAGAGAAATTTTGAAGATGTTTATGAATACATAAAATGTCAATAATGGAAAAGCGGCAGATTTAAACAATATAAACTGCAAACGATTGATTAAAGAAAAATTGGAAATTTCTTAACTTCTAACAAATTAACAATGAGATTTGCAGTTGTTTATGACATCTTAAAAATGTTGGCATTTTGAGGTTTTAGGCAGCGAAAAATCACTACTAGAAAACATCTAGAAAAATCACTCATTATTATGTTAGCAAATTGCTTGAGAGAAGTTCTGTAAAAAAATGGTTATATGTATTAAGTAATTTTAAAATGGTTTTAGTGTTTTACAATGATACACTATACCAATCTCAAAACTTAAGGAACACTAATCGTCCTACAATAAGTGATGTACTGTATGGTCTGACTACCGTATAAAAGATATTAAGTTACAATGTTGCAATTATTAAGCGTAAAATTTAGTGGGACCTATTATTTTGGCTGATTAATGGGTTATGGTTCTTAAAGATAATTACTGCAATCATCACTTTTTTATTTGTAAATTATGCAAAGTAGTTAAAAGATAATGACATTTAGCAACGGTTTTTTTTACTGTAGTCGGTTGATTGTTATTCTCTATACTAGTACTGTATATAACTTATACAACGTAGAAGAACGTTATCGTTTTATTTGATGAAGCATTTTGTATCCATAAAAAAACTCTTTTTATTTTAATCTTTTTTTTTCATTTCCATCTTACTCGTATAACATTTTCTTTTGACTCTTAGACAACTGTTTTTGTCCTTGAATAGGATTAAGCGTTGACGCCAACGTTTTTTTCTATCCGTTAATGTCACGTAGCGATTTAATATGGATTGAGGATCGAATTGCTTGCAAGAAGCTTGTGATTGTAATTAAGGTTTGTGATATTCGACCTTATAATACAAGTACACTACTGTATTGAATGGGAATTTTTTAACTGGAGATAGAGAAATAGGAGAGCGTTTTTAATAGGACTTTTGTATGTTTTAAAAAAATGTATTGAAGCGTTGTTGACAGCTAACAGTGATTAGGGCGTCAACTGGTGCGCTGAGCCTAAAATTGTAACGGAAGCAACCCCTTGACTTTCGTTGTTGTTGCTAGTTTTGTGACTGATACTAGAATATGAGAATTTACTTTACGTCAAATAATGGAGTTCATGAACTTTTAACTTTTAAGATGAACTACCGATCAATCGAATTGATAATACGGAAGAATGGAATTATTTTACATTCAACCATATTAATTTGCAAAGGGAAATGCCTTACAAATGATTCCCTATACCAAACAATTTTAAATGTTTTTTTAAAAGAAACGCGTTTCATTGCTTTCTTTCTCCCTCTTTTCTACAGTCCACCTGACTGTAAAATTAAATTTTCAGAATCCAAGGACTGTAACTTGTTATTCCCACAGTATATTGTAGGACAGGGTAGGTAAAATACAGTAATGACTTAATATGTTTTCGCTTTCTGTTCAATAACAATTGCATTCTGAGAAATCTAAAAATAAAATATCTTACTTTATAAAAAAAATATTTTTTGTTAAATAAAATACAGGTATGTGTGGGAGACTCGAGAGATATTCTAAAAAATTGGTAGTACTGTATGTATTGACCATTTCTTTAACTTTCTAGTATATTATGAGTTTGCTTTATATTTCAGTGGTACTTTATTTGAACGGTGGCTCACTACTAATTTTCCAAATTAGGAATTACATATCCTAAATTGGGAAAAATTAACGAATTGGACTATGCCGATAAATAATAAAAATGCATGTTACTGTTTCTTTTTACCCTTACATGAACTTCGAATTAAAAATGTTTTTATTAGATGTTATTACGATTTACCATATGTTTACATTCATTTTGAGATATTTGAAGGCTAAGTTTAATATTGTTTCAATCGAAATTTTCCGGTTTACCAAAGTTAGCAGTAAATACCTGCCTTACATGCTGATTGATTCATTTCTTGTGCTTAGTTATCCATATTTTATGTACCGTATATCTTATGTTTGTTTAGTGATGATAAATCAATTCAGTGTTTATTTTTTATTCAAAAGTTCTTATCTAAAAGAAAGTTAAACATGGAGATTGTATAATTTATGATGGAGCCGTAAGCATACTGTACGTGTGTGATTAGTTATTACTTTCGTTGAACTTTTGATTATTTACTTTTAAAAGTGTACCGAAATATTTTGCTTGAAAAGCAAATTTTGAATTTAAAGGTTAAAAATATAAAAAAAAGTCTTTCTAGAATGTTAATGCATGAAGTTTCCCATGGGAGAGATATAAAAGTAGCATATGAAGCTTGGTCATGTCGTTATTGTAATTGTGAGTCTTTGGGAAAGGCTCGGAATAGCTAACTTAGAAAAGGGCTGCAATAAGTTATATTACTGTAAATACGTTGCAGTAAGTCAGTGTAAAAGAGATAGTGCTGTCATGCGTTTAGTGTTAGCTTTTTTCACTGATATTCACATGAAACATTTTATTCATTTTTATTGATAAAATACATGTTGGAAGCCTTGCTGATTTTATCAGTTGCAATTCAAATTTTAAGTAACGATTACTTTAATTAAAATGATGTAATTAGTTGGTCGTATCAGTTAATTTCTAAAACTTAGAAATAATTGGCAAGATTATTCCAACGGCAAGGACAACACGATAATCCGAAGGGAGTAAGCGAAAGCATTAGATAATTGCTATATAGGAAAAGATAGTTGTAACCTAACATTGTTGTCCCTTGAGATACCCTACATGGGTCATGTCATTTTACAGGAATATCATTACCTGATTAACTTATCGGTATTCGTTATCAATAACTAAATCATTTTATTCATAATCTTAGCTATGACTTTTTATTTACAGTGCTGTACACAAATACTGTAGTTTTTATCATACTTTAAAAGTTTGAAAAATGAGAGTGTGTTAAATGTTAGTTATATTTCAAATAGATGGATTTGCAAATACTGTGCATCTTTTACTGTAAGGGTAAGCTATAACTTAGATTGAGTGTTGAATATAAAAAAGTTAACAAAACAACTTAGACCAGCTGGGGATTTGAAATTAATTCAATCCGGTGTTTTGACAACACTATTTAACGACATTGTCAACAAATGTAATAATCGATTTTACTCTTCAGTCATCGTCATCATCCTGCTTAACTGAGCGAAAACATTTCTATGAAATTGAATGGAAGTGTAAAAGTGCGTGAAACTGTGAAGTTGTGAACGTGATCATAGCGGTAGACCACACACACATTTTGATTAAATTTTTGTACGGATGTGTGATGTATCCTTTCAATCCAGGGCTGATAACCTATCAAAAAAGTATGTTTCAGCACTTTCTTTAAGTACAGTTAGAGAAATGAATATCGGGTTTTACGTACAAAGGAGAGAAATAAAAGATGATTGAGAGCACCTAAAATCGATATACAATATCGTATCAAAACATATGCTGCAAGGAAGAATACCCTATACTGTAAGAGTTTGTTACTCTCTGATATTAACACTTACAGTATTTTGAATGGAAATAAGGAAAGTATCCTCATAGGAAAACCAGAGCGAATGAAATAATGTGATGTCGAATGCGGTGCTGGAAGCGCGAAAAATTGGCTAATGTAACTACATACTGTACAAGTAAACCAGTATTTTAAAAGCTTGGAATAAACGAAATGTAGCGCAAAATATGACCCACTGAGATAGATTATTATGAGTCAAATTTATAAGTGAAAATGAATTTATCACCAGACGCCAGGAGCACTTTAATAGAATCATCGAATCCTTGAAAAGAAATGAGAAAGTTTTGAAAATTATGACAAGAAAAGTGATGGCGTAGTTCTATTGAATGCCGCTCATACTTATGTTAAAGAAACGTTAAATAAAATATTGCTTTTTTTTATTATGATTACAGTACAGTACTTATAATTTTGAAGTACGCTAGATAGCGCTGTTCAAAATACAGTATAGTTGGTGCTTGCATATGGTACAGTATAATTTTGGAAATAACTATACTGTATTATCATAAGAAAAAGATGTTATGCACTGACTGAAGGATTGTGGTGTTTCAAATAGCGACTGAATAACAGTAAGTCTTGTAAGTTTAGTCAGAATGCATTGTTATATCACTTAAAAGCTCATTTATACAAAACTTTTAATTTCTGTAAATGTTCTTTATTTTTTATTGAGATTTTAAAGTTTTTTTTTGCAGTTCTATACGGTTGAATTTCTTTTTTTTTTTAACTTTGATTTTATTGAGTTGCGTCTGATTTAACAAGTACAAAAAGTTTGTCTTGCTCGAATAAGATTTATATTACACACTCATTTTCTACAACAATTTTATGTACGACTTTTTATAGTTTCTATTTTTTCATTACTTTATTTCTCATATTTTTCATAGCTTTATGATTTTAGTTTTAACCTATCACATTCTTAATGCCATACTTTTTCTCCTAGCATTTTTAGCATTTACAGAGTGCTTTATGGTGATCATGTAAGATGACATAAAAGATGAATACTTGTAGATTGGACATAGATACAGTATTGGATTAAGCTTATTATAATAGCTGTATTGAATTTGGTTAAAGGGGCAGTAACGCATAGCTATTTATAATACTGCATCGTTATACCAGTCAAATACACTGTTTGCAATGTACTAGTACTTTTCTGCTAAAAATGACAGTATTTTACAACTAAATGAACGCACTAATTATAATAGTGTACATGTAAGTTAGTTTTTTTAAACTGTTAAGTTCATTAAGCTATATGTGAGAGCAATTAACTTCTCTAAGTTACAAAATTAACTCCTCCCACTTAATTTTCTGTCAATTATAGTGGCATATATTGTCGATATGGAAGATTCTACGTAGTGTACTTGTATAAGTCTTATGCTGGAATATTATGTTGTAATTATTGTGTAAAATTAGTTGTAAAGCACTACTAGCGTCGAGTGATTTATTTTAAGTACCGGTGCTGTAATTATGGAATTAAATATGAGCTAAAGATGTTGCTAAATAAACTTAATGAAGCCTGTGACAATAACTGTGCTTAGTAATTGTTTATAAAGTAGATTGTCTGGCAAATTAGCTTACGTTTACAAAATTATAATGACACACACGGCTTAGATTGTACGAAAACAACTCTACAGCGGTATATTGATCGATGTAGTTTACCATAAATTCTACAAATATGTCATTTTAAAACTGAGTTTTGAATTTAGTTTAATCGAAGTTTCCATCGAATGTCCCACTAGTCTTTGTTGCTACTTAAATGATTTATATATTAATTTAAGTAATGGTATATCTTGAATTATTCATTATACTGTATGTTTATACAGTGAATCTTTATTTTTGAAACTGTCTTGTTTTAGATTGATCATGTTTGAATTGAAGTACTGTAGTTAAACTAATGAGTTTGGTTATGTTGATTCTTATGTAGTCATGTACTGCATTAAAAGTTGAATTGTTTATTGATGCAGTAGTCAGAAATGATAGTCTGGTAATATTTTCGAGACACAATTTGTTATGACAAGATTCACAATATTCAATGTATTTTTTTATGAGGCTGATGTTGTAATTGAGTTTCTGTGTTGGTTTTTTTTAGAGGCGAGGAGTAGTGTGGGGATGAAAATTGCAATTGAAAGTAACTTTTATTGCTTAAGAACCTAGACCAATCTTAATCTTTTTTTTATATAATGTGTATACTGTATAATAATCAATAAACGGTGATTGTTACTTTTTTAACCCACTGTTTATTTTCCCCTACCCAATTTTGAACGTTCAGTAAATTACATTTTAAAAAATGAAGTTATCATTTTGCTAAACAGGATGCACTTAGTTTTAAAAGGCTCAACTATAGTTCGTTTATCAAACCTTTAATACCATTTTGTAACGGTTTTTAAACATGAGAGTAATTATCAAATATTATGTCTTAGCTTCTACAAAGATTAGTTGTTTAGTTTGTTTCTTTTCCATCCAAACGTCTAAATTGGATTAAAAATGACTGACATTGAAACAAATGTTGTTGATATGTTAATTAACTTGTCACTGTACTCAAATGCAGACCACTGTCCAGTATAAATTTCATGTTAAATAATTTTCTGACAAATAATGAAGGTATTTCTAATCCATACCGGTACCGTTATTCTCTCTACAAAAGTTGGGAAGAGCATAGGAGTTATAACTTTCTATTTTTAGAGTTTTTGAAAGCGTCTGTAAAACCGAGTTTAATTAAAATTTTCTTAAGGGTATGTGTGTACACTTAAGAAAATTTTAATTAAACGACATCGTTGACATAGTTTCAAATGTACGATACCATTGTATTAGTCTCCGATTTTTGCACTTTACGTTATATTTCATTTAAAACCAGAAAGCGTTAAATATTTAAACGATTACAGTCTAAGGTATACGAAAATAAATGTTAAAAGTTAATTGGAAAATAAAGCCATACTAATCAAACTTTTTACATTCTGCTGGGATACTATTAATGTTTGCTTAGTTCAATTTTTAATTTTGTCTCTCTGTATGCGGTACATTAAGTTATTTTGAAAATTGAATGCTAATTTAATGCAGATGTGCTGTTTTCTAATGTGGCGGTTAGTCTTTCATACGTTAATTAAGATTAGTGAATGTACATTATGTTGTTTTTCAGACTGAGTTGACTTAGCTCTTAAACACGTTAAAAGTTGTGGTATTAATTGTGGTTTAGATTTTGCCTTGAAAATGCACACTAATTCGACTGCCTAGAGCTTCTCAAATTCAACTTTATTGCAATAAGTAAACAAAATCACTGCAAACTCTGCTTTTCCTATACTGCACTTTTTTTTCTCATACTATTGACTGGCATTATTAGGATCTGTTCTTTTACGCTTGTCTAATCTGGGTTAATTAGATTATTCTGTTGATCATTAATTGGTAACGGGACGGATGCATCATCGCTTCAATGGGCCTTCGGGATTGGTCATTGTTTGCCATAACTTGTGTTATGTTGCCGACTAGCAGCAGATGACAACGATTGTTATATAATTTCCGTTAGTCAAGCAAAAAGTATTTATCCAACCTGTTTCCTCCTTCGGTCCCTCCTTACTTTTTTTCTTCTAAGCATCACTTTTATTGCATTTTACGTCATAGTACATTTCATGGACCGAATGCCATGGTTCTTACTATAGGGATTACTCAACCGTGACTTTATTAAGTCTAAGAGGACACGGTTAACGATGACGTAAAACAAACGCAATATTATTTGGTTGCAGGGTTTTTTTTAATATTAAATGTATGTATTTTTAATGGAACGGAGAATTAAATTCTATAATGCAAATAACATGTTAGTGTCTATTATAATCAGTTTTGTTATTTAAAAATCTAAATTTAATAAGTACTGTACTTTATTTATGATATCGTGTGTTTTGTTGGCGGTTTGATTAATTAGGAGTATGACTTCCAGCGATAAAAACATGCTCAATTATTAAAAAATTATTTTATATTTTATGCTACATCGAGCTGGATTACAGAGCGTCAGATTCGCAATGTACAGTAATTTGAATGCAGTTTTGAAATGCACTCAACGACTCTGTGGTCAAGTTCTTCATGGCATAAAGAATTGTCAGAGTGATATTTTATAGCTATTATAAAGTTTGGAAACGTGAATTTGAACTCTAAAGCCATTTTCCCTTTCGAATGTAAATGCTCTTGTTTTGTGGGTTTTTACTTAACATTCATGGCCACGTTCATTTCTGTGAATACATTTTGTCATTTTCTCTGTAAGGAATGTTGATCCAAGTTGCCCTATTTAAATACTGTGCGGCAATTTTTCTTAAACTATTGATGTCTGCGTTAACATTAAAGCTTTAGTTTTAGGGCGATATTAGCTACTGTATTTATCAAATGAAAACTGGGTATGTAGGAATTTAGATATTTTCTATTACTAGGTATACTGTGTTTTAAAGGATATCTGGCATTACACATGACTACATCTAAGTACATCTTCCCAATTGTAGAATTGAATGTCTTTGAAAGAACACCAAAATTGCAAACATCATCAAAAAGTCATCAAACTTAATTTAACATTTTGCAATTGCAAACATCATCAAAAACTCTTCAAACCTAATTTAACATTTTGCAATTATTTGGGTTTTTATAACTATCTCCGCCAATTTTTAAATAAAACTTTAAATTAATATAAAAAACTAATTGAAAAGGTCTAAACTTGGTTCAATGTTTAACTTGATAAAAAATGTAAGGTAACTAATTCCTGTTAATTTAAAGAAGCTTTAGATATAAAGAAATTAATGAAATTATGTGACTTACCGATATTTTGAAGGATTAACTTTGCCTGAAATCACAATAAATATATTGAGATTAGTATAAATTCATTGTAAAAGCTATAAAATAAATTAAGCGGTAGTGTATAGGTTAGTATAAACTTAACGAACTATTCTTAAGTTATGTCGATAAGGGCAATTGAGAATGTCTCTTGTCAGTGGCTTAAAATCAGATGGTTAATTTAAAGAACTTTCTCATGGTCAACATTACAGAAAGGTATTTGATCGACTAATTCTTTATGCTGGAGAGTATTGCTCTTACTTTCATCAAAACTAATGAAAATGTTAGAGAATCAATAAGTAAGACATTTCTAATAAATGATGAAGAGAAATTCTTAAACTTTTAAAATTGGCTTAGTTATATAAAAAGTCAAGTAGAATAGTAGATGAGCGCATAAAGCAAGAAATCAAATTTCGGTCTACAGTAAGGTTCATGTAACGAACTCCAGTAGAAAATTATTTTGCGACAAAAGTTCCAACCTAAAGTTGAAACGGTATCTTACAATTTAATCTTATTCACTAATGAATATTGATTAAATGCGGTGTCTTTAAGTCAAATTATTATATAATGTTGGGGCTTATATTTATGTAGCTCGAAACAGTTAACAGGAAAAAGTACCTAAATAATCGTAAATGACAACTGTAGCTTTGTTAAAAGTGCTTTGCTATGCTAAATTTATTAGTGTTTTGCTGTTAGGAATTTGTTTACTACAGTTGTTTTTTTTTTGTTTTTTAGTTATTTGCATAATGATACAAGATACTAGTGTTTATGTTTTGTTGTTATGAGCAAGTTCATTGGTGCAAAGTAAGTTACCGTTTTATTATAATAATACTGTATAATATGGTATATTTTATTTATTTATATGTATATTTTTAACTTTTAAAAAACTAAACAATGTCTGCAACGACGTACTAAGGATTACTCTAAACAGGAGAATAGTACAAAGTCTTTGGAAATGAGAGTTGGATGAATTTTTTTGTATAAAATTGACTAAAATAACTTTACCGCGTATTTGTATTCACCGTTGAGTTAAACTTATTTGTTTGGATAAACGTGTAAAGAATTGCAAAGCATTTGTTTTTGTTTAAGATGAGTTGTTGCACGAGTGGGCGCTTTATGTGTTTAGGTTAAGACAAACAAAAGTAGTTTTTTTTTTCTTCAAAAGTAAATTTTATAAGCAATGAGAATCTAAACTAAATTGTATTGACGATTGTTTTCATTTTTAAACCACTACAAAGTATGTTTGGTATTTTGTACTATTAATGTTTAAACCTTAAATAACATATTGACATAGTTAAAATACTAACATTTTCCATTTCCGATTATTTTATTATTTAAAAAAGAAAAATGAAAGCTCCTGAATGAAATGCGCTATAGTAACTTTAAGAAAACTAACATGAATGACGACTATTGGTCTTTATAAAGTTGATCTTTTTATGTGACATAAATTGAGATTCTTAATACAGTAACTTACTATTGTTTTTCTGGTAATAAATTTATATTGTACTGTTACAACTTGGCAAATGAAATAACATTGTCTCCGTAAGAAAACGCTGGCGTGTCATTTAGAAGGCAATTATGGTCGCCTAGATACGACTGTTCAGTATTATTACTCAATAATGAAGGTTTGCTTTTAGTTAATGGCGAAATTATCGAATAAGTTACATTGTTGACTTTCAAACAGTTTTTGTTTTATATTGACAAGAAGGAGACATAATACTGTACTTAACCGATAAGGTTAATCAAGTTTTAGTTCTTCTTTTAATTAATATTCCAAAAGCGAAGGTAAACAAATAATATTTATCAATGAAATTTTCCACCCATAATTTCATACAATTTTAATAGCCCGTGGAAATTTTTGAAAAATATTTTGGTTAAGTTTGTCAACTGGGGATTCTTGTGCATACAGTAATGAACTTTTTATCTTAAAATCACTCAAATTTGGAAAAATTAAATATTTTTATTTATATTTTTTTTTTTACAAAACTTCAAGAGTTATTATCTTTTAGTTTTATCTTGTTTAAATGTTTTTTTTTTGTTTCCGATAGCCTAATTTACAAATTCATTAGATTGAGACTGTAATTTTGGAGATAAAGAAAAGCAATTTTCTATTTTAGAAAAAATGCTCAATTTATTGCTTTAAGAAAATCTTGACTCTCGTTTTTAGTGGCTTCAGTATTATTGCTCATAACTATCTTACTTTTAAACAACAATGATAATCGATAAATGATATCTATTTTTAATTTTGTTTCAGTTTTGCTGAAATAATACAATTTGTGTGTATTGTGGCATACAAACATTTCATTGATTTAAAAAAATCTAACTATAATTAAATAAATGATATTTACCTCTGTTTCGCTGTTTCCTTCGAAAACGTAACAGTAGAACTCTTTAGCCATATTACACAGCGTTTCTCTATTCGAGGAGATATAGAATTATAATAAATTTGAACAGTCAACGAATAATTGGTTATGGTTCATTGTTATTTACCCGGCAATGTAGCAAAAGTGCAGTGGAAAATCAGTCCTTCTTCCACATGATCCAATTTGGGTAAAATTATGCCGGTATAATGTCTAGATATTTATTCAGAAGTTAGTGATTTACTTTCTATTGCGATTTTTAATGATTTTATTATTGAAAGTACCTTGTTTTTTTGACAACACCAAATAGTGATGATTGTTTCACCAATCTCAACGATTACGTCCTGTTAAGTTATTTTGAGTGATTTTAATTATAAGATTTTTTTTATATAAAAAAAGTCTTTTACGTACTGTTGGTGGCTCTCTTTTGTCTAAAACCATTTGGATTCCTTCTTCTATCACAGACATTGTCCCTGTCTGTAATATAAAAAGAAATTGGTTTTATTTAAACAAAATTTAGAACATTTTTCTAAAATTTATTGCCATCCTGTGTCTGTAACTACTGTATAGGTGCGATGTCATTATTTAATTTGACGGTACTAAATGAAAATATAAAAAGCATATTTGGATTTTTTTAATAATTTGAAAAATTACCTCACGACATTTTTTTGGTGATTTTGAAAATAATTTTGATTTTAACTTTTTAAGTGAAGTTATAATCCTTTAAAATTATATCTACTATATCTAAATTCTAAAATAAAACTGAATAGCAATCCTAACGATGCTAACAAGGACAGCACTGCCATCTAGAAACACCCAACGTTAGTTATGGACTTCGACCATTTCGAAATCAGAAGATGATTTTTTAAAATCATTCATTGATTACAGTTACGGTCTGATGTTTATAACCATTATATTTGTGATCTGTGTAGTTAATTTTGTAATTCATTTTGTGTTCTGTTTTTGCATTGAGCATTAAAAATGGTCAAATTACCATTCCAACAAATGAGCGACCATAAAATTTCACACATCTTCTTGCGCTGTAAAATGAAATCGTGGTTGTAATATTACATTCAAGGTTTTAATTTGAATTGTATTGATAATTACAAATCGTTAGGGCTAATCACTCTTTGTGATTGGTCCATCTGGAGTGGAAATGGTATGAGATCAGTTTCTGTTTTGGATCTAACGTTATTCAAGGCGGATTTACGATTGGGTCCCACTTGAGATTCCAGCTCAAAATGTTTGACTAGAGGCACCAGAGGCAAATAAACCGAGCCATTCAGTGTGTGACACTACGTAGAAATCATAGAGAACAATTGGTTTTTTAAACAAAATGTGTCATATTTTTAACTTACTTTAACAACGCCCACTTTTAACGGTTGGTCTTGACATTTTTTAAATAATTGTGTCAATTGACGTTGACTACATTGAGAAAGGCACTGACCATCTACTTCATCAAGTAGATCACCCACTTCGATTTTATCCTATACATCATAGTTTAAAATTTATAATTTAATCAATGTTTGTTTAATATTTTACAACTTTACATCTTCTCCAGCAACACTTCCATTTTCAACCGTTAAAACTATAACACGATTATGAGTACTTCTATAATGAAATCAGTGTATTATTATTATAGAACGAATTAATAAATGGTAAATTCAGATTGAATTATAGATACCCAATTCGAATTCCAAGCTGAAGGCATGGGACAAATTCATATTGATGATAATCCTAAATTTATAGAGATTAAATGTAGTTTTATACCTGAATTTATTTCCTAACTTAATTGTACTTACAGGCAAAAGCCATGTGTCATCTAAAAAACTGCAGTTCTGTAATAAAAAAAATGATTTTTTATCTATCGACAAGTTAAATTAATGTAAACAAAATATGTTTACCTGCAAATTAAAATTAAACTTAACTTCTTTGAGTTCATAAAGTAACGACAATAAAATTTCTTTAAGAATAAAATAATTCAATCGAATGGTTTCAAATTAAATCATTTTTACACATTAATAATTTACCGACTAGAATTTCATCAGCTAAACATGAACAAGATTCGCTATAGTAGGCCTGTAATTAGAATTATTGTGTTATTATTGTAAATAATTATAATATTGAGGGATTTTATTTACTGTTGCCAGTTCGGGTTTTCCTCTGACTAGAGTTTCAGTTACTTCGTGTAAAATCCCATGAACTAAAGCAGCTCGAATAAAAGCACGTCCACGTCCTTGAGCTGTCTGCAACTTTTAAATTGCAAACAAATGATTAATCAACAAAATGTCAACAAATTTCAACAAACATACTTTTGGATTTTGTCGAATTATTTCTGCTTGTTTTATAGCTGTGTATGGAAGTCTATGACAAGTTGGTAAAGAGTTTGTGAAATTATTTGTTGAAATTGGCATGGTTTTATCTACAATACCTTCTCATACGACATTTAGAAATAAAATCAATCCACATCCAGTAATCTTGCTTCATGTTTCCAACAAGTGAGGGAATATCTACGTTTAAATATAATAATTTGTTATAATATAAAGCAGTACTGTAGTGTTTGCAATCAACTTCAAAACTGTTTCAATTACTTCTTAATCCCAAACGAAAAATATGTTCCAGGTTGACACATAGTGATAAAACAGTTGGATGATAATCTTCTACGACTAAATTTTCATCACTTCTAAACTCCAAAATAAAAGCTGCGTAAAAAACAAATGCAACATTTTTATATAGCATCTTGTAAGTTATAATTATGCTATAAAAACACCTGTTAGTGCTCACAAAACCGAAGGTGATTTAGCTTAATTTTAGCATTGCATTATGAAAATGAATAGAAAAATTAGTCTGACATAGCTTACCTTTTAATTCTTTTAACAAGGGGTGGTTTACCGACATTGTTACAGTAGTGCAGTGCAGTTAGAGTTTATTTGCAGCATATTTTAACATGTAGTCCTGTGTTATAAACATTCAGGTGACCCCATTGCTTTGACGTGTTCAACCGAAACTGATTGCTCTAGAATCGATACATAACATCGATGCGTTACATATAATCGAGAGTTTAAAAAGCAACAGCACAGCTCATACGTAATGCCACGTATAATTCTCTAAAAACTTATTGTGTACTTTGATGTTGAAGCACGTTGGGCCCTGGGCACCAGGTCACGTGTCTGAGGCTTGTGAGTTACTACAGCAACTGTCTGTGACATCTGTGATAAAAACTTAGAACTGATATATTTATTGTTTAGTTTGCTTTAAGTTGAGAACGTGTTTACTTAAGAGTTGGGTTGTTAGTTTTAGTTTTGTTGTCGTTTAACTGGTTTATATTGGCTACTATGTCGGGTAGTGACGTCAGTGATATTGTGGAGCAGGCTGTGAAGGAATTTAATAGCCGGTTTGGCAAGGATGCTGGAAGCAAAAGTGCCAAAATTGTTGTTGCGCCGGGTAGAGTAAATTTAATAGGAGAGCACACTGACTATAATGGGGGCTTTGTACTCCCGATGGTACGTTGAGAACTAGTTATGAGTACATTTTATACTTTTTATTTAAGCTGTTTTTAAAAAAGTTGTTCAATTTCTTCAGAATTGTTTTGCAAACTTCAAATTAATTGACATGAAGTTGTTAAATTGAACCGTGTAAATTATGGATGTAATTCAAATAATTGCAGCAATTAAATATAATTAAATTTTAGTTTTAAAGTAAGTTTATTAATATAAATTTGTGTAGTGAAGACTATTATTATATTTAAAAAATATATTTGTAAGCATTTTTTGTACTAAAAACGAAATTGAAAGGTCAAATTTATGTGACTTTGATAGATAATTATTCTGGTTATCATTATTTTAGAGGAAAATTAGATAACTTTTATAATGTATTTTGAAACGACAGTTTTGTTTGATAATACATAGGCAATTCCATTATACACGGTGATCGTGGCGAGAGAAAATGATACAGGAACTTGTAGGATATATACTGCGAGTCCCAGTGCAGATGAACCTCGTTCAGTTGAGTTCCAAGTGCCAAGCAATGGTAATCAGCTGACACCAGGTGTACCAAAATGGGCTAACTATGTCAAAGGTGTCATCGCTTTTTATAAAGGTTGTCGTTGATTTTGTTTTTGACAACTTGTGGATGTTTCTATTTACTGAGATATTAATTAGGCAAGCTGAATTCTTTTGATGCTGTGATTATCAGTTCAGTACCTTTGGGCGGTGGCTTGTCAAGTTCAGCTTCTCTAGAAGTTGCGGTTCATACTATGTTGGAAGCCTTAGAAAATTCGTTAACAAAAGAGTAAATAATTATTTCGTCAATTTTCACAATCATGTTTATCAAAATGTTTTATAATGTACAAGGTTAAAGGAAAAGGCGTTAACATGCCAGAAAGCTGAGCACAAATTTGCTTCAATGCCTTGTGGAATAATGGATCAGTTTATATGTACAATGGGTAAAATGAATCATGCACTGCTGATTGACTGCCTGTAAGCATGATTTATATGAATTATCTGAAAGCTAAATTAACATCATTTTATTGGTAAATATTGTAACAGTTCAATGGAGTCCTCAATGATTCCAATGACTTCAGATGAAGTTGCAGTTCTAGTGACAAACTCAAATGTACGTCATGAGCTAACTGGTAGCGAATATCCTTCCAGAAGAAAAAATTGTGAGGAAGCAGCGAAATTATTAGGAACCGATTATTTACGAAATGTCACGCTTCAGCAACTTTTAGGTACTTATTCAGTGGTGTGTGGTCAAGTATTTACAGCTTAGACAATTTTTTTACAGTTTATTCAGGTGTTTTAACTTTGGTATTTTGCTTTGGTTAAAATGTGTTGCTTTACTTGAGGTCACGCCACTGTTTTCAATATGCTCAATTAGTATAATTGAGGTAACGATTTCAATTTATTAGATAAGAAAGACAAATTGAATGAAGTGACATTTAAAAGAGCTCGTCATGTTGTTACTGAAATTGAAAGGACAAGTGAAGCTGCTAAAGCACTTGCTAACAATGATTTTGTCCGCTTTGGACAGTTGATGATTGAAAGTCATAATTCACTCAGGTAGTTAAGTAGCTGTAGCTAAATTCTTGTGAACTTGAAAATATTTTTATAACTAAAACTTGTGTGCAGAGATGATTATGAAGTGTCATGTCCCGAGTTGGATGAGTTGGTTGCTGCTGCCTTGAAATGTGAAGGCGTTTATGGGTCGAGAATGACCGGTGGAGGTTTTGGTGGGTGCACTGTCACCTTATTACGTAAGAATGTTGTGGAAGAGGTGAAGAAATACATTAAGGTATTTTAAAATTGGTTTGTTGTTTATTTTTTAAAAGCACCTGTTATAGTAAATTTTTAAACATAGCAAAACTATAGCGGGAATCCTACATTTTACGTGTGCACTCCGGTAGATGGCGCAAAAGCAGTTGCTTAAGTACAGTACTATTGTATTGTGGCAAAATACTGTAATAATTAATGTTGAATGAAAGTATGGGTACTAATGATTTTAGTGTCGATTGTACATTTATTATTCAGGGAACAATTAATTTCACTTGATTTATCAGCAAATGTATCGGATAAATAGATAATACAATAATTAAAAATTGTAGCAGTTAATAAATTCTTGTGGGATAATATTGCATGTATTTTACATGTAGATAATACATGTATGCGAAAATACCGGTAGTCAATTATTAGTGAGTTGTAGGGCGTGAAATGTAGTGTTTGGCTTTGGGATTATGGGATTTACGCTTTTGTTGTGTTTTTGAAGCGACTTTGAAATAAAATTATCTTTGTACATATTAAACACATTATAGTATGCGTGTTAATAAGCTCGAAAGTTAGCTTAAATCGCATTTTCATAATAGCGTTCTTCAAGTCAGTATTTTAAATGTAGCTACAGCAAATTTTATAAAACCGGTTGTTCTTCAAATACAATTGAGCTAATAAATACAACTACGTGATTACTATTTGGCTTTTAAATAAAACGTTTTAGAGAATTTTTATACTGAATTGCTTTAATTTGTTGCAATTCTCTTGTGACGCCCATTATACTTTGTACATTTGTTGACAACTACTGGCCTATAGTGTGCTTAAAAGTCTGATTTTAGTCGTTTTTGCTTAATAGGATTGTATCCACGTATACAGATACGATGATTACTGCTTTAATTGCCATATTAATAAGCGCTGCTAATTGTTTTGAAGCGGTTACGAAGTTATATAATGTACATACGCACGATTAAAACATCTGTGCTAAATATTTCAAATGAATGGCCCATTGTTATTTTGAACTTTCGTCTTGGTATTTGGTGGTAAAGCCCATTACATTTATTGATTTGCATTGCAAATGAAAGAGGTTTCGTTAGCAATAAAATTATCTAAATTGACTACAAAATTGATTATGTAGATTTATGGGAATTTATTCTTGGTGTAGTCTGCATATCTAGAATTTTTGCTTAAATGATAATGATAGTGCTGATTTTAATTGCGCTTTGGTTCAATCGCACGATTGAAATTAACTATGAAAATATTCTACTTTTTTTTATCTGACTTTTAAGTGAATTTAGCGATTCCTGTTACAAAACTTTGAAGGCTCTTCTTCTTCAATATCCCCGATATGGGCACAGTTAAGTTTTAACTATATTTTGGATTATTTGCAAACAATGGACAATTTTTACAGAATACTTTTATAACTGTTCAGATAAATTTATTTGAAAATACTTTATCTCCCTGTTAGTTAAGTAGGAAAAAACAATACATAAACTCAGGGCCGGAATGACTTTTTGCGGGGCCGGGTGCAAAACAGACTTTGCGGGGCCTTTTTCCTAAAAAAAAAAATTTTTTATAATTTTTCAAAAAAAAAAAAAAAAATTTTTTTTTCTAAATTTTTTCCAAAAACAACACCAAATTTCCTAAAAAAAAAAAAAAAAAAGTCATTTTCGTAGACCGCGGGGCCTCTCAAAGCGCGGCGCACGCGCTGCACCCGCGTTTTTACGGCCCACGAACCAATAGTTTGTAAACTGCAACTCGCTACCTTGATTTGAAATGCTACTGGTCATCAGAAAAACAAATTGTAAACGCTTTCATAATCATGATAATAACTTTTATATGGTTATTGCCAAGCATGTCATTATATTACAGCGAAAGTAATGGTGCTGAACTTGATGTATATTAAAGGCGTTACAGACAGCCTTAATGATGCTAATCAAACGGTTGATAATGATCGTCTGCATTTGCGTTTTCTCAGAAAATATCATGTAAACGATCGACATCTTCACATTTTATGTCTTTAAGTAAAATATTTGCTTTAAAGAAGGATTCCATTAGCTGAAAACTTTAGATTGATTACAAGGAATCTACTGTACATTGTGCACTGCAGTAATTTGATGCAATCGTTAGTATAGTATAACATTACGAGGATTATGCACATTCACTTATGAGTAATCTAAGCATTAACAACGTAATTACCATGGATTCTGATATTACATTAAATTATTAAATGGTATTGCACTCATTGTTAATTATTATTTTTTTTTACATTTATCAGGGGTAATACTTTAAGTTTGTGCATAAAGTAAGTTAGAAACAAAACTGAACTGCACCTAAAAAGTTTAGAAAATTATTTTTTCCAATAAATACTTGGAAAACTATATGAGATACAGTATATTCAAAAAAGGTAGTACTTTACTTTCAGAAATTAATAGCATTATTTACGTCAGT
Organism: Helicorthomorpha holstii; assembly: GCA_013389785.1. Lineage (NCBI taxonomy): Eukaryota > Metazoa > Arthropoda > Diplopoda > Polydesmida > Paradoxosomatidae > Helicorthomorpha > Helicorthomorpha holstii. Next base: position 11,757,841 of record JAAFCF010006680.1, on the reverse strand, counting down.
GGGTTAAATCAATCATTATTTATGGTATGCCGAATGATTTTGTTAAACTACATTACAATTAATAGATTTAGCTTAAATGTCGAGTTTTGCATTGTATTTTTTATTTAGTTTTTTGTTTTGAAGAAAATTGACTTTTGGTATAAATTAAAAAAAAGTAATACCGTCGTTGTCGAAGCAAGCTAAGTTGGTTTGGGATGAATTTGTTTGCATGACATATTATTTAAACCGCTTTGAGCAAATTTATGTACGCTTTCGATATACAGTGTACTGTATAAATATTAGATTCATTTTTATAAGTCGGAATTAATTTATTGATTTTTTAACTTTACCTTTTGTAACATATTTGCTCATTTTACCTTGGTACGTTTAAAGTAGGATTGCTATTTCAATTTTTATTTTTTTTTGGATAAAAAAAACGAAATTGCAGTAGCATTTGCGATTATTTATTGGCTTAAATGTGTGGTCTGCGACCAACATGACAATGAATTACCATAAATTATTATCTATTCTAAAAGCTTCTCATCTCGACGTAAAATACAGTCATGCGTACCGGTAACGCTTAAAATATAAATGAAAATAACGCCAAGCAAATAGCATTTTATTAGTATAACGTTAATAAAGACCAATTATTTTTATTTTCGATCACGTTACGGTTTTATAGCATACTTTGTGAATTGTGTCTATTTTAAAACAAATATGGCATTTTCAAATTGTTGGTGTTGCTTTTAGTAGATTTTATAAAAAATAGTTTTGTAAACTTTTGCGAACATGTTTAAGTGACTTCTTAATAATTCAATCGCAGCTGCTCATTCAATATTAGCTAACGGTGTTAGATTATCTGGCTGCTATTACAACTTGTTGAACTTGCACTAATATAATGAAAGTGAGAGTAGTGTCCTATATGATCAAACAATGCCTATTAGTAAATCAAAGTCAATTAGTTCGAGTACAATCGGATTATCTTATACAACTGACAAACAATCAATAACTCCTAAAAGTAATCTTGACAAAATAGATAGTCCAGAAGTAAGAAAGTCGATGAAAATCAATACAACGACTCTTTCAAATCTGCAGATTAAATGTACGTAGAAAGCAGATCAAATATAAAGATAGTCCAGAAAAAAAATACTGCAAAAACTATACGGATGAAATTGACAGATTGTTTCAAGAAGTCGACTAAAAAATTAAGAAAATATTATATTCGGTGACCTATCCAGTAAAGATAAAGGAATTTTTTTAATTGAGAAAATTTACAAATAAAATTGGGTTTTTGTATAACCTTAATACGCAAATCAGGTTTTCAAATTAGTTGTTTCGATCTTAGTAAACACTTTCATAAAAAGTGGACACGTGAAAGTTTCCGTAAACAACAGCTCACATTTATGGTTTAACTTTTAAAAAAAATTTTAATCTAGATTATTGGCGATATGGTATCACAACGATATGCTTTTTTATTGAGTTGTTTTCATTTAGACACTAGACATAACTTAGACAGCAGCTTAAAAGCAATGAAATATTAGCCAATGGAGAATACATTCAACTTATAAGCAACAGTTTACACAAATTACAGTAGATATTTGTAGTTGGCGAGTTAGCAATCCCATCCCTAGAAACGTAACGTATAAAATTTTAGTTGTATATAAAAAAATAAAGTTTTACAGAATTTAATATTTTTTTTTGGCAGATTTTTTTACACGACGCTATATTTGAAATTTTCGAACTTAGTGCTTTTCAATGCGATTTGAGATCTGGCTGTAGTTAATAGTTTGACTGAATATTCAGTTCGTTACACTACTGCATAGAAGTTTTATGTTGTGATCACTTTGAACTTGAGTGGTATTATTCTATTAGTACTGTCGATGTCAATTTGACAAACTTCTATCTAGGAAGGCAATCGATCAAAAAGTTTATTTTTTGTTAATTTTTTTTTCTGTTTTATTTTGTTTTTAAGTTCGTTTGATGAGGCGTAATGATAAGATTTTTATATTGACTTAGTTACAGTACATCGTGCAATGCCCGCCATGGGACTTTGCTTTTCTATCTTTCTCTCTCACATCCAACTCTTGTACCAATCATAATTACTTCCGCCATGTTCTGCTGAAAAGATGCAATTGACGTCTGTATATAGTTAGCTTCAAAGATGACGTGATTTCACACCCAGACACCCACCAACACCTTAAAGCACCGCCTATTCATCTTCCTTCTTACAAATTATCTACAAGACTTAATCGTATTTTTTTTTTTTTTTTGCTTTTATATGGTTTTTTTTCTTTCTTAGCTGTAATAGTTCACTAACATTTTTCCCATCTTTTGGTTTGTCTTTTATCCTTTGATTTATTATTGAGACCGAAAAGTAACAGATGAAAAAGACAAACAACTAATAAATACAGTATATCTCTATTGCTTCCTATTTTCTATTCTAATAATAACTGTACAATAAAAGTCACAAAAATAATAAAACTTTGCTATACTCAAGTCGATCTGCGACATAAAATCCCTTCAACGAAATACAATACCAAAATGTCTTAAGAAAATTGCTTGAGGATATAAAAAAAACATTCCGCAAACTGAGATGAAATTGCTTGTTTACAATTACTGTATTTGGCTTAAAATAATACCTGTGTCGAAGTATATTAAAATAAAGTTTTGTTGCTCGTTGAATTCAATTTATTGAATTGCCCAGTTAATATTAGACATACACTGTCTAATTGGTTTCATTATATTTTTGGCAATTTTTTTAAATTATGGCAAGTTATTTTGTTTTGGTTTTTTATTCTTTGTGGTAACTTTTAATCGAAAATAAAACTTTTAACATATTCGAAGGTATAAAGTTAGTTAATAATTTTTTTTTAATTTTTTGTTTAATAACCTAACCAAACAAGTTAAAACTTACAGTAAATGTTATTTTGAAATTGCATTTTCATAATGTTAAATAATGTATGAAATTAGCCGTCTGCATCAGTGAGTGCTTATTAGTATTTGCACCGTTTGTAACTTATCAAACTTACATAAAAATGATAAAAGATAATGCAAACTGAGTAACTTGCTAAATTATTGATTAGTTTTCCTCGTGTAATACTACAATACAGTATATATCATATAGACACCCAACTTGTTCCGTAACTTGTGTTTTAATACTGCATTTTGAAATTTAACAGAGCAGCATAAATGTATGGAATTTTTAGAAATGTTTACTTAAATAATGAAAGGATGTTTATCTTACGTTAATCCAATCCTATATTTAAAAAATGAAAGCTTTTAACGTTCACTCCATATTATACAGTAGTTTCTCACTCATCAGTATAAATGTAATTCAATTTCCAAAATTACGCCCATTTTCTACTAATTAGAGATGGTACTACATCTTAATACGTTGGATGGATGTAGTCAATGCCACTACCAAGTTTCTATTTTGAAATTTTCAGAAACAGCTCACAAAGTATATACTTAAGACGTAGCTTTTCCCTTCCATTAAGTAGCATTTTGGAATGTTACGCTAACGTTATTTTAAAGGTCAGCACTGAAAAACTCTTTTCCTAATTCAATTCAACAATACACTACCTCAAATTAATCTTAGAGCTTGTAGAAAAGACGGAAGCATAAAAGCAAAACTTAAGTCGATAGGCTACTATATTAGGACTACTCTTTGGTTATCAACCAGAGACTCGCAACAAATCATAGTAATTGCCGGTGAATGAAAGTAAATTAAAAGCCAAACTCTTAAATTTGCTGCTTTGGTTATTTAATAATTGTGCTGTCAAAAACCAATAATTTTATTTTAAGCAAATAAATTTGTTTGCGCAATGCTAAATTAACTTTTAAAGACCTTTTAGTGTGACTAGCTCACACTTATTTTGATAAAGTTAATATAATGGAATTTAATTGACAGTGCTTGATTTTTATTTGAAGGCCGTCAATTTGTCATTGTTTAACGATTCGTGAATGAAAAAAAAAGGTTGTGAATCAAATGTATATATATTATTAAATGTTTACTGACATCCATTAAAGCCTTTATTTTTTTTTATCTAACTTTTAAAATTTCCTTTTACCGAAACTTTTACTTTTAAAGTCGTCAAATTACTATACTCGTCGTTTCTATCAATCTCTGTTGCAGACTTTTCTATTGCTCTGTACTGTACTGTACTGTATAAGGTAATGGAACTGGAGAGAGAAATAAGAATAAAGCTTTCATGAATAATCGCATATATTTTGAGTGCAATGCGGAAAAGCGGCTACACTTAACGTGTGCTATATTGTCAAAGATGTAAAAGATTTAGATTTATATATTTGCGCAAAGTGCCGCCATAAATCAGCTTGCAAAGTCCCTAGGCGAAATTTGATGTTAGAAGATGGCACTGACATTATACAGGGGTGATTCATTATTACACCTTGCAATTTTAAACTTCAAATTCATTATTAAACTTAACGGCTGATGTTACGATAAATTTTTATCAAAATACGCAGCCATCACTTTTATTTAATGAAAAGGAAATATAGAAGTCTTTTGCAAAAACTGACACAATATTATAATTATTTTTTTGTGCTGTGGTCTTTAATGCATAAAAATTTCTTTATTGTTGCTGAAAGATATTGCTTACACTACTAAAAGTGGCTGGGTAAACATTGTCTAAATTTATCTTGGCCTTGTGTTAAGTAAGGCTTCAGTTTTATAACAGTTAAATTTAGATGTTAAACATTGTGAATAGACGATGTGTTTGACAGTTTGAGTGACCGAGATTGTGAATTTCTTGTTTTAAAATATGCACAGTTGAACGGTTCACGTACACTAAACCAATACAAAATTTATGTTAGTTTTCGTGGAAACTATGGCAATTTTCTACGCTTGGTATGCTGTCAAATCGCCTGTGCAGTTTAAAGACAATCATTAAAGGGGACATTAGTACTGTAAACTACCGTATTTGATTTTGAAACCAAATGGCGAATGAATGCGTTTACTCGTTAGTTCCGATCATTTAAGTTCCGTGTTTGAATTAGTGAACTGTACTAAATGTAAATGTTATACTATGTATTTTTGATGCTTTAGAGCAAAAATGTGACAATGTCACGGACACGGCTCTTCCATTTTTTTTATATTGGTTTGTTGGAACTCATTGGATGTCAATAATGGGTTGTTAATTTATTGAAATGACATCTGTGAATGTTGCATGCTTTGAGAGACTGTATTTACCGTAAAATTCTCTAATGTGTGTTAAATGTAGAAAAGCTTTTTATGATAGTGGTGAATAATTTAAGTTCCTTTTGCTGAATGGTCGTATTATTGGATAAGTTTATTTTATTTTTTCTTTACTTTTGGCTGTTCGTTTGTTTGGATTTGGAATTTGGCTGTGAATCGATTCAAATTGGAAGTTCAAGTCTTTGAAAATTACGTGTTTTTGTTATATTTAGTCAAATCACTTAGCGTACTTTTAAATGGCCAGATAAAAGTTAAGAGGGAAAAAAATAAAATACCAGTCCTTTTAATATTTAACAGTTAGAAATGAAAAATTAGTCGATTGTCACTGAAGACGTTTTCATTGGTATGGTGTACTTGTCTATTTTTTTTTTAACTGGTGACAAACAACGTACTTCCTGTGTGTTAAATAGGAGGATAAGAGTGGTTGAGAATGTTTGAAATTGGTATTATCATAAAATGTCAGCTTTGACGAGCTATTTGGCAGTCTCCGTATTAAGCTGAGTAAGAAAGGGTGAGTGGAGGAGAAACACAAAGAGATGTTTATTGTTTTTGTCAGATGAAATGGTGTTAAAATATCAAATGTCTCTGATTCGCTACCCAATGAATGTCAGTGTCAGTTGTCATGGGAACTTTGACAGCGCATAAAATTGTTTTGAAGGAAGTTGCCAGGGTGACTGCAAAGTGCTTAGTCTCAGACTATGTCAGTATTATACACTACTTATAACTTACTATCTAATTTCTATTTATGAGCACATAAAAGTTGAGAGGTTACGCGTCAGATTTATGTATCATCGAGCTATTGATAATATAACGAAAATGATTGCGCCCTTGTTCCACAATTTTCTAAAAGGAAAACTTGACATTAATTGTGATAATTATCGTAGTTTTTAATTGATAATTATCGCCATTAAGAATTTGGTACTGTATGTTTGTAAATATATTTGTTGCTTATAAAACTTTTAATTTAAAAAATAACTAAAACAAGATTGGCGTCATCAATTATGTAATGATGCATCAATTAATTTAATTAGTACTTAGTGGAGCAGTGTTTTTAAAAACCTTAGTATAGCCATGGGGACATTTTGTATGGTCGGGTCAACTTTTCATGCTTGTATCTCGCAATCATTTCCGCTTTCATTTCCACTTAATTAAACTTTTGCTAAACTACAATCACAATAATTCATTATTTTTGATCATTCACGCTACGTTGATTCACTGCACCACCAACCCTTTTTGGATATTGAACAACATTTCCATCTATTATTTAAAAAACGTTAACTAATTAATCTGTTAAATAGATACTGTAGGTCACATTGGTGGAGTGGTGACCTATTTCTTTTGTTAATTTGTTTACGTGTAGAAAGTAGATACGGTACTTCTATTATTTAAAGATAAGACATTCAAAATACTGTAGTTAGCTTCCTATTAAATCAAAAAAATTGATTTTTAATGTAATTCGGTATTCTATAAGATTTAATTTTCTTGTTTGTGTTTCTTTCCATTTCAAATTTTTTAATTATCAAAAACTTCAGTTTCAATGTCACGTTTTTTAGTTCCGGTAACTTAGTTTATATTTTTGGGTGGGTTTTTTTGTTGTTGTTTGTTGTTCTTTTAAGTTAATAAAAATGGCATTAAATGAATGCGCCTCCCACTCCTTAAATAATTACATTAACCCTTGATTGTTCCCTAGAACCCCCTAAAGGTAAAACAATGTTAACAAAAACATTTAGTACAAGTAAACAAAGGGATGAAATTCTCAAACTAAATTACTTATGACGTCAATTTACAGTATATATCGTCTGCTTTTTTATTGTATTAAAGTATTTTTTTGTTAATCATTTTCTTCAAATATCAGAAACAATTACAGTGTTTTTTTCAGTCTTTGTTTTTCAACAATTGGTATTCTTTTTAATAAAAGAAACTAATAATTGAATATAGTGCTCAGCTAAAAAATTAAGCAGTAAATATCATTAGCCAAGTCTATGATATGTTACATTAAAATCAATATACCATTAATTTTTTTGTTATATATAACTCTAATTACAATTAAGCAAACAATATCACAGGTATTTTGGTTCAATTCAGCTCGTAGGCTTGCTTTGATTGGCTGGAAAAATAGCGACAAAAAAACGCCAGTTATAAATTTAATGTTTGTTATTTAGTTTAAAATTATTTATGAAACAATATTGAGCCAGTCTTGAAATTATAAGTTAAACTGTTATAGATGTAAATATATTGATGAAATTTGAAAGGTTCTGCAACTGGTTATTTGCATTTTACTATAGTAACATCACATTTGAATTATAGAAAGTTATTTTAAATTTTTTTTAATATGTTACTTATTTCTGATCATTAGTAAGTAATTCGACTACAGTATTTGAGATACACCCAGATGATTCACTTGAAAAATATAATGACATTGAAAGAAGCCTTAAAAAGCCAACCATGTGAAACCAGTATCGAGATATTAATAATCGTCTACGCATGCGACTAAAAAAAAGTATTGACACTCAACAGGGCCAAGGCGGGTCTTAAAACGTGACGGACCCGTATCAAAACAAACTGTAATTTTACAGTTATGAATTCTGGCATTTAGTATTTAACAGATTTTATTTAAAGTGTTTGAAAATTTCTAGTAATGTAAATTTTTTATTAGTTTTTGTGTAGTTTTTCTAAACATTTATCATAATCTAGCGTCATTTTAATGCATTTTTCTATGAATTTTTTTTAATGTTAAATTATTCATTTTGCAGGTTTCATCATCAATACCTTCTCACAAATTTGTATTCAAAACTAGAAAAAAATTGGACTAAATGGGGCCCTATTTGGTGATTGGGCTTTCGGTCCTCAAAACCTTTCCTTGCTCACGGATTGGAAGAAATGAAGAAAATGAAAGTTGGAGTAAAAGTGGTGTATAACACAATGGCAAGTCAATCTTTTTTTTTTTTTTTTTGGGAGAGAGATGAGGGATCAATTGTTATACATATTGATTGTGAAAAGTCATGGCGTGCCGTTACCATGACAATACTTTACCAATCACTGAAGCAACAGAGCCATTTGTTAAAAAGCAACACATTTAAAACTTTTCAACTCGGTTAATTTCTCTTCACAACATCAACGGAGTAATAAAAAGTTAAAAGTAATTTATTTCCTTATAATATAACTTTTAAGCCTTCCTGATTGAGATTAAAGATTATACACAGACTCCAACAAAAGAACAAAGCCTTCATCCATCCATTTATCCATCCATCACGTCACTTTTAATAACAGATAGCTATTGAGTAGTTGGTCTATCACTGACCGTAAATAATGGGCTATCTTTAGCCTTTAGGGCCGTTGAGAAATTAGCGCTTTATACCTTTACATTACACTCAAATCTACACGGGAGAAATAGGATTTTCATTTCCATCACACGTTTTCCCACTTGTCAAATTCGCCATTTATTCACATACAGTAAGTTGTTTTGAGTAGATGAACTTCATGTATTGCTGCAATAAGAACTGAACGATTTGCCTTGATATTTTAATTTGTTATATAAATACAACAATTTATTCAAAACTTTCAAATTCATAATCTTGATTTTAGGAAAGATTTTATTAAAATTCTGTTTACTGCACAATTGATTATTATACAATACTGTTATCATGTAGTTTCAGTTTAAGAGGAAATTTGTAGCAAAATTTCCATTAATATCTGAATGATTTTTTTATAAGGGTTGTGACAAATGTAAATTATAATTCGTACTGAAATATTTTTTTTTTGACATCTGGTAAGACTCGTATTACAATATTTTGTGGTATACAGTAGCTTAAAATATAGGAGTATTAAGATGAAAGTGTTTTTATTTATGTTTGTGATTGGTAGTTTGCCAGCATTTGATTTATATGGAATTATGGATCAATTCCAGTTTTATATGAGTTACAATTTCAGCAACACCCGATACTGTCGTACTGAAACTAATAATTTACCGTCTGAATATTGACCATTAGGGTCATTGCCAAAACACACAACATTAATCATCGAAGCTATTATTAATAATGGGGCTTGTTTATTATTATTTAATCGCTTCACTGCTTTTGCATCAAAGGACCAAGTCGTTATTTTCTAATTAATTAATTAAACTTGATAATTTTTTGTTTTATATTTGAGTCGTAAGTAATTCAGACACAGAAAAATGTATTAATTAGCCAAATGATTTGTCATTTTATTTTTTATGACAATACAGTATTTCAAAAATCTTAGTTCGCAATAATAAATTGAAAGCAATATAATTATAAGCAAAACAATTTAAAGTTTGTTATTGAAAAGTTTTAGAAAATCAGTATATCATTAGCATACAATGAATTTATTAAAGTAATGATGCATTTAAGAATGGATTTACTGAGATTTGATTGACATACTGTGTATCTCTTAATTTGAATGGTATACTGTGCAAGTATAATGTACTGGCGCAATTAGTTTATGTTTTACATGAGATGAGAAGGGTTTTTATCAAGGATAACGGATTATATGAAATATTGTATGTTAGTATTTTTCATGAGATTTATGAGCATTCATATTTTTATTGTAATATACAGTATTAATAGGTTCAACCGCTTGTATATGCACACGTAGAAAACACAATTATATACTGTAGTAGAAGGAATTTTGAGAAAGTTATTATTTTCATTTTTAAATTAGTTTTTATACGTCAGCATCAAAATATTAGTTTCATTACTTCAGTTAAATTGAAATGAACTTTTGTTTTGTTGCAAGAGTCTAATTTACTAAAGGAAGTCAGTGGACTGTCGTAGTTTCTAAACCACAACTCGAAAACAACTAAATGTAAGTTAAATATAGATATATAGTACAAATTAGATAATAATTATAAATTTGAGTAAATAAACTAATTAAACTAGATTAAATGTTGGCATGCTTTGCATTACATTCTGCATTTTACAATTAAAAAGGAATACTGTATTTACCATTTTTATTTTAAGTTATCTGATTTTAAAAATGATTAATTTCCTATGAGATTTGAGATATGAAAGGTTGTTCAAGGTTAAATATAAATTTTATAATAACAAATTATTCAACTTTCAGTCATCTGTATACGGTTTACATTTTTAAGTATCGTATTTCGTATTTATTCTTCGTACAGTACTATCTAAAACTTCGTCCACCCTTGTTGGGGATTTTCATTTAATGTTAAAAGAAGCTGACAGTGCATTTAACTATTTTATTTATTTTGAAAAACTCGTATTTTCGGTAACTCTTAAATTTCATTTATAGTGAATTTTCGAATTTGAAGGGTGGTAAATTTGTGGACAATTGAATACGGCATGGTGGTTTGTTATTTCAACCAATTTGGTGGGCTAGCAGAATATGCGATGCTGTAGGAAATGTAAACAACAGTTTAGAAAAAAAATAAAATAAACACAGACGACAAACGACGTGAAAAATCGTATATCTATGTAAATAAACGCCTACAAAATTGGTCTTTGGTGTTTTTCAATTTTTCAACTTCAGTCTGAAATGTAGAGCGACACTGTTCATCATCACCCACTTCCATCAGAAAAACAATTGAAACTCTTTATTTTATTCTAGTCTTCACAAGTGCATTCAGCCCATGTTGACCAGAAGAAACAAATAAAAAGATTTTCAAATCGTTCAGTGATGTAATGTACACTCTCCAAATTTAAGAGACCATTATTTACATGGATAACGTTTCACGGTTAAGAGAAAATACAAAATAAATAAAAAAAACCCGACAGTTTTACTTACACAATATTTTTTTTAGTGTGCTATTGTACATGGTTGAATGGTGAACGTAAAATACGCATAAAATTAAAGACAAAATAAATTTAGTAGAAAAAACCCTTAGCACCAGAAATGTTTTTATAGTTAATCAATTTTTAACCATTGGCAATTAAAATGCAGTTCGTAATTGAAATTAATTTTTTTTTTTAAAAGAAAATTATTTTTAGGCCCAAAAAAACTTTTTTTTTTAACTATGTTGTGCAAAATATTTGGTCGGTTCTGGACATTGTTTGTTATGTGAAACATAAGCGACCTGCCATTAATTATTTGATAATGCCAAATGGCTATTAAGTTACAACATCGTGTACAGCAATTAATCAAAGACTACGTGGTTGCTTGAAAAGGTCAATGCGGTTCATAATGTATGCTAAGGCAGTTTTATACCAAAAGTATGCCATAAAAGTGATGACAGAAAATACTCAACAATTGCTAATTTCCCTATTACTAATTTTATTAGAGGGTGGTTAGTGATTACAAACAATTTACGGTATTTGTTTTTTTCTCAAAATGCTATGTCATTGTAGACAAGTACAGTAATATTAAAAATTTCAACTATTGCATTTATTAATGGACAGTTAAGGATGCTATTTTAGGAAATGGAGTTTGAAGTGGTAGGATAATGAAAAGGGGTTGTGAACGCGGTGTTAGATGATCATTAACTTTTATTACCGTTAAACACAACAGTAATCGTATTCGAATAGTCGAAAACAAACTGGAATATGTTAAAGGTTAGCTTTAGTTTTTCATTGTCAAAATGTCAATGTTGCATAAAAGTCACTTTAAAATTTAATTTAGAACACAACGTATACTATGCTAAATCAGTGGTTGTGAACTTTATCGTAGCAGTGTCTATGTGTGACATATTGAGCATTAAATTAAAAAATAATATCGTAAACCAATTGAAACTTGGTAAAACTTTCATTATGGAATGGGAAAGATCTGTTTTTATTCTAACGATAAAAGCTATTAATATTGGTTGAAATTAACTTGTTGGGAACTCTGTGTAGAAAAGCCATGAATTGCCAGTTACTGCTTAAGTTTTGAATACCGTATATATTTTTAAAATATTAACCAGTTATATACCGGTATTAGTGAGACGTGCTGACTATGGTCTTCGGTTTGTGTCTACATTGTAGTCATGAATTTGTGCTACATAAATTTACCAACCAAAGCGTAATTTTGCTTTTTTAAAATTTAACACTTTGGTAGGCAAATAAAACCATGTTTTAATATTAAATTATCATTAGGTTCTTTTCGGTATAAAATATACAGAACATAAAATTTATATTACACACTATAAATTGCAGATACGCAGTATAATGAAATGCTGTAAACGCCAATCGTCTGAGAAACGATACGGTGCATCGAATAATCAAATTTCAGCGTAATAGGAACTGAAATCTATGAAGGTGGTTTTAATTTATTTCCTTTATAGTTTGTCATGTTTCCTATTATTATTACCAGCATTCGTAGAGCATTTCCTCAGTACTGTATAGACGTTTCTTCCAAATATTTTGACATTCATTTCTGTCAGTGATTGAATTGAAGTAAATATTGTGGCGCCAAACCACTGTAGTTAAGACGTAAACAAGAATTTGCAGTACTGTAATTTAGACAGGAAAGGTTTCAATACTCTCTCACACACTCTTTATAGTCAAAAAGGTAAACAAGTCATTTGAAAACGAGATTTCAGTTGATAAAATTGAGGAAATTATTGCATTGAAAAGAGTGAACACACAACATTGTGCGCTATGAGTTTTGATATTATTCATTCAAAAATTCTTATTTTGGTTTGAATTAATATCTTATGAAAAGATTTAGTTAAATCTATATAGGTATCATTTTATTGTGTGTTCATTTGTGAACACAAGTAATTAAATATTTTTTTACCTGTATATTTGATACCGGTATCTAATTGTCATTGGATATGGAAGTTACATTTAAACAATGCGATGAAAGTTACTGTAGATTTGTTATTTTATGTTGAAAGATAATCAAATTCAAATATACGGTTTTATTCCAGTACCGGTAGCTTACATCATTATCTGATATATAAAGCATGATTGCAATCTTTTTTGACAATTGAGTTTTGTGGTTACCGTATGGTGAATTAATTTTGTTTAGCAGTTGAACGCTCTGTGTAATATACTGTGCTGTATTTCATTGACCGAGTTTTAACCTTGATCCGATGAATAATTAAAGGCAGTGAATTCATCTCTATTCGATCACCATCCATTATTAATTGAGAGCATTTGAATTTGTCGTCTCTTTTGTTGTGTGCATTGGAGGGTAGAAATATTAAAAATTGCTGTTTTGATGGAAGACGACGGGTCCTAAGTTATACATTTTTTGCATAGTCATCGTTAAACCATCTACTGTCACTACTACTATAACGTCATCATTAGCTAAAATATGCAAAATGCAGTTTTTTGTCGTTGAGTGTGAATGTGAAAAGAGAATTGGGGTTTGATGGATGGGATGAGATGGGTGGTGTGGATTTGAAGCTGACGATATTAAAATTTGTCAAGAGAGCCGGTGAAAATGCAAGTATAGTATATTATGAAGTTGCAGTCTATAAAAAAGTTATTAACGATTTCAATACAAAGTGCAATGACAAATATTCAAAAGGGAAAAGACAAATACTGTACATGGTGCAAAGAATTTCGAATTTTTTAGTTACCTTGTAGAAACAGTGGTTTTCATCAAGCTCAGGGCCTTAGATGCTTAAAGAGAAGGCTTTATTCATTACTCAAATGGCATGTTACGTGTTTAACGGAGGAGTTTTTAAATAAAGCGTATGAGTAATAATTTGTATGAGTTGATTGAATCAAATTTGACATTTAAGATCTTTTTTTATTTATAAAGTTCAAAAGGCCCTCTATTATGTTGAGACCTGGTGCTAGAACGCCATGCTTTTAATATGAAGGTTTGAAAGTGAAAAAATATTTATTGCAATCATTTTACTACGTATTATTAATTAAATTGTTTAGCTCTAATCAAAAATGATCCATGCGGTTTACCTGACAGTCATTCTCAGTCGCCTATTTTGTTTTCTTGTGTACAGTGCAACAATGCAAAAACTGTGAACTGTAGAAAAATTTAATTAACTTTTTAATTATCTTCACAGTTTGCTGCCTCAATGCGGAATGTACCGAGCTTCTACTGGCATATTAGAGTTGAAGTAAATTAAGAAAATCTAATTTCTAATTATAAAAGTACTGTAAGTTTTCTAGTACACAGCAGCCGATGTCGTTTTCAGTATCCTAATTAATATTTGCAACAATGTTACACTGATTTTGTTATTTCGACAAAGATTTTTAGCATTTTTTGAGTTGAATACTAATTGATAATTGGACTAGCTGTACTATTCAGACTACAGACAAAATTAAGCATATCGAATGTACAGTAAGATACTGCACATTAATGAGAAAAATAATTGTTGCGCTGTGTTTTGTGTATTAAGAGATTTTTAAAATGCATTTTAATTTACAAATAAAAGAGTGTCAATGCAATTAAATTATTGAGGGTATAGGAAAGTTAAGTTGTTTTTATTACTAAGCTCTTTTCCAATTTTCAAACATAAGATTCGGTTTACGGACATAAAAATTGCAAAATCAAAATACAGTAATAAAGAAATCATGCAATCTTACTACTGGAAATATACAGTATATCGTTTGTTGAATAATTGAAATTTTGATTCCCATCAGGATATGATTCTGTGTTTACTATATAAAATTGTTTACTGCATTAAGATTTCTTGTTACTGGTAATTTAACATTCATTCTAAATGATTTTTTTTGTCAATTGAGACAACATTTTAAAATAATTTCAAGGACGGCTAACGATGCCATTGAAACACTTTTTAATATAAACTGAGCTGTGTTTGTTGTTGATGCTGTGTGTATGTGTGTGTTTTCAGAATAATGCGTGCTTATACAGTATGTGGAAACGTGTTTGTAATGTTCTTTAGGAAAATCCTCATACTGTGATCTTGTTTACAAATAGTCGGATATCGTAGCCTTTCGATTTAGGATGATGTTTAAAATGATCTATGAAAGTGTTGACTTCTTAGAAAGTTTTTTTTAGACTGCTTTTAAATTTAGCCGATAAATGTGATGGACACATGGTGAACGAATCAACCCCTATAGTATTTTTAGCTATCTACACTAACTTACTGTATATCGAATGCATCACTTTGTAAAGCCTGGATCAAACTCACGGTTTTTTAATCTATCGAATGATGGGAAAGTTGCCAGATAAAAATTTAAATAAATAACGTTAGCACTTTACGGTTAGGCATTAAACTTGAATACTTAATGGCTTTCATAACTTTTTAATTTGTTTTTTTTTATGAAACTTTTTTTCAGGTTATAAGGGTATACTTGTTCACTGTACCAATATAAAAAATTGCATTCACTAGTCGATTTTAATGCAGTTGTTTCCAGATTTTCCTGAAAATGTTTTTTATAACGTATACTTAGACGTTAGTTGGTGGTTTAAAAATTAAATATTATGTTTAGTTTTGACTAGGCAGTTTCGTTCTTATATATTTTGGCAGTCTTTTTATAGCTTTTTGTTTTCGGTTACGCAGTTTTTTTTTTACTGTAAATGTGACGTCATAATGTTATATTATCTTGTATATTCTACTGGTGCACGCACAGTAAATATATTTCATATCACTTTTCATATAAACAAAAACCGGCATTTTTCATATTAATAAAAACAAAAATGACCTTGTTACATTTTGAAAACAAGTACAGTCAACACCTTTTCATATTACATATTTATATTTAAGCAAATTTTCACAGAAAAGTATTGGATAACTTAGTTGGTATCACTGGCTTATCTATGATAAAAGAAGTTAACGGCAAGCACTAAAAATGCTTTTCTATACTAATAATTAATATGAGGAGTGCTGATACACTATAAATGGAAAAATCGACTGTTTTATAGAATTGAGGGATTTTTGGCAAAGCCATAAGTTTTGTGATGGTTTACAAAATGTTTTAAAAAAAGTAATTAAGCCATTGATAGTTTTACCTATTATATATGTTTTTTATTGGTTGAGGATACGCTAAGGTTAATCCGATTTTGAACACATATTAGTTCACTTTTTTTAAATTTCTACAGTTTTATTGGGTTATGCTGCATTCAATTTTGATGGATAAATTTTGCCATTAGAAGTTAAATCGATGTCTTATATTGAGTTTATAGTTGATACAATCAGAACATACCCTAGCTGGATACTAAGCTTAGTATGTCCATCTCCCCAATCCAGTATTTGCTTTGGGTGTTGCATTTTCATTACATTTATTACCTAACTTTTACGGTTACTGAGGCAACCAACGTTCTCTTCCTTATAAGGGCTTTAGAATTTTTTCGTCTTAGTGTTAATGTGCCGTTTTAAGATCCTGTTGTAATCTCCCCCTTTTTTTCGTGGTTTTTTTCTGCATTGGGTGACTTTGAGCCAAAAGAAAGAAAATTATATTTGTTTGATATTGAAATTGATTTATGATGAAGTTTAGCCGGCTGGCATGCGAACCACAATGTTTCCTGGTGGCGGATTCATTGCTGTCACATTGAGTAAATCACGCCATGCTATCGTAATCAAAAAGTAATTGGATTTTTGTTAGGCAAAACTTTCTGGTCTTATTTCTTTATTGCTTAGAATGATATTACACCGTAATACGTGATTTTAGTATGCAAAACAAACTTTTATTTAGTTTTTCTAAATTACACTTTATATTATAAATCAACTTTTTACACAGTGTGATACGTCAGTAACAGCGTTGAAGTTTAAGCTCGGCGTAGAATGAAATGAAATGTTTTTTAAAATGAGATTCAGGATAACAGGACAGCTATAAAAATGTACACAGGTGCACGCAAGCCTCAAAGGTTGGTGAAACATATCCCAATTGAAAAAGTCAATTGTTGGCAGGTTTTTGGTTTTATTTAGTTGCTTAGGTTGTATTAAGTCATTAAGCATTTTTGAAAACGTTGTCGTATATATTGATTTTTTTTATCATTTTGCGTGTGGGACATTATTTATGTAAACATGATCTGGCATATTTATTAGGGAGAGACATTTAATTATGGTTATGAACCATTTTTTTTTATCACCAATGCTTTTGTGTTCATGGCTTGGTACTGCGAAAATTAAATATATCATTCTGACAAGATTATAACTCGTATGAGTGGAGGAAAAAAAAAATGTTTTTTAGGTGTTTTTATTTAAACTTTTCTTCTTTTGTTAATAACTTTGGGCCACGCATTTTATCAACTGAGTAATGCATTAGATTTTTCACTGTGTTTGTTAGACTTGTAAAAAATATATTTATTTTTATGTACATAAACAACTATGAATTCCCCACGTAAATTAATTTTTTTGAGCATTTTGATATACAGTGTGACAAGAAGTTTAAACGACTGCAAATTTTAATGAAGCCTTGTCAACGTAGCCTACAATACAGTATTTACTGAAAACGGTATTGACATTTTAGCAAATATAGATGATAGTTATATAGATTTTTTTATCATATTTGTTTTGGTAATGATATTCAATAATTATTCTGCTTACTGTATCATGTGTGAATATGGCTGCGTTCGGTCCTAATTTGTATCGGTACTGTATTTGTAGTAGCTTTTTTATACGATTATTTAGCATAATGTGCACAAAAATTAACTTGTACAATATGAGTTACTGCTTTTATCACGATACACGAAGATGTTTATATTACCGCTATTTATCACAACTTACAGCTCATTAATTTAGTATTATAAGATGTATTTCAGTAGTCAACAAACATACCTTTATTGTTACCGACAATATATTATTGTAACATCAGTCATTTTATATTACCGCCACGGTTTTTAATCTAGAAGCACGTAAAAATTATAAAAAGTAGTGGGAACGTATAAAGGCAAAGAAATTTAATTTCCACTTACAATATTTACAAACTTACGATTAAATGTTGAGTCTATAGAAGTTCCAAAAACGAAGAGTATGTCATAACTAGCATAAGATAAAATAGCTTTAGAAGCACTGGAGTCTAAAGAAAATACTGTGTTGCAAAGTGAGAAAGAAAATAAAGCATGCAACAACAGGGATGCAAACATCAGGTCGATTTATGGCCGTAAAAATAAAACAATCTGACGTCGAAGTTAACTAAACGTACTGTACATTTTTGCCTTGCTTGGTTAATTCCTTAAATACCTTCACCCACGCCGATTGCTAATTTTATATATATAGTATTTAGACTTTTACTTTATAAATATGGAGTTTATAAGAAGAATCGACTGGTTGGTTAAACGCCTGTTTCTTGACGGCAATATCAATAAATGTCGTGATTTAACGTTATTTTTGGATTTATTAAACTGTGAATACTATTTTGGTATGCTGGTAGTTATGGAAATAGTTTGTACAGTATTATTGGAATCAATTCTGATGTTTGGATCTGAGCTGAACTACGAATAAACTACATTTTAATTTACAGCGATTAATAAGTATCACAGTAGTTGGTATTTATTTCTTTTTTAGGTTTTTTTTTTGTATTAGAAACTTCCCAAAAGTCTAATTAAATATCTCAAGCACTAAATTTAGGTACACTACTATAAACAACATTTTATGGCTTAAAACTCAATCGATTTCTTAATGAAAAATTTAGCTTTTAAAATACCTATGAAGTATTTCAAGTACTGCAATAATTTAATTAATATACTTTAAATTAAATTTGTTTACTACAAGCTAAATTTCGAGGATGTCTAAAGGTAAAGTCCCATTATAAAATATCTCTTCTTTAAACACAAATGAAGTATCTTAAAACAAAATTTAATTAACTCATTACAACCCCTACTTAGAAAATGTACTAAAGGTTTCTCTTTATTCATAAAAATCGAGTGGTACCTTACTAATTTAAAATTTAATCACTTGGATAACTGATCAGAATGCAACTTTTGTGTGATTATTTCAAGTAAAAATTGGTGTTGCAGAAGTTAACTTGAAATTGCTTTATACTAAAATGCAAAAAACAAATTGGGTGTCATTGTTATGGAAGAAACAGAAATGTATCTGTGATTTTGACATAATGCTTTCAGGTTATTGTGAGCTGATACCTGTTAATAATCTTTAGATAAGCTTATGCACTGTCATAAAAGTGCGACTTGTAAAACCCAGAATGGACATTAAATTCATTGAAGCAGTATCATCCGAAAACATTTTCTGGGCATAAACTTTCTAAGTACACCGTGAATGGAAGGGTGTTTGAGTAGAAAAAAGAAAAGAAATAAAATTTCTTGCCAAGTCACCCAAACTCAAATACTGATTTAACTTGTGTGCTAGGGTAAAATTCCTCCTTCCTTACATAAAACTCAACTGCAACCACATTCAAAGATGCTGTTCAGTGGAAAATGTGAACCACCGAAAGTTGAGGGAAAGTTTTTCCAATTTATTTTCCAAAGACAAGATTAAAAAATTTTCAGAGACATAAATAAAAGTCCTGGTGAGTGTGTATACTGCTTGCTCCCTTCCGACACGGCCAGTAAAAAGTATTATGTACATTGTACAGTACAACCATCATCTTGTTAGCCTTGGGTGAAACTGATGTGAATTGGCGGTGAGGGTGACAATCCTCTAACTCAAATGCAGGGTGTTTCACATTAATCCTCAATTTTAATTTTATTTAGTGTGACAGAAATAAGAGTTACAATCGGTCAAAATTATTTAAAGTTAAGAATAAACGTAAATTATTGGGATAGAGAAATGAAACAAAGTGGAATTCTACTGTGCATAATAAAAATCCTTTAAAAAAATAAGAAAGGGATACTTAAATATTAAAATTAAATATTTTGAAGGATTATTTTTAACAATTTATTAAAACAGCTTAAATGTTAAATCTTAGTTTTTTATTTATTTTCATAGCTATGCATATTAGTTGTTGTAAATTTGTAGACATTAATTGTTGTATTTGAACACATTATTGCGGTTTTAGAGAAACACTCTGTATTATAGCTGACAATGTATTTGAGTTTCTATGTCGTATTGTCGTGATATGTGTTCAGTAAGTTGGAAATTCAAAATAAAATTGAAAAGCAGAAAACAAGACGCCAACGTTTTATTATTTTTACGCTCGAAATGGTCGATCCCAGCTACTTCTTTTGTAATATGCCGTACAGATAAATAAGCAACCGATCGCCATTCATTCAACTCAAAACAAACATCAACTCTTATTTTGCCCTTTATAAACTTCTCATGTTATTACTTACTACTTTATATACGGAATATACAGTCAGCAGTAACCTATTATTACTAACTGATAAAGCCAGAAAATTCTATTTGCTTCATATAACAATATTACTTTTCTGGGAACATCTCGAAATTACAATTCCATATATTGATAAAAAAATCCACTTACTAAATTAATGAGGTTTATAAGTGGAATTTAAATTAAATTATAGACTAGTCACAATACTACTTAATCAATGACGTTTCTATTGGATCGGTTTTCAAATAAGTTACAGTACTTAGTTTAATACACTGAATTAACTCTGTTTTAAATT
Source organism: Helicorthomorpha holstii (assembly GCA_013389785.1). Taxonomy (NCBI): domain Eukaryota; kingdom Metazoa; phylum Arthropoda; class Diplopoda; order Polydesmida; family Paradoxosomatidae; genus Helicorthomorpha; species Helicorthomorpha holstii. The sequence goes on along the minus strand of JAAFCF010006680.1, from coordinate 11,737,293 downwards.
TTAGGAATGAATTAAATTTTTTATAATTTGTGGAAGTTTTGTTTGTAAAAACAATTTTGTAATATAGTTTGCTGATTGTGCTTAATGAATTTAACCATAATTGACTTTTAATGCTCTGTAAATTTGTGGGTTTTAAATAATTCAAAAGTATGGTTTTAATGGTAAATCTCGCACAGTAATTTAATTATGGAACAAGTGTTCGTTTGAAATTTTAATTCATTGGTTGCTTGGTAACATGGCCAATAGATACTTCAATTTTGTTTTATTCAAATATTTATGACAACTGTATAATTGTATTGCTTTTCTAAATTTAACTTTTGGAAACTTTTGGTGTCTTTTTATCAAACAAGTCAATAAATTAATAAGTTGCCATGTAAATGAAATTGGGGCATGTTGTAATTACAAGCTTTTATAACATGATTGTTGAAACTCTTATCAAACATTGATTTACCGTTTATAATAATTTATTATATGTTTTTTTATTATTCTGCTAGAATGAATTTGAAAGTGGCGATGATATCAGTTTCCAAATGTGCACAGGTGGTGGTGATGGTTGGAGCCGCTCTCCATCAGCTCAACGTCGGCTGAATAGTGAGAAGAGTATCGGTCACGGAGAAACGCATTTCGTTTGGCCGAAGGGAGAGTGTGGAGGTCGGCTTGAAATCTCCCTTTTGCCGGTGCTCGTAACGAACGCTGTTCCGGCTTTCTGTCATCACTGTTACACCCGTAGTGATAAAACTTAATCTTCACCAATAATTCATCAAACGTGAATATGTGTGTTATTCGTACGTGGAAATAATATTAAAAACAAAAGAAAATCAGCAAAACAAACGATTCAAATGGTAAAATCGTCAAAACAAATTGATATAAAACTGAAACTAATTTCTCAAGGAAATTTTGCACCAAGTGTAAATATTCATCTGTTTTGCTCATCTGGATAAACTCAACAAGGGTAAGTGCAAAATAATTTTATTTTAATTTTTTTATGTTGTTTACAAGTAATATTTATTCATATTTGTAGCTATAACGGTACGTAATTTTTATTCCGAAATTTGCATACACGCTTCTGCAAAATTGAATTTATTTATTTTTTTGTTTATTTTTATTCTTCAGTTTTTTTTACTTCTAATAAGTATTCTTAACGTAAAGTTAATTACGCTTTGAAAGCGACAACTTTAACGATATAAACGAGGCGTTGCATTGTTGTCGTGTTGGATACGTTATATGGAGCGTAAATATTCCCCATTGAATACAAAAGACTTTGTAAGAAAAAAAATTTCAAAGATTTTGACTTGTTTCATTTCCACTTTTATTCAAAGAATTAATTTAGTTTTTCAACTTGAAATTTCTTTTGTTCACTGTTAACTTTGGCCTCCAGTACAGTAAGTGCATTAGCTATGTTTACTCGCTAATTTACCGTAAGAGGAATCGTTGGTTAAACCAATTGTTAAAAAAGCATAAATTTACAGCATATTGCATTGCTAAATGCTTGATTAGAATATAATATTTTGTAAAATATACATTAGTAGTAAGGAACAGCCTTTTTTTGAATTTAACATTGCGGAATTATATTGATAGCTGTTATTTTTTTGTAATTTATCTAAAAATTAGATAAACATATAAATTAATCATATTAATTTAACGCGAGCTTTAGTTTTATTTCTAGTTGTTTTATAAGTAAAGCAATTAGCTTTTAACGATATATGTCTAGACTCATGATTAAGAAATTGCTGTATCTGGAAATCTGATTTACTAGGGAATGTTATTTTTGAGGTTAAATCGATGCAAACTTAAGATTTAGTCACAAGTGAGTTAGCTGAGCAATAAAAGTGACATTATACTGTATTGATTGATAAAGAACCGTAAATATCAATGTGATAATACGAAAGACATTGAATCGCATGCCTTTCGAGACTGTTGAATGACTGAAAATGAATACTGCTTTTAAGAACCAAAGTTGTTTTTACAATTATCACTTCTGAATCAAGTTAATACTTAATATTAACGTATTTTATGGGTGAAAGTTTCAATGACTCGTATCATTAGTAATATCGCTTCTTTAAAGTTTAGGCGTTTTCATTAATGCCATATTAGACAGAAGAGGAATAAAATGTTTTCACTGTTTTACACTTAACTCATTGACTCGGTCTTGCATAATTACTGTTAATGTTTGTAGGGCTATTTTTACGGCCCATGTCATTTCCTGCTTGTCTAAACTCGTTTAATTATGCTAATTAAATTATCTAAACAGATAAAGAGGGTGAAATATTTTGTCACTTAAGTGATAATCTTTTAGTGCCAATTACAATGAGAATTATTTGCTTTTGGTTTTATTTGGAGGTCATGGCTGAGTGACTGGATTTGTTTAGAAATTGTTCCATTATTATCACACTGGCGTATAATATAAAAGCCGCAAAAGCAACGATACTGAGCAGTTACGTGCTAATGTTGTAGTTATCTGTAGTAATATGCTATTTGGAGAAAATTGCTGTTTTAAAGTTAGAAAATTGTTATTTTAAAGTTAGATAATTGTTGTTTTAAAGTTACAAAATTATTTTTTACGGTTTTTTAAGCTAGATTAATTAAACAAATTTACGCTCAAGTCATCAAAGTTAAAAAGCAATATTTAAAATAAAAACTTATTATATTACAGTAATAAGTTATATAGGAATTGTTTATCCAATGCAATATTTTAGCTTAAGGTATTGTCTAGAATTAAAATGATTAGCTCCTTATGGCTATTCAAGGGTATATTATTGACTTGAGTTGTTGAGACAACTGTTGAGCAGCTTTGAAGTACATAAAAAAAAGAATTGGTGGAGTTGTTCGTAGCTTTTGACGTAAACACTGTGTAGTACAGTATGTTGCTGATCTATATTTAGCACTAAATACATCATAAGTCTAATGTTTAAGATTTTAGTTATTGAAGTGAACAATCGGCTCATTGATTTTAATATAGAACGCTCATAAGGAAGTGTCGCCAGTAACTTACATAACACGTCGAAACCACAACACTGTAAAAAAGAATGCTGCAAAACTAGTTTAGTGTTGCATTTGTTTTAATCTTTAAATCTCTGAAGGTCGACATTTTATTTAGAAACTGAATTATAACATTATACAGTACATTCGTGGTGTGTGAATAATTGACGTAAGCGAAATGTAACCGCCACTGAAAATCTGCCAGTTAATCAAATAACTTAGTGTAATGAAAACTGGTTAATATTTATTTCCAGTTAAATAAAAAGAACGATATCATTACAGCTATTTAAATCAAATAATTGCGATTTATTAATAAATAATGTGAATGATACTTTTTTCGGTTGTACCATGCATTATTAAAAGCACACCGAATTTTTTGTAAATTTATTATGTCACAAATATTTTTTGCTGCTTGTGTGATGCTGATTCTAACATTATTTAATGAAAGCGTAGTCGAATTCGTTCTGTTTGTTATACAGAAATTATGAACTTACTGTATTATAGCCAAATCAGCTAAAATTACAGTATTGTCATTACAGAGTATTTTGTATATGATGTTTTTTTTTCTAAAATTGAAATTTTATAACTGAGATATAAAATTAGAATTGTGCTTCGAACACATTTCACTTAAACTTATGTGGAACTTTCCTAGACGCTTAAGTTGACTTTAATTGGTCATTAGCAATAAACAATTTTGATGCTTAGTAAAGCTAATTTGTCGTAACAGATACCGTACTTAATTTAGGTCATTTAATTTTGTATGTTTAGGACATTGCTTTTAGGGCACAAAATCTTGTTTATCTAGTGGTGACTAAATTGGGTGTCTACCCTACTTGCATTTTAAGGAGTAAAAAGATTCAGTTCTTTTAAATTGGAACAGCACCCAATGCTTTGTATTTGCACATGGCGCTAGTGGTTTTTAATGTTTATAATGAAACTCACCAATAAAATTTAATGCAACTTCACCAATCAGTCGTAAATATAAGAAAATCGATGTTTAAGAGAACTTTGGTTTTTCTTTTTTGAAAAGTGATGAAATAAATTATTTAATGTATTTTGAATAACAAAAATGGCTACAGTAACTTACCATATACTGTACTGTATATTTTTTTTATAGTAAAATGGTTGGCTTGCGTTTATTTTCAGATTTAACAAAATAGCATTTTGTGCCAACACTTTTCTTTTGAACGCCTGTTTTTCTCGTCTAAGCAGTGCTAAATGCTATATTAATCTGCTAAATGGAGTGTATTTGAAATTTATTGGTTTGTACTGTTTGAGATTTTTATTCTACTTGTTTCTGCATTTTTTTTTTTGGATAGTTTATGTGGTTAAAACTTAAAGGCGCTTGGCATATTTTGTCAATGTCAGTGATAAATTGTTAGCGATATAATAAATAAACATGTGCTGCTTTTTCTTTGCCAATTCCATCATTTACCTAGAAATAAATGCTAAAGCGAACTAATTTGTTACTGTTAGGTCGAAAATGACTTTGACTTCTGGGTGATGTTTTTCCTATAAAATATCAAACGAGCTGGTATAAGGAAAGTGACAATAAGAAAAGCAGTTTGCATTTTCCGTTTAAAGTTGAGATATCAATTTACAATCGAAATCTCAATGCGATGATTTTTTATTGCTTTCAATGAAAATTTTTGACCATAAACGATTTTTTTCTTTGCTGTAATATTTGTAGTTTATGAGAAAAATCCTCTTCAAAAACAGATGGGAAAAATGCGCTACTCAATATGCCCATAATAAACAAATACTAGGATTTGTTTGGTAAGAGCGCCATCTATTGGTTTATTGACGTCACAACTGTATTTAGGCGAATTTTCTTTTTTTTTTTTGTTTATTGACTTAACCAGCTAAGTTTATCATTAAACCTACAGACAGTTGCTATTGATTCAGGAAGTCACCATTCAAATATGATGTTTTCGTCATTGCGATTTCAAAGAAGGCACCGTAAACTCATTTTTAACCATTAAATTTTTATTTTTAAAGACGCCGTTTGGCATTTTTAAGAACCACTGAAGCATTATTATTTAGCTTTTTCATCAACGCTGACTTACTGGAGTGACATTTGCTTCACAGACTAAGAGTTAAGTGGAAACAGTACTACTCTGCGCCTAAATTTGAGCTGAAAGTCACTAGAACTTGAGTTTATTGGCACTAAATTAGTTGATAGTGATTAAATTTGATGGCTGAGATACAATAGCTACTCCATTTGTATATTACCATTTATGGATGGTTACGATAGTACTGTTATGGGTGCCTTTAGTTTTCACAAGGGCACAATTCCAGGGCGCTAATTTCCCTGGGTGATTATTAAATCAAGTTACCACTTTATTATTATGCAGCACTGTGTCATATAGTTCATCAATTTCAGCATATTATTAAAAGTCAAAATTAAAATTCTTTGTTTAGCATTTTTGGAGCTGTTTTAGAAGATGAACCCGGGTTATTTATGCGTTCAGCAGTAAACGGTGCTCTCAAATGTCCGAATAATAGTAGTAGCAAAGCTCTTAAGAAAATTATGTTCATCATTGGCGCAAGATGGCGACTGTTAGGTGGCTGTTATTTACGAGCATTTTATTTTGATTGGGTTTAGCACTTTATACGACAAGTGCTACTGTTACAACAAGTGGATGGTTATGTTGAGCGCCCATTAACGTCATCATCATTAACATAAAAGTGAAGATGAACAAAACCTCGACTACATTGCTGTGGATGATGGTGTTATGTGTCTCTATGAGTAAAATGCCAGAAAGAGACAATTTCCGGATAAAAAAATCGGGGTGACATGGTGGGGATTTACAAGCTTCATACTATGACAAGATAATTAAATCAAGTCAAGTTTATTAAATACTTGACTTGAAAACTGCTCATTCCTACCGTTTTACGGTTGACTTGTACGTTACCTACAGTAGATTATTTGTGCGAAATATTGAGGAATAAATGACTTTAACAAAACTTCTAAATTTGTGCAGTCAAACGATTTTAGTGAAAATTCTGTATAATCTTAGTAATAGCTAAGATTGTGCGACTACAGACTTGCAGCACTTTGTGCAAATTTTTTTTTTTTTTCATGTAAGGAAATCTTTTGAAAATCTTAAATTTGAAGTCGGCTTCCATCAGGTGCATCTTTCATGCCCTTATACCGTTGTTTGAGAGTTACTTTCTTATGGAAATAGACAAACTGAATATGTGAAAAGGTCATAATGTTGTAAGTGCATGACGCATAATATTGGCTTCGATGGAAAGTGCATATTTTATATGCAGCGTTATTTGCATACAATATGTCTTATTTTGTCGCTTGCAAGTTGTTGATCATTACTTTTACCTTGAAAACTTTTTGGTACCGGTATTGGTTTTATTCAATATGAATGCTCTTTTTTAGTTATCTGGACCTGAATGTTTATCTGATAGAGGATGAGATAGAGTATCAAATGGTCATTTGAAGTAGCTAACGTAATTTAACGCTATTGCCATGACTTGCATTGCTTTTACGATAAGCAGTAAAATGTGCAATGGATGTATCAAGGTAGAATTTACGAGCTTTACTCATTTTCCGTTTCAATGACTTTTTGTTTTAAATTGCAAAACCTTTCCATAAGTTTAACTTTACCGTTTGCGTACCTTGGGAAAAACAAAAGATAAAGTTGACAGGCACAATACCGTTTTCAATTGTAAATTTATGACATATTAAGTTTCAAGAAAAACGTCAAAACCGCACTTTTAGCTACCTTATATCGATATATAGAGAAGCTATATTTTTGGTTTAGATATTTTTAAAACTTAAATTCTTTTTATAAGAGCAGTACTGGATATACGGTGCGTACGTTTTTAGGATAAACTATCAAATTTGGTTAGGAATTTTTTAAACATTTTTGCGAATTAATTATTTTTATTTTTTATTGCACGTAATTTATGACCAATGGTTTCCTTACATCTTCGCTAACTTACATAACAATATTATCACGACATTTAAAAACCGGTCAAATTTAGTCAAACAAATTATTAGTAAAAAAAATTTGCAAAATTGTAACATGTACAATATTCACTTTGCGAATTAACAGAACATTTTAAAGTGATTGTTGAACTCGTTTGCCTAACTAGTTTTAAAAAATTGTTTCCGCCCAGGATCGAACTGAGGACCTACCGCGTGTTAGGCGGTTGTGATAACCACTACACCACGGAAACAACACAATATCTCAAGTGTTTAATATCAGTAATAAAACTTCCTTATTGTCAATCAAACTTTTATTATCAATCTTTTTTCATAGTGCACTATAGATTAATGGAAGTTAGTGTGATAAGATTGTCAATACGGTTACTGCTTTGAGGCACTTCTTGCAAAAGTTTTTCTGATTGCATCATTTTTGTTTTTTTATATTTAACTGCTTTATATGGTGTAGCATGAAAATATTTTGTTGATTTTAAATTGACAAAAGTATTAAAAAAAAAGTGTTTCCGCCCAGGATCGAACTGAGGACCTTCTGCGTGTAAAGCAGATGTGATAACCACTACACCACGAAAACAACACATAGGGTTTACTCACATTTGAACATTGTCAAGTCAAATCAAAATGTAGTTGATCATAGTTTTGATTTTAATATTTTGCTTATTTTACTACCTTACTACTTTTGCTATTTTATGGTACTACATTTCAGAGATTATAATTTATGAAATGTATAGATTTTATGCTTTGTTAGGGTTTTATTAAAGTTGATAGTGTTTTTTATTCTAAATATTTAAAATTAAAAGTACAGTGAGTTCATTGATGGGGTTTTCATCCTGAATGAAATTGAGGACTTACCGCGTACAGTCTTGTATAACATGATTAGCAAAATCTTCCTGTAAACTAGTTTTCATTTTCTATTTTCTATGGCTGCTATCTTTCATAGATTATTATTTAAAAGAAAAATTTACTGCCTAAAACATTAAAATTAAATTATAAGATACTGTACCGGTACATACAGTATGAAGATTTGATGAAAAGATTTTTATTTTCGTATAACGATTTAAATTTTTTTTTCTTTTTTTTGTCAGTTATTCAATCTATTTTTTTACTTGATTAAAGTGACAATTATTATTACAGTACAGTAGATGCTCTGTGATTATTAAATATTCGTGATGTTTTCCCCCCTAGTAGAGGTTTCAAGTTTGAATAAACGAATTTTTTTCAATAATTTTATAAGAGATAAAATACTATAGTAACTCTGAGAGATTTTTATCCAGTCAATTTTATTTGAAAGCTGTTCATGTACAGTAATAATGCAGGATGAAAGAGATGTAAGATGGATATAAAAATCTAATTATTCATTCGTCTGGAAATGTTACGCACATAACCTACCTATATAAGTAGACTTTATGTACTCGTAGGAAATGATGTAAGAAAATTAGACCCTCCTACCCTTCCTGATACTGTATAATATTAGTTGAGTACTCGTCGGCCTCTCCTCTTATACATTAATATTAACATGGGAGTGAACTAAACTCTTATAACATAATGTCTTTTGATGTATTAAGTTTGGCTTCTCAACTCCCAGCTGATTTCAACTAATTAAGTAGCCTTTATTCCTACAATAGTAACACAAAACTAATAGAAAAAAATATCATTTCTTATAAGTTATAAGCATTTCCCTAGCCCTTGTTACGTTTCCATGGGGAATTTTGTTGTATTTATGACAATAATTACTACTATTAGACATTTTCTTTTCCAGCACCTGAGAAATTGCTCTTTCATATATTATTAAAACAGAGTTTATTGTTATTTAGATTAACAATACTGTACTTTCAAATCCTTTTAGATACACGACGACTTAAGAGTAATGATCATTGTAATTTGTATTTCGAAAGTGTACCCAGTTGTATGCATTCAAAATTTCTTAATATCGTATTAAATACGATATGATGGCAGCCATTTTCACTAGAATTAAAATGGAGATAGCTTCAACATGATGCAATTTGGCATATTATACATTAATACATTCAAATTGATGGCATCTTTTTAATGTAAAGTAACTGTAAACAGTTTAGCAGTTCCATAGAGAGTTTAAAGCAGTGCAAAAACAGCAACTAAACACATACAGTAGTAGAATCTTAACATTTATTTACGGTAATTTATTTTACTGGCATTAAAAGTTTATTTAATTACTATTAAGAGATACGTATACAGTAAATACCGTGTGGTCTGCATACTTTTAATAATTTACAAAAAAAACATTGGAGTTTTTATCCATCCAGAATTGATTTTTTGCCGTAATGTTAGGAAATTGCTATAATAAGTTAGTTAGTTTATTGGCTTAATTTATGGTTCACTTTAACTCGAAAATAAATCTTAGTGATAAAAGTTAAAAGAACATTTACATAGAGCCGGATCAACAATTCTAAGAAAGCCTTAGTCTGACGTTGTTACAATTGTAGTATTGGATTATCCAATGTCATAGTTTTGTAACGTTGTTAGAAGATTTACAGCCATATTTAACTGTCAACTATACTGTATTTTGTTTAGTGTTTTTATAAAAATCTATTACTATTTTAAATTTAATGTTATTCATGTTAAAACAGATCTAATTTTATGTTGTAATAACGTACTAATATGGTCAGTTTCAAAGCAGGCTTATTACCAAATCATAAATGTACTGTATTTGAACCTTTGTTTGTCCAATTGGGCACCGGAGACACTTCAACAAAAAACCTCTCCAGAGACGTTGAAACTCTTGAAAAGACATAAAGCCGATTTAAATTGACCAACTTAGATTATACTAGCTCTGCCTTTGTACTTGTAGGACACAATGACACACACGCACTACGGGATTAAAGATAAATAGGCGATTCTCTGAGTATCTGATCATTTGGTGTCCTTTGAGCTGTCAGAATAACAATTCTGAGTAATAATGCATTTTTTATACTTATGTGATGTATTTTTTACTCATTATTCACGTGTGACTATTTCCGATACTAATGTTAAGTTTATAAATTATAGTATCTCTTTTGTTAACAAAAAATTAGATGGCTCATAGTATGCACAGCATTTTAATTAATAATAATATTTGGCAGTCGCATAGCTCAGTTAGTAAACAACCAGTTTTCATAAGAATACTGAAGTTTCTGATAGGAGTTTTGTTGGGTGTCACCCTAGGACACTCGGTGGTTATTTATTAACAACTTTTTAGACAATGAAAATTTGAATAAGTATAGTTGAAGTGATTTGAAGGTTAAAACTTAATCAAGGTTAACGGATTCCTAAGTTACAATGGAGTACTGTTAATGTACTGTAGGTTATATTGTGCTGTAAATTTCAATGTTTCATTGTTGTTTAGCTTGGTTCTGTTATGCTAGTTTGTGCATTACTTGGCAGTTAAGCTCTCTTGAAGACAGCAATTCTTCTTAAAATGTTTGTTGTAATTAGCAACTTAAATATTCAATTTTTTAATTATGGTATTTGCAGTATAGTCGGTTTAACTTAATTACGAGTTAGCTTAAACCTCTAAATGTTAATAAGTCTGTCAATTGTAAGTAAACATTTTAAACATTAAGTTTTAATAAGTTCGTTATTTTAATTACAATGTAAATGTTTCTTTTTGGTTTAGTTACTCTTCAAAATGTTTGAATCGAGATTAGTTTTTTTTTTAATTTAGGTTTGCAGATTATGATGACCAATTGATAGTAAAGGTGCGTTTTATTGCTCTTTAGTGTATTTCTTACTTTCGTTTTGCCATTGTATTTCTATTACGATCGATATTCGATCTTGTTCATGATGTTCATCCAACTGACAATAACTTTCCTCTTTTTCCCTATTTCACCCTGTACATGTACAACTTTTTTTTATACCGTAACTTATATCTTTTCATTATACTAAGCTGTTCTATAGGAGAGTGACACTGTTGCAGCATTACTAACTTTTTTCTAAGCTGCTTATTTGGACACTTGTACTTTTTTTTTTGCATTTGCATTACACTTTACTTGATTGCTTTTATGAAGGCCGTGATTTCGCATTGTAATAATTGCAGATACACTGTAAGCATAACATATAAGTTAAATAATATCTCGGTTAGACAAAAAGAAATAGACATGATTTCATATATGAGCTCTAAGTTAGTTTAATAAAAGCATCTTTTTTACTTATGTGAACTTAATCTTGAAGTGAAAAAATAATAATTTTTTTTTTTTTTTTGCATGGGCTTATTTGTATAAGAAACATTTTAGAAATCGGCCTTTATTATACTCTCGTGTTTAATCATAACATTGTTTCTAAGCGACATTTGGGGAAAAAAATAAACAGTGCTCATGTCAAGCATTGAAAATGCGCTTCTGTCCCGAACATACAAACAACTGATACCCATTCGTGATAGAAAATTATAATGAAAATGTCAAATTTAACTAATACTGTAATACAGTGTAACCCATATCAAATCTCTGTTCTTAAAGTCAACAGGGAATATGCTATACATCGAATGTACTTCTGAATAAGTGGTTGTTTAATGTGTGATTACATAAACGTCAAATTTTAAGTTTTACAAATGTTTATCTATTTTTCCATAGAAACCTAATTTAATGAAATATAAAACGCTGTTTGTCGGCTTTTCCGACTTCTGTAAATGATTGACACTTTTCAGTATCGAAATTTGTCTATTCAAGACTAGAAATAATTTTCTTTTAAACAAGGTGTGTACCTCTAATGTCAAATAGCCAATATGGGCTACGTAAGGTAACTTATTACCAAGAGATAATGATTAATGACATACAATACTTGCATTGACAGTTACAGCGTATTTCATTTTCATTTTCAAAATCTGAAACTAATTTAATACTTAATCTTCTGACTTTTTATGGTTTTTGAAAGCCAAACTTAATGAATAAACAGACTCGATAAAATATTTAATAACCGATCGATAATTTACTATTCTACCGTGTTTTTAAATAGTATTGAAGTATGAAGTAATTTGCTTCTAGACTTACTTCAAATAAAATATACTCGTATAAGCTTTCAATCTACTTTACATAAGTTATTCAAAAATGAAAATTGAAATTGATGATTAAAATAGACGCTTATTCAATTTGAATTCGTTTCTCAAAGATTAAACACTGGAGCAAAAAAAATTAAATTTTTAATGAATATTTAAAGAAATTAATTGATGAGATATAAAGATTTTGGATTTTTAAGTTGACTGAAATTGAATGGTTTGTTTTTATTGATAGAGTCTTAAAATACTGTATGTTATTCTCATTTTCTGAAGTCCTGTGGGGAATTCTACGTTTTAGGTCATAGTTTGGCACTTCAGAGTATAGTCACAACTGCTGTAGGCTATTTTGGGAGTTGATTACAAATTTCAGAAGTATTGGAGGAAAGTCAAAAGCACTTAAACCTTTAAAAACATATTAATCAATTGTTTATGCTTTGGATAATGGTCTTAGTTTATAAAACGTCAACATATTGCCCATGTTGAAAATAGTACTGCGGTTATCTAATGCTCTTATAATCGTTTCATACAATATATAGTGCGCAGTTTTCTGTACAAAATAATTGATGAAATTTTAAGTAGTCTAAGAATTAGTTGAGTTTTTAGGAATTACATTCAGCCTTTGAGCGCAAAATATGACAGAATTCGGTATTTGGCATTGACATTGTGTAATTTTGTCGTGTTTTAATTATCAAAACTCATTATTGTTTAATAAATTTTGTTGAGCATATGCGTTAATAATTAAAATTCCATCTCAAGTTGTTAACATAGTCATGTAAAAGATTAAATGTTATTTTTATCTTATGTAAAGTATACCGTAGTAAATGCGTGAGTTTTTTTTGCTTATAAAGCAAGTAAAATGGCTGATTGTTTAAAATCAGTGATGATGGAAAACGTGTATTTGGTAATTCCTGTCGTTGCATCCTACGTGTAAGCAAAATACGCACAGTATATAACGTAAATTATTATAAGAAATAAAAAGCCTCTCTAGTAAATGTAGATCTTTATACTGCATATAAAACCCATTAAATAAAAGCTTATAATACGGTATGTGTGAATAAGTGAAGTACTCTTTACCCCTCTCGGGAGGGGGTGTGAGAGAAAATGGCTGATGGGTTTGTTTGTTTACATAGCTGTCTATTGTGATTATTATGCGTTTTGGTCTCCCAAATGGATACGGGTACGTGTGATTTTACCTATGTTATGTAATCCGATTTTATTCTCACCACAAAATCCTCGACCATCAAAATAAAAGCCTTTGCTCCCACTCGATATTTTCTTTGATAACTGCAGTGCATAAGCATATTAGAGATTGGCATGCACTGTATTTTAACTAGCGGTTCCCAACCAAGAGCTCTGGTTGAGGAATCGACCGACTCTTTCAATTTTTACATACAATTGCCATACAGTACTCGGCGCCCACGTAAAATTTAAATTATGTGAAAGTTGAACTTGGTTTTGTTTGTCTCTACGTATTCCATTATAAGATGTGTAGAAGTTTACTTCAGACTACTTTTTGTTTGCGTTCCTTTTTGATAAACAACATTGAGCTTGAGTGAAGATGAAATAAAATAGTTGAAAGATTGGAAATTAATTAATAATCACGTTTAGGATTAAAAGGAAACGATTCTCTGTCGAATGCAATTATTTTCGAATAAAGAAACTGTTTCTTTAAACTCGTTCCGGGTACGTGTTTCTATTTTCAGTCGCTGATGGAGTTGGTTGTTGCTTAATGAGCCGAAATACAGTTTATTCGCGGTGGGAAAACTTTGAAATGATACTGTATTACGGTATTACTTATTTATTATAAACTCTAGGACTTCCTTTGGTAAATTATTTAGCAGTGCACATACGAAAATGACTTTTGTAGGTCATTAGTAAAGAATTTATGATGGGCATTGCAGACAGTGGTATAATTTTAGAAAATGTATTTTTGTTGAACTTATTTGTTTCTGACTTCCACCGCGACAGATTTAGCCTTTTAACTTGTTTATTTTATACTGGCATCTCAATGTTAACAATTAGACTTTCAAACTGACGTTGACTAATTTGGGGTTTTTAGAGTACAGAATTTGACATGATTCAGCTGTATTAGATAAAACATAGTAATTTCCTATGAATTTAGAATTTTGACTTGTAGCTGTAAATGTGTACAGCAACAGATTAGATTAGTGAAAATTGTACTAAAAAGTGACCTGTTTGACTATTTAAGATTGTTTTTATTACTAATTTAAAAGTAAGTTATGGATTCTTTGTATAATTGTTGTTAAGAAATGTTGAGTGAATCATTTTTTTTCCTTCATTTTTTACTGGTGATATAAAATGTCAATGGTTTTGTTTTCAAAGTGGCTGTTATTCCCATTTAACAAACGCTGTTGAAAATGTAAGTTATGGTCGATATAACGTCAAAGACTACGCTCAAAGTCATTCCAAGGTCTTATTATGGCCATTTATTTTATTTTACTAGATAACTTGAGTGTTTGTCGTTTTCATTTTTTTTTATTATAACAAAGTGGCATACTGTCAAAACACGCAAGTAAAACTGGTAAAGAAATACTCGATAAATTTGGTATTTTTCTAGATCATTAGAGTAAACATAAATGTCGCTTCAGACGACAACCGTTTTGGCAAAAAAAAATGAAATATAAGACAGGATAACAAAATCCAATGGAATTTCGATAAATAATCAAAATTGTTTATTTCAAAAAAAAAGTATCGGTATAGCATTTAAAAACTATAGTAAAGATAAATATTCTTTCTGTATTTTTCAATTTCGTTCGCAATTTGAAATTTCTAACTACCAATAATTTAGAAATTTTGATTCTAATAAATGGATCATGAATTGTCTATATAAATCTCGCTTGTAATTAGTTGAACTTGAACATTTACGAATTAATCAGTTTATTCTTAGAAAAAATTTGTAGCTATAGATACTGCTTCAGTATAGCTTACAGTATATAGAAAAAATCGGTATTTAAAATATACTAAGAATTTGGTATTTAAATACATGCCTGGCAGGACTTTTATTTGAAAACATTTTATTTTTAGCGACTTGTTTGTATTTATAATCGTTTGGGATTTTAGCTGTTAGTAATTCATGGCCAACTTAGCGTAACTAATTCGTTGTACAACGCTGGACCATTTGTATTGTATTGATGATAGAAAAGAAACATAAACGCTTCTGAGAATGAAATAAGCTTAACGCCCACCTTATAAAACTAAAGATAAAACTTTTGTGTGTATGAATAATTTCCTGGAATTATCCATATTTAGAGTTGAGCATTTGTTTCCACTTTCCTTTTGTATTTCAAAAGTTTGAGAAGCATCATTTTATGACATACGGTAGATGCTTGTATCTATTCCATTAATTAGTTTACGAATTATTATATTCTTTCTATTTTACTGTAACTTCTGAAAAATGAAGAAAGTGGCTGATTAGTTTTGCTGTATTATTATACTGTATAATGTTTTACGATTTCGTTAAGAAATTTCCAGTAAGAGTACCTGCGATTGTAGTACTTCTTCTACAGAGCATTAAATTCGAGTCTGAGTAACTTTTAACGATGGAATTATTGAGTTGTCTTACAGTATAAATTTGTTGGTTTATTTTCCAACGAAACTCTTAAAACAATTAGGAAAAAAACAATATTATTTAAGCATGCTTATTCTTTTTATTATGATAGTTAGATTTTTCCGTTTACTTTGTTATTACTGCTAATGGACTGTGTGTATTTTATTTATTAAAACAACTCAGCAATGCAGTGATCCTCAAAAAGAGGCTCGTTGAAGAATGAACGTGTGCGGTGTGGAAATTATGAAGTGATCCGCATAAATGAACCGCTTGGTTATCTGTCTGCTATAATCTTTTACAGCAACTGTATACATTATGCAGTATTTTAAACTTATGTTTTGTTTGCTCTCTAACAAGCATTTTCCAAGCAAAAAAAAAAGTGATATATTTCGATTACTCTTTTTATGGTTTGTAGATTAACTTGTATGCTACTGTAGTGTTGAGCTGCTAAATTCAAACTACTTTACACACGTTTACGTTTTAACATTTTTTCTCCATTAAACTAATGAGTGTGTGTGGATGTAGTCATAAATGTATAAGTTTGTCGACCTTCCTATACCATTGCTATTTACAACTCAGCAAAAATGGTCTAATCCTGTGTTTATGATGATGCCATGTGGTGACGACTTAGCCACAACCCCTGCTGACTAAACAAACAAATAAAAAGCGTTTTATTTATACTATACGAAATTGATGGCTGTACTTCTGTTATGGTTTATGATCCATTTCATAACATTTTTATTTTTAATTCCTTTACCATCACTTGGGATTTTACTTCCCTGAAAAAATATCAATGACAAGTCCGATCTGCTAACAGTACTGTATTTATAGCTGCGAATTTTCATCACTGTAATTAATTTAGTCAGATTTTTTTTCTAGAAAGTTTTTAAAAGCTATATTTGCCAATGGCATGAGCGAAACCGTATGCATCGTGAATAATGTACTTCATCGTTGTGACGTTTGTTTTCTATTTTTTACAGTGTTAAATAACGCATCATGTCATGCTATTTTACTTGTTTTAAGAACTTCTAATATGCTTTTACAACAAAAATTAAGGTTACATTAGCCATATATTGTATCTAAGGA
This sequence comes from Helicorthomorpha holstii, assembly GCA_013389785.1. NCBI lineage: Eukaryota > Metazoa > Arthropoda > Diplopoda > Polydesmida > Paradoxosomatidae > Helicorthomorpha > Helicorthomorpha holstii. Next base: position 11,720,694 of record JAAFCF010006680.1, on the reverse strand, counting down.
AAAATAGTTGGGGAAAAAGGAGTTGCGTTTTAAGACTAGGGAAAAGCAATATTAAAGAATAATACTGGTATTGAGAGTATTTTACGATGCAGAAGAAAGTGCTGAGCGTAGAAATACTTAAAGATCAAATTCAACAATGATGTAAAATTGTAAATACAATCTGATGTTGCACTGTATTTGCAAATGTCTACAATGCAAATAGAGATTGTTGCATTTCTTGTTTCTCATCGAATAATTTCCGAAATTTTATCATTTAAGTAGCACAGTCTGATATGCTGATATTGTTGAAGTTGTAACAGACGCATGTACAATTGTAGAAATTTGTTTAAGTTGGAGGGGAAAGGAGTATTTATAGTGATTGCTACATCCATGTTGTGTACATATTTACCAATTGAAATTCATAATACAGTATTTTAAATTAAATTTAAATTTTTTGATTGTCTATTTTCCAGTTTTGAGTTCAATTTTTCCACGTTGTGTGTACTTTATCTAGAACACAATTGTTATTTACCAGGAGATTGGTGGACATGCGCAATACAACTTAAAGTTATATACAGTACATGTCCTGTACAATATTACTGAATGTTTATTCACTGTGTAATGTCTGCTAATTCCAATTTATTTGATTACTAGCTTACATTGTGTACTTAAGACACTTAAATGTCATGACGCATCCAATTAATTAATCTCTTTTTTGTGTAGTTTTATGCCCTTTATATCTTTTACTTTTCACAATGTGTTGAATTTAATTATAAAAGAAAATAGAAAAAATATGCAGGATGTTGACGAATGTGCAATTAACGTCAATTTATTTGGTTTTGTTTGAGATTCTTTTGAAATTTGTCTGCACATCATTGTTGATGTTTTTATTGTAATTGCGTAATCAACTTTAACAATGACAACTGACTAGAAAAAATTAAACTAAATTAAAAGTAGGATTTAATTTTGCCTAAACCGTTTTATTTTTACATTTATAATGATGGCTGGATTGAAGAGTTAATTCTTACTAGAGAAAACGGTACATAAGCTACTTTTGCACTAACATTGATGCTACAGTATAATGTCAAAGGGCGTATTGGCTATAACCAACTAATTTTACCAGGTCGTATAAAGCTCAATAAATGTCGTGAACACTTGGTTAAATGATATGGCAATTTTAGATTTTGTTCAATTTTTTTCTCGATTTTTTGAGAATTATTGTGTGTAGTAAAGTAGAGTGGTACAATAGTTTAGTCTAGTAACTTAAGAGTAAAGCATTTTTTATCATTTACAGTACTTTACTTTTTTGGATTTTTAACATTTCCTTTGAACATTTTTATCTCTGCTCGGTTTACTTTTTTAATATTTACAAACCGGTACAGTACCAGTAAACAGACATATAATTGATTCTCTTATTAATGACTTAACTAAGACTAATTGATTGTGAAGTTAGGATTTATTTTATTAAACATTTGTAATTTTGTATAAAACATCAGGCGATTGTGAGATATAAAGTCAGTACAGGGTGTATAATATACTGTAGATTGAAAGTTGTTACATTCACCAACAACATACGTAACGACAAGAGATGTCGCAATCAACGCGTTGCCATGGAAACTAATTACAAAATCAGTGTGTTGGATTGTATTTTAACATAACTGGTAAAATCCATGCGGAAATTTAAGTTGGCAATTTGCAGTTTGTGTCAATTATTGTCCTATCCACTTTTAAAGCTTGGCACTAGGGGAGATGGAAAAAAAGGTCGTAAAGGTTGTCACTTGCATTTATTTTATCAATTTGATTTCCCGCATTTCACATTAAGCTAAATTAATGGACCGGTTCCGGTCAGTTCATTAACGTTAGTACAGAGTACCAACAACATTTGAGTATAATTTGAACATTTTGCTCAAACAAATCAGCTACGACAAAATGAATCAAGGCGAAATTATGTTTGTAAATAGGTTAGCACTTTTTTTTAGGACGGTAATTGAAATATTGACATCTTAAAGTTTTTTTTTTTTTTTTTTTTTGGTTTCCGATTCATTGCTTCTTAGTTTTAAAAAGTTAGTCCTCAGGATACAAAAGTTGCTCTCGCAAGTTTTTATTAATTCTAAAAAATGTTTTGAACACAAATCTAAGCTTTTTTGTAACCGAATTTACAATATCCTGTACTGTAGGTACTGGTTTGAAGCTTTTTTACTCTTATTTCAATATTCTTAATTTGATTTATAGAATACAATACGGGTTCAGATGAGATAGTTCAGTACTTGTATTTGAGATGTAAAATTGGTAACTATGGTTATCTTCAAACGAATATTAGCATGTATAGTATAACGTATTAGAGCAGGAACGAGATTACAAATACTTATAAAGGCTGCTAGTTTTTCCTACCGTACTGTATATAAAAGCCATTAATACGATTTTGATATTAAATTGAATGTTGCTACTACGTTATTACAGTCTACTATATATATGTTTATTGCTTTAGGCTGTCATCTGCTTATGATAAGTGTTTTGCATTTCTTCTTTGATTTATGTAAATAAGTTGTTTGTTTATTATATTTCATGTCATGGGATTTTTGAACTAGAACGAATTTGTCATTTGTGTATTTGTGCAGAAAGAAAAGTTGTAATTTGTCATATTTTTTGCTTGATGGATTTAATTCATTCCTTTTTTATTTACAGTATATTATGTTTAGTAAAAACGTGATTTGCTACGAGTAGTTTCTTTCTGGCTTGATCTAATACAGTAAATTAAATGAGTTTAATATTTTATCATGATTTTTTAACCTGCTTCTCTTTGGCACACATCGAATTACAGTCTAGCTAATGGCAAAACCCTTTTGCTTAATTATTTGAGACAAAGTTTGTAAGTTCAATCAGCATCGATTTTTAATCGACGCGACTTATGTCTTAAATTTCGACGTCAAAGGAGCATTTGACGTTCGGAAAAGAAAATTCCAGAGGCGCACAAACGCTCGAGTCTTGATATTGAATGACGTTTGAAGCGTAAGAAGTTGCAGAAAAGTTTGATTATCATTATGAAAATGTGGTAGAGAAAGTTGATTGGCGTTTAAAGTTCAGCATTATGCCAGGATTAAATACTATTAGGAAGATGAGTGCAGTCGATTGTAAATTACTAATCGACATTTTTAAGTGGATTATTCTTTTGATAAACAAACATGTCAACAGAATAATTACCGTATCGTACTTGCACAACCGTTTTAGTGGATTACAATATTTCAACAAACTGTAAGTAATTAATGTCAAACATGGATAGTTAATTTTTTTGATTTAATCGAAACTGAAAAAGATGTCAATAATACAGAGAGAATACAGTAAGCTTTTTTAATGTTTAGTAACAAAACATCATGAGCATCATGTTTAATATTACGGTAGTTTAATTGCACTTTTAACTTAGGCACTGTAAAATTTAGTTTAGGTCATTAAATAACTGACATTGGCATTTTGAACGTTTGCTATTGATTTATTAGTAGACGACATTATGTATTGCTATATTAGTATAATTTTTTGTTGTTATTTGTGTTAGCATATTTGTATAAGGGAATGTTTAGATCCCCAAAGTGAAGAAAAACGTCACACGACGTAATTGTTTAAAGAAAGAAATGGCTGCGTGATCAAAGTCGTTAGTGATTGGCTTCGTGTAAATTGCTATACGTGGCACATGGCGTATGCTACTGCTTAATGTAATCTATGAAACTAAATCCACTAAGGGATTGATCCCTTTTATCAATATTAATCTGTTTACAGTCTTTAAGTCACAACCACCATCATGTACGTTCGTTTTGTGTTTATACAGCAAATTGTCCGACATTAGTTAATTGCTAGTTGGCTGGTCTTTGGGTGTCTCGTTGGGATCTTTCTTTCAACTTAATTACTAGCCAATGTCATGTGTTACATGTACATTGTACATAGTTGACGTTTTAGACATTTTGTTTCAAAGAAAATATTGTTAAACGCTCTCTGGTGTGAGCGTGTGACAGCTAAAAGGACAATAAATGATTAGGATAATAATTTTTAATACACAATTAGTTTGTGTGTGTTCTGCAATGTTAAGATGTCATGGCCAGCCATCATTTAGGCGCCAAATGCATACGAAATTGATGGTCTAATGGTGTGCAACATTCAAACACGACCGAGTTTGACAATTACGGTGACGTTGATGGCAATTTATGGCGTTATTAGGCTCTAAGTACGTGTTGATATTTACAAATACGTTAAATCACTAGCATGAATATTAATTTTAGGCATTTTTGTAACTATGTGTTTCATAACGTCGGTCGTGCTTATGTCAGAAACTCATAATGAGATGCCGGGGAAAACTTGAAAAGTTTTAGCCACAAGATTATAGTTTTATGCAAATATTTAAATTTTTAAGGCGTAAAATCTTAAATTAAGGAAGCTACTAGTTCCCTTTTTTGTTGCTATATTTTTGCAACAAAAAATAAATAAAACTGTTATTTTGTTCATTTTCCGTATTCCACTCAAGTACAGTACCTGAAAGGTGCTATTTTACGGTAAAAAAAATAATTTTTTTTTCTTTTTTAAAAAAATAAAAGTAATTAAATAATCAAAAATTATCAGGAGAAACATAATTGTCTTATTTTGTTAAGCTTCCACAGTTTTTATTGGTTGAAATTTAATTAATTATTTTTTTTGTTAGTTCTCTTAGCACTTTAACATTTTGCTAAGCTACCAGTAGTTAAATGTTTTTAATGTGACATTTGCTATTTTGGCATATGATATAATTGGCTTACGGCAAACAATGTAACAAGCTATCATCTTCATTTTTTTATTCCTTCACTCTTCATAACTGTAATCTAAATCGATTTCTTTTGTTATATCGATTTGCCTATATGTTGTATGAAATCCTCCAGAGTCTAAGTGCAATCCACTCACAAACATGTTAAAAACTTTTTATTAAAATCAAGCACTAAATACGATTTTTCAAGAGAAATAAAATATCAACAGTTTGCTATTGTGTACGGAAGCAAAAACATCAGCTGATTCCAAATGGCTTATCGTACAGAGTGCTGTACAAATTAAAACTTTATTGCCAAAATACTGTATATAGAGATTACTTTTAAGGCACGAATTAGTTCAATGTATTTGACAATATTCTTGTACACCAAAACTTATAAGATATTCGTTTTTATTGACTTAAAATGCAAGTTACATAAAGTATTTGAACAGCTAAAAAAGAGAGAGGAGAGATGAGTGTTTGTGGGTGAGACAAATTATCTTCAAACATTTGGAAATTGAATTTTTCATTTGAATGATAAGGTAAAATCGATATATAATATATATGGAATTGAGACAGTATTGGCATAGAGTATGTTCCAATTGTAAATTTCATTTGCCTATCTTTATATGACTGAATTGAATGTAGATGTGATTTATTTTGCACAGTGTATATCATATATAGGGACGTGCTGTGAATGGGTGAACAATGCTTTTGCGCATTTGTATTTCAAAATGTTGAAATGCAATGTTTTGGGGAATGTAGTGACATTTTTATTACAGAATATATTGTGTCGATGTTATAACTTATACAATATCCGCTGAACATGATATGTAAAGTATAAGTGGTTTTTTTTATTTGGTTTGTAATTTAATTGGCTACTAAGTCAAATTAATTTGTAGAAGAATTATAGCAGTCACAAAAACCACCAAATGCAGAATCCAATCTACAAAATCAAGAATTCAATTAGACTTTTATACAATATTACAACTTAGGAAGTAACAGTATTGCAAGCTTGACTGTCTTGAACGTACAGTATTTACAGAACACCATGTCTTTCGTATGTTGGACAATTTTGGTCAAATTAAGTATTTATGTTAGTCCATTCACAAGTGAACTGTACTTTCAGATGATAAATGAGGGAAATTGCAAAGGTGACGCTAACTTTAGCTTCGAAAGTTTATAGCATTAATCGATTACTTGTATGAATTAAATATTAGTTAGCTTTTAACGTATGTAATTTATTTAGTTTTGACAGATAAACGCTTTTTTTATATGTAGAAATAGGAACCACTTCGCTCGTAAATTTCCTTTCAAAGTTTTTGACTTTATGAAAATATGATTTTCTGAACTACTTTTTAAAATATAAATATGTATGTATTTTTAAAACTACAGTACCGTATAACATTTTCTTTAAATCAAATTTTAAAGACTTATTTTAGTGGATAAATTTGATTTATACGACATTGAAGTTGATTTTTCACGACGTAATTTGAAGCAAATTAGCTCTTCATACAACTAAGTTTTAATTTAAGAAATGGATTTGATATAATTCTGTTCTTTATTTGTATTTGAAAAAAAACCTGATGTATTACTGAATTTAAAAAAGGATGTCTTAAAGATTATATTGACCAACGAATTGATAGAGACGTGCCACAGGCGCTGTTTTCTCTAGTTACACTGTTGGATATACGTTTTGTATACAGTATACAACCATGGCATTGTGTAATATTGATGTAGTTTATTTTTAGCTATAGTAATATACTGCATGTTGACATTTTGAAATGTAATACAGTACCAGCTTTTTATTTCATTATTAATGGCCGTCTGTTTAGATAATACTGCAGCACTGCTTCTTTGCCATAAACGGCAAACAAAGCGATGTCTTGTGTTTTCCATGTTTGTTCAGTTGGAGAAATAATTAACTGTAATTTAAAATTTGGCAGAAGATGGGCTTCATTATTCGCAATATATTTCAACCAAGAAAATGTGCGGTTAACTGAAAAAATCTTTTAGGCGTATTTGCCATTTCTGTCATTTTATTCCACTTGAATTTGTATGGGGTAAATATCCAGGCAAAAATCTGTGAATTGTTTGCTAATTATTTACTGTAAGATTTTTAAATTACGATTATTTAACTTAACTAAACTTAAATGACGAATTTTGCTTATTAAGCTATTAAACTATACAATTACAAATAACTTGGAAACGTGAAATATGGCATCAAAAAAGGCATCGTTTTGTAGAATTTAAAAATGCTAACATTAAAGATGTCAGCACTTTTAAAAATAGTTATATCAAACTTTTGTTTTTACTAGAAATAACGAACAACCATTAATGATAATTGGTTTTTGTTTTCATTCCATTTCAATTGAGATCTTTTTGCTATCCCGTTATCGTAACTAAAATAAAGTGCGATTTGTTTTTTGAATTCATGGCACTAATGAAGGAGATTTGTAATCTGCTATTTCTTAATAAGTGCCGTAATGTCCTTTACATAAACTATGTTGATGTTGAAGTTGCAAAAGCTTTTTTTAAATGTTATTTACAGTAAGATTGGGCGCAATATAAATGTGTTGTGATTGGCTATGGGAATGCTATATCCAAGTGCTTATAAATGCTTGTAAAAATACCATTTTCGATTACTTTACTAAGTAAAACTAGTGGCGTGTTAGTGGATGGAGAAATTTATTTTATTGCAAGGTGTAAAGTATGTTTTCTTAGGAAAGTAACTATAAGGCGTAAAAGACATTAAGGCATTAAAAGATATTTTTGTACGTTCATTTTTTTTTACTTAAAATCATCCATTCTCCGCTAAATTTCAGCTGTGCGGTTTTTGCCTGTTAAACTCGACCGTTTATACGTAATGCGATTCATTTGGTGTTTTCATGAATATGTAAAGTATTGCCTTTGCAAGCATAAAAATACTGAGATAGGGGCGTTTTTATTGATGATGCACAATTGGAGTAAAAATCCACTGTTTTTCAAATTATTGTAGTTACTCTATTTGTCGTGCTTGCTATAATAACCTGCATAGAATTTAATATTTAATTTTAGACGTTCAAAATTTAAGTTTAGCAATTACTTGACATAAGAGTGAATAGAGTACAGTCTAAACTAAAAATTTAAGATTTGAACTTGATTTTTACTATTACCAAAATTTGGTAATCATTTTGCACAATTATTTTAGCTAAACTGGTTTTAGGTATGAGTTTTATTTCATTTGAATGACTTTTTTGTTAATGACAAAATATGGTTGTTAGTGCAACTATTTAAGGCTAACGATTTGTAAAATTGTGAGAAATGTAACAAAAAATTGGATTTTTTCAGGATAATACAGTATGTGCTATAGATAACGAGCGTCATGTTCAAACTACTGTAACTATCTCTTGAAAACTTTCAAGAAATCATTAAGTTTATTTTAGCGGATATTCAGCTATTTCGACTAATGTTGTACCGTATAGTTACAGTGTGTATGTGTATTCTGTTCACGTATATAGGTATCATATATTTATGTTATGTTTTGATATGGCAAAAGTCAGAGAAATGTAGCAACAATACATAATCTCTCAACATTCCATAAAGGATCAACAAATAACTCTAGTCTCTACAGAGCATGCGTCGCTATTGTAATTTATTCTTTGCACGTTATTGTAATTGTATCCTATAGTATACATAGCAGGCTTTTTTTAAATCCCATATCATAAATATACTGCAAATAACACGCTGCTTCCAAATCTTTTGAAAAAACATGGCAAAATTAATATAGGTAGGCCTACATTTTAGCTCAAACAACCTGTTGGAGAAGTAGTGCTGTGCCGTTGATAATAATAATAATATATATAAGCGCACATTCAGTTATTTTTCTTTGCTGCACGAGTACTTCACTTAAATTTGCCAATTATACAGTATTAAACTCTCTGTATATTAGCGTCTTACCAGTTATTACATAAGCTTAGGTACTAAGTTAAGTTAGGCTACTAATTAAATTAAGTAGTCACAGTAGTACTATTGTGTTTCTTAAATTTCTGCAGAAGAGCTTAGAATATTAAACAGGTTTTTTTATTGTTGGCAAACGTTGAGATTTAATTCAGGTTTGATTTCCGATGTTATAAAGTAACATTACGAGTTTATAATTATGATATACAGTAGCTTTTACTTGCTAGTATGTTATGTCTGAATTTTGTGTTAAGTCGGCTTTAAATGTACTGTGTAATAATTGTTTGCATTTGGTGTAGGAGTTTTATTTCAAAAGCTATAAAAAATGAGGAAAACGCGATTTTACTATTAAATGGTTCATTATTTTTACCAATTAAGTCAGCTTACACAGGTACGCTGTAAATGAGTGAATTGCTTACAGTACATCTAGTTTGCTATTCAGATAATGTATAGTAAGGATTATTAATATTTGATGTGTTTTTTTTTATTTTGTTTTAATTGTTGTCGAAGTTTTCGTGATAATTAGATATGATTTTTAGGTTATTTATGGCTGACTGTTTAGACTGCAGGGATTAGTAGGAAAGGGGAGAGTTTTGACATTTAATCAATCGTAAATTTAAAGCATTTCCGGTTGTGTTTGTTAACTGTATATATTAGCATTACTTCTAAGCATCATTAGTGTTTAAATTAATTTTAAGAGCTATTACTGTAATGTTAAGTTCTGTGATTTGAATTTGTTTTTTTTTGTTTTTTTTTTTAATAACAAAGTTATGTTTAGCCATCATCTGCATCTTATTATTGAAATTTGCCGAAATCAATAAAGAATATGGGTTTTTAGTTTTTTATCTGCTCTGACGTCGTCGTTTGTTATCCAATGAAATGAAGTTCGATCGAGAAAGTAATCAAAACAATTCAACGTGAAGCGAATAATTTATATGAAAAATTCATCGCACACGATAAAAGTTTAATTCAGAAAATGAATATTATTACATCCCAGATCTGAAATATCCCATCTATAGACATTGTTTATGCTTACTGTATGTGTACGAATTACACAAAATCTTATTATATTATGAAGGGGAAATGATTAAAACAAACATTTTTTATGTTTCAACGTCGCTTATTAAATAACGTCAGCAGAAACGATGGAGAAAAAAGTTTTTTTTTTAATCGCAGTAGCTGATGGCAAAATCAAAAGCTCTTGTTATTCTTATATGATTTATTAGTGCACATATAAAACGCCACAAGCTTCTAATAATAATTATTTTTTGGGGGTAATTGTGTTGGTAGTTAAAAAATAGGTACGGTAAGCTTTTTAATATAAATATTAATAATAAAATATGACAAATCATTCAAAACGTTTTTGAACTAATTGCTGAAAATTTTACCAAATATTTCAACTCGTTTATCCCATGACGGTTTTGTAGGTTTCTTTAAAAGTTTTAGGTTTTTACAGTTTGCGTTGTGTTCTATAAATTGTACCAATATAAAAATAAAGTTTTGAACAATATTTTTCTACCTGTAACTTGTGACAATTATTTGACAAGTCGTTTAAAGTAAATTTACTGACAATTTATTTCGGTTAGCTACTTGACGATTTTGACACTTCCTTATACCGTTTTTTCGTAGTTTTGACATTTTTATCAATATTTCTATAAAATGACATTTTTCTTGGTAACATTTGGCGGTTTTATGACATATCAAGTTAGTTATGATACGTGTCAACATTTGCATGACAATATTTTACTCTTTTTTTTTACAAAATATTTTTGTTATGTGTTAAATCTAATGTTTAATTGATCGTGGTTAAGTAGACGACGTTAACAGCGTCAAAAACTGTTAAGGAAAATAAATTTTAATAAGATTATAAAATTTGCCTTGACAATTTTCTCAGATTTTGATAATGTCACTAAAAAATGTTGAAAATGTATAATATTTTTCATAGTAAACGATAATTGAAAGGTGGTGGATCGATATTGCGTACTTTGGCGGAAGAAAATAATATTCTTAATCAAATAAAGATTTTCATTTTTTTCTTGCAAATTCCTCCCGCCATTTACTGTATGTAAACGGCTTAGGATGACGTTCATCGGCAGTTTTTGCCTCGGTTATTACTTTCAAAATTAAATTTTTCTACTTCACCAACTGAACTTCACTGATGCTTTACTTTTAAAAGTATAAAAATAAGTCTTTTGATGTTTAAGACTTTGATGATTCACGGTATTTTGTTTATTAGCAATATTCATTCTTATGAACAGAATAAGAACTCACATTACATACTAAAAAATTAATTGAAATTAACTACTGTAGCTCTTTATACGATATACGTAACTTGATATATCTTAAAAACAGAAAGAGTTGATGTAGCAGCAGACTGACAAATTTAAAAAGAAATAATAATAGAGACGACTATGTTTCTTTTATTATAAAATGTTTTCGGTAGTCTATTGATTTTTTTTTTATTTTTAGTTGCTTCAGTCTCCAATCTTGTTTATAGACAAATTTATAAACTCGTATTGGTATCATTATAGTTTAAGTCTTAAACTTTTGTCTATTGATTTTTATTACAAAGCAAACTCAAAAGGTATTTTTTTTTTAAAGTACGAGTAACTTAGTTATAGAAACCGTTTAGCTAACGTGGATGGGGTTTTTGGGTTTTATGGTATGTAGTGTACTTCCGTTAGCAAATGGTATACTGAAAATGGCTTTCCAACAAACAGTATTACTTCCAGGCGTGGCTTTTTATCATGCATTTCTTGAATGGGACACGAATTGCAGTTAGATCATATACTGTAGCTACAATCAATTATTGATCCACAAAATAGAGAAATATTTTTTTGATAGATTTTGAGGCAAAATTAACTGTCATAATGTCGTTATAACAATGTGACAGCACGGTTTTTTGAGTGAGAATAATTCTATTATCTGATAAAGACATTTTCTCCTAACCAATCATAGAAGTACAGAAGTCGATCATTTCCGAGAGATGGTTTCAATCATTTCACTCAGCATCAAAGTAATAAAATTGTTTACAAAGAAAAAGGAATATGTCTGGAGTAATTTAAAGGTCCCTAACCACCAGATCGAATAGTACGCCTTTGCTTAGTTCTAGAATTCAGTAGCATTGCTATGACTTCCAAATTTACATTCTGTTTACGAGAAACCAGTTTAATCAATATTCGAATAAAGGTTTTAATGATTATTTTTATTTGCATTGTAAATTTAGGTACTATACTATTTGAAAACGGCATTAGTTTTTAGCATCATTTTCTAAATTTTTAGGGCTGTGTTCTACATCGAATTTAGTTCATCTTTTCTCAAATTAATTAAATGAAAACTCAATTGCAATATCAGTCACAATAAAATAACATTATGCAAATGCAATTATATAGTGTAACTTGCAACATACTAAACTTTAAAATAAACAATGCAAATTAAGGTTATTTTTTTATTGTTTTTTCTAAAATGAATAATGCTCGTTATTTATCTTTAAGTTCAGAGAAAATCCTTAAAGTAATTTTACTCAATCCAATCTAAAACATCAGACATGTAATTCACCAACACCAATAACATTTAATGGATGAGAAAAAGAATTTAGACCAGTTGAACTGATGAAATAAAAACAATTTATACTCAAGTTAGTAAAGTTAGTTGGCCATGGTATTATAGAAAAATACCTCTACCGGTGCAGTAAACAATTGTTCTGGTAGCAGATTGCGAAATTGCGAATGATTTTTTTTTCCAATTACCACCTAATATTAAATTTGATTTTATTTGGTATTGATTTCTATTTCGCTAGAAAATGTCAGTGAGGCAGACGACAGATGTCCGCCATTTGTATTGTTACACAGAAATTTGTTTGTCTTTTGTTCAGATGTAAGGGTCAATAGAAAAAGTAAGTCTTCCATGTTGTTTACTACCCATCATGCAATTGCAAAGGGCCTCTTGACTCGTTCAACATCGATTTCTACTCCAATTAAACTTAATGTGCAATGTACTGTACATGTTGAAATCAGCAGCAATGTGTAATCAAAACAATAAAGAAAAAGAAAAGTTCGTTACCGGTATGTTGTCTAAATACTAAACTAATAAAGATAATAATTCAGTCGTCATGTCAATGAGCTAGAAATAATCCGTGGATTCCAATCAACGTTTGATTTTGTTTACTGTTAAGTACAGATTTTCATCTTTGGCCACTTGGATTTCATTATTTTTTATCAACTTTTATGATCAACATGGTTTGCCAAGTGCGATTTACTTGCTTAAAAGTTTCGTGTAAATTTACATCTTTTTTTTAAAAAATATATTAGCCGTATGCGTTATTTTTGGCTTGTTTTAGTCTACTGCATTATTTTAATAACCTCTTAATTTTATAATTTGGCACATTTAGCAGATTTTTTTAAAACTTGTATTTGGGTCATAGAGATATTACTGAACTTTAAAGGGCACTTTGAAGTTTTATTGAAGCCAAAAAAAAAAAAATGCAACGCTGCACAAAAAAGATAACTGTAAAAAGAAAAACAAATTAAAACTATCAAATATATAGTATGATGTTGTTAGAAAATTATAGGACAAAAAAATTAATAATTTAGCCAAGCTTAACTTAATGCATGGAGACATTTTTGTTCTTTAATCCGGCTATGGTGATGGAATTTCTTCTGTTTAACTTAAAGTTGAAATTGAAACAACTTTCTGGTATCACAGCAACAAGCTATACCTCTAAATATACTGTAAGTTTAATAAAGTACAGGAGATGTTACTCATCTTCGTATAAAATTGATTTAGGATTCAATTTAGTAAGGCAAACAGAGTTGTAAACATTTTTACGTAAGCAAGGTGTGCCACTGACCAATCAGAGGTTATTCTGCCTTTCTTGTCAAGGTTTTCGTAATAATGAAAATCGTAATTTCTCTGGAGGTGTGCGTGCATCTCTCCACATATTTGCACACGGCGGTGGCCAAATAAGGTCATCTGATGTCAATATTGCCACTAAAGACATGAATGTAATAAGAAACGGCCGATGACGTTATATATACAGGAAGTCATATACATATAATAGTTACAGGAATGTATGTGTGTAATGGCTATGGTGTGCAGTGACGCAGTGGTACTCAAAAAAGAAAATAAAGCAAGTGTTTTGCTATTGTCATGGATTCAACTTTAGTGATTGTTTTTCATCTCAGGAGGCAAAAACTCGACCCGTGGTTCTGTATTAAAAGGATGTGGAGGGGGAAATCTATTTTCTATTAGAAACTCTTATAACAACTTGTATTCTCACTGTTTATTTTAGCCTGATTCTCTTCCCCCTCCCTATCATTTAAATGCCACAAGCATGCACTCACTAACTCAAATCAGGCGCAATCTTAAACTTATATAGGAAATTGTACGAACACTCCCTAATATTTAATCATTGTCTTAACCTTATTAATGGAAATTGTTCAGAGGACAAAGCAAATAACATCAAAAATTCCAATTGCAATTGCTTGTGCGTTACGTTACTTTTGTGTAAATTGCTTGACAAGACAATACGTTTTGCCAACGCTTATTTGTACAACATTAATATGAATCATCAACGATTTTCTAATCAAAGAAAAAGTCGTTAACTTTAACTGATTAAATAGCAAACTTCTTTTAAAATTTAGTTGGAATTAGCTCAAAATTTTGTGGCTCACAAAAGCTATTCGTCTTATTGAACCTAATCGACAAGTTGCAATTGCTCTTTTTGTGATTTCGTGATGACATAGTTTGATTAACAATACCGTTTTGCTAATACTGTATAAATATAATGTAAGTAAAGCTGGTTTCGATTATCTTAAACTAACGTCGTTATTATTTAACTGTTTTTCTTCGGCTAGAAATAATTTTCCTAAGTACAGTATTGTGTTACTCTTTGCTATGTCTTTGTGATAGTTGTTGATTATTGAGTGGTTTTTGTCTTGATGAAATACGGTGCCGGAAACACATCCGTTTTTCTAGTGGTCTTTTAGTTCATATTATTCTTCTATCATCAGCACATCGACATTGTTACTTTTTATTTGGAATTTCTTAGCTGTCGATTAAGTGTAATTAGTGACATATTTTTGCTCTTCGAAGCTTTTATTGGTGAATGGCTATTGTTAGAATTTCAACTCAAACCGTTTTGCTACATTCAGTGCTGGGTTTACTCTGTTAAATTGAACTACTTAAGATGGCTATTGTCCTACTTTTAAACTAACCCATCTTTTTTATTTTTTTTTAATGTCACTAAATCGATTCCTTCATGGACTCTACACACTTTACAAGCTTTTTTTATTGAGTGTGTGTGTGTAAAAAATACAGTATAAGAAACGGAAAAAAAAGTTAGATGGCTGAAGACAGCGTGTCTAATCGATAGGTGTGAAATTGAAGCTGTTAAGAGAACGTTTCTTTATAGTCTTTGAACAATATGGTGCTTTTATATCTTTTTGTCCGAATCAACTTCTTGGCACTGTCGAAAATTTAAAGAAAAAAAAAGGATTTCTATAGTAACTGAATGATACTGTAGGATAGTAGGAAGAACAAAAGATTGATAAGGTCATGGTTTTACTTTTGGAAACTGTTTGCTCATTTTTATTTATTGTTTTGTAAATATATTCTGAAAAGTATTGTGTAATTTTTGAATTATCTAAAAATCTATATTAAGTATTACCACGAGTGACCATTGCTGCAATGTCTTCAAATTTAGACAACTGAATCTCTTTTTGTAATCTCGTACATACAGATTTAAGATTAAGTTAACCGATTGGATTAAACATATTTCAAATCAATATTGATTATTTTTTGATATTGTCATTCACGGTAAAGTCGTTGCTGTTAATTCGTTTGTTGTGATTCATTCTCGGTTAAGACGTGGAGCCGTTATTTTTTTGTGTGTTTGCTATAAAGTGAATCCAGTGTAAGGGTTTATTACGCCATTTTATATTGGTTCGTTGGTCTCCAATGTTTTTTTTTTGTTTTGAGGTTCTTGGTGAGCAGTTTACTATTTGATCATATGGGATAAACCAAGAACAAGATTGAAATGGTGAACGATCAACTTATATTTGGCTCTACAGGGAAATTTCTCGGTGAAAATATCTCTCTTGTGTATTTTTATTTATGTGCTTGTACTACAACTACAATAAATCTTCATATTGGCTTTTCGGTGATGTAGCAGGCATGGTACTATACAATATGGAGCGCCAAAATGTCCATTTCAGATGCTTTCCGTATAATATTGTCATGGTCCAATGAGTGCCCGATGTTGAATCAGAGAAGAAGTTTCATTGTTTGCTTGTTTGTTGTTTTTTTCTTTTTGATCATGATGATTATTACGTTACCGATTACTATAAAGCTTGCAATCCAATGACTTATAAGTTAGATTAGTTATATAAGTTTATTTAACAAAGCGTTTTTTTTTGTTTTTTTTAGCTTTACTTAGAAATCGACAAATAATTGTTTGATGCTGGTATTTGTTTGAGATTATAAAATCCACAACAGCGCATGCTCTATTAATTGATTCCTTGTCGGTTGCTTTGAGCAACGAGATTTCTTGAAAAAGTTTGCAATTGGATGAAGTAGAGATGAAAATCAATTTAAACTTTGAGCAACATACTTAAGACTCTTTTAAATTTTACTTTATTTTAAAAATGTTAGTAATAGATATTGGCGTGGGAAGAACTACGCTCGGGTAAGCACATTAATTTTTCCCCTTACAGTATTTTATGACGCATTCAAAGATGTCGATTTTAGTTTCTCAAAACGGAATCCATTCCACTTAGGTGTTTTGCTTTTACATCTACTCTAATATTAAGACAATCTGAAAGCAACTGAATAACATTGCATCATGTCGTTAACTGTTGACGTTATGTGCTGTCAACTATAAAAATAACTAACAAAGTTACTGACCAATATCTTGAGGCCTTGCGCAGTAATGGAAACGGCATTTAGTTAGTATTCGTAATGTAAACACTATAATGACCGCTATTGACCGTAAAAAGGCGCCACAAAGGGCTTTTGGTTATGACTTCCGTCGGTGAAAATGAAAATATAATTTATCGTGTATTAGCTATCAAACATTTTCATTCTTGAACTTTAAACTAAAATTTTTAATGGGTAATACAATACTGTACTATGAAAATGGCGCTCAAATAGTGTCGTAATTGTGATTTACGACTGCAATAGAAAGCATAAAAGCACAAAAATGTCAAATTTAAATGCATAAAACAGGAATTGGAGCTGAAACATCGGCTAAGAACATGGATAATATTTTTATGTTAGGAGATTAATTTTTAAAGCAAAATAAGGATTGTTTTTGGGTTCGGTTAAACAGTGTCATTTAAAGGCCTGCAGCACACTACTGTACATTAATTACTGGTAGTTATAGTAATTAGACCTTCCATTCACGTTTTGTTATGCTTCATTGTTAAATTATACTTAATTCGTTTGCTAACAGTTTTGACATTCAAGAAACTGCCAAAGCATTTATTTGCTGGCAGGGTCTTATTTGCGGTTGAAATCTAAGTCAATATTATGTATATTAAACTGGAACATGGCGTTTTTGGCGTCATAAAATTCCTTTTGGACTGAGTCCAGGTAGCAAATAATACGTTTTATCACCAGTTATTTACCGTATGTGTAAACTAATGTGGCCAGCAAAATGGTGACGATGATGATGAAATTCACAATACTGTACTGCTGCATTCATTTCAACCTAGAGTAAATCTTAAAATTCAGATAGCGTTTTCTGGTCTTATTTTGGCGTTTATTTCAATAAATGTTGGCTGCAGCTGCGCAAAACATGCTATATTAGAAGAAAAATATCTAATAAAAGGATAAATTTTATAGTTTGAAGATGGTGGCGGAAGAGTTTGTTTACTTTAAGGAAACCTTTCTACCAAGAAACGTCGTTTACGTTTGATTACACACGTCAAACGGAAGACGGCGTGCCACCTCAATACTGACAATAGTTAAAAGACATCACGTTATTACACATTGCAATAATACTCAATTGCATTAGATCATTTTGCATTTTTTGCACATGTTTACTTTTTGCTTCTATTTATTTTTCGTTGCTTTGTTGCATTCGGTGCTAATGACTCTTTAAACATTTTCAGCAAATTTTTCATAGTAAGGCATGTATTTTCTAAGTAGGTCAGTTTTTCCTTGTGATATGATGGGATTAGATGGCTTAAATGTGATGTTTTTATAAAATATAAAAGATAAGGTACTTTATAGTATGAATTTTCTCAGTGGGTGTAATATGCCTGTCGTTAACTATGATGTTGATGACATTTCCTTGCACTTTTTATCAAATAAAAAATTATGAAGTTTATTTTTAACATAAGCTTCGCTTTTTTTCTTGACAAGATCTTTTAATTTTTTTGGGGTGTTTATGTATTCCAATTGCGTACATTCAAGCAAAAAAAAAAATGATAAAGTAATTGGCAAAGATGTTTACAGTGTATTGTTACTGGGATATAAAACAGTACTTGCTAAATGAGCCCAAATATGAGCACAATTTTTTACTGCACCGACATTCTACTAAGACTTAATATATTTGGTGCTTTATTTGGGTAGAATTATGGATAAGGAAATGTTTTTTAATTATTTATTTAGTATAGTACAAACTTACAAGTTTTTTAAAAGTATAAATGACTTTTTTTCTTTAAATTACTTTTATTATTTATAATAATTCTTATTGAATGTCATAGTAAAAATTTCTTAACGTTAAATTTAAATAACAAACATCACATTTTTTGTTGTTTTTGCAGGAAATTTGATCAGAATTAACGGTGTTGAAGGACTTTTTAATGGACTCTCGATTGCTTGTGCTATTGGTCTTACAGGAATAAACTCAAAAGGTAAGAAATTTAATTGATTATTTTTGTTTATCAAATTAAACAGTTTGCTCAATTTGGCAACTAAAATTTGACGTTTTTGAGGCTTACCAACATTTTTTTATTCTTAAAGCTGCGATTTGCAAACGCAGGGAAGGGATACCTAGATATCGACATGTTATTAGCAAAACAATTTATATAGATGTTTGTAAATGAGAAAAAAACGTCTAAAGACAATGTATTATACTGTATGGGAATTTACATCATTAGGGGGACATCGGCATGAAATGATTGAGAATCATTGGTGTATTGTGTTTACTGGGCGTTTGTTTACTTTGAATGCATTATGGGATGTGTGAAAGTGATGAACGATTTTGATGATCATCTTTTTATGCTTCCTTGGTTATTAGATAGAAGTAAGAAAAAATGAAGTAAGCGCTATATACCGTTTATGATACAAAAGAAAAAAAAATGCTAATATACACCTTGTTCATTTTTGTCTGCTATTATTCGGTTGGCATGATGTATACCGGAAGTTTCCTTTAGCATGGAGAAATGCTGTTTAAATTGGAGAGCATAAATCTCCAAGGCTGACAAGTGTTGTTATGACGTTGTCTTAAGTTATAGTTGGTTTTTATTCTAACGGAAGTTGAGTTTGAAGAGCCGTTTTGTCATTTTTTAATGCTTCATCATTGTTTATAATTATAATAGATTGAGAAACCCTATTGCTTTTGTTGTCTTAATGTCTTTTGATTGAGATTTTATTTACCAATGAATAGTTTTATTCCTATAATTTGTTTACTTATGATGAAGAAAGGAAATTTAGTCAAACATATTTTGATCGAGTTAATACTAAAAAAAAGTCTTAAGAATATACTGTAGTAATAAATCATAAAATGCTTGATTATTATCCTATAGACATTTGACATAAACGAATGAGTTTTATATTGTTAATTAAATGACAACTAAAATTTTAACAATAAATAATGTCATGTTCCTTTTCTTCCTTAAAGCAATCTACCTGGGATTTAGACAGTACATCATTCATTAATGGTGATGTTGTTTTAGATTAAAACTCAGAATGAAACAAAAGCCAGAGTAATAGGTATATTGTACCTTTGAATAGCGTTTGAATACGTACAATATAAACGGTTAGCTAAAATAACATCTCTAAAACAATGGCATTTACGAAGTACAATATACAATAGGCTTTACAAATACGATCGAATTAACTATTAAATATCTTCAGGAGTTGAATTTAGAAAGTCTCAAATTTGATATATTTGCAGTAAATTTCATAGATGTAACCAGGAGTTAAATGTTAAAGAGCTGCATATCTTTAATTGATTTAGTGTTACACGCTCGAATATTATGTCGGGTAAGAAAATCGTTTTCTCTCACGATTTAGACAAATTAAAACTACGATGTGATATTATTTTACCTGGAAGCAGAATCGATTTTTATAATTATTAGAAACCAAAATTGCCAAGACATTGTTTTCGTTTTTTAGTTTAATGAAAAATTGTTGTTATACGTAGAATGAAAATGACATTTTTAGAGTGTTTTATGGAGTATTAAGTTGAGTTATAACGTATTAATCAAAGATAAAAAGATTTACCACCAAGTAAGTTATTACGTGATTTTTATTATTTATGGTTTCTAAATAGACTAATAATTAACTCAGAAAAAATTTAATATAAAGTATTAAGTCACTCTAGTATGCATTACATGCATACATTTAATTAACTAAAATCCAAACATTATTTTGTCAAAAAATCATGAAGGAGCAAGTAAGATTTTGAGAAAAAATTAAATTAAACAGTTTACTGCTATCGCGTCAATCTAGGTTATACACCGAATAATTTCCGTGTAAATTAGTTTAAATTTTTTAACTACAAACTTATAACCTAATTGGTTTTGAATATTTTTATTATTAGGTTTAGCAGATAAAATGTTTTTTATGGAAATGCTAACATTTATTTTAGTTTTGGTTCGTTGCCATGTTTACATAGACAAAACAAAGCGCGACGTTATTCAAATGAATATTGGAAATTCATGGCCCTTTATGGGTTATGTGGTCAGATTTGACATGAGAGAATAGTTTGTTTTAGTTTATATTTAGAACGTCTTTAAAATTTTTATTTTGGTGTTTTGGTTTTGCGAAACTGGGCATTTGAAATTGCAAGAGTCCTGTGCGGTGCTCGATTTACGCCACTACTGCTTTTATTATGCGGTATATTTTAAAATGAAAATAGGGTCGAGTTTATCTAAAAAATTGTGAGACACTAAAGGATGGTACAGTGAAAAGTATTGTACGTTTTATATTACAGTGTGTACAGTACTTCTTCTATTTGTTGCTAGATTTAAATCTAGAGTGCTCATAAAGTTGCGCTACACAAAATTTGGTACTTAAAGAACTCATTTGTGTTTTGAGAAACTAAATTGGCTACTAAGTTAAGAAAGGAGAAGAAAGTATTGTCATTGGATGGATATTTGTAAGCGTTTGAATATATGGGCTCAATATTTTTTAGTTTGTAACTGTATGAACACCTGCCAGGTATTTTATTCATACGGCTAAAATAATATCTGGAAATTAGAAAACTCAAAACAGCTTGCATGCTTTTCACCCTGAAGAAAAAACGGAAATGAATTTTCTATGTCACGTATTTCCGTTTGGCTGACTATTTGTTTTTTTTAAAAAATGTAAATAACTTTTTTATTCTCTGAGAATCGGTATGTCTAAAGCATCTTTTCAGTTTTCACTTATTGAATCGATTGAAGCCTGATAGATTATTAAATTCTTAAAAGTTGCTTGAATTTTAAATGAGCAATATTTTCATTAAAGTAAGCTTTTAAGGTTATCGCTTTGAATTTTAGTTTACAGCTACATTGATTGTGATTGGTTGCTGCAGATTCTCACACAGACTTAATTTTGAGTCACGGGATAAGCGAAAAAAATTGTAATTTCTTGATTGCATTGTTAAAATAAAAAGTGAAAAAGCTTTTTTTTTTTTTTTTTTGGATTTTTCATTTGTTGAGTACATTTTTTTTGTTTATGCAATTTACATTTTTTAGCAACCTTATTCCATCATTATACATTTATTATATTGTATAGTATGTACAGTGTGTACAGTATAAGCTTAGTAAGTTATGTGATTGTGATTTTCCAGCTTCTGTGCTTTAAATATTTACAGTTTATTTGTGTGAAGCTGTCGTTCTGTCAGACAAACCAGGAAATTTTTGAGGGTTTTTATAACTTCGTCATTCATTTGGTTTTTGATTGATAAAATTTTATTACATAGTGCTATACACATTGATATTTTTTACGACATTCAATTACAAACAGCAAGTCTTACAGTCAAAACATGTTAAATAAAAAAGTATGTTAGTTTATTTTAAAATATTGCAGACATGTCATGCTTTAAATTTGGTTAAAAAATGCCAACTATTCGGTCTCAAAAGCCTACGGTCTACTAAAAACTAAAATTAAATTTTAAAATCTTAGAATTGTTTATTTACAAGACTATTTAAAAAAAAATTCGATACCGTATTTATTGCTGCAGTTTTACGAAAATTACGCTCGTACGTTTAACGTTGGTATTTGGCTCATGCAAAATCTTAAGAAATATACTTGTACAAAAGGAACACGTTTGAGAAAGTAAAACTTTAATGGTATTAAATACTTTCAGCTTATTTTAAATCTTGAATATACTGCTTTGATTATAAATTGAAAGCGTATTGATATTTACATTAAATTTGAAGTTGCAGTACTTTCTACGACATGCTGCAGAATAAGGATACAAAAACTTGAAAATAAGCGGCCATTTTGACACTTCGCTAAGCTTATTATTCACACCATCTTTTTATTGAAACTTTATTTTTACATAAAAAAAACACTTTGCATGCATTTTCTTAAGATCTTAGCCAAGTTCTAGGCCATTTCCGGATTTTTATACACTTTTACTCTCATTTGGAATTTAAATTTAAACATTCAATTTGTTTTCATCCATTTGCAGCAGCCAAATGAAAATAAAAACATACTGAGAAATTGCATGTAACATTGGGATGAGTTATAAAATACCACTAGCACTGTGCCAGAAAAAAAAATTTAACTAAATAAAACCTATTTTTTTGTTTTAGATTTTTTTATATCGTTTGGCAGTGTTTGTTCTAAGCTTATTTCTATTGGTGAAACCACATGATTTGAACCATTTTGGCATTAATATAACGGGTCGTAATGTCATATTTTGTCATTCTTCTTGTCCACAAATTGGTCTTTCATCGGGCATGCAGCTAGGATATTTTCGACAAATCGACACCAAATATGACACCAACGAAGAATAAAATCGATGATGGCATAAATATTTATGTTTAATGTTTCAAATATATAAGTCTCAATTTTATTTTGAAATGTTGATGCTACAGTATATTAGCTGTATGCGACTAAGATACAGTGGAGAACTGATTTAGATTTGGCTATTCATATTTTCAGATGAACTTAGTCATTTATTAGACATTCAATTTGATTACATTTTAACACTAAGTAATTTTGGACATAGAACAGTTATGTATTTAGATTTTAAGCGTAAAAACTTTAACTTTCATTTGGTACGGAATTGGTTTCCTAGTGTCTCAGTTTCAATAAAAATCAAACTTTTTTTTTTAACAAAATCACTGCTTTTCATTATCTATTTGCTTGTTTTAATTTAAATACGCTACAAACTCTGTATGGAAAAATAGAAATAAATCTGTCACCGATGATCAATAACGGTTGTGAACCTTTAAAAGTTGTGGAAAAAATGAAAAAGAAATAAAAAAAAGGCGTCAAGGGGCGGTCTTAGTGCGCAACACAACAGTGCCAACAGTTTTTTTTTGTTGAGTCTTCATAAGATATTTTTTTAATACTTTCATCTTCATTTATGTGTTACGTTTGAATAAGGAAAAGTCCGCATAAAAGCGTTGTTACAGAAAAAAAATAAAAATACTGAATTATTCAACGTTTAAAAGTTAAAAGAATTTTACAGCGTTATTTTTTATACTATCACGTACTATGCAAGTAGATAAAAGTGTTGCCGTCTACTTTTATCGAACATTCCATCGATTTTTAATAAGTTTTTACTATGGTGATTGTTTTCCTGATCACAAAATCTATTAGGAATATTTTTTTTCTATCATCGTATTTCAGCCGTTGTTTTTCTAACTTGCATGGAGGTGCGGTATTGCGTTGGTTACGACGTAAGCAGTAAACGTAATAGAAAGGTATACCGAAAATTGATTTTTACGTTAGCATTGATATTTTTTTATAAATGTTTAGTTGGAAATACTAAAATAACGCTGTACCGTACGTTGTAATATTTTTTCTATACTATTATTTGACGACTGGTAACGCTAATTTAATTTTCGATGGAGTTGAAATACGTTTTTGTAATGCTTAATAAGAGAAATGGCGTTGAAACACGTTTTGGTCATGTATTCTGAAATTCTGATGCTAGATAAAATTATTTAACTAAATTGTGTGTAAAATGTGGACTTCTGGTGATGTTAATAATGGAAAGGATGGTCTACGAATACATTAAGTTACAGTATGTGTTTGGTGTCTTGTAAATATACTGTACGCAGAATAAAATTACTGTGTATCAGAATAAATCAATAACGGTTTAAATGCTATGATTACTTACTATAGTGTCATTTAATAATTATTTAAATTTTTTTGTTGATATTTTGCCATGAAATATTTTTGTAATTAAGTTTTTATATATCCTAAACTTAATTCTAAAAATGAAAGCGCAGTTTTCAAAAGTTAGTGTATTTTTTTTCTGTCTTTTTTATATTGTTTAAAGTTGAATCGTGATTTATTGTTTGATTCTTTCATTTTTAACGATGATTGTTAGCGTTGAAGGAGTTTTAAGTGCTTTGGCGTTTAAATTAATGATGTTAAAATTAGCACTAAGTTGGAATGCAAAGTAATTGATTGATTAGTCTGCCGCGAATTGAATAGTACGAGTAGTAGCTCATTTTATAATGAGCAGACGACAATTTAGAAATTGTTACGCCATTGCTTAATTTTGTTTTCGCTTGACACGATAATTGTCATTTTTTATATTAATTTTTTGAGATTAATTGGGCTTAAGTTAGTAAGAAAAAAATGCCACATATTTTTTTTAAATACATAACTTGTAGTGTTGCAGATAAATTAATTAATAACGGATCATGAACTTAAATTAATTAGTTTTTCACTTAGTAATTATTGTTAGCTTCCATTTTTAATCAGAGCTTCTAGCCAACTAAATCATCTATCTAACATCTTAAGATTTTATTAAAAAATACGTAAATAATTACGTTGAATGCATTATTAACGCAGAATAAATGAAATTTATGGCCTGAGGCGGCGTAAAACTGTTTTGCACTTTGGGTAAGACAGGTTCTAGTTTACCACAGCAAAACGACGTCGTTTGAATAAATAATTAAACAGGATTTTGTTTGTGTTTTAGCAGCAAAATGTTGTTTGTTAAAGTATTGATTTCGGCTGATTAATGATTAATATTACAGCTTTACCGGTAAATAAAATAGAGTAAAATTTCAGTATTGCAATGTCCATCATTATTTTCAATTAATTAATTATTTAAGTTTAAATTTTTAAACTTTTGACGCTTGTAAAATTCTGTTTACAATTCAACTTTACTGGAAATGCTTCATAAAAAATGGTTTTGGCAGAATTTAATAATTGATTGGTTGTTCCATTAATCTTCATTACACAACACAGTTTTCAATATTTTTGCATTTTTTTAAAGTACTTTATTAAACCATGGACTATAATTTATGTTAAAAATCAGTCAAGGAATTTACTATGTCTAGGAAATTTAATAACCAAATGTTTAGTTGCTAACTTTGGTTTACAAATTACAAAATAATAACTTATGCGTGCACTGTTCTGCACATTTTATGGGATTTATGGTATTTTAAAGACATGTATTTGGCAAGTAATTTTATTTTGTATGTACAGTATGCATGAAATTATGTTTTAAGGTCGATTTTAGGCGAAATATTGGATTAGAAGCAATTCTTACTATTATTTGCCACTTCTGTCACTTCGGATTCCTATTATAATTTTTTTATTTGTTAAAAAGTAAATTACAACTGTGATTAAAATTTTGACGCGTGTGCATTTTATTAAGCGAATTACAGATGGCACTATAGTCGCTCTGTTTGTGTTTTCTTATGAATTGAAAACATCGTTGTTAAACAGTTTCCCAAGAAAAGATAAATTTAAACCCATATAAAGATTGTTTGTGTACACTAGCGTTATTATAAACATCTGCTGGTGATGTTAATTTAAGAAAAGCAATTCCCAAAGCTTTCTTTGTGAATAAAAAGCTTTGCATGCCATTACGTCCCATTTTTAAACGATCTTTTGCTCTTTTTTTTATTATTTGGGGATGGAGGATTTCTTATAATACCACAGAAAGTTTCAATTTTTTAAAAGCTATTCAATGTCATTCTTTGAATGAGAACGAATAATCATTTGTTGTCTAAAATGACGAATGAAAGTTGCATAAACATCATAACAGCTGCACCATATATTCAAAACTTGATGATTGTAAATGCATTTTTATGGCTTTGATGCCACTTTTATTATTATGGGAAATAACAACGTTAAGATAATAAGATTATGCCCAAGACTGTTCGTGAATTTTATCACAGCAGTTGCAATTATTTTCTTTATAATTATTTTTTAATTAAATGAAAAACACTCAATTATATTTTTTCATACTAAGTTTTATTAGACATCAGAATGAGTCGTAAAATATGCACTACTACAATTGCATTGCATATTTCTACGTTGAATGATTTTTTAGTTGATCTTGACTTAAAGAGATATTAAATCGGCGTCATTTTGCCTCTGTAATTTCAATAACACAGCATTTTTGTTGTTTACGTCGTCTTATTTACCAGTTGCTAAGCAGTGAAATGTCATTGTTAGACGGCAGCATTTCTAGTTATGGTAAATAAACTTAATTTTCCAGTTAAATAAATTTGTGTTTTCAAGAGTTATGTTTTTTACATTAAAACATTTATTTTTGGTTCTCATTCTTTGAAATGGGACTTTCATGTTTGGGATATATGTAGGTGGCGGCTTTCAGGTGTCTAGGTGGCTCCTGACAAATACAAACAGTATATTTGAATTTTAAATCGCTTTTTTAGGTGCCACTGCACCGCATTTGTATCATTAACTGGTTATCTATAGTAAATAAACCTAGTTTGAAACGTGATTTTTAAATTAAAATTTAAAGTAAAATTGTAAAGTCAAAACAGCTGTTGAACGTCATTTGAATAGCTGAAGGTTAATTTATCGTGTAAAGTGAATTTTATTTACTTTTATCGCTTCGTATTTACATGAAATAGGAGAGATGAGGCAGCCGTAAGTGGCTTTTTTATACTTTTAATACCGGTATATATACAGTATACATTTTGATTTAATTTAACCACAAATCGTATATCGGCTTGTTTGACAATAGTACGTGTTCACAATCGAAGCTCTCAATCTCCAATCGCTTTCTCTCTCTCTCTATGTGTATATGTGTTTCAATCACACTCTCAAACTCAAATCTATTTATTTTTTATATATATAAATAAAATCACTGTAGCTTTACTTATATAAGTTACTGTATATTCTGCAGATCGATATGAGATTTTTTAACTTGTACTTTATTATATTTTATTTTTAACAAACCTGTGGACATGCACATTTATTTTCAGTGTTATTTTAGACTTTGAGTCATTAGGTGATGTTATATTGTCAAAAACATTCGGGCACTTTAAAAATTCGGTTTACATGTATATCCTATTGTATGAATTAATAGAACTATACGGTAAAAATGGTTTGTTATTGTCTATTAAGTATTGATTAATAATTAACTATTCGATTATTTACTTATGGTGGTATGTACGTTTTTATTTATTTAAGTTTCTTATTTTTTTATTTTATATACCGCGGTATTATCTATTTACTTATGTTCTTTAATTTTTTAATGCTTTTGGAGCTTAGACTTAATCCTTAGAGCTTTTAATACGGTTTTTATATAGTTTATCAAACTTCTGTAACCGTTGTCCCACTTCTTAAATTTCAATTAACGTCGAAATAATTAAACTAAGAATTTTTAATGTTCTTTCTTTTAACAACTAGTTATAGTTTTACATATTTTATTACTTTTAAAATATATTTTTGTATGTTTTTTATATTTATTTGATGGAGCTTTGAGAGGTGCGATGAAAAGGGACCAAACGGGCCATGCACACTCACCACTCGCAATTATAACATAAATTTATTGTGCATTTTTTAAATATTTTTGTATGCTATTAACGTGTAACTATAAACGTTTTTGTAGATGTGCACATTGATTTAATATTCATTACAATTATGCAAGTACGGTTAGTGTAACGGAGCCAGTTTCCTTTGCAACTCTCACGTGCCATTGTTTGAGAATCGCTGTTGCATTATCATTGTGTAGGATTAAGTATATCAGCCTTGTTGACATTGTTAATGTCAATTTTCTTATTTTTTAATGAAGTTGGTTTTTATTTTGTTTTCAAAGTTCTTATTTATTTTGTGTGGGTTTCTGTTTACTTTGCATTTACTAATAAGCAAGTTTTAATTTCTGAACTTTTTGTCAAAACAAATCAGTTGTATTTTTTCTTTTAGAGATTATCGATTTTCTATCGTATGTAGTGGGTGTGTTATATTTGCACTTTACAATAAAATGTTCGATCCAATTACGCAATAACAGTGACTTGGATGTTAGGAGTGCTGTTAAAGTGTTGACAGGAGCTGACCTTTTGTACTAGAGGTCACGCTGACTGATTGCCACTGGTCAGCTGAGGAACACAGCAATTGCCACTTTTTTCTTTGCTTTTGTCAGACATAAAGTGATGTTGGTTGTCGTGGTGGTTTCATTTGAAATGCTGTTAGAGGCTGTGGTCAAATAATCGATTGGAGTCCATTACTTTTGTGGCCATCGTCTGTCAGTTAAACTTCATTTTTTTTTTCTTCCTTTATATTTTTATTTGATCACGAAAGAAGCTTTTCTCAAAATATATTTTGGCATTTATATGTGCCTACTGAAATGTTTTTATACAATATCATCCCATTTTAAATTCATGTATATTTTACAATGTACATAGTTTTGCGTGTTGAGTTTTTTATCTGTTTAAATTAGATTGATTTTTAAATGAATTTTTACTCAAGTAACTTTATGAATTTTTTTATTTTAAATTAATAGTTTGAGAACGCGTGTAGTATTAAGTTTCTATTTTAATTAATTTTCTTATTACATATGGTATGGTAACCTATATCTACGGTTTAAGTTTATGGTAGAAATGAGATGTGTGGTAAAATGGATTTACCATTTTATGTGAAATTTAAACAAAATTTAAATCCCAGTGTGGCAGCAAAATCAAAACGAAATTTAAAGCTGAAGAGAAGCTCAGGCTATTTACATTTTTATTGAAGACAACGCTCAAGTTTGTTGATTTAAAAGTTAGGCTTAAACTTTGTGTGTTTTATTTGAAGATGCTGTGAGTTTCAGCAAAATGAGCTTAGAAAATGGTACTTTACGAGTTAATTGAAGAGTGGCATCAATTTTCACCAGCAATTTACATTCACTATAATCATGATAATGTAACTCGTTTCGAATGTGCTAAAAGTATACACTAATAAATTTAGCGGCTTCATAAATAAGTTAGATTAAGAATTTGAGTGTACTTTTGGATCCTAAACTAGAAAGTTACCGGTATTTTGATCCTTAAATTGTGATACACGAAATTCGTTTACAAGTAGTGGAGTTACTAAGTGGAAAAAGAAGACTGAAAAAGTTTTAAAAACTTTCTATTATTAACTGTATTTTAAAACCGTTTAAATAGTTAAATGTTTACAGCCTATGAGTGTATTTTTAATTATAAAATGTGATTGATGTGCCGTTATGTGGGCGTTTGGTACTAAATTGGTTGCGAGTCGTTTTATTATTTGAAGCATTCAATTTAAAAATAGTTTTTGCTACATGCTAAAGTTTGGACAGATATTTATTTTCGTTTCTTTTGAAATCCTTCTTAAGGTTCAGCACAAACAAAATGCAATGTCAAGTGGTATAATTTTTTTTATTCAACTTCTAAAAAAAAGTATTGCAAGCGGCTACTGAGATGCAAAATGAAATTGCGATGGTATTGGGGATTTAGTCAACAAAAATTGACAAAAAAAAATGCCTGTTACTGCCTCTTTGTCTTTTTCTAAGAATAATAGTAGTACAAAATGTAGTGAAAAAGAAATGTCATATAAAATATAAAAATAAAATGTCACTGCAAATCGAAATACGAACGACAACTGTCCATTCAAGTCACGTGATTTAGTCGAACAAATGTTACAGAGCCATTACATAACGTTGAACTTTCTACAGGGTACGACACTTCACAATGTCATTTTTATTTTACGCTCGATTTATATTTAATTCATCTCAATTTCAAATTACAATAGAAAGCAACAATTGAATTAAAAAAAAGGCTTAAATTGTACAATATTTTATTTTGTTGTTTTATATTTTAGCTCATCTCAGCTTATTTTGTCGCATATTGAGCTCATTTCTGCTTATTTAATGTAATATTTAATTCATTTGCTAGACTTTTAGTGTAACATATCGTACTATGTATGTTTAATTTCCTCAAGAAACAGTGCGTTTTAATGAATTTTGCAGTGCTTTTTATATTTAGAATATCAAACATCTAATAAATTTATTTTGAAGCATTAATTTTCTACTAGGTGTAGGATTATACAATAGCTTGTCTTAACATTTGATCTGGTGTTATAGTTCAACGTTTTTATTACGAAGTGTACAAGTATATGGAATTCTTTTGAGATTTCGGGCCTTGTAAAATTAAATTTGAGGCACTTGTTTACTACAAAATGGACTTTCTTATAATATGTAAGTTACATTCACCCTGTATTCGATTTCAAAGTTTGCGGCTTGTATGTCACGTCGTGTTATATGTCAAACCTAAAATGGAAAAAAAAATACCTCCGAAAAAAGCATAGTTTATTCTGTGATTGGAAATAGTTTTTGAAGATTTCTTTGTTGATAACCATTTTTTGTGCTCGCTGTTTATTTTATTTTGACTCTACAGTACATCTAAGTGTTGGAAGTATTTCTTGACATTAAACAAATTGACATTTGAATTTTAATATAAAAAAATATACAATATAACTTACTATTGAATTTATAAAGGAAATGAAGGTTGGGGTTACACAGTATGATGATATACTATATGCATGTGTGCCAGAAAAATATTCTTAATCATTTGCCCCTAATGGCGTTTTCATGTTAAATAAAATTACGGAGCTTTTGGAATTAATTTCAACAATTGACTTTTGCGTTATTTGCATTTGGCATTTACACTTTGCGTTGGTGGGGAAGATTTCATTTTGAATTTTTATCGTAAAAATCAAACATAATTCAAATTCCAAGCTCGTTAAAAATTCAATTAATTCTGTTGAGCGTTTTTATACGAGTATACACATCGTATATATCGTCTCCACTTTGCATTACAAAGGAAAAGTCTAGAAAAGCGTTTGATTTTTTTACTATGTAATTTTTATTTATTTTTCTATGTTAAAAATGTTGTTTGTCGGAAAAGATGTAATAGCAAGTTATTTATTTCAAAAAGAAAAAAAAAAGCGTTGTCGTATTCACAGGAGAGTCAAGTGGAGACCGGAAATTGAAATCTGAACATGAAACGTCATTGGTACAATTGAACGTTGCGTTGGTACGATGAATAGATGGTTCCATTGGTTGAGAATTCCCAACTTCATCAATCATCACACATCAATACACTCAACGTTACAACATAGCAGTACAAATGCATTTCAAATATTTAAAAATATCAAACTTATTTTTGTGAAAGTACTGTAAAATTTGAAATGCATTGCGGTTCAAAAACTTTTGTATGCACTGAATATTTTGGAATAGAGTTCAGTTATCAACTTAAGAAAGCAAGTTGATGTCTAGAAAAATACGGAACAAATTTAGTTCGCAAGACTTAAAAATTAAATAATTATTGGAAATTGTATTTGAATTTCAAGTAATTTTTTTGATCAGTCCTCTTGCTTTTCCTGGTATTGAACAATATTATTTATGGTTAAATTTAGAATTCTAGACGTTAGTTTTAGTATCCGGAAAAATCCAGTAGTACCACATTATACTAAGTAGTGTCTTTAAAGCTAATCAAAGTTTCATACGAGAATTGATTTTAAATGTCTTTTACCGGTAAATCGTAAAAATTAAATCTTCCCAATAAATGGATGGGTTTTTAGTTCGTACTGCTTTAATAAAACTAAGATAGTAAGCTGTATTTTGTCATTGAATTGAATTGCTGATGAATTTATTTTCTATACTTTGTGAGCAAAGTGCTGTTCTCGATTTAGTGATCGTCTAAGTTTAGAAACTGATCGATTTTATGAGTTTGAAATGCTTACAGTCTTAAACTGACTCAACAAGTATACTCATTTTTTTTTTTTTTTGTTTTTCTATGTAGTATTTTGCTTCTTCAATTGTCAACCGAAAACAGATGATTATTAATACTTTATTTCCACCGCCTTACGTGCATGCGGGTACAATGTCTGAATTTCTTAACATTTTTTTTTATTTTAACGAGGAAGAAAAGTCGAAAGCATGCAATAATAAAAAAAGAAGAAAATTTCGATTGGATAGACATGTATAAAAATTGTATAAGCTAGTACAATGTACAGAATGCATCATTGTACGTGTATATTGTGGGTTGAGGGGAAAACGTGATGCTTCGACTTGTTTAACCGAACTTTGATCGATGAAGTTGAAAGCTTAGAAAGCAATAGACATTAGAAGACTGTCTGATGTACATTGTACAGTAGGAAACGAGGAAGAAAAGCGGTTTTCGAAAAGTCCCTTGAGGAAATTCTCCCTGAGATGGCGCTGCAAATGACGAGCAAACAACATGGAAGCTATTCTATGTTTTCATCTTCCATATTACAGTATTACGCTACAATACACAAAAGCATGAGCATAATATCTTTCTAATCCAACCTTTTTGACAAAAAGACTAAAAAAAACTTCATAACAAACACTTGAGGTTTGCAATAACAATTTGTGTCGTTTTCACTCAATTATATGCAACACAACAAGTAAATGTTATGGAAGTTGTGGATCAATGGCCATGTCTCAAATGGCCTATTGGGTTTTTATTAACATGAATTATTGTATGATTTAAATCTGGCTACAAGATTACTATATACGAAATGTTTTATTTAGCTTCTCGAAAAACAAATAATTATGTACACTGAAGCATCAATGATTTTGGTTTTATTATTAAATTAATTAACAGGTAAACTAGTAATAGAATCCGTGCATTAAATTCTGATTTTAATTTTTCATTTAACAAAAAATTTTAATTGGCATTGCAATGGAATTCATGAAGCTTCAGTATCTTAAGTTAAAAATCCGGTCGGAGACCTTTGATTTTTGAATTGAAAATTAAGTTCATTTTAAGACTAAGTGCTTTGTTTGGAAGGTAGTGTTTAAGTTTTAAAATTCAATAGGTTTTCAAACATTCTTCAGTAACTCTTGAATGTAGACTTAATGTTTAATTAGGCTGAAAATGACGTATTTTAATGACAATTGGCATTTTCTCAATCTAGTTTTGCGACAGAATGTACGTGCGTTGCATTTTGTGGGATTAAAACAACGTGCCAGCTGCTTCATTATGTCGCTTGAGGGCGGCTTGATGAAGTTTGGTAGTAGCTTTAATTAGTGTAACGAGCAGACAAAAATTTTTGTTTAATCCTTAATAAGTATTCCACGTAAGAACAGCATTTCTTACTGGTAATTACAGTATACGCAAAGTCACGCCTACCTAAATGTGTCTTACACAATCATCAGTCAGTTCAACATGGCCTATTTGATTGAAAATGGCATAATGAATCGCATATGCTAATTTCATTAACGAGAAATCAATTATAACTTTTTTTTGCTGCGGTACCGTATTTAAAATTATTTTGAAATATTTATAAAGCGGTTAAAGTAGCTTACTGTTTTGAAGCGTTGGATTGAAATTCAAATTGAAAAATTCCATGGATTTATATTTGAATGAATTGCTAATTACTGAATTACCCTTAATTCGCTAATAGATGGGGAAAATCTTCGACACTCTCTCTTGTTTATCATACTGTACATATTTTACATACACTGCCGTATATGCAGCATAGTTAATTGCAATTTCAGACTAATTAAACCTCACTGGAGAATAAATCAGATGTAAATTGCAATAAATATTTATCTACGTTAATTAGACGCCATTAATTAACCTTTACTTAATTTCTTTCACTTTCTGTATTGTCTATTCAACTTTATAGTTGATGGTTTGACTTTTTTTTCAAGTATAGTTACAGTATTTTTAATGGCATTGTGTACAATTTATATACTATAATTTTCAATTTTGTACATGTCATTAGCATCATTTGAGAACCGGTAAATGTTTTGCTATTTTGACAATTAAGCTAAATTTGTTTCATAGCTGAAAATTTGCTGTAGAATGAGCATGAAGTGACGGCGTGCAAATAAAATTTGACGTTTGCAACTTTTTAGCATTTTAAAAAAAAATCTATCTTAAAAACTTTACAAACAACTTAAGTTGTTTATTGTGCGGTTTATCATTTTTTTTATAACTTGCATAACTTTTTGATTTTAGATTTTTAAAAGTTGGAAAGGTGAAAATCCAATGATTGAAGAAGCATTTACTATAGGTTTATCTCAAAGCACACACGCTATGTTTTCTTTTACGTTTTATAGAGTTGGCTTTTATACATACTGTATGATAGTGGTGTGTATATCCTGTATAAGAATATCTCCTGAATGAATATCAACGCGAATGTAAATATTTGACTTTATGTCAAAATCCTGTTACAGTAACACTGCAAATTAACACAATTTTTACAGCCGAAAAGAGGCATTTTCGTGACTTTTCGTCTCTTAATAGTCTTTTTACTTCTTTTTGTCATTATTGGAGTACTATAAAAGTCCGAGATTTTCCAACATTGGTCAAAATGATGTAAGAAATGTCAAACTGTCACACTATCA
This sequence comes from Helicorthomorpha holstii, assembly GCA_013389785.1. Taxonomy (NCBI): domain Eukaryota; kingdom Metazoa; phylum Arthropoda; class Diplopoda; order Polydesmida; family Paradoxosomatidae; genus Helicorthomorpha; species Helicorthomorpha holstii. The sequence continues at coordinate 11,686,030 of JAAFCF010006680.1, read as the reverse complement.
TAATATAAGTTATGCGCTATTTTGGTATACAGTGATGCATAAAGTACATAAAAATATTTATGATGCAACTTTGTATATAAGATTGCATCTGTTTTTTTTTGTGGTCAATAAGCGGTATAACAGGGAAAGAAGCAACATGAAGGTAAAGGAAAAAGAAGCACAAAAGAAAATCTCTTTTTTGATGCAAACATGGTACATAAACAGCAAAAGTTGAAAAGTGATGTTGCACTGTATGCTTGTTAGCTAACCCAACTTATGCATAATTTACCAAATATATATTCCGGAAGTGTTGTTGGATGTTGTAGAAAGTTTGGTTTAGATAAAGGAAACGTTTTATTTTGTTTTTGTTGTGAAAAAAAACTATTGATGATTCGGGATGGGCAATCGTACTGTTTCAAGCCACTGAATTAGCTATGTAATTAGCGAAAGCGTTTAATATTTTTTTAGAAAAAGAAAAAAAAAATTATTTGATTTAAGTTTAGCTATAAATGTTTAATATTAGATGTGTGTATGGTATATAATAAGTATTATCTCCATTAGTGGTCTGATGGACATTTTTTTCTCTGCTTTTAGTGACCGTCTTAAAAGGCATTTTTCTTGTAACTTTTTTTTTATTATTTTTTGTTGTCTCGAATAAAAAGTGAAAAAGACGTATGACTTAATATTTTATCACACATATTCTAACCAGTAACAGGTTCTATACGTGGGGGAAAAGACTTATATCATGGCTAAAAAAATCCACATCTGCCAAGCACATAAATAATTTACTGTATTTTTCGTGAGTTTTCTCAAACGACCAATTGGAGACAAGTAGAAGACATACGTCTTAACATTTATTAAGCATCATCTTACTGTACACAATAACAACATCACTGTAAGTTATTACTGTAGCAATCAAAGACCAAAAGCTGGCAATTGACATTAATGGAGAAAAGTTGAATAATCCTTTAACCATTACTGTCACTAATAAATCATCTACCGGGTACTGTATAAGTTAATGCTCTAAGTGTAAACATTCATTTTTTTTCGATTTTCAAATTAAATTTTACTATCTTTAACAAGAGTCAATTAAAATCGTTACGTTCAGGTCTTTATTAATTAATCAGTATTAAATTGCCAATTTATGGATGAATGATATTGCATAAATTGGGATTTGGAAACTGACATTGCCATGAACGTTATTTGATATTCCACTAGGTGCAATAAAACGTTAGCTGAATGTTTTGTTTTTGTCATGTGTTGTCGACTTTTAGAATAAAATGCACAAATGTAAACTATGGAGAATTCTCATTTTCTTTGAAAAATGTTGGTCTTTCCGATTGCATTTTACAATATTTGTTGTCGTTTGTGGTCATTACTGTGAAATTTACATCCGTACTCAGTATGCCTGCAGCGTTTGCTTAGTTCTCCGAAAAGGAAATATTTTCAAATGGAATTTTTGATAATATATATGTGTGTGTAGGTGTTTTTTATTTGAAATAGCAGCATCAGATGGCATTGTTTGGCTAGCAGGCAAAATGTTAAGAACCCACTTGCAGCTTTTCACATTTGAATGGCAGGGAGGGATCTGGGACTGTGAACACCAATTGAATACAAATTTGAATTTTTAAAGTAAGAAAAACGAAGTATAAGTGTGTTTTATACGGTAGCCATTGGCTGTATAGTTACTGGTCGAGTGGTCATTAATATTTTATTATTCAACGTTTTGCTACAATTACTTTAATGCATAATTGTATTGATACTTCAGAGTTTAAAGTTGAACACATTTCAAAGTGAAGCACATTTATTTCATTTTTGAAGTTTTACTGCGTTTACTTATAAAATGTAGTCGATGTTTCCTTATGTTTATTTATTTATAGAAAAGTCAAGTTAATATCTGAAAATCTGAAGTAGTGTTTTTTTCTTTGACATTTATGAACTATTTCAGCTGCATTTAGAATTGATAGTCGATAACTTCAACGGAAATATTGTTCCGAAGAACTTAAATTTTTTTTACATACTGTATGTCAGTGGAACATAACATATTTAAGTTAGATTGATAAACTATTTATAGTACAATGCTATTATATATTACAAAAAGATTGTTAAATATCTAAATATACAGTAGTACTAAGTACGAAGAAATGAGACATTGAAACAAGGGATGGGGAATCCATCCAGATTAATTCAATTCTCTCATTACTTGCAGAATTTCTTAGTTAAAATAAACCTGTAGATTTAATATTCAGATTGACATGGGAACTAGCCATGGAGATCATGTGACATTTATCCTGTCTAATCTTACTACTATATATTATTTGAAAGTTTTGTCACAAACTCCGTCTCTTCATCAGAGTCTCGTAAAGTCATCCGCCCCTTAGAGTTGGCTGTCCAGCAGTACACATCCAGGGGCCACTTGCCCCTTAAAGTTGGCTGCCCAGCAGTACACATCCAGGGGCCACTTGCCCCTTTAAGTTGGCTGTCCAGCAGTACACTTCCAGGGGCCACTTGTTGGCATACAAATCCAGCTAAATGTTTATTTTAAGGATTAATGATTGCTTAGTCAGTTACGAATTTTCGTAATCCAATTCTAAGAACATATTATTGTAACTTGAAATATATTTACAATATTTTGTTTAACAATAAAAACGTGTCTGGGGTTTCATGAGTGATACTGGAGTCAAGTAACAAGCCATTTGTTAATGTCAAGCGGTCACAGCATTTGAATGAAAAATCAATGGTTGGTGTTTACAATTAACGGAACGATTTTCATTGGCATTGCTAATGATATTTGCATTTTAAATTTTTATCAATAAAACATGAATGACGATAGTTTTTATACAATTGCACATAATTAACTTTTTATTTTTCTGAAAATGAGTTTCAAAAAAGGGAATTGATTGACAGTCTAAAAGTTTGTTTTGTATTTGCATATAATTTCTCTTAAAACTGACAATAAATAGCTGCTAAAAATGTAATGATACTATAGAGTATTTTTTTAAATTAGTTTATGCGGGTTAAAAGTTTGAAATGGTTTAGATTCTTGGTTCATAACTTCATTAGAATTTGCTTGGAAAATTTCAAGTTTTGTTTGAATACTGTATTAGTAGTTGTTTATTGTTAAAATTGAATTTGGTATAAGTTACTGTATACTTTATGGTTATAAATAGCTTCGTGTGCCTTGTTTTTACCTACCCGTTGAGTTTTGACGCTCGTATTATGGAGTTTGCACTTGCAAATTATTTATTTATACAATATTTCGTTGTTGTCTGATAATATTTTGCATAATATCGATTTTCTTTCGTTTTGGTAAATTTTTATAGATAATATTTTATTCTCCATTTTACGTTTAACCTTTATTTTTGTTTTATTTTTTTACCTTTTATTTAGAATAAAGTAGAAAAGAGTATCAAAGAAAAGAAAAAAAACATTTTTTGTGTATATCTATTATGCACGTAAAGAAATGTTTGGTTGTGCAGTGAAGATGCAATGCAAATGTCAACACTGTCAACTGAATTTTCAATGGTAATGTTACGAGATTTACAAAGTGCTGTCTTGCAAAAACTTATTTTTTTTCTTTTCTTTCAAAGAAAAACGTTATTGCTTGTATTTATTTTGCAAGTGTATCGTCTAAGAGCCTTTTCCGCCTGAATTCATCTTCTGAATAATACAAGACACCGATCACCGGCTGCTTTTTTTTCTGATATATTTCTTATTTTTTTTCTTATCAGTTTTCTTACATTGCCATATTTATTTTACTTGCATTTAAGCTTTTAACCTATTTCTCCTTTAAGAAAAATTTTTTTTTGTTTTGTTTTACTGTCGAATGCAGTATATCTCACTTATTTAAATGTAACCGACGAAATTTCAATGAATTTTAAAAGTAATAGTTGACAAAAATAAAGTTTATATGTGAAATAGACTCTGTAAAATTGATTGATGAGATGCAATATTTTATGTCAAATACACAAAGGAATATTAGAATAGAGACATTATATAAACACAATCTGGAGTAAATCTTGGATTTTAATTTTGATTTAATCCGGCGTGTTTTACATAAATTTATTATGGTGAGTAATCGTATGTCAAAACATCAAAAAGCATCATTTACGTTTGCAAATAATAGTTTTTTAGGTAGAGGGATAGTACAATACCGTATTAGTGTGTAGATAGTTCACTGATAAAATATAATAACATTGCAGTCTTTTATTAGATTGTATTTAAAACGTATTGTACGGTTGCAAAAGATGATTAATGTTTGCCAAAATATTTAAAATTTTCTCAAAAATGCATTGAAAATGTGCAATATTTAATCCTAAAATTACAGGGATTAAATATATTAAAATGTTATAAAAAATACATAATAAAAACTGAATTAAACAGATTCAGCCTGTTTCTTAGAATTAGTGTGTTATTGAAATATTACTATTAAATGTTTTTAACGTTTTTTAAATGAAAGACAAGGTACTTAACCTGGATAAACGCTGTTCTAAATCAACTCGACATTATTTAATGCAAATTTGTATAATTGTTAGTCGCAAGTAAATTAGCAAAATAGAGTAATTTTTATTAATTTATGTGTCTGCGAAGTATATTTCATAGTGTGTACTCGGTAACATACCGTAGCATCAAAATGCCATTCGGGAATTTTCAGGCGTTATTTTTATCGTTGTATTCTGCGTTTGTTTTCATTTCAACGAAATAAGTAATCTTCTGTTTATTAATACTTTATTGCATTTGCATGCATACGGTATATCATGATATACAACTTGATGATGTTGCTTGAAATTTGAAAGTACCGGTACTGTAAAGTAAAAGAACGATAGTGCACTTTCTTTTATTTTAACAGATTGTAAAATCCACCTGAAACCGTACGCGTTATTCATGTTGTTGTTTCCAATTGCTGTTCACATTGAATGGATTGCCCAAAGCAAAAGTTACTTGTGATTATACTCAGCACACATTTGTTTGCAACTATAAATAAATGCAAATACGGTGCTGTATTTCTTTGTTAGATTTTGATGTTCTTTTAAGTTTAACTGAAACTTGATAAGTAAAAAGGGGTCTTTTCGTTGGCATTCACGTTTTCAGCATCGAAATGAAATGATTGCTTAGAGGCATCTTTTTTGTTTTTTTTTTTCTGATCTTTTTCATTCATTGTGCGTGCATTTTATTATTCCGACGGAAAACAATTTACTCAATTTCTTCCACATATTCCCCCTCGTTTTAGTTATTCGTTGCAGACTGTTCACTTGTTTCTTTCATTTATCTTTTCACTTTCTCTATTGTAAGCGTATAAAGGAGATTTTGGTTGACAAAGACTTTTTAATGATCATTCACTAAGCCTTATACTCTAATCATCAAGCATTTTTATACTTTTATAAGCACTAACATCATCACAGCATTGGGTACCATTGGGTAATTGTGAAAAATCTTATACTTTGTTGTTGTATTGACATTTTTAAAACAATGCAATGATGTTCAAATCATTATTTTTTTTTATTATTTTAACTAACACAAACTTTTGCTGCTCTGGAAATTTAGTTTACAATTGAGAAATTACATTGCTTCATAGCGATTCTTGATGTATAACCGTAAATGCTATTTTATTTCAATTATTTTTATATTTGGTAATTTTGTGACTGACAACAGTTATTTCCAGTATATACCTGTACTATATTAGCACTTTAAAAACATATGGCATTGTCAATATTTTGCCTTTTGTATTAATGCATATGCTACATCAAGAAAGTGTAATCATATTTAGCAAAGTTTCGATTATCATAATGTCACAAAATTGGTGCAGAATCTACTGTAAAAGATGTTTTAGCTATTTACCAAACGATTCTGATCTTTACTATTACCTTTACCACTTTAATAAATTTTCGAAATTCATCCTTAGAGACTAACAAAAATCTTGCAGCAGAATAAAGTTGATACTACAGGATGTTCGGCTTAACCTTTATTAATTACTTTAGCTTTAACCATTTTAATAACGGTTGTTTTTTTTTGTGTAATTTTTTTCTTAAGTTTTCTTCTGCATTATCAACTTTTTATGTGCTGTAGTATTATTATTTTTGTTGGAATTTTATCTGAACATAAATCTTGCCAATGGATCGATTAAAATCGGTTACGTAGTGTCGGCTTAATCGTATGCATACACCTAGCAAGTTATTTAAGTGATGGAGTTAAAGTAAAGATGACACAGATGTTTATGACTGAGCTCAACTTTAATAATCCTCAACGTTTTCGTTTCATCTTCCTTCTAATCCTTAAATTGCGTTTGCAGAGAAGATAGAAGTGTTTTAGGGACGAATGAAGGAGGATGAGTATGTCATATTTACAAATTATTCATCGTTTATTATAAATATGTATGTGGATGCCATTAGAGTTATCGCACAACTTTAGCGCCTCCACACATTCACAAACTCATCCTTTGCCATTATGCTTATTTATATGGCAAATTTATAGACTTATTAATGAATTAATGAGCCGCATTACCGATGAAGGTTGTTTTCATGTTTTGAGTGTCGATATTTGTTTATATTTTTAGCACTCTTTTTTTATTTTTGTTTTAATAAGTTCAGGAAAAGCTTAGCATTATTCAGAAGTGTAAATAGTGTTAATCAGTGATAATGAGTTGAAATCATACTCTGGTACAGTACAGCTAACTTTCTAACGTAACACTTTCATAAATGATGATTCATTAGCCATTCACATTTAAAAACTAAAATTACGGTGTGTTTTAAACAGAAAATTTAGTTATTAAAAGTTACGGTAAATTGAATGTCTTTCACGCTAAAAAATATAAATATCTGAATGTAATTGCTTAAATTCAGTATAAAAAAATGCCAATTATAAGTTTAATAACTTTAAATACCCAGTTTAGTGCTTTATGTCTGAATTTATTAGTGAATAGAAATTTCCACTAAGTTTTATTTTTTAGGTGTCCGATACCTTTAAATTCGATTGAATAGCCGCTAGGTACTTATATCTTTGAAATAGTGCTTTAATTTTACAATTTATGCTGTATTTTTGCTTACAGTATAATACAAGAACCAAACGAATTCCCTGAATATACAGTATTTGGTGCCATTGGATTTAAAGCGAGTGTTATAGCTTTTACTCGGTATATCCCATAATCGCGAGATCGTTATTTTTGTTATTATTAATGATAAAAAATGGGTGCAAGTTATGTGCAGAGTATGCGCAAATTAAATTGTATAGAGAGTGAATTAATCGCCTGTCATTTATTGAATACAATGTCATGGTGCCGCATACTGTGTGTAGTATAGATTTAATTGATGTATGGCGATATAGGTGGCAAAAAGAAAATATTAAAATATTTTCTCCCTGCATGCTAGTGATAAACGTCTGCACTATTGAAGTTAATGTTTGAATCTTGATTCTCAGCAAGTACTGTAATACTTTTTGCTGGTTGGGAAATTTTTTCTGCCTTTGTAATTAAAAATGACGTGGAAAGGTTTGGGTTTGACTTTACTTATAAAATTATAAATATAGGCGCGCGCTGGCTTAGTGTTGGTATTGCTCGAAACTTATGACTCAAAGAGCAATGTCCATAGTAAAGTCGATAACCATGAACAGTATGGTTTCAATGAGATATCTTAGTACTAGAGCGTACGTTTTATAGTAAGATTTAATAATCTTATTTAATTTAAAACATCTAATTTAGTTTTTAAGATAAAATATTTACTTTTAGAAATGTTGGTTTTTGAAATGCTGTACTATTCAAATGAATTATAGTTTTGATTTTAAAACGCCAAATGTTGTTTTTAAAATTTAAATTTTAAAGAAGCGTAACATACTTTTATCTTTTGTAAGTAATTAAATTTGTTTTGAAAGAGCAATGTTCGTGTTTTATGCAGTAATTTTAAATCTTGTATATCTAGACTAGACTGTAACTGAATTTAATTACAGTATGCTTATCACTTAATTTTTTTATTTTCAGAACATTCGTAAACATAATCATTTGCACATCTTCAATGCAGTGTTATTTGTCATTGGATTACAACTGCCATATGTGGTGCGGCCGTTGCGATAAGGAGAAAATAAGGGAGTGGAGAAGCAAAGATGGTAACTTCCTCAGCTAAGAAAAAAATTTGAATTGATAACCGTGGTTTGTAAACATTCGACATTCATTTTAAGTACCTACTTCATATTTCTGATAACCACCTAATAACTTGTGAATTTATTTGCATGCAGTCGGGCATTTTTGTGAGACAGGATCATTTGTCAATTGAAAAACATTGCTACAATGGCCGACATTTTGTTTATGGGTGAGACGGAGTACGACACAAAGTTTGACGGCTTCTTGTCCAATCGAAGCCATATTACGTTGGAAAACGCACCTGGAGTAGTGGTGTGTGGGAGATCGTTTAACAACACTACTAGCTGTTATGTGAATATTACTCGGCCAGACGACCCGGATTATTCTGACGGATTAGCTATGGAACATATCATCAGTATTGTGGTACCGATATTGTTTGGTTTAGTCGTGTTTGTGGGCCTGATTGGAAACGCTCTAGTGGTAGTAGTTGTGGCGTGTAATCAGCAAATGCGTAACACCACTAACATCCTCATTATCAATTTAGCGGTGGCCGATTTACTTTTTATTATCTTCTGTGTGCCTTTTACGGCCACGGATTACGCGTTAAGAGTGTGGCCGTTTGGTGATGCTTGGTGCAAAGTTGTCCAATACTTGATAATTGTTTGCGCCTACGCCAGTGTTTACACTTTAATGCTCATGTCGCTAGACCGGTTTTTAGCCGTGGTTTTTCCCATCAATTCGATGTCTATTAGGACGGATAGAAATACCTATTGGGCCATTTTTGTTTTGTGGTTGGTTATTCTCGTCTTCTGTACGCCTGCTATGCTATCACACGGTGAAGTGCCATATTTGTACGCTGAACAAATACAGACAAGTTGCGTGTTTTTAACCGAAATTCACAACCTTGCTGCATTTCAAATTACGTTTTTTCTAACATCTTACGTTATTCCGTTAACTCTGATATGCGTTCTCTACTTGGCCATGTTAAAACGACTATGGCACGGTGTGGTTCCCGGTGGCCACTGCAGTGTTGAGTCATTGAGAGGGAAGAAAAGGGTAACCAGACTTGTAATCGTGGTTGTTGTCATCTTCGCGGTCTGTTGGGGACCGATACAAATTGTTCTTGTGCTAAAAAGTTTAGACAGTTATCAAATAACTGAAAAAACAATCGCTATTCAGATCACTTCGCACGTATTGGCTTACGTTAACTCATGCGTTAACCCGATCCTCTACGCTTTTTTGTCGGAAAATTTTCGTAAAGCGTTTAGAAAACTTATTGCTTGTCAATCAGCTCGTACCGTAAATGCAAGGGCCAATGGAGAACGTAGTGAAACTAGAGCTATGATAACTAGGACCACAAGGCTCAACAATGACACTGACATTATTTGATGTCTCAAATGTTAATTACAATTATAATACAACAAATTTATTGACAAACCAACTGTAGTACATCGTCAGCAGACAAAAATAATCGCTATATAAATATAAAAAAAAATTATCTCGTTAGTATATATAAAAATATAACTATACAGTATAGATATCTTCTTATATTTAAATCAAATGTAACTAATTACTTATTGCGTGTTACTTTTCATGGAAATTCGTACAGTACAACAAGTTTCAATATTATTCCTGTATACAAGTAAAATCGCACCGAAACTTTAAGCTCATTGTTTCTCAATGCTACAACAATGAAAATGTGTGCCCCATGTAAACATTATTTTATAAATATAAAGAAAAATAGATCTGTTAAAATGTATTGCACATTTGATTATGGAATTGTGTTTTGGAATTTGAAACTAGGGTTCCAGCGTTGAATGCTTAATAACATACAGTATGACTAGGCTATCGCAACTGTATTTTTTTTTTCAATTTGCTTGACGTTTTTCTAGAAGCAGATAAATACGTCACCTTTCTTTGATGCCAATTGGTAACACAGTACATAGAAGTTCTACAAACTTGACTTGTATCCTTTGAATGAGTGTTTGAACTATTGTTTCTTGTACTCTATTATATTATTTCTTTTTTCAATAATGTATGTATGCATTTTTGATATTATTTATAGAAAATCAAGAAATAAATTTACAAATTATTTTTGAACAAAGTTGATTAATAACCGTAGGTATCAACTTTAATCGACCTTGTGCATAATGCGCTACATTCTATAATTAATTGTATTTTTTTTGTTGTTTTATATCTTACAGAAAGGATTTTATGAAGCTATTCTATACAGCAGTATTCATAATTTCTGAATGTTATTATATATAAATTTAGGTGCTTGTTTTCAACTTATTAAAACGTGAAGCCATCATTATGCTTATTAGTTGATGAATTGTGCTGAAGTGCGTTACGTATAGTCAAGGTATACACAGTTTTAATTACGTTGCAGTGTTTTTATTTGCAAGCTTACATTATGTTATCGATTGGCTTTATAGTGACTAACTTTCTTCTTTAGAATCTAATCCAGGCGAATTGCCTAGTCAAAATGCCGATAGCTAAGAATTAAAGACACAAACTGACCGTTGCAGAAGTGACAAGTCACGTCATTAAGGGCTAAAGAAAACTGAGCTAATTAATTACATGTACAACGTGTAAACATCATAATACGTTAGGTAGTGGTCGATTTAATTTGATTAATTTACCTCTACAAGATTCAATTAATTTTTCTCCTACGGTAATCTTTAAACTTAACATCAAAAGATTAAATCGACTGGCTAATTAATGTTGGTACCGAGTTGTAAGCTGTGTTGTTAATACTGTACTTGGAAAAGTTTATCAAGCTTTTTTAAAGGTAAAACTTAATTAAATTTAATGATTTACTTTGCAATCCGATCAAGCGAATCTGGTGAATTTCATTCTTAATTGGATAAAAAATTGTTAAATTCTCCGTTGCAGGAACTGCTGCCGATTATTTATGTTTTAAACCAATTGCAGATTTAAGGGAAAGTCGGTTTACATTATTATTTGGTAGGCATATTAGCATTGCTGTATTATTTAAAGTATTTTAGATACCTATCTTATTTGGTTTACAGTAGACCAGTGCTTCCCAACCTTTTTATTGGTGACCGGTGAACGTTTAATAATTTTACTGCAGACCAGTGTTTTTATATTTATGCAATGTATGGTATGTGTTTGCTTTTAATATTAATGTTATCTTTGTTGCTAATTTTTTTCTAGTGAGGGGAAATCTACAGAAAACATTGAAATATTGAAAATAGTATTTTTTTTTTCCAATTCAAGAAACTCAATAGAAACACGAGTAAGTGAAGCCATAACTTTTTGCGCAATACAACTGTGCATTGACCAATTGTACTGGTATTGTATACTATATTTTGTTTACATTATTACGGAGTATTTGGGTTGATGCTTTTGTTTTAGTATCTCTGGCATCTCTGCTCAATGTACAGGTATTTGAGTGCGTGTTTTAAGTTGCTCATGTAGAATTTATAATTATGGTATGTTTAGATAAATAACTTATTACATAACAGACAATTACGTTTTATTATCGTTGGATAATTATTATGCAACAGCAGCTTAAGCAACTATGTGCTAATAGTTTACGTTAGTTGAGCCATAAACTGCAACGTTATGTTGGATGCAGACGTCAACTAACGCAAAATTCCAAATACCGGTACTGCAGAGACCTTATGGAACCATGTTTGTTAAATTCTTATACAGTTTACTGTACGTCTTCTAGTATAAAGGGCCGGCCGTCTGGGGGAGGAGAGGGGCAACGGATGCTATGCACCGGGGCCCCTAAATGGCAAACAATTACTGTACTTGATAGGGCTGGGCGATATCGAAAATTTTCGATACGAAACAATATTTTGAAATTTTCGATACTGGACCAATATATCGAATTTCAATATTGAGTTTCGATATTTCAATATTTTGAAACTTTCAATACTGGTACTTCAATATTGTCGATATTTCAATATTTTCGATATTTCAATATTTTCAATATTGTCGATATTTCAATATTTTCGATATTTCAAGGTCAAACCAATATTGTCGATATTTCAATATTTTCGATATTTCAAGGTCAAACCAATATTGTCGATATTTCAAGGTCAGACCAATATTTTCGATATTGGGGTCGTACCAATATATGAAAGAAGTACAATAGAGGAACACTTCCTCTAATTTTCCCCTCGTTGTGTAAATTGATCTTTTTGCTACCTCAACAATTCAGTCTCAGCAGTTTACAAAAAAAAACGAGACAAATTGCTATTAAAATCAATGCAACTCAGTCTCACCAATTTAAAAATAAAAAACGAGATAAATTGCTATTGAAATCAATGCAACTCAGTCTCGCCAATTTAAAAATAAAGAAACGAGACAAATTGCTATTAAATTTAATGTAATTCAGTCTCATCAGTTAAAAAAAAAAGAAACGAGACAAATTGCTATTAAATTTAATGTAATTCAGTATCATCAGTTAAAAAAAAAAAGAAACGAGACAGATTGCTATTGAAATCAATGTAATTCAGTCTCATTATTTAAAAAATAAAGAAAAAAATGAGACAAATTGTCATTTAAACCAATGAAATCAGTCTCATTATTTAAAAAAAAAAATGAGACAAATCGTCATTTAAACGAATGTAATTCAGTCTCATTATTTAAAAAAAAGAAAGAAATAAGACAAATCGTCATTTAAGCTAATGTAATTCAGTCTCATGATTAAAAATAGGAAAAAGGAATTCAATGTACAGTAATTCAGTCGCATTTTTTAGAAACAGGAAAAAAAAACACACACATTGAAGTTTAAACTTGGACGTTTTTTTGAATAAATTTAGACAGCAAACTCAGTGTTTTTCAACGAATATTTATGGCAATTATGAAAATTAATGTTTTGTGACACTGAAAATTCCACTTTCATTTTTCATAAAACGTCCACTTGTAGATTGATCCACAAAAATCACAAAGTTTTTGCCCCTTTCAAGCAATTTAACCGGAAAAACAGTTACAAGAAAGTTTTACATGCCATAAAAGGGGGGGTTTTTTTACGAGGGGAAAAGAAATACAACAGAAGAAGTGTTCCTCTATTGTACTTCTTTCCTATACTCCTTGTATTTTTCGATATTGAGGTCAAATCAATATTTTCGATATTGGGGTCATACCAATATTGTCGATATTGAGCCTACTACCAATATTGGGGCCCTACCAATATTTTTAAAAATTGGGGTCCTAATAATATACAGTATATAATTTAATATTGAAAATAGTTCAATAATTAAAAAACATTAAGTTTCACATGAATTATTATTTAATATTTTCATATCTTTCTAATTCAACATAGAATCACAGGGGTCCAGGTGCAAGAAACGCTAATTAGTAATTACAAAACTATTTTTAAAACATTCTAACAATTAAACAATATTAAACAAAAAAAAATTTTGATTCGGGGGCCCCAAATCGCAGGGCCCCTGACCATAGCATCCACCGCACCCTCCTTACCCCCCCCCCCCAAGACATCCCCTTGTTTCTTTATTTTTTTTTTTATTTTGATGAGACTGAGTTGCATTGATTTCAATGAAAATTTGTCTTGTTTCTTTATTTTTCTTAAAGTGATGAGACTGAGTTGCATTGACTTCAATGACGATTTGTCTCGTTTCTTTATTTTTAAATTGATGAGACTGAGTTGCATTGATTTCAATGAAGATTTGTCTTGTTTTTTTTTTCTCTCCAACATACAGTATATTGAGTTTCAATATTTCCACGCATAGTGAGTTTCAATATTTTCAATATTTCGAAATTTCAATATTTCGATATTTCAATATTTCGAGATTTCAATATTTCGAGATTTCAATATTTCGAGATTTCAATATTTCGATATTTC